>OZ010794.1:242143192-243393192 GCA_963932465.1 Maratus speciosus
AACCTTTAAATAAAAAAAAAGAACACTTCGGTTATACAAATCACTGTACTTATTTTTAAATATATTTTAAACGTTTTAGGACAGAAATAACGGTTTTAATGTAGGATATTATTTAATTTAACTGAAAAAAGTGAAATTTGCATATTGCAAAAGTTTAGACACTTTTGTGATTTTTTGGCAATTGTTCACGGAAAAATGCATATTTCAAACTTTTGACGTCACATGTATGAAGTGCACCTCGCGATAGCATCGGTTAGTGAAGATGCCGCGAACAAGAAATTTTCAGTCAGATGAAGTAATTAAAGCATGGAAGCTGAAATAGAAAGGGAAGACTTTTGCAGAAATTTCAGCTACTTTGAATCGGCCAAAGAAGTCTGTCTATTAACTACTGTCTAAGGGTGATTCTGTCAAAGCAAAACATATATATGGAAGGACTCGTGTGGCCAGGAAGCGAGATTATAGGAGGATCCATAAACTGGCATCTAGACAAATGATGACTGCTAAACGAATTAAAAGTGAGTCAGAGCTTTCTGTGTCAACGGATAATTTCGTAGATGCATTAAAGAAAGATGTACATTAGTTTAAATGAAAATGATAAAACAACCAGCCTTGAAATCTCACAACAAATTGACCCCTTTCCTGTCGCGGAGTAATTCTTTTTATAAACTGATGAAATGAAATAAAGGACTGATACCAGAACTTTTAAACGAAGTTATTAGAAAATTTGAAATTGCTTATTTTCACATATGTTATAAAAGAAAAATTTTAATTAAATATTCTTGTCACTTTTGGAAATAAAATTAGATGTCCTTTGCCCTCGAAAGGGTTGGTGATTTGGGCCTCACTTTGTTTTAATTCTCAAGTATCTCTGGAGTTTCTCAATGGCCGCCAAGCTGCGTAAGACTACATACATACATTGGAAAGCAATTTACAGCCATTTAGTAAACTTTTACCTCTTCCAAAGTATGTATTTGAGCAAGATAATTCGCCTATTCATGTTGCATACAAATCAAAAAATTGGTTTAACTCTCAAAATATTACTATTTTCGACTGCCCCGCGTGTAGTCCTGATCTGAACACAATCGAAAACTTTTGTGGCATCATATCTCATAGGGTTTATGCAATTTTTTAACAATACTCCACTGTAAATGAGCTTCGATCAGATGTTGAACGTGTTTGGTACGAAATAGACCCTCAACTGATGCAGGATTTAGTTTCTTCGATGGAAAGTCACATTTTTGCATTAATAACAGACAATGTAGGTGCAGTTCGATTTTAATTTATGGATATTTTTCTGTTAACAGACAGATTGTCTATACTATTGCAACAATGTTAAATTTGTTTTTTTGTCATTATATATTATGTAAAGTGTATAAATTAAAATTTATTGTTTGTGTATGAAAGATAAGTCTCCAGTAATATATGACAGTTGAGTTACAACAATTCGTTACATACTTCACAGCACAGAAGCATAATCGATCATTGTCTAAACTTTTTCTGAGCACTGTAGTTCCATGCCGAAAATAAGGGCAGTTGAATTAAATTAATAATAAACTATGTAGGAAACCCTAAATAAGGTAGATGCACTGTGTGTAGCGATATAAAAATAATTAGTTAATTATCTCAGGGAAATTCATTTTATATTCATTGGTTTAATGCGGTTTCGTTGGTGTTTTATAATCTCCATTTTCTTTTGATGATTACAATATTGAATGATGCATGAGAAAGTGTTTCTTTCAATTGAGTTCTTATAGCTTGTTTTACTCGCTCATTTACACATAAGTTAATTAAAATATCACTTATGAAATTGTTATGTTTTCATTAACCCGGGAGAACGTGCGCATACCCAAGGTATGAATGGTTTTTACTTTGTTACCAATAAAAACAAATAATAATCGTCACCTTATTTAATCGAAGAGAATTTTTCTATAAAACAAGTTGAAGATTACTTGATGACAATTGTAAAATTCGTACGTACTCCGGTTCTATCAAGCCCGGCGCGCATCCTCCCGAGTTAAACAGGTCTGCCATTGGCGATTATTTTAATTTCTATCTCGCACCATCATTTTAAGAAAATAAATTTATCCTATATTTCTCTTAACCTGGGCGGTGCCCACAAAAAAGGAGACCTAATTTTAACAGTACTGATACCTAGAATATTAAATCAAAAAATTCCTTTTATAAAGATCGGGAAGTAAGCAAGTTTTTAATTTCTAATAAATTCGATTAAAACTTCTGGTGTCAGACCATCATTTCATCATTTTACAAACAAAATTATTCCGCTCCCGAAAGGTTTAAAGATGTTGTCGAAGGGTATGTGAATTTGTTTTGTTTTTTAAAAATGATGCAAGATAGAATTAAAAAATAGTCGCCAGTGAAATTTCTGATTATATTTCTTTTACTTTTTTATAAATATAAACAACAAAATAATGTCATCGACAGTGTAATGATGTCAATTTGATTTAAATGTAAATATTTATTATTACTATCATTACAAGTAACATCATATTGAATTTTTAAATCATATTGATTACTGTATCTTATTCAAATTCGATCTATTAAGCTTTATTATTAAATACAAACAAATATTTTTCATTAGCATATTGCGATTTTCCTTATTTTAAATAAATATTCTATGGGAGTTAATTATACATACATATTGTTAAAATGTATGACTGATTTAATAACGGGAAAATAAGGTGAATTACACTATTTAAAAAAAATTGGTGTTACACAAGAAATCTGAAGTTAACAAAAAGTAGCTAGTTGGCAACACTGACGTTTGGGTGATTTTGTTCTCGTTGTAGCATGCTTTACTCTTTACACAGACAGAGAAAGTTAGGAATATAAACTATTTGTCTTTCAAACCTAGAACTCAAATTTTGCTTCATTTAATTTCAATGTAATATATATATATATATATATATATATATATATATATATATTACATGAAATAAATTCTAAGCATCAAATATATCAAACAAAAATTATCCACTTGTAGACAGAAATTTGATTATATTACGAGGATTTTTTTTTTTAATAAGAGGATGCTCTCAATTCCTATAATTTATTCCCATTAAAGTTACACATATTTATTGATACAAATTTGAAACAAATTATTATTAAAATAGAAAATAAGAAATGCAATCCTAAAACTTTCTAAAATTATCCAATGTTTGAAAATCATTTACATTACAGTTGATAATGCTAATTAATTTAATGTTTTATTGATTTACTCTAGCAATGATTACGTCAATTCTTGCGAATCTATAAATATTTGAAATAAAAATTAAATTTTTATTTATTTTTATTTATTGCGTTCAAAATTGAACAAACCAAAAATTTCAAAAATCGTAATTTCAGGCGTTTGTTTCAAATTTGTAGAAAAAAAAAATTAGTTAAATTTAGCAATTTTATATAAAGTGACGAGAGAGCAATACATTCCAACAATTTTGCATTGAAAATAAAACCATTTATTCTAAATGAAATGATATATTACTTCACAGAAAATTCTAAATGAATTAATTCATTAACATATATTTCCTTTTGTAATATTATATAAAACTCATTAAGCACAATTTGATAAAACTTGAAAAGAAACCATCATTTTTGACTAAGCAATTTAGATACTTATCCTATATGATTCTGGAAATTGCCTTAAGGAAATCGAAAATGGATAAGAATAAGTAGCTCAATATATAAATAGAAAAGTTGAATAACTTATGCATCTTAAGAACAATTTGCGTTATTACTTCCGAAGTAATCAAAGGTGAATAATTTCTCCCTGAGGGTTAAATATATGTATATTAACGTGTAACAGCCCTCTGATAGTCTCTGTAGCTAAAATCATTTAACAAATCAAAGAATGATCCACTAAAAGATATAAAAAATAAAATAAAATAATTATAAATTAAGCACAATGATCAAAATTAGGTAGATGCATCATGTGTAGTAATTTAATATTGAAAATATTGATTTA
This sequence comes from Maratus speciosus, assembly GCA_963932465.1. Taxonomy (NCBI): domain Eukaryota; kingdom Metazoa; phylum Arthropoda; class Arachnida; order Araneae; family Salticidae; genus Maratus; species Maratus speciosus. The sequence goes on from OZ010794.1 coordinate 242,147,172, forward strand.
ATTATCTGACGTAAATTAATTCTATATTCATTAATTTCAGGTCTTAATTTCTAAGAAAAAGAACCGAAGCTCTAATAATCTGCTATAATACCATCTGTACTGTATCTTTCCTCCGTCCCTCCCACTTTCATTTTTATGTTTCATACATATTATTTGCAAAATTTAAACGAATTTGTTCTTTAGAAAAGTAATATTTTTTATTATAATTTCACTATATGTGTATGTATTTTTGTATAATAAAATGAAATAAATTAACTGATGAAAAATATTAAAATCAGGAATAGGGAATTAAAAAAAAATCATACTCCCTAAGTATTTCATTGTATCAACTAGTAAAACACAACACGCTGGGCCCTTCTTATTGACTTCGCAGTATTTATAAGCGCCGATTGTTTTCTGACTAATATTTACATATTCACTGAAAATAAGGAAGTGCTAGCTAGATCTGCGCTTCTGCGAACTCCGGCCAAAAATTGAGCACCGAGTGGAGCCAAAAAGTTTATTAGTAAGAATATTTTACAAATACGAACAAAAAGCATCAAATAAACAAAGCATTACTACGAGTAAAGACCGCAGATATAGTTGCGGTCAATTCTGATTCTGGCATTTCTCTTCGCCGTTTGAAACCTCTGAGATAGAACATAATCGAGTCTACACTCCCAAGCTTTTACTTACGCGATACCTTACGTCACATATGTAAGCTCTTCGGTAGGAACCAACACAAAGAAAGTTAATTTAGGCATCGGTTCTTCGGAGGGGTGTTTGGGCTGATCTCCGGAACGCAGTACTTGTGAGCTCCGGTGAACTCCGAACAAATTTGAAATTCTCACTAAAAACAAAGAAGTGACCGATCTCAGCTCCGGTGAACTCCGAACAAATTTGAAATTCTCACTAAAAACAAAGAAGTGAAAGATCTCAGCTCCGGTGAGCTCCGGCGTAAAATAAGCACTGATAAATTTAATATGAGATACATTAGTGTTTCATGCATCCAATTTACTTTTGTTGACAACAAGTTAGTACAGATTAATATATAGACTAGATAGTATAGTTAACGTAGATTATAATTCACAATTTTATAATATGAATTGATTATTTTCAAATAGAAAATTTTCTGAATTTTTATTTTGAATGGTCACTCAGTGTTTAAGTGCTTTGTTCTATTACATATATATGAAATTATTGTCTTATGAAAATTTAGAATCGTTTGATAGTTTATTTATGCAATATTGCACGGAAATAAACAAAGGTTGGATTATTTTCATTGTTAGAACCCTTTAGTGAGCGATGTCCTCGGAAAAAGATATGTGATGTTAAGAGTATTTGCAACAATAATATTTAGTTAAAATTTTAATTTTATAAAGTACGGGAAAATTAGCAAGTTTATTTTCTAATAAATTCGTTTTTAAATTCTGGTGTTAGTCCATCATTCCATAATTTTACAAACAGAATTAATCCGCGCCAGAAAGGGTTAAGTGTTGTTCAATAATTTTCATTGTTTTTTAGTTGCATAAACAGAATAGTCTTTCGTCATTTATTTGTACCCATATTTTTAAAATATCGATGCTTGAAAATTATTTTTAAAACAACCGTAGAAAATCAGTGCATTTTTATCCAGTTGCCAATCAAATTCCTTTTAGTAGCACCTTTTTTTTATTCAACGGTGTAAAAATTGAAATTGTGCTATGTTTATAAGTTAATTATCAATAAAACACATTTCATTTTTCAATTCTTTCCACTATCGATATGACGCCACCTTTACACACGGACTTGTTTTTACTTTGTAATATAGGAAGATGTTTTAATTCTAAAAATTGAGTTGGCTATTTTTGGGTCTATTCATTGTCATCTTATTAAAAATATAATAATTCCCACCACAAATATTACAAAAGATATCTTCATTAAATTTGTCGTTCATTTTTTAGTTCCTTGGAAAGTATTCTTCCGTTAGCTAATATAGAAAGCAATGACAATATAAAAGGTGTATAGCTTTATATCAATGCTGTCCAACCTGGCTCCCAAGATACAGAAGAAAATTCTTACAGAAATATCAGGTTTATTTAATATCGGAATATATAAGTCAGATATCGATACCCTGCGGGCGCCAGGTTGGAAAGCCATGCTTTATACACTGTAAACAAACAAACAAAAAAAAAAGAAAAAAAAGATCTAAAATACGGAAGTACTACTGCCAATCGAGACGACAGTACTATTTCCATATTTTAACGGAACTTTTTCCAGGTATATCACAGAAAATTTACGTTTTTTTTTTTTTTTTTTTTTTTTTTTTGAATTTACGGGTGAAAAAACTTCCGTTAAAATACGGAAATAGTACTAGCATCTCGATTGCCAGTAGTACTTCCGTATTTTAGTCCGTTTTTTTTACAGTGTAGAGGCCAGTACAATGCCCCCTGAATACTAGGCCTGAGCGCTGACACAAAAATGGCGGCTTCCGAAGGCTGATTTTTTAAAAACATATGTATGGTCCTTTAAATTTAGACAGCAGTATTCTATAAAAGATTTCTTTGAGTTTTTTAACACTCTTATTCCTATTGTAGAATACGTTGTAGAAATTTCGTAGCTTAGATAATCTGAATTATCACCACAAAATTTCTATATTATATTTCGTGTTATTTAAATACGGAATGTCTCTTTTTGAATACAGCAAATATTGTTATTTTAAATTTCTGGTGCGAATTTGCAGTATCCGAATTAAAAAATCCACTGAATGCGAAACTCTGTTGGTAACATAAATGATACCATGGGTATTATACGTTTAATCTCAGAAAAATAAATCTGAAAAAACTTTTAAAAATTATTGGTACCAAAATTCAAGGGACCGTGCACACGCAAAAATAAAATAAAATAAAAATAAATAAATAAAAAAAAAATTTAAAAAAATCCATCTTCGGCAACCGCCATTTTTGTGTCAGCGCTCAGGTCTAGTGTTCAGGGGGCAGTGGCCAGTACGTGGCTCACGTCACTGTTTGTAGAATTGGCCACTAGAAAAAGCCACATGGTTGCAAATACAACATGTTTCACGAAATTGGTGATACCACTTAATCTCTTAACGCTCGAATTAAATTACGGTAGAATAATTCAAATTGCTTATTGGCACCACTTTTCTGAAAAAGAAATATTCACCTTATTTAATGACAGTAAAAACGATACCAAAATATACGCAATTTCACTATTTTATAAAACTGGTGGGTACCAAACAATTTGAGTAAAAGACACAGCCCGAGAATATGATGGGAGCGAGAATTAAGGGGTTAAGTGTGTTTTTGTCAGTTTGACTATCTTTTCCAAAACGTTTACGAAACGCGCGTTGAACTAAAATTACGGACTCCGTTTTTGAATACTGCAAAACGCAAAAACTCTTTTCTTGTTGAGACGCCGCGCGATGTTACGATATAGATATAGCAGCGTCAACATAACTGCAGTACTACTACCAGAAAAGAGGATTGGCTAAATATTTTAGTCTTCCTTTATTTTAAACCTGTTCTCGTATGTGTATGTTTCAAAATGAGTTTAATATAGTATATAAAAATATCGTGCAACATTTTGAATAACAATTTATTCTAAATTTTACTTTTTGATTTTATAATCATTAGTAAAAAAGTTCACGAAACCGTAAAATTACTTCTTAAAAACATGTGTATTTAAAAGGGAGATTGTAAAAGAACATTTACTATTAATTGGTTGAACAATTATTTTTAACACAATCAAACTGATTAGTAAAGTTATCTTACGAATTAAATATTTCCAACTGAATAATAAAATGCCCTTGCTGGGAATCGATCCCCGATCATTGGCTTACAAGGCCAATTTGGTCGTTTAAGCTGACTGGGCCGACAACCAGCCAGCATATTTCGCTCAGATAACCTTATTGATAGTAACATCTGGTCTGTCATGTCGGCAGTTCAACAGAATAAACGGCAGGTAAAGTAACTCCACATAAACGATGGATTCGTAGATGAACAATTATTTTTAACACAATCAAACTGATTGGTAAGGTTTTCTTACGAATTGAATATTTCCAACTGGGCGAAAAAATGCCCAGTTTGATTGTGTTAAAAATAATTGTTCATCTACGTATCCATCGTTTATATGGAGTTCCTTTACCCGCGGTTTATTCTGTTGAGCTGTCTACATGACAGACCAGATGTTACTACCAATAAGGTTATCTGAGCGAAATATGCTGGCTGGTTGTCGGCCCAGTTAGCTTAAACGGTAAAGCATTAGCCTTGAAAGCCAATGATCTGGGTTCGATTCCCTGCCTGGGCATTTTTCGTTCAGTTGGATTAATAGGTTGTTTTATGGGAAGAGGGGAGGGTGTGATTTAGGATTAATTACTTTTAACCCCTTAAGGGGCGGTGGAATAAAATATATCCCACCTAATTTAAACAAGATTCTCACCAGAAAATTTTAACTAAAGTTTATATTTTTAACTTTTGGGGAAAATTGTTGAAAAATTGCTTCTCCTTATTTAAAAATAAAAATTTTGGATTATTCCGATGAGAAATCAATATTTAGAGGCATTTTTACTTGCCCCTCAAGAGGTTAATATAAATTTACGTTTGTCTACAATCTACATAAACCATATGAAATCATAGGAGAATTTTAACGTGTTTTACACATAGAATTCTACGTAGCTTAAGCTATTCAAATTATAGATAAATGCAATAATTCAAATGACATTTTTCCAAGTACTGTTTATAATTACAAAAAATCAGTATGAATGGCAATGCACATATTTTCGTCAATGATCCATAGACATTCATCTTCTACTATAGTTTTTTTTTTTTTTTTTTCGGAAATGAAATATAAAAATATAATCATTTATATCACAAATATTAGAGCGAAAAATTCATATAAATTTAGTATTTTATTTTATAAAAACTAAACATTTATATTAAATGCTTACATTTTATGTTTAACCAATTTTTACGAATATTATTTTTTTTTATTTACTATGCAGTTAGTCATTTTTATTTCCAGTGAAAAATTCCTACGGAAAATTGTGTCTTATATTATGGAGATATCTCACTAACCCTTTATCTACTGAACAATGAATTAATGAAAATTTTATCTCCTAAAGCATTTTTCGTGAATTGTTTAAACTACACTAGAAGATTTACATAATCATTTAATAAATTTTAGAAGGATTTTAGAAGGATTTGGAAGGATTAATTAAACTTGAATTTATAGGGATTTTTTGAAATTTTTATAACCCCCACTCAAATCTTTTATTTTGAACCTTTTCCTTAGTATTTTGTAGAATTCGAAAATGTAAAAATAAAATGTTCTTACACTAGAAATATTTCCAAATTGAAAAATCCCCCCACCCCCCACACACACGCACGCCATGATAGCTGACAAGATGTAAAGTCAAAAGAAATCATCCTTTTAAAAATATTTTTGTTTGTGTAACTAATAATACTTTTGAAACAAGATAAATTAATATATCTATGATTCATGCTAATCTGTATTACAACTTATCGATGCATTAACCCTAGATCTACCGGGAATTTTATTCAAGTTTTAATAAAACGTTCTACACCAGAATTTTTATTTAAAACTATTTAACTTATTTATTTACCTTATTTTTGTCTGGTTTATATACTTAGTTTATTTTAAAGAAATTTCTGGTTTGAATGAATATTTTGTATGTACCTGTCGGGTCCAATGGACCCGTCTGGTAGACGGAGGGTTAAATGCATTTTATAACAAGTTATTTTAATGGTACTTATAAGTAGCGTCAGTAGATAAAGAGTGAATTGAATAAAGCGAAGAAAACTTATCGAAAATAAAGGTGGCCAAAAAGCATAGCAGTCATCTGATATGTGACTTACTCTACAAAAATCAATGGAACCTTATAAAATAGTTATGCACACATCTTCAGACTGGGCTTTTGATAGTGTTGACAAGTGTATTTCGTAAATCGTGGCTCCAATTTGTCTGAACATAACTAATTTCTTACAGTTCATTTCGCCATATTTAATTGCAGATAATTCTGCTATTAGATAAGGCGAAGAAAATTACTTTAAAACACTGGTGTCGACAGCATTTGAACCCCTAATTTACACGGGGCACCTGGTAACACTAGCTGTTGATGTCAATTTGGAAGCCCATTTAGCTTAGGGATAAATTTCTTCAAAATGACCCAAATGTCAGATTGACACCAGTATTTTGTAAACAAAAGATTCGGTTTATAATATACACGAAAAAATGCATGAATCTATTTTCAAATAAATTTGGTTGAATATCCCGGTGCCAACGTGACATTTGGAGATTAAAATTAAGTGGGAAGAAATTCACCCATCAGAGATCAAAGGGGCCCCTTGAGGGACGCTGGGATATATTATATCCCACCTAATTTTAATTAAGATTTGCAGCAGAAACTTTTAATAAAGTTTTACTTTCATAAATTTGGTGAAAAAAAAAAGCTGAAAGCTTGCTTTTCGTTATTTTGAAATAATTTTTTTTCCAAATTTCCGATAGAAATTCAAAATTACAGTAACACAATTGCTTGCCCCTCTAAGGGTTAAAGCAGGATAGACTATTTAGCAACTGTCTGTTGACTTTAATTTAATTGAATAATTATTTTTCATTTATTCAATTTTTATTATTACACTTTATCTCCTGCAAATTGGTTTTCGACAGGAAATCTGAAATAATTAGCAAATGTAGAGTGTATTGTTTTATGCCCTATCAGGTGATAATGATTTCCTATGAAATTAAAATTATCATTTGTAAATATTCACATTCTTAAGTTGTTCTCAAATGAGCATCAGTAACTGTGATAGTAAAAGTATTTTTTTTTTTACTTTTTTTCCCAATTAAAGTTCAGGTACATTTTTCAGATATTACTTGATTTATATATATAAAACAGGGGTTGCCAACTGTAGCACGCCTGATACCACTAATTTTTAAAAGAAATTATCGACTTCTTGAATCGATGAGATTCGATGATTAGATAATCATAATTAGATAATTAGATAATCTAATGATAACTAAAAAATTTTAGCGGTATCCGGCGTGCCACAGTTGGACACCGCTGATGTGCAATGTAAAATGAGTTTCAGAATTATAAGACTGTCTTAAAAAAATCATTTAATTTTCCGAAATACATACAGTTTTGAACAGATTAGTAGCTACATTATATAGAATTGAAGCTGCTTTACTACATACGAAGCAAGAAACCTGTGGCATTTCAATACTCAAATTATTGATATTCATAAACTTAATTTCCGATAATTTATAAACCCTTTGAATGCAATATACGGTTTGGGAATGTGTAGTGTGTAAAACTAAGAACACCCATTTTCATTATAGCGAAAAGTTAACTGTGGTTTATCAGCAAATTATCGCACTGAGATGCGAGAAATGTCATTATGGCGATTGGGTGTAGTTTTCAAATATGGATACAATTTTTGTAATAGAATCGGTCTACATATTAAAATGTGTAACAAGATCAAATTTTAAAATTCTAACACAAACTTTTGAAAACATATTTGTGATATCTTAATACTGGCTGCACACTCACACCCCACCAAAAAAAAAAAAAAAAAAAAAAAAAAAAAAAAAAAAAAAAAAAAAAAAAAAAGATCCCCCTTGAGTTACAAGAGATCAAAATTCGACGATATTAATGTTAAATCAACATGAAAAGCTTTAATTTATATCTTCCTAAAATCATATAAATGATTATTTTTAATAATACACGCGAATAGATTAATTCGTAGCCAAAGTAATTTATAAAATTAAAACATCTATATTATACAGCAAAAATATCATATTTTGTACTTCTTTTAATTATATCGGAATAAGGTACGAGGAAATCGACAATTATCATAACTACTTCAAAGATCCACAAATATTTATCTTCTGCTTATTTATGTTTTCTGAAATAAAGAATAAAAATATAACAATTCACATCACAAATATTACTATAAACATTGATGCAGATATTTATGTGATTAACTGAAATACGTGAGACGTCTTAGGCGCAGTTCCGTACAATGTACACGTGGTTGCCAGTTTGGCCTCCATTTACATAAAAAAAAAAAAAAAAAAAAAAAAAAAAAACGAATTCCTACCAGAAATTAGATACAATATTATTTGTTTAATTTAATTGCAGAAATTTTGTTTTTGCGTAGAGTAAAAATTTCTCTATCAAAATTTCCGGTATGAATTTTAAATTTCGAAGTAAAATTGGAGGCCAAACTGGCAACCCTGGTAATACACAAACTGAATTATGTTTTGCGAATAAAAATAAGAAGTAAAGTCTTCAGAGAGGATGGGCTCTACACTGCTAACAATATCGTAAAAAATTATGTCTGCCTTTTTATCGGTTTTTTGTAATACAAGAAATTTTAACAATCCCAGACATTTGATATTCATTGAGTTTAACTGTCTTAAAGAACTGCATCTTTTATGATTTGATTTTGAGTTTCTTTTACTATATTACAAAGAAGGCATTTTCGATATATATTGATTAAGACAGAGAGCTGAACTAGAATGATGTCAGGTAATGGGCCTTAACCCCTTAACGGTCGAATTAAATCACGGTTTAAAAATTCAAATTGCTTATCGGCACCACTTTTAATAAAAAGAAATATTCATCTTATCTAATGACAGAAAAAACGATACTAAAATATAGCCAATTTCACTGTTTTATAAAACTGGTGGAAATCAAACAATTTGAGTAAAACACACAGCCCGTGAATATGACGGGAGCGAGAATTAAGGGGTTAATGGGCTTCTAATGAATTTTGTTTGTGACATGTAAACAATACTTTCCCTTTCAAATAATGGTTCATTCATTTCCTAATGAAATTTAACCCTTAAGTGGTGAGGTGGGGTGCATGTAACCCCAAAATTTAATTTCTTGTGCTCTCCACACAATTTAGCGAATTAAAATAAGAGAATTTCCTGTGAATTTTGCATTATTTATTTGCATGAAAACGTACTGTAAGTGTACATACATATATGTAAGTATACTGTTCATCTAATAAACGGCAATATTTCAGAATTTAAAATTCTCTGGGGAGCAGAACACACCACTTCACCAGTTAAGGGTTAAAAGGGAAACTAACATATCAGTTTTATTTATCTACTAGCTGTTTAACCCGTTCTATGCACGGGAGTTCATGAATTTAATTCTAAAACCAAAATTAAAAATAAAAAACAGTACAAGCAAACTAAAATTTATCAATATAAAAATGTGTTATGTCTATTAAAACTCAGTCATACAAAACCAATATGAAATAATTATGTACACAAAAAAGCAGTTATGTATTAAAAAGTAAATAAAAGTAAGTATTTACAAAATCGAATTAAAGTTTGGGAATATAAAAATCAGTTATAAAGTCAATATTTACACACCAAAGAAAAATTTGTAAGAAAAAGTGAAATTTATATCGTCACTGCAAAAAAAAAAAAAAAAAAAAAAAAAAAAAGGTAAAATATTTTAAAATGAAAAATCTTTGCACTATTCTCCAAGTTACCAATGAAGTAAATTGCGGTACACTCGTTGTTTTAGTGAGTATTTACACAACCAAATTAAAGTTTACGTAATCAGTTGTGAAGTCAATATTTGCACAACTAAACAAAAATTTGTAAGAAAGAATGAAATGTGCATCGTTATTGTAAAAACAAAAACAAAACAACAAAAAAAAAAAACCGAAAAAAAAATCTTTTAAAATGAAAAATCTTTGCATTGTTTTCCACATCATCCATGGGTTAAAGTGCAGTAGACTCATTTTTGTTTGTTTGTTTTTTACAATAAAGCAAAATAGTTGCGACTTAAGATAAAACTTCACGGAAGACAATGTTTTGTGTAAATACCTTATCAGACTGTGACAAAAGTTTTTCATATTTTGGTCCGTCCTTGACCCAAACGCGTACACATCCCCTAGAAGTTGCTCTTGAAAAGGCTACATACAACATCCCATGTGAGAAAACTTGATGGGGCAAATAGATTCCAACCTTTTTCAAACTTTGACCCTGAGATTTATTGATAGGCATAGCAAAGGAGAGACTAAGTGGAAACTGACGGCAGCGTAACTGGAAAGGTAAATTAGTATCCGACGCTGTAAGCAGGATCCTCAGTATGAAAACACGGGTGCCTCTCTTATGTCCTGTCAAAAATTCTGCACCTATAACATTTTGCGACAACCTTTTGACTATTAAACGTGTTCCATTACAGAGACAACTGGACGGATTCATGTTCCTAAGCTACATAACAATAACGCCAAATTTAAGATTTAACTGATGTGGTGGCATTCCAGAAGGTGTTAAACTATTGATGAAATCCATCTGCAAACTGTTTTGTTGTTCTTCATCATCACAAAGTATTGTATCAGACCTAAAGTAAGACTTGACTTCGCCAGGTACTTTTCGTAAAACCTCCTCATTCAATCTCAAAGAATCCTCATTCTTGGGACACAAAATTCCTCTTTCCGAAAGATGATTAACCCCTTAATTCTCGCTCCCGTCACATTCACGGGCTGTGTCTTTTACTCAGATTGTTCGATTCCCACCAGTTTTTTAAAATAGTGAAATTGGCTATATTTAAGTATCGTTTTACCTGTCATGAAATAAGGTGAATATTTCTTTATCATAAAAGTGGTACCAATAAGCAATTTGAATTTTTAAACCGTAATTTAATTCGAGCGTTAAGGGGTTAAAATCAATTTCAGACGAACCAAAAGTATCATCCACTATAGAATCCTGTACTAAACCTTCTGGAGGTATTTGAATAATATCTTCTCCAAGTTCATAATCATTATTCAACCGACCATCCCCCAGGTGAATGAGCCATTCCACGAAATCAAGTTCCTCCTTCTCCGTTTGCATATTTGTAACCAGACTGAACTGTCGAAATGTTGGCCAGAGTAAAGAATTATTGATACAACTTTCAAAAATGAGTATTTTGTTTGCATGAATAACTACAGATAAAATCTGCCTCCAGTCACTTTGCCTCCATATGGGACATCCTTGCCAACCAAATCTCGCAGAAGTCTATCAACAGCATTCAAAGCATGTATAGGTGTCATGGTACATTCATTCTATATAATGAGCTTAGCCAATTTCAGTAATCTTCCTTCAGATGTATTTTGCCGAATTTTTTAAGCAGAATTATCCAATATGGGGGCTAGTAATTTAAATTCAAAATGTGCAGTTCTTACACTTTGTAAGTGTATAAATGCGATGCCTGTACATGCAACGGAAATAGCAGTATGTCCCATTCCTCTCACGTAATGCAGTAATGTATTGAATAGGAACGTTTTTCCCGATCCCGCAAAGCATTGACACAGAAAACCTTAGCGGCAGTAGCATTTTGAATAGTTTCAATGACAGTATCAAAATTTATACTTTGTTCCGGATTTAGCATGTTTAACAATCGCTTTCCCTCTGCTCTTTCTTCTTGTAGATCATAGACATCGCATTCCACAGAGTTCTCCAGGTTTGAGGATTCAGGCAATTCAAGGCTATGAAGTGCCATGTTGTGTATGTGTAGATGATTGGCTATGTTTTGAAGGGCTCTATCTCTACTATCCTGTAGCGGCAGATGGCGAGCAAAATCTTCTGAGAGTTCTGACTTAAACTGTTCCCATAACTGAATCGGTGAATTTGGATTGCGAAAGACACATAGGAAAGAAAACAGTTGTCTCAATTTGGGCAGCATTTCAAAACCACATGCTTCTATTAAACAATATTGCCATTCATCATCATCTTCTAATAAATTTCTAGCACGGCATGCACCCTTGGATGTTTCCTAGACAGTACTCTCATACGTCTTTAACCCTAGAACTACCGGAAATTTTACTCAAGTTTTATAAAAACATTCTACACCAGAATTTTTACTTAAAACTATTTAATTTGTTTATTTAACTTATTATTGTCTGATTTATACATTTAGTTTGTTTTGAAGAAATTTCTGGTTTGAATAAATATTTTGAATGTACATGTCGGGTCCAATGGACCCGTCTGGTAGACGGAAGGTTAACTCTTAGAAAGAATTGGCATCGGGGACATGACAAAGCAGCATACGAAGATGTAATCTGTCAGTATCCTTTGGGCTTACAGAATACATTCTTGATACTATGTAGTCACCTAATCTAACACGCATTTGCCACACATTGCCTTTCCAGACAAAGTGCTTTGGAATTTCTGTATAGAAATAAAAGTGTGGTGAAGGATCTGACCTGTTAAGTAGAAACCAAGCAGTGAGCATGGCGTCTTTATTTCTTGCTCTTTCAAAAGCTTCACGTTTTTCCGCTTCCCTCAAATACATAGATTGCATATCTTGTAGATGCACCGGCAATCTAATAATAACATGCGACTTGTCCTGCATGGGCCTTTCAAGAATTCGCCACATGGCCTCAGGTGCCGAAACATATCGAGCATTTAAATAACTCTTCACCTAATCCCACACTACAGATCCCTCACCGTTATTTATAAAAACAACTTTTTCGCAATCATGACCCTTGTATACATACTTAAAGATGTACTTAATGGATTTAACAGGGCTGCATATTTTGACATTAACAGGGGCATTGTATTTCTTTGTGAGGTATGGGTTATAAGGAACAACCCAACGGTTGTCTACGACATTTCACTTTATCATTATGTGATTACCATCATCACACCGTCTATACATTGGGTAACCATCAACATTCTCAGCCGTTTTATTTCTGAACTCTTTTGGATAACCCTTTAAGCAAACACCGTCTACCATGCAAGATGAGTTTGGATTTATGACGCCACATGGTCCGTGAATCATCGTAGCCTTAATAATTTCGTGCAATCCATTTTCAATTGTGGAATCAGGTAATTCAGAACAGACGATGGTGTCAATAGTGGCTGGATCTCTTATCTTATCATCATCAGTTAAAATGAGTAAAAGGTGCATGTGTGGCAATCCTCTCTTTTGGAATTCGATAACATATATGCTTGCGACTGTGCGTCCCAAAAGGCCGTTCTTTTTAAGATCATTCAACATTGCTTTCTTCTTGATATCGAACACGCGTGCCGCTAAATCTGGACGATCATGAGTCTTTTGTCTTTGGAAAAGGTTCTCTTTGATTTCTTGCCAATTTGGATTGCACGTTAGCATGACAAAATATCAGGCTTACCAAATTATATAACCATTGCCATTGCATCTTCATAATTTTGCTGCATGGCTCTAGGACTTCCTATGGATGTAGATGGCAAAATAACTATTACACCTGGTTTCAAACCAGATTATTCTGCTAGAGCATTAAGGTGATCTGCTAACCCTAAGTAAGATTCTACTCTTAATGTTTTCTGGTTAGATCGGATGTAATTCAAACGGTTTCCTTGAACCTTGACATAATCTTCGACGCAATACTGCTGCAAGAGTTTTCCACCATAAAGTATGGGATTGAAAACATTCCTTCTCACTGACAACCTGTGACTGTAATATTGAAGTTCAGAACATCCAGCATCCACACTTCAACACTTTCGCCATGTGGGAAAAATAAAACATAAGTCATGTGGTCACAATTAGGAATCAGGGCATTTATTCTACACAGTAGATTCCCCTTCGGATGTATGCAGTTATCCGTATTGGTAGGTGGTGCACCATCCGAACTATGGAAAACCATGGCTATCTCCTTTCACTTTGCTGCATTGTATCTGCCTCGATGCTGGTCCGCTGATAAATTTTTATCGCATATATACATACACACGCATTCAGCTGTTCCAGATCCTTGTTCTGCGATGACTTGTTTTTCCATTTCATGAAGCATTTGAAAAGCATATGCATAAGGGTTAACTCGCCTGATAACATCGTCAAGCTTGCTCATGATTTCTTCTTTACATTTTAAATTTTCTCTACTGTTCATACGTTGCCGCAGTGCTATATCAGAATCCAATACATACAATTGAGCATACTTTCCTGAACTACTTCAGATGGATGAAGATGAGAAATATTATGATAAATTTATCCATGGATTCTAAAACAAAACGGGCCGATACCTGGGGGCGGTGTAAATATGAGCACCCATAGAGGCAAAAGACAGCGCACTGTTATATGACCTTATCTGTTCCTTAACCCCTTAACGCTCGAATTAAATTACGGTTGAATAATTCAAATTGCTTATTGGCACCACTTTTATGAAAAGGGAATATTCACCTTATTTAATGACAGTAAAAACGATACCAAAATGTACCCAACTATTTTAAAAAACTGGTGGGAATCAAACAATTTGAGTAAAAGACACAGCCCGCGAATATGACGGGATCGAGAATTAAGGGGTTAAAGTGAGCTGACGATCTATCACTGCCATCTATAAGCTATCTCATCTGATCTGGATATGGTTGAAGAGGTTCCAAAATTGCTTAGCCGTTGTGACAACAGTGAGTATAAATTCCTCTTGTATTCTTTTCTGCATTGAAAAAAAAAATGCACTACACTTGATGCAAACATTGTACAGATGGCCACATTGTTGTTCTTCAACCGTTGGGCGTAACGCGCATCTTCCGACATTATTTGCACTATTCATTCTTCGACGTCGAGCAATGGCTTCTAAGCGATTTTCCCTCACAGCCAATGGTTGGGTACCCTCATCGAGACGTCTTTGTTGAGCTTGCAGTGCAGCTTTATATCTTCTTAAAGTAACTTCTTCATCGGTTTGTGCCATTCGTAATTCCCTGTCTCTTTCTGCCACGACGAATCTTCTTGCAGCAGTTTCTTCCTCTGTCTCATTAGCTCGCAATTCACACTGCCTTATAGCCCTCTGTTTTCGTGAGGAATTGCCAGTTCTTGACTTTTTGCGCTTAGGCATCTTATTTTGAAAAATTCAATTTCCAAGATTATGATAAAATATTAAAAAAATAATAATCGAATATGAAACGAAAAATAGCATAAAAACGCAATGACAACAAACAACTTTAAAATATCTAAATAAAAAATGAGAATTTCCCTGTTAAAATGTTGAGTTGTTCGATAACTATTCGATTTAGAAAACTATTTTTCTACTACTATGCATTTTTTAAAATGAGATTTAATTTATAATGTTGCTATCGCAGCACACGATAAAACGACATCTTTGGAATAAGGGAATAAATAGAAAAAAAAATTGTTGAATTTTCCGATATTTTTTTCTTTATTTTCTTAAAAAGGGTAATAATTAATCGCAATTAAATAATCTCTAATTATTTGCATGCGAGGTAAAAGAATTATAGTAATATCCGCTACATCTTCTTACTATTGCAGCGTGGCGTACGTAATATGCATATCAAACATTGCAGTAAACATTTAGAACTGGTTAGAACTCGCGCGATTACGGATTAAACATAAAAAAGGCAAAAATTCCTCAATAAAAAAAATAAATAAATCTATTTAAAAATTTCAAAATTTTGACCCCAATCGTTCATGGGCCAACTACCAGCAACCCTTGTTCCAAATTTCGTAGCCATGCGCCCTTTGGTTTCCGAGTTTTTGTGGTTACAAAGATACGCGCACGGATTTTAATAGTATAGATTTTTTACGGTACAATTGTTATTGTTTTCTGAATGGTAAACTTTCTAGATAGAAACTTTTTTATATAATGATTTCAATTATTTACGGCATAAATTTTCATAGAGTTTT
Source organism: Maratus speciosus (assembly GCA_963932465.1). Lineage (NCBI taxonomy): Eukaryota > Metazoa > Arthropoda > Arachnida > Araneae > Salticidae > Maratus > Maratus speciosus. Next base: position 242,162,791 of record OZ010794.1, read on the forward strand.
TTTACTGATTATTTTATACTATTAAAAGGATTAAAACGTTGGAAAGTATTGCAAATCAATTTTTAGTAATGCATATTTTTTTCGAAGGAGAATCTAAGGGAGAGTATGTTGGGGTCACTATAATTTTTGAGCTATCAATGTATTTATAAAACAATATATTTTTTAATGTAAATACAGTCGAGTCTCTATATAACGAAATCCATTGTTCCAGTAAAAAATTCGTTATATAGAGAAATTCGTTACATAGAGAATGGGTAAAAATTCCCACTTAATGTGTAAATTTTGAACAAAAATTATTTTTGAGGTGTTTAATTAAGAATTTGAAATGTTTAATTATAAATATTAACCTAATAGTGATTTCTTAATTATTTAAACAGTTTCAAAAAAGAGAACAGACATTTATTTGAAAGCATAATAAAAATCACATAAGGAAAACTTACATTAATTTTAGACGAAGAAATCTGTAATTTTCGGCTGTTTTGATTTCAAAGTCGTTACACTCTCGAAAAAATGTTCACACTTTAGCAAGGAATGAAAAATTGTATCGGGAACATTTTCCTCCATTTGAATTCTCATTCAACTTAAACTTCAATTACCGCTCTGATCCCACTCTTATATGTGTAACAATCCATTTGACACTGTTTTAAGAAGTATGTTGGGAGGTGTGGGGGAAATGAATTCGTTGGGCATAAAAAACAAGGAAATTCAAGGTAGAAAGGTAAGATAAAAAACTCAGCACTGAACGATAAATCACTAATCAGTGATGGAAAATGGATTCCATGTGACTTGGAAGCTTTTTTAAAACAATAAATAAAGAACATTTTATGAAAAAATTTGTTATATGGAGATAGATATTTCGCAATATGGAAACTGTTTTTAATAAGATTATGGGAAAAAGGGACCGTTCCTGCCCAAAATTCGTTATATAGAGAAATTCGGCGTATGGAGTTTCGTTGTAGAGAGACTCGACTGTACATATTAACCCTCCGTCTACCAGACGGGTCCATTGGACCCGACAGGTACATACAAAATATTCATTCAAACCAGAAATTTCTTTAAAATAAACTAAGTATATAAACCAGACAAAAATAAGGTAAATAAATAAGTTAAATAGTTTTAAATAAAAATTCTGGTGTAGAACGTTTTATTAAAACTTGAATAAAATTCCCGGTAGATCTAGGGTTAACACTAGAACCGCCGGAAATTTTACTGAAGTATTATAAAAATATTTCACACCGGAAATTTGAATTGAAACTAGTTAACTCATTTATTTAACTTATTTCTCCGTGGTACATTTTAAACTTATTTTAGAAAGAAAATTCTGGTGATAACCGAAATATTTTTATTGGTAGCGGTCAAAATGACCGCTACGGCGGTTCTAGTGTTAAGGTGTTTACTCCCACTTCCGCCCCAGAAAAATAAAAGAAAACAAAATCCCGCTGAACAATGCAAACTTTTCTGGCCTACACAATGTCATTTAGAATGTAAACGTATGAAATTTGTAGCATTAACCATTTAAGCGCCCAGAAAATTTCATGCGAATGAAATTTAGATGTATATTATAAAAGAGCCAGTTTCAAATTGTGGACAAAGTTAAGATATAAAAATTTTTCATAAAGAAATGTAACCCACTCCCTTCCCATCATATACACACAAAAAAAAAGTTTGTTCTTTCTTTATCTAAATTGATGGATGGATCTGGCCTGAATTATTTTATTACCAGAAAAGTTTTCCTTAATTTTAATGAAATAAGCTTGTGAATAACTTTTTAAAGCAGCTTTCACTTGTTATGCTGATTTAAAAAAAAAAAAAAAACTTTATAAATTAATTTTTTTATATTTATTTTATAATATATTTATTTCAATTGTTTCACAACATTTTAGAAAATAGGTAAATTTATGATCTTAATAAATGATTTTAAAATATATCAAATGATTAAAACTGTAGACACCATTTTATAGCGAATTTAAATAATTTTAACATTTTTTTTCACCTTTCCATATAATTTCTATATACATATATATATATATATATATATGGCGAATGTAGGGTTTAGTATAAATCACAATTAATAAAAAGAATAAATAGTTGGTTTAAATAAGAGTATCTAAAATAATTCCCATTCTAGGACGCTTGCGATTATTTGGGTCGAAAATGTCGTAAAGTATTCAAAACAGTTATCAGAAGTTTCTAGTGCCAGATGAAAATTAATATTTAAGTGCTGGATAAAAGACTGAGCCTGGGAAAATTAATTTCTGTATATGATAATTTCTGACATAATAAGGCGTATCATAAATTAAACGGATAGTGGCATTTTCAGCTTGAGTGATGAGTTTGATGTGACTCTTAGCTGCATATGACCAAATTTCCGACCCGTACGTTAAAATGGGACGTAAATAGGAAGTGTACGGGAGCAACTTATTATTAACACGTTTAGTGCCACGGTGACAGACACTGAAGCGCTGAAAAATGTACAATGTTTTAAGTAATTTTTAAGAAAGTATAATCCTGTAATAAGTAAAAGGTACGTAGATTTTAAAATAAATTTTCAGTAATTACTTAAAACAATATATATATATATATATATATATATATATATATTTAGTTTTATGACATATTTTAGTCGTCAGTCATCAGTGAATGACGCGTTTTAGGAAGTTCAGTGTCAGTCGACGATCACTGACGTGGCGCTTAATGTGTTAATAGAAAGATCACTGTTTCGAGCAAGAAGGGGATATAATTTATTTTTAGCAACTCGAAACTTATTTTGAATAGTGTGAATGTGTTGTTTGAAGGTGAGCCTCTGCTCTAAAACAATACCAAAGATATTTACCGTTTGAGGACCAAAGCAGTTCGGTATCATTATATTTAATTTTAAATTTATCGAGGGTTGCTTGTCTAAGATTAAAAAATAAAATAGCTTGAGTTTTATTAATATTTATGGCGATTCTCCATTTGTTAAACCAAGTGCAGAGTAACTTTAGGTGCCGGGTGATTGCCATTATGGCGTATTTACGATTTTTGTTAACAGAAAAAAGCACGTATCGTCGGCATATTTTGCTAACGATGTGTGTGTGTGTGTGGGAGGGGGGGAGGGTAAGAAGGCATATCATTAATAAATAAAATGAAAGCAATACGGGAGATTTTACTTCCCCGAGAGAGGCCGAAAAAGTCAAAAGTATTTCTGGAAAGTTGATGTTTTACTTTGACATTGAAATGTCTTTCAAGCAAGTAAAATTAAATCAGTTTAAGGAGTAAGGGAAGGAATTATAATTTACAAGTTTGTATACCAAACCAAAAAACGAAACAAAAATATTTAATGTTTTTTCTTATAATATTCATAGTGTGTTTATTTTATTTTACATTTTATATTAATTAAATACAAAAATTAGGTGAAGATAACATCTTTGAAATAATGATGTGAATACTCCATTTCTGTTAAAAGTGGTTTAGATATCTTTATTGATTATATTCTTACTGATGCCATTTTCTCATTGCAATTAAAAATATCTTTTTTAAAAAATTTGAACAAAATGAAGTTACGCTTTAAAAAAAGACAAAATTTCGCTGATGATGCTGTTATATTTCACTATTTTTTCATTTCGCTGATATTGAGTTTGAGACAATAGGCAAAATATTTCAGCGACTGAAAATGACGTCATATTTAATAGAAAACGTTAATCTTATTTGATAAAACAAGATATTTCCCCTTGAATACGTCTAAAAGTTATAAATTTCTGGAATTTTTACGCGCAGGTACAGAGATTATACAAAGACCTCAAATCACGAGTGGGAATTTTAACATGGAAAGTTGTAATAATTGACAAACGTGACTTCAAGCTTGAAAATATATTTATTAATAACCTGTTGCGCGTTAAAAATGTTTTTAAATGGTTAATATGGAGGATGTGAAACGCGGAAAATGACTGGATTTGGTTTAGATTTAAAGGGGGGAAATTCTATGATTATGTAAAGGTGAAATCATATTTGCTGATTTTTCATTCCTTAATATCAAGCATCAATTGATAACTTAATCAAAACTACCTATCTTGATTATATGTTACTGATTATGTATATGAATGAAGTTTAATTTTTCAATAATTTTAACAGTTGAAGTTTATGAAAAAAGTATTTTGTTAATCTTAGGTTAAAATATGTCTTTGGAGAGTTAAACTAACAAGTGTAAGATGGATTTTTATTGCCGAAACGTCAGTGAAGGCTTACTGTGGAGACACGAAAAGTTTTGGTTTCCGTTAGTCTGTCTGTCTGTTCCGCGATAACTGCCGCAAAAAGCATCCGATCGGCTTGAAATTCCCTGGGCATGTTGATGAGCTCCCCGGATTTAGCTGTATAGTTTTGGGTTAAATTTGGTTCATTCGTTCGGAATATACAGAGCATTTTATTTTGTGATATAATGCTTTTCTATGGGAAGTCAGACGATTTTCAAATTTTAATTTGTTGAAAGAAATCGCTCATATGAATAATAGATTTAAATGGTAAATTTTGGATGCTGAAATTTTTAAATAAGAGTATTAAATTATTCTTATTAGTTTGCAATTTTGTCAAAACATTTGTCAGAGCTTTTAAATTAGGTGTATAACTTATGATAGAATTTTATACATGTGTTCGAATAATATAAAACATTTTATTTTATGAATTTACTTATATTTCATTTTTTCTTTTAACCGTTGCGTAGCAACAGCATCTCATCTAAAAATATCATAAATGTGAAAGTATGTATGGTTTTTTGAAGTCAAATCAAAGCAAAAGGAATGAATTAATGAATGCCTTTGTATAGATATTTGCATATAGATTTATTTAAACGCAGAAATGAAAATAGTATTTATATACTATATAGAATAATATTTTCATTTATTTATTCAACTATTTGATTATAAATGAAAAAGTTCCTTATTTTCATACAGAATAAACTGACATTATTCTGTTAAATTTTATAAACTTTATTGTTGCCAAAAAAAAAAAAATGAATAACAATTTCTCCCAAAGAGTTAATTTTAATTTGTAAGATTTTCACGTGCAAAAGAAAAATGGAATAAGCAAATAAAAAATAAAAAAAAGGATATATAGGACAGGAATGAATACATATAAACATTTCACACCAAATATCACCTAAAATAGTTTTTGTAGCAGTATTTTCCCAGCACTACGAAGAAAGATTCCTCGATTTACACGATTTTACTTCGCCTTCCTTTTCTCATTCTTTGCGATTTCATTTTCGCAATTGCGTGCATTAATTGGCACAAAATTTTACATTTTTATGACTGAGATATATGTACGGCCATACAAATAAGAAATTCCGTTTTGTCTCCTATAAAATGTGATAAAGTGTTGGTTAATCATATATGTTTTTATTAAGAGGAGCAGAGCTGCCAAGCCTCCGGCGTTCTGGATACCAGTATTTTAATACAGAAAATGTTACTTTATTTAATTGAAACATTTGCGCGATTTAAAAGAACATTTTCTCTAAGATAATAGTGATGTGCAAAAAGCTTGAGACTTGGTATGTCTGGTGGGAAGTGAAATGTTTTACTTAATGCATTTATCTCTATTTTAATGCTATGTGAACAACGTCCGTGTAACAGCTTGTAGAGTGTAAAATAAATTAAATTATTAAAATAATCCTTATTACGAAAAATGAAACAGAAAGTCCGGCTAAGGGAAATGAAATGTTAGTTAACCTTTCGTAATTTGACCTGAACATAGGTTTGCGTCAAATTTCAACGGTATTTGTAACATCACGATTTTAAATTAAATGTAGATACTATTAAAAGAAAATCACAAAAAATACTTAAAGGCGCCAAATCATGTTTATCTATTTAACGATGATGAATTATTAACTGTTAGGTTTAGAAGCCCCCCTACTTTAGGGTGATTTTAGTAAGTTAATGCTATCGAGTACATTTTTTTATATTTAGATTAGATCTTAGATATAAATATTGCAGAATGGTAATCAAAATTATTTTTTTATAAACAAAATTTATAAAGGTATTAGATTTCTAAATTAGATGTTTCAGTTTACATTTCCAAAAGTTCTTTATCCATTAGATACAGGTATTTGTGGTTAGCAGGCAAGTAAATACTGCTGTATGGATATTAGGATAACGTAAAATGCTTGACCGAATTATTGCTTATCCTTATAAATCGCAGTGTAAAAAGAAATCTAAGATATAGGGTAATCATTAACTCAATCAGTAGAAAATTACACAACGGGGGGTTCAGGGGGGCAGAGCCCCCCTGAAGAAATTTGCTTTATTATATAAAAATTACTAGAATAAGTAGCTCGTGAGAATTTCAGAATATCCTTACATAACAACGTGTTTAATTTAACGCTTTTAATGTCTGAAACCATCGAAATATTTTTTTCTTTTATAAATGTTTGTGTAATTTAAATAGTTTAAATTTTGTTTTTGTAGAAAGATTAATATTACGCAAAGTCTGATAAAAACAGTGAGTTGCAGAGATGACGTTGAGGCTCTTGATCTGCAGATTTACTAGTTGTAATTATTGTTGTCGATGTATTATAAATTTGATGCAACAGTTCCATTGTAAACATTTTCTTTCGTCGAAATTCGACGGGTTCTACCTCGTTATAATTAAAAGCAGTACTTATAGACGTGTAATTGCTGTTTTACAATAAAAGATATATCTTTTCATTTTAAAAATTAAGTTGATTAGGATTGGGTGTTTTCACTGTTTTCCTATTTAAAATAATCTGTCGCGTGAGTTTTAGAAAAATATAAAATAAAAGGATTCACGTTGCGTTAAGATTAAAATTGGCATATTTAAATCTCATCAAACTCTATGATTATTTAGAAAAAAATAGAAAATTTATTTATTTATTTATTTTATGGACACACATGAATAACCGAACAAAAATACGCTTTCAAAAATTTTGAGTTACAATTTAAAAATTCGACACTGGCATACATTTATATATGTAGATTGCTCCTATCATAATAATTTCATTCATGTTTGAAATGGAGACACAATTCCCATAATAATGTTACCTCTTGCATCTCTATGCTATAATTTGGTGAAGAAATAGCATAGTTACGCCATTTTTTTCCAGGACTACTCCTGGTGATAAATTATTCAAGGACGGTGGTAGGTTTATGAAGACACATAATTTTTATTCCCAAACGCCACAATGGCACCAGAATTTGGGTTATAAAATTCCCCCTTTATTATGTACGTGAAATGTAGCTTTTTCATTATTTATAATAAAGTTTATTATTAAATTCCGGGGTGAGTCATTCATTTCAAAATTTTAGCAGTAGAAGTGCTTTGTTGCTGAAAGTTTAAAAAAAAAGGAAAGGTCTATTTCTACACGTTACGTATTTTTAAAACACCACACCCAGAATGCTACGCCAGGGCTCTGACACAAAATGGCCGATGTCGTTGACAGATTTTTTTAAGCCTTTGCATGATCCCCTAAATTTAGATACCAGTATTTTCTCTAAGTTTTATTTGAGTTATTTTATATTAGAAAAATAAGGCTGAGAAAACTTTTAAAATGTATTGGTATCCCAATTAAAGGCACTGCGTAAACGCTGAAAAAATCGCATACGACAGCCGTCATTTTTGCGTCAGCGCTCGGGGCTATTGTTCCGGGAGCCTCTTTCCAGCACACTGTGCCCGGGTCGGGATATCTAATTTTAATTCCAAACTTACGAACGGCACCAAGAATATTTTAGTAAAATTTTGCTTTTATAATGAACATAAAAAGTGACATGTTTTTAATTTCTAAAAAAGTCATTTTAAAATTCCGGTGTCAGTCAATCATTCCATCATTTTACAACAAAAATTGACTGCGCCGGATAGGGTTAAACCATGCACTGTATTTGAAGGATTTATAATTTATAAGAAAATTAATGTATTAAAGTTATTAGTTTAAAGTTTTGATTAGTACTGCTTACACTCCCTTTCTAGCATACAGTATATTCTAGATGTAAAATGTCGCTACTATTCGGCGCAATTTTTTGAAAATTTTCAAGTTTTTCTGAAGTTAAATGGACAATAAAGGAACTCTGACAGTTATGAAAACCATCCTATGTAAATAAACAAATTGGCTGTAATATCTTGATCGTTAAAAAAGTCTACTGAAACATTAATTGCTATTGGGTTTCGGAACAAAATACTTTTACCGTCTGTGTTTTGTTGATCAATTGAGAACAGAATTTTCTTAGAGGCGTGCAGATTTATAAATTACAGTATTAGTTTTATATGGGGAATCGCGGTCACCATATAGGACTTAAAGGAATACACTTTCTGTATATTTCAATTACACTGGTTTTCTTTTCGAAAACCAATTTGCAAGAATTTAAAAGTCTATATTGACACCTACTAGCAAGAAAATGATCCCGCTAAATACAAAAATTTAATTATCTAGTAATATTTGTGGTGTTAATTGTTATATTTTTATATTTAATTTGAGAAAAAATAAATATGCAGAAGATAGTGTACTACGTGGATCTTTGAAGACATTATGCACATTGTGGTTCATAGCAATTTTCTCATACCTTATTCCAATATAATCAAAAGAAGTACAAAATTGACAATTTGGTGTATAATACAGATGATGTTTTAATTTTTAAAAAAAATACTTTCGTTATGAGCAGTGATATAAAACACCCAGGTAAATATTTTTAAGGGTACACAGAGTAAATACCCAGTTTTGGTATTTACCTGGGTATTTATTTTCCCTTTAAATGTAACAGCAAAAAACTTTCATATTTCTAGTAGCATATGATATATGAGTATAAATAAATGGAATATTTAGAAGTTTTGATTTCTTAAAAAGTTAAATTTAAAAGAAACTAAATGTTTTGCATTTAAGCATTGACTTTATTTGGCCTTTTTTAGTTATGAAGAAAAATTTATAAAAGGTTTATTGAGAAGTATTTTATCAAATATATCTATACCTACGTATATATATATATATATATGTGTGTGTGTGTGTGTGTGTGTGTATTTTTTTACTTTAAAGAGCATATATTCATATATATAAATAATAGTCAAATACATTCAAATTGTAATTATGTCCCTTTAAAATTTATGTAAAAAAAATAAATTTCGTCGGCCTCTTCATAATGAAAATGTATCATAATACGAAATTTGGTGAAATATGAAATGTGGTCCGATGTACAAATATTAGACGAAAATCTTTTATATTTAGTAGATGTATTTTTTGGTTGCTCACCAAATACACCAAAATGCCTTTTTTGTAGTTTCTTATTAGCCACATGGCGGTGTTTAATAGCCAAAGATTTCTATATTTATATTCAGCATTTTCTTTTTTATATTGCGTCAGTGGAGCCAGTTCTTTAAGAACGTTTAAATTTATTTTGACACTCTTGTAAATTGGTTTTCGACTAGAAAACCAGTATAATTTGAATAGAAAGTGCATTCATTTAAGCCCTATCAGGTGATAGCGATTTCCCATATACAACTAAAATTTTATTTATAAATATGCGCATGTCTAGGTAAATTATGTTCCGAAAACTGGCTCCTATGCGGAGGAAAAGTTCCCTATCGTAGGTGTTATACGTTACCTAATTTGGCAACTTATCGCTTACTTGGCGTATTAAATTATGCTTCTTAACCCCTTAACATTCGATCCGAAATATAAATCTTTATGAATAAAATATTATACCAAATTGAAAACTCAGTATGCAAAAAATGACAGAACTCTGTGTTGTAGGAAATATTCTGTTCCCCAAAAAATTAACTGTACTCGTATCAAGATTTTTAACACGAACTGTTGCAGAAAAATATTTTTTTTTTTTTTTTTTAATAAATAAATATTTTTTTAAATGTGAAATATTTCATTAGGTCAGAAGAACATGAACACGTCAGTTTCATAATTTAAATTTTCTGAAGAGAAATAATATTACGTCTAACGGAAATTACTGTCCTGTAATGTTATTTAACGCTTATTTTGTTTAAAAATTCTGTGACACTACTTTTTTGAAATGGTAAAAATACCGTTATTTCCACCTATACCACCTATCAAAGAGACAGAACTATGCGGTAGACCAAATACTTCTTTGACACCTAATATATATATATGTCTGACTGGAGTTGCAGTCTAGACCCCGCCTTTGGCTCCTCTCTCTTCCTACGTAGCCTGTATAAGAGGACGATTCAGCCGGTGCTCTAGCCAAGCAGTGTGAAGGGCGGATGGCCCTTTTCTTATCAGGACCTCAGCGAAACCCGAATGGTTGCATCCGGCACTGTTGCGGCGGTCATGGAAGCTGCTTCCCTTATGTCGGATGATGTATATCCGGGAGAGCCTGTCCTTTTCAGGACCATGCTTAGGCGAATGGTCGTTCCCGGCATCGCCTTGACTCCAGGACGATATAAGCTCCAGCAAAATTACGGCACCCCGTTCGGATCCAAAACGCACTTTTATCGGCCAATAGACCTAGGATACCCTTTTTCCCTTTCACTACTAACACTCTCTGGTTTTTCTACTCTTCATTTAAAAATTATAAAAATTTTCAAAATATATGATTTTTTTTAAATACAAAAATATATCTTGTTGTTGTAATACTATACTTAAACTTCCTTCTAGACTTTTATTTTTTGAGCTCTTTTCCAGTGCATTTTCTGTTACATTTTTTACTTTTTATACCTAACCTTCCCAATGCTACCAGCTAGGAATTTGTTATACCATTTAGCCTGCATCATCTTATGTGTCGGGGATGTGGGGCAAGGGTCCCAGGCTCCTCGAGCAAACAGTCTTCGAATACTAGTTGTCTTAAAAAGATCTTTTAATTTTTGTTAATTTTTTTATAAAATTAAATTAAGATTATATTTTAATTTTATAAATTTGGTGGAAAAAAATAGCTGCCAAATTACATTTCCTTATTTTCAAACAAAATTGTTCGAAAAATCCGGTGTGTGAGAATTCCACTTTATATAAACACAACAAGCTACCCATGAAAAAGTTAACACCGAGTAGTATTGAGACAAAAGTGTCCGCCACATGCTACTTTATCACAAAACTAGCAAACCCCGCGGCTTTGCTCGCGTAATATTTGAAATATGGCAAGTAATATTTATATGTCTAATTTTTATTAAAAGGTACTAACTAAATTTTTATTTTATTAAAAGGTAATATTTTATTTTATTAAAAGGTACTTATTAGTTTTAGGAATAATTAAGACTATTACTATTAAAATACAGTTTGATTGAACATCATTATTACACTGCATAAGGCAGAAATGAGACTTAAATTAATAAAACGAAATAAAACTAAATAATAATTTAGAAAATATTTTGAAACTTTTATGCTCAATTAATACGCTCATTTCAGTATTCATTTGAAGTTTTGAATTTTTTAGAAACCATCTTCTTACATCTTAAAATTAACCATCGTGTCAAATTCCAAGTCCTGCCACCTCTCTCAACATAAAGGGCTATGTTGAAATAGAAACTGTCACCATTAATTTGCCAACATTAATTTTGAAATTGGTTTGTTATTTCCTAATATTCCTCACAAACGTAATTTAGAAAGCTTTTAAAGGCCTTTTTTAGAGCGTTTGTTGTTCCTGTGAATCCCAGGTGGTAGAATCATCGGCATAAAATATAGCCTGTGTAGGATCAGAGACTGTTACCATTGATTCGCAACTATTACTTTTATATTTGGTTTATTTTCCCTGAAATTGCGTAGAAATAGTAATTTAGGACTTTTTTAGAATGCTTTTCGCACCTCCCCTTCACTTCACACCTTTTTAATTCGAATTTATTTTCAACAGTCCTTCGAGGGCATTTATATTTTATAAGTAACTACCATGCCATATTTAAAGTTTCTAGCCTTTTCAGTATCACAGAAATCGCAATTTAGAAAGTTTTTAGCTACTGCAACCCTCTGGTGGTAGTGGCAGAGACATAAAATATAGCTTATGTTTGTGCAGGTTCTATCACCAACAATTTGTCATCATTATTTTTTTAATCGGTTTGGTATATGATAAGATTACATAAAAAGTGTAATTTATAACGCTTTTCGCTCATTTCATCTTTTTAAATTTGAAATTTTCTTTCGACAGTTCTTAGAAAGCAATTGCATCTTGTAAGTAAATACCATGCCATACTTCAAAGTGTTAGACCCTTCATTTATGCAAAAAACGCAAATTAGAACATGTTTTGCTTTTGCAACCCTCAGATGGTAGTGGCAGCAACATAAAATATAACCTATGTTAAAGCAGGGACTGTCACCATTGATTTGCAACCATTACTTTTGAAATAGCTTTGGAATTTCCTGAGATTGAGTAGAAATCGCAATTTAGAACGTTTTTAGAACGCTTTACACGCATTTTCACCGCTTTTTAAATTTCCAATTTTTTCGAAACTGTTCTTAAAGATCATTTATATGTAATAAATATGTACCTTGCTTAATTTTAAGTTGCTAGCCCCTACCGATCACAAAAATCGAAATTTGGAACGCTTTTTTGCTACTGCAACGTCTATGTGATAGTGATACCGACTTAAAATAGCGTCTATGTTAGAGCAGAGGCTGTCAGCATCAATTTCTTACCATTACTTTTGAAATCAGTTTGATTCTTCCTGAGATATTGGTGACAAATCGGCATTTAGAACGTTTTTAGAACGCTTTTCTCTCATTTTGCTCCTGAATCTCCTCTGGGGTAGTGGAAACAGATATAAAATATAGCCTATCTTGGAGCATGATCTGTCCCCATCATTTTTACACCATTATATTTGAAATCGGTTCAGTATTTCCTGAGATTGCTAGAAATCGCAATTTAGAACGTTTTTTACAACGCTTTTTGCGCATTTTGACCCCCCTATTAAATTTCGACTTTTTTAGGAAATGTCCTTAGAGATCATTGATATCTTATAACTAACTAACATTCTAAATTTCACGATTCAAGGCCCTTCCTTCACGCAAAAACCGCAATTTAGAACGTTTTTCTCCTGCACCCCCTTTGGGGTAGTGGCACCGACATAAAACATAGCCTATGTTGGAGCAAGGGTTTTCACCATCATTTTGACGCCATTATTTTTTTAATCGGTTTGGTATTTACTGAGATTGTGTAGAAATCACCATTTAGAACGTTTTTTAGAACGCTTTTCGCGCATTTTCACCCCTTTTAAATTTCGAATTGTTTAAGAACTGTTCTTAAAAATCCTTTATATCTAATAAGTAGCTGGTACTTCAAATTTCATATTTCTAGGCCCTTCAGTAACACATAAATCGCATTTTTAGAACGTTTTTTGCTCCTACACCCCCTTTGGGGTAAGTGGCACCGACATAAAACATAACCTATCTTGGAGCAAACGTTGTCACTATCATTTTGACACCAATATTTTTTAAATCGGTTTGGTATTTCCTGAGATTATGTAGAAACTACCATTTAGAACGTTTTTTAGAACGCTTTTTTTGCATTTTCACCCCTTTTAAATTTCGAATTGTTTAAGAACTATTCTTAGACATCATTTATATCTTATAAATAACTAATATTCCAAATTTCCTATTTCTAGGCCCTTCAGTAACGCAAAAATCGCATTTTTAGAAAGGTTTTTGCTCCTGCACCCCCTTTGGGGTAGTGGCACCGACATAAGATATAGCCTATGTTCTAAGTTGGATTAACACCATCATTTTGATACCATTACTTTTGGAATCGGTTAGGTAGTTCCTGAGCTTACCTCGTACAAATAAACAATTTTTTTCCTCTTTATAATAGGAGTATAGATATAGATTATCGCACAGAGGACAGAAGACAGTTTAGTTTTATTGCAAATTGTACAAATTTTAAACATAAGAGGATTGAAATTTTTATAACGTTGAATAAGAAAAAGTAATACCCAAACAAATTTAATTGATAAATTTACTACAATTTATTTATTCTTTACTGTTTTTTAAATTATTTGTACTCCTTAACACGTTCACGCCGACGCGGTGGGTCACACTCGACTGCCTCAGAGTTGTCAAGTCTCCGGCTTTTTACACACCACTGTTACTTTTGAGAAAATTCTGTTCCTTTAAATCGCTCAGTTGTTCTAATTAAATAAAACAATATTTTCTATATAAAAATACTTGTATCCAAAAAGACGGAGACTTGGCAGCTCTGGGACAGTCGAGTGTGACCCACCACGCCGGCGTGAACGTGTTAATATTTTAAATATGTGCAACACTATGAGGCATTAATTAATATGTTATACTTAAAATAATAAATTAATTTAGAATTATTTTGTTTCTGTCTAATATAACATAACACTATCGCCTAACGAAATAAAAATTTCAGAAATAGATAAAGAAAACAGGAATGAAGAAGACATGTAATAGATCCAAACGCTTAACCACCGAGCTAATAAAAATGAAAAAAAGAGATTAATATAAATACGAAAACATTCGGTGGTTAAACACTGCCCTTTGTCTAATAAGTTAGTACTAAAATGCTGTTTGGTGTATTTGGTGAACAATATAAGAAAACATCTATTCGAGTATCGAATTAAAAAAAAAGATGTTCATCTAAGATATTTACACTAGACGACATTTCATAGCTCACATTTCTTAGATTGGTACTATTTCATTTTGAAGAGACCGCTAAGTTTATTTTTTAACGTAAATTTAACAAAGACATAATCGCAAATTGAATGCATTTGAATATTATTTATATATAATCTCTTTAAAAAATATATATACAGAGTGCGTCAGGTATATGAGAACAAATCAACACCTGTTTTCAGACAGGAATATATTCTAGAGATAAAGGATTTTTTTTCATTTTAACGTTCTGTACAAGTGACCATCTACAGAAGGGATGACATCATTCATTGAAACCACTGCAAACCGCAATAATCGCCTCTGAAGGCTATCAAAACAGGTTGCAGGTAATGATCTGATGAGTGTTGGGAACATTTGCCACTGCATACACAACGGCTGACTTGAGGGCCGCAACAACGCTGTGTGGATTATTGTAATCCCTCTCAACTATGCTACATGCTTAATATGTCATTCCGTTAATATCTGGGTAGCAGAGGAGCCAACAAGTTGAGAATGACATGATCATGAATGCCTTAGAATTTTTTATTTGTATCGGCCGTATAAGATATCGCAAAATTTTGTTAAAACACATACGGGCTTCCACGTGTTACAGAAGCAACTTAGTTCTTTAACCGCCTTGAGGGGCAGTCATGCCGTCACGGCATCACATAATTTTAATCTCTAATTGCCACATTGGCAACGGAATTTTATAATGAAAATTTCACCTTTATTAAATACGCGAAAATATGCTTTTACATGTTTACAAATAAATTCCCTTGTAAATACTGGTGACAATAAATTATTTCAGCATTTTATGAATCGAAGCACCTTGCCCCTGGAAGGGTTAACACATTGGTATAAATAACTGCGTTGACTCTGGCACATTGAAGAATGAAATGTGGATGCATCATATCGTCTTCTTTTCTCAGGACCACCCAGAAACATCCAAGAGGCTGGAAATTTCCTGCACGTGTGTGTCAGAAGACTCTTCGGGGGATTTTACACCATCACCGTTCTATTTGCGGTTCACTTTCTCAACAGAAACAAAGTTTTTCTCATTGAAAGAAATAAGAGCATTCCTGGTACCTCTTGATGTTTCCTCTTGTTAACCCCTTAAGGGGCACCGGTATATATTATATACCACCTACGATTAATGAAGTTTTACACCAGAAAAAAAATTATTAAATTTTACTTTTCTAACTTTGGTGGAAAAAGCCGTAATATTGCTTTTACTTATTTTGAAGTAGAATTTTACAAAGATTCCGGTGGGAATTCAGCATTTCACAAACGTAATTGTTTGCCCCTCAAGGGGTTAAGGAGGCGCTTGTATCTGGTCGAGTAGTTGTCCCTGGTTCTCTTGGGCAAGAACTGTATTCTCCTCTTGTCAATTTTAGATTGCTGGTCTGCAAACAACATCAAAATTTTAGGTATTCCATCTAAAAGCCCTGATATAAATCCTATAAAACGATGTGAGACATGTGGTTTGTCAAGTTTATGCCAATAGGAAGTAGTTTGACTCGATTGTTGAATAGAAAGCAGCCATTTTGGAAATATCGAAACAAATATCCATTTCCGCATATAAAAATCTGGCTAAATCCTTCCCAACGCATCTTTTGGAAATCACCAGTGTTAAGGGGAAACAAACAAAATCCTAAATGTAAAGTCCTAAACTAAGTCCTAAAGACCTTTAACTTCTTCAGTTCCAAAGCCAAAATAATAATACAAATGATTATTCATTGGTTTTTTCCAAACAAAATGACATCGTAAATGACAGAAGATATATGTTGTCTGAAATTGATCTTTTAGGTGATTATTAATTTAGGTTCAAAAATATGGATCTAAAACTACAAACCCTTTTAAAATCATCAATTTAATAAACGTTAACCTAAATTAAAGCAATCACAAATTTAAGAGCTTTAAACAAGTAAATAATCTATAAATACTCAAAAATTTTTATTGAAAAAGATTTAAGTTAAATACTTATGAAAATTTCTCACTTTCTTGGTCATACTGTCTTTTGGGCATTTTCAGGCATTTTGCAAACTCAGATGAAAATAACATTTATTTTATGTGGGAATCAGCTTAGATGCTGCCATTTATTTGTTTGCTTTGAACGCAAAAAACATTCAGCTATTAAGAAGTGATGTGAAAATGTAAAAAAATCGGAAATTTTAGTTTTTATAATAGTCCAGGCAATAGAGACCGTATAGGGGCTCAACCTAGCAAAATTCATGGTAGCTCTGGAAAAAGGCTTACTGTATGTTTTTTGGGTCGCAGAATCCGAATTTTTAACTTCCCACCAAAATTTCCCCCGCAACCCCCCCCCACACCCCCAAATCTTGGTAAAATGCCCCCCAAAAGTGGTTTTTTATCAAAAACTCAGTTTTTTTATTGTTTTAGGAAAAAAGTATCTAGAAATTCAGATAGTAGACAAAATTTACAACAAATTAGATATATGACATTATGACTTAGGATGAAGTGGGAGGGGGGATCTGCCACGGAACATGCGCCACGGTGCTGCTTGGACTAAGTTGCGCAATTCGACTTAACCACTCACACGTTTACATTAGCCCTCCCATCTCCCTTCCGAACTTTCCCTATAAAGTTTACTTCAAGTTTTTTGGGTCGCTGAATCCGAATTTTTAACTTCCCCCCCAAAATCCCCCCCCCCAAATACTTGTTTTAACTTAAATTTCTTATTGTTTTAGGGGAAAAGCATTATGAAATTCAGAAACTAGACAAAATTTGCAACAAATAGGATATGTGACATTATGACCTGGGATGAACGGGGGGGGGGGGGGCTGCCTCTGAACATGCACTGAGTTATGAAGTCCGGGCAATAGGGGATTTTACCTGGGAAAATTAATACTAGTTCTGGATTTCGACTCACTTTTATGTTTTTTGGGTCGCTGAATCCGAATTTGTAACTTCCCACCGAAATTTCACCCGGCAACCCCCCTCCACACCAAAAAAAAAATGATTTTTTGAAAAAATTTGGTTTTTGGGAAAAGCGCGCGGGGAATGTTCTGAGGCAGCCCACTCTCTCCCCGTTTATCCTACGTCATAATGTCATGTATCCTATTTGTTGCAAATTTTGTCTAGTTTCTGAATTTCGTAATGCTTTTCACCTAAAACAATAAGAAATTTAAGTTAATAACAACTATTTTTTGGGGGGGAATTTTGGGGGGAAGTTAAAAATTCGGATTCAGCGACCCAAAAAACTTAATGTAAACTTTATAGAGAACGTTCGGGGGGGGGGGGGGGTGCTGGGAGAGCGAATCTAAACGTTTGAGTGGTTAAGTGGAATTGCGCAACTTCGTTCACGCAGCACCGCGCGCATGTTCCGAGGCACATCCCCCCTTCCCCTTCATCCTAAGTCATAATGTCATATATCTAATTTGTTGCAAATTTTGTCTACTTTCTGAATTTCTAGATACTTTTCCCGTAAAACAATAAAAAAAATGATTTTTTTAATAAAAACCTTTTTGGAGGGCTTTTTACCAATTTTTTTTTTTGGGGGGGGGAGGCGGGAAATTTTGGTGGGAAGTTAAAAATTCGGATTCAGCGATCCAAAAAAACATAATGTAAGCCGATTTCCAGAACTACCATTAATTTTGCTAGGTAAAATTCCCTATTTTCTGGACTATAAGGAAAAGAACACAGGTCCCCGTATGGGGACCCAGGGACCGAAGAGGTTAATGTTTTTGTTGCTGGTCCTAAACTTTTTTCCGTCACTCTATTAACCCTTTGAGAGGCAAGTAACTGCTTTTCTATAATGTCGAATTCACACCGGAATCTTAAAAATATTTTATTGCAAAATAAATTTTACAGCTGTATTTTACATCAAGTTAAAAAAGTAAAATTTAATACTAATTTTTTTCTGGTACAAAACATGATTAATCGTAGGTGGGATATAATATATCCTACCGCCCCCCCCCCCCCAAGGGTTTAACAAATGGAAATAAGTTTAGGACCAATATATATTTTTTAAATATAGATTAATGAGATGACGTCATGACTGTAGTATTTTCTGCGGGACTGATCTGTGATGATATTTATATGTTAGTAGTGGCTAGATTTGAAGTTTTGGGATATTCAACTGCTGCTTTGAGCGTGGTTTGAGGGAAATCGTTGACTGAAGAAGAAAATGGTAAAACAAGGGTGTTTTCGGATTGCAGGCTGACCGAAATCCCTATAAATAAATAAATTTAAAACTGTTATGAACAATTTTCTTTATGATCCAATGAATTATGCTAGAAATAAAAGAAGCAGATGGCTATCAAACTCTCAGCCCGGTGTAAACGAAACTTTATTAGACTGACATTTCAAGATTGTGCTTATTCTTCTACTGTAAAATCTGCTCTAAAACTCTCAGTAACGTCCACAATTGTTAGAAATGTTTTAGCCATCTCAGGGCCAAGGTACTTGTATCCATAGAATGTTGAAATAATTTAATGACCCCAGTATTTACAAGAGAATTTATTTGAAAACAAGTAAAAGTATATTTTCGCGAATATTATAAAAGTGAAATTTTAATTATAAAATTCCGGTGCCAATGTGGCTATTAGGGATTAAAATTATGCGATGCCGTCATGGCATCGCCTCCCTTCAAGGGGTTAAAGGGAGAAGAATGCTTGATTTATGATAAAAACCGCATCTTTCAATGTCTTAAAATTCCACCTATGGCGATAATGGATTTTAACTATTGTACAAATATTCAGCCTTCATGGTACAGATAATTTAAGACATTAACCCTTTCGGGAAAAGTGTCTTTTTCAGAATTTTTAATCTTTTGTCACCGGTTTTTCAAAACAGAAAATTTTGCCTAATTGAAAATGCTCCGAAAAGGCTCGGATTAAATAAGTCAAAATTTACAATAAAAACTTACTGGTGAGAATAATCACGGATTGCAATCACCTTACGCGGCACGTATACCGGTTGCTCGTACCCAAGCGTTTAATGGCGTGGTCTGAAATGCTTTCCTGGCTCGGTAGTGACGACACAAATCACAAGAAAGGCAGAACAAGAAGAGCAAACATGCTTATTATCCTTAGTACAGCAAAAAGCTAATAAAAAAGAACATTAACCCTAACCGGTGCGGAATAATTCTCTTTATAAACTGATGAAATAATGGACACACACCGCAATTTATTAACGAATTTATTAGAAAATACGAACTTGCTTATTTCCATGTGCATTATAAAAGGAAAATTTTAGTTAAATGTTCTTGGTGCCGCCTGACAGTTTTGGAATTGAAATAAGGTGTCTTTTTTTTAAGGACACCGCGCCTTTAACCCTTTCGGGACGGGAGCCTTTTACGAAATTTTTAATCTTTTGTCACCGTTTTTTAAAAACAGAAATTTGTGTCTTCTTGAATCGAGAAAATGCGCTGATTACATAAGGCAAATTTTACAGTAAAATTTTACTGGTGAGGAAAAACAGGGATTCTGAGCGCTTCATGCGGCACGTATACGTGCCGCTCGTCCCCAAGGGGTTAAGGGTTAAAAAGACAACTATATCATGAAATTGGGTGTTCGAAATTGAGACGCCAGGCCGTGATCCACGAAAGCGTATCTCCGGCGCATGTAAAACGTAATGTTCTCGTAAATACCGGGAGTGTCCCAGACTTCCCCAGCAGCTGCCACAATGCCTGCAATACGTTCCTCAGCTCTTTCAAGCGTTATTCTGGCATTTTTGCAGCACTAAGATGATTTTGCAGCACTAAACATGATTTTTCACACTTTTCGTGTCCTACCTTTCTTGTGTTTTGTGTCGTCACTACCTCACCAGGAAAGCGTTTCCGACCATGCATTGCGACCATCCTAGAAGTTTGTAACCGCTGTTCTCATACACCCTGTAGAAAATAAGTGCTGAATCTTGGTTCGTCAATTTTATTTCAACAGAAAGCAGTTTGATTCGATTTTTGAACTGAATGCAGCCATTTTTGAAAAATGGAAATACATATCCATTTTCACATATAAAAACCTGGCCAAATCTTTCCCAAAGCCTGTTTTGGAAGTCATCTGTGTTAAAAGATAACAAAAAGAGTACTAAAAATTAATGTACAAATTATTTACATCTGTAATTTAGATTTTAAACATACTGGTTCTGAACTTTTTTCACGCAATTGTATTTTTTTTAATTAATTTTTGCTCAGTATATTATTGTACGATAAAACAAATCACAAAACTTGTACAACTTTATGTCTATAATTTTACAATCATGTTGTTTTTCATTAAAATAAAAGCCTTACGGTTTTTGTTGTTGGTCCTAAAATTTTTTCCATCGCTGTATTTTGCAAAATGCCATTTTTTGTACTGCTTAGAATTATATCGGAATAAGGAGTGAAGGAATCACTATGAACGAAAATGCAGATAATTTCTCTAAAGATCCACTAACGCTTATGTTCTGCTTATTTACTTTCTTTGAATAAAATTGTAAATATAACAATTCACACCACAAATATTTTCGGAATGTTTTCTAATTATAATTTAACGTGATCGATACTACCTTCTTGTACATTAAGATTTAGTTCTTTATTCTTGCAAACTGGTTTTTCACTTGAAAACTGGTATAACAGAAAGTGTACTCATTTAACCCCTTAACTCTCGCTCCCGACAGGGGGGTACCATTCGTGCGATGCGCCAACTGTAAAGATTCCGTAACTGCTCGCGCATTACGTCACTTGGCGGACAGATTCGCCTCGCTTCGCTCGTTTCAATAGTATTCTGTATGTTGTTCTGCGTTGGATTTTTTTTCTGTGAATGATTTTAATTTTTGTATTATTTTAACAGCCTTTTTTTTTAAAAAAACCTAGTGAATGCACTATATCAACGTGTTCTAATAACTCTCGGAGAACACGTACACAGATTTAACAATACAGTACAGAGTCTCAAATTCGGAAGTCGAAATTCCGAATTCTTCAAATTCAGGGAATTATGTTAACTGGCGATTATTATTCTGGAAAATCGCAAAGAAAAACACTAAAATCGCAAAGGACAAAATTTACTATACTAAGCTACAATTTCAAAACCGAATTCCTTTTACGAGCGTCAAAAAATTCCTGCAGAACGCGAAAATCTCTAAGAACTGCATAAAAGAATCGCGAGAAATTCAGAATAAACTTTAATGAAAGAAAGAAAAAAAAAAGAGGACCGTATTTACTATATTAGAATAAAAGATTAAAACCAGATTTCTTTCACAAATGCAGACAAATCGCCATGAAGTAGAGGGAAAAAAGTTCGAAACTCGCAGAGGAGAAAATTTATTATATTTCGCTAAAAGTTGGTAACCGAGTTCCTTTTACAAATCTGGAAATTCTAAAAATAGCATAAAAAAATCGAGAAAAATGCGAAAATCTTTGTACAAACTCCGAATAAACTTTATTGAAAAAAATGACAAGATTTAATACAATAGCGGGCTAAAAAAATAAAGCCGGATTCCTTTTACTCATATGGAAAAATCGCCGCAAAAATTTAAAAAAGAAAACGTCAAAAATTGCATAAAAAATTTAAATTTTTTTTTTTTGTTATAGGGATTTTTTTTTACCTTAAAAAAAATTCCTCTATTAAAATATTTGCTTTAGCATTATCTTTTTTTACTTTCTTTTATCTATAACAGAAGAACGTATTGTTGTCGAATTTTTGTTCGACTTCCAGTTTTCTACGGATTTACACGTTTTAAATGTCAGAGATCCCGAAAAACATGTTTTTACTAAATATCTGTCTGTCCGTATATATGTATGTCTCATTATATCATCGGAAAGTATATGAAGTTATGTATTTTTGACTATGACCAGCATGTCAAGGTTAAATTTGGGGATATTCCGCCCGGAGGGAGCGCTGTAATAGCGATTTTTGTTCCATTTTCATCATTGATTCACCGGAAAGCATACAAAGTTAGGCATAGATTTGAACCAAACTTCATAATTTTTTACTATTGACGCCAGATCCCAGTTGAAAATGGATATGTAACTCTGGAAGGGAGCGCTGTGATAACGATTTTTGTGCGATTTTCTCGACTTTTCGTAGTTTTGTTGTACATCGGCTGCTTATGTAGCGACATACACTTCGTATCTAGCTAACCCGGCGATTCGCAAACAGAATAACGATGATATTTATTTTATTAAATATTATATTCGTGTTACTCTGATTAATAAAATGAAGCAGAAATTTAAGATGAAAATTAATGTAGGGTTGAAGTATTAGCCTATAAGCAGTGCTTAGTTTGCGTTGGATATTATCGTTAATAATTTAATATATTCTGTTTGATTCTCAGCTCCGCTACTTCTTTGTTTTTAGTGGAAATTTAAATATTGGTCTGAATTCACCGGCGCTCACTCCGGAATTTTAATGAGGAATGTCAGAATTAGTCGCAACTGTTTCTGCCATTTTTACTCGCTGCTTTTTGTTCGTGTTTTTAAAATATTCTCTCTGATTAACTGTCTAGCTCTGCACGGTGCTTAATTTGCTCCGAATATCACAGGGGCGCAGCTCCAGTACATCTTTATTTTTAGTGAATATTTAAATATTAATCAGAACAGACCAGAGTTTAAAACTGCTGCGCACCAATACAAAGAAGTCCCTGACGAGTAGGATTTTCTGAAAATTTCCCACTCCTGATTTTAATGTTTTTGCTCTGTTCATTTATTAGAATTTATTAGATATTAATGCCTAAAGATATGTCAAAAATATAAATTTCTTTTTCAGGAATACAAAATTGCTTTAAAATTTGAATAGTGTATGAAATATAAATATGCGTATGTGGGGGGGGGGTCAGGGGGGATTATAAACTTTGTTGTTATTACTGCAGAATATTAGAGCTCCGGTACTTTTTTTTTTCTAGAAACCAAGCCGTGTGTATATATATTGTTACAGATATTTGAATCATATTGATTTTGATCCTGAATAAGTATAGTGACATTCGAAATTTTTTGAAAACTTATATCTAGTAATCGGACAATGGATTATTGTTAAAAGTTTTGATCTGAGTTTTTTTTTAATTTAATCTGTTTGATAATTCTAGTCTTTTTATTATTACTGCTGTGTCATCATATTCATATAATTCATCCATTCATTTTATTTTACAATAGTTTAAAAGATTTCATTTGTACTTTTACGAATTAAAAATGTAATTTTTTTCGAGAATGTACTGAAGTATTTGAATGAAACAAATGTATCGTGATATTATTTAACCATTAATATGTTATATTTAACTAACTCCAATCAGTGTTTGAACAAATTATGTTAAGGAAAGTGATTTCGTTCAGTTTACTTTCGAGGATCTGTTTTTAAAAAAATTATTTACTTCATATTCCGTTCTTTTACTCATATATTTACATTGTCACGGCCGGTCTCTCTCCGATCTTGTCCGCCACGTGACGTTTCAGTCCTGCTCTACTCTGATTGGCTACCCTTCAAATGGAACAACCTTATGTAGAAGAACCTTGGCTCCCGAGATATTCTCGGGCTGTGTCTTTTACTCAAATTGTTTGATTCGCAATTTAATTCGAGCGTTAAGGGGTTAAACCCTGTCACGCAACAGCGATTTCCACTTTAACCGTCTTGAGGGCGGTGTCCTTAACCCCTTGGGGACGAACGGCACGTATACGTGCCGCAAAAAGGCCTAACAATACTTGCTTATCCCCCACCAGTAAAATTTGCATTTTGAATCCGAGCATTTTCCCGATTTACAAAGGCAGAGACTTCTGTATTTAAAAATCGGTGATAAAACATTAAAAATTTCGTAAAGTTTTCCCGTCGCGAAGGGGTTAACACGTTCACTCCCGCAAAAAGTGAGAATTTTCAAATTTCTTCTTGAAAGTCGTTTGCTACCACAAATTCTGAAAGGTAAATTTCGCTTTACTAATACAGCGAAATTTCTGGCAATAAATAAGCCAATTTTTTTTATTTTAAAATAATGGTGAGAAGTAATAAATTAAAGCCACGAATATTAAAGCGACGAGTGTACTCGTAGCGTGGCAGTCAACGTGTTAACCCGGGAGCAGTCGCGTGGGGTTTGTCATACCCCGGTTCCGTACGGTTTTTACAGCTGTCAAGAGTATTTTTTTTTTTAAGTTATCTTGAATTAAGTTTATTGCAGAATTTTTAACAATTGTCTACCGTCAAATAAAGTTACGATTATTATTTGCATTTATTAGTGACAAAGTAAAAAGCAATTATACTTTGTGCAAGCGCGATTCGTCTCGGGTTAAAAAAGGACACATGATTTTAATGTTTATAAATTGTGGTGTCAGTCCATTATTTCATCAGTTTATAAACAGAACTACTCCGCGCCGGAAAGAGTTAACACTAGAACCGCCTCAGAGGTCATTTTGACACATGCCAAATTGATAACGGTCAATTCGAACAAGAAATTTCTACATAAGATATGTAAAATGTAAACAAAACATAGACTAATTGAGTAATTTAAATAGTTTTAAATAAAAATTCTGTTTTGAATTTTTTTAAAATAAAACTTAAGTAATATTGCCGGCGGTTCTACAGTTAAAGCTTGAATTGTAATTTCTAACTACACCTCTCTAGGAAAATTCTGTTCCCGAATAATTGACAGTAGCTGTGACATCAAATTATTTTGTTTCGAGAATTAGGTTTAAGAAAAATTTTTTAGCAATCGACATATTGCAATACCTTTATTTATAGAAAACGCTATTTATAAATAAAAAACATGAAAACATTTAAAATGCTTCATTAAAACACATTACTATATAGGTGTGATAAAATAGATACAAATGTTTTCAAAAATTAAAAACACTAGATGTTAAAATGATAAAAAAAAGCTACTCCAAGCACTTTCGGCTAACCTAAAGCCTTTGTCAAGGAGTAGAGAATTGACTGATAACTTTGACTCCTTGACAAAGGCTGAAGGTCGATTAAAATATGGTCTACATGGAAAAACTCTTCACAGCTTATTTTAAGAAATTAGCGATGAGGAAGGAGAATTCCTGTTTTTATTCACAAAACATCACATTATTCGCAAAAAAGGGTGTGGCTTCTACCTTAAAGAAAAGGAATTCATATCGTGTTGTCCATTTTTTTATAGATTGTAAGACATTATTTATATCATCCGTACACTGTAAGATATTTACTGATGCATAAACTTGAAAACCTATCTCTGAAACCAGTTTCCGAAAGACTGTCAGAAGAGGGAGGAGCTTCTATTGTTTTTAAACCCAGATTATTAAAATGTTGCCCGTCGTCAGTGCGTTAACCCTCTTGCTGCGTAATTGTTTTATCAAAATAGCTTTAAAAATTGCGTATTTAACTCCTTCGCGTGGTAACTTAAATTTTATAACATTTTTAAATCTTTAAATGTTTTTAAAATGTTATGTTTTAAATGTTCAATGTTTAATGTTTTAAATTTTACAGTAGTTCCCCAACTACAGCTGTACTCTATTTTCAAATTTAATATATTCTTATTTTAATTTTTTTCTTATCTTTTACATTATTCTCTAACCTTAACTTAATTTTATTAATTTTCAAATATGTAAATTACCTTTTAAAATTCTTTAAAACATGTCCACTATTTAATATTAATTAATTATTTAATTGTTAAATACTATAGTTTTACTTTTTAGCATGTCTCGCACAATAACAAGACATTGGATCAATAGACATATTGTTAAGTAGAGAACAACTAGGAAGCCCTCAATACTGCTCTACTGTTCAGCAATGTTCAGCACTGTTCAGATTATTTAAATTATATTTCAATGTTTTTAATTGGAGTAAGTAGTGGGAACAGAGTTAAAAATTAGTCGCTAAAGACAGCCCTGCTTACCGCATACGTTTCTTTACTCTATTTTAAATGTCAAAAGACATATTCCAAAAGGAGGTAATTACTTGCATGTGTATAGTGGGCGGTATATTGCTGGTTAGACACCGGTTAGACACCGTATAGCCTCTGGACTTTTTAAAAATATTCCGTACCAGCGAACATGCCTGGCGTTGTGGGGTTCGTCAAAATACAGCACGAATTGCGAAAAAGCTCGGAAGATCACAATAAAAAATCACAATTTAAAATTCACTACACTAATTTCGAATAAACTTCTTCGAAAAGAGGAAAAAAAAATACTATATTATGCTAGAAGATTGAAACTGGATTCCTTTTACTAATGTGGAAAAATCGTAGCGAATCGCGAAAACACACTAAAAATGACATAAAAAATTCACGAAAATTCGAAAATCGCTGTACGAAATCCGAATAAACTTTACTGAAAAGAGTGCAGAATGAACTATATTAGGTCAAGAATTGAATGTCAAAAATCGCAGCGGATCCCGAAGAAACGTAAAAATTGCAATAAAATCACAAGTTTAAAAAATCACGAAAGTCAAAATTTACTATATTTGGATAAAAGTTTCAAGTCTTCTTCCTTTGATGAATATCAAACCGTGAAACGAGGAAAAACGCTAAGAAATCGCGATGAAAAGCGGTTAAATAATAAAAATCGCACAGGAGAAAATTTGTCATATTAGGCTAAAAGTTTGAAACCGAATTCTTTTTTCCGTATCTCAAACAAAATAAATAAATAAATAAATAAATAAATAAAAAATAAAAAAACAGCGAATTTTTTAAAAAAAGAAAGAAAAAACACAAAAAAATTGCATTGAAAATCACATTAAAATTCGCTACAGTTCAAAAATAGCACAGTAGAACACTTACCGTAATAGGCTAAAGGTTTGAAACCAAATTAATATTCGGCTAGAAATTCGAAACATAATCCTTTTTAAAAATGTGAAACAATCATTGTGAATGCCGAAAAATCGTATTCAAAATCTCAAAATATTAAAATATTGCTAGGGTAAAAGTTTGCTATTAAGGGATAAAACATTGCATTTGAAAAATTTACTACATAAGGCAAAAAGTTTGAAAACGAAATCAGTTTCCGAATATCAAAAAAGCGCCACGAAACTTGAAGAATGGCTTAAAATCACATGGCAAATTGCATTAAAAATCGCTAAAACTTTAAAAGTCACTTCTGTAAAAATTCAATATTATGGTCAAAAGCATTGTAATCAAAAATACTCCATGAATAACAAAAAATCGACACGGAATGCTCAAAATCTTTAAAAATCACATGGAGTATTGAATTAAAAATTGATAAGCTTTAAAAAGCGTAGAGAGCAAAATGTGCTATTTCAGTCTAAAACTTAGAAACCGAAATATTTTTACCAATGTTAAAAAATTCCCGCGGAGCTAAAAAAATCACTAAAAATCCCATTAAAAATCACAAAAATTCAAAAATCGCGGAACATGAAATTTACTATAGTAGGATAAAAATTGTATACCAAATTCCTTTTCCGAATATCAAAAAATCGCCGTGGGGTTTCATAGAAATTGTTTTTATATGTAGTTAATGTACATAATTTAAAAGTAGACTTTATTCCCAATCATTTGGTACCAGTAACGTTTTTCTGCAGTAATTTGTTGCAGAGTTAGTAAGAGGCGTTTAATATTTTTCCACGCTGTGTATGTGAGTCATTCTCTGAAAAGTAGCAATTTTATGTCCCAGGGGTCTTGAAGACATATTTTTAAAAGTACAAAAAGAAAAAGTGATTTAAACTATGAATATTAATCAGTTATACATATAAACTGTAATTATTTGCTTATTTAAATTGAAATTTGATAAATTTAATGTGCTTTTTAATGCAAATATCATTCCCTCACTATTTCCCCATTCATATACAGGGTGCAAAGGAAAATCCATTTAACCTGAAAATACTTGCGAACGGAGAGCGCTACAGCTAAGCAAGTGAGGTAACGGTATAGTAAAGAGACTATGAACGATTAAATGCAAACGACAGCAGCGCCCCCTAGTGGCGAAATTTTACAAATTGAAAACGAAAAGAGATAGAGCAAAATTTCCAATTAGAAAGTTTTAGAGCATCAATTAATTAGAACGAAACGACATTTGCATAGCTGCCAACTTTTACGCTTTTTGGCTACCACTAAAATTTTAAGGAGATTTTCGCCTTGTTTAATAATGAGATTTCGACGATTGAACGAGATAATATTTTCTATAAAATTTTATTGGTATGAAAAAAGCGTAAAGGTTGGCAGCTATGCATTTGGTTTACATGGGTAAGATAAATCTTCGCCTGTATACCCAAAAATGTCGGAAATCAATGCACTCTATTTTGTGTAAAAGTTTGAAGGGAATAGCTAGAAGTATGAAGAAATACGCAGAATTTATTGTATAAATACGGTTCGCCATTGCTCACGATACACGTTTCTAATCGTGAGAGTAAATCTACATGCACATTTCTCAGCGTGAAACGGCTATTGCGAGCCTCTTCAATAAGACTACATAGATTTAACCCTTTCAAGGGTGGTGGCTAGACGGTCTAGCCACCTAATTTTAATTCTAAAACTGACATTTGGCGCCAAGAATATTTTAATAAAATTTTGCTTTTGTAGTGAAAGTTCAAATTAGCGGGTTTTTACATACTAAGAAACTCATTTGAATATTCTGGTGTCAGTCAATTATTTCATCATTTTACGAACAGAATTCTTCTGCCCCTGAAAGGATTAAACTAAAATTTTAAATGCATTGGAAATTAAATTTTTACAGACATCACAGTACAGTACAGCGTCACAATTTGCAATCCCGCACTGCTACATTTCCCAAATGTGAATATGCAAAGTATAATCGTCGCTCATCGATTTCGGACATTTTTGGGTGTACAGGTGATGATTTATCTTATCCGTGAGAACCAAATGTTGTTTTGTACTGACTAATTGATGCTCTAAATCTTTCTAACTCGAAATTTTGCTCTATCTCTTTTCGTTTTCGACTTGCAATGGCTATCTTCCAAATTTCGCCACTAGGGACGCTGCCGTCGTTTGCATTAGGTCGGGCGTAGTCACTTTACTATACCGTTACCTCACTTGCATAGCTGTAGCTCTCTCCGTTCGCAAGTATTTTCAGGTTAAAGGGACTTTACTTTGCACCCTGCAGGGCTCGCACCGTTCCTAAAATTTTCGCACTTTGCTACCAGTATTTTAAATCAAAAATCTTCGTGGCAGATTCCTTAAACATTTACAATAGAATTGTACAATAAAGATTATCGTTTTAAAATTGTGCTTGGAAAGTGTGAAAATTTTAGGAACGCTGCGAACCCTAACCTTGTATATAGAAAAGAAAATGCTTTCTCTGCCATTGCAGCACTTATATTTATACTTATTTTTTTCTCAATTCATTAAACACACTTAAATACATGTTTAGCCATTTAATTACATTTACATTTTATATAATGAATGAATTAGGGCACTTTTTATTGATGTCCCTAGCATTTGTCGCCATTCCTTCATATAACTATAAATTTGCCATTATTTACTTAGTAGAACGCAGTACATGCTTTATGTCTAAGACAGTTTGTACAGGAGTAAAGTGAAGTATCCATCTTGTTGTTTGCTCAAAAACGTTTTTGAATAGCTAGTATACGGTTTTGAAATACTAGATCAATGTAAGAATTTTTTTTACGCGTCATTCCCTCATCGATTATAAATTTAATAAAAACTATTGAAATGTCTTTTTATGTTGTTATATTATTAGAAATGTGTTTCAAAAGATATTTAGTAACTGAAAATATACCTAAGACTAATTACTTTTGTATAACATGGTTTTCAGAAGTATTTCGTCATTCCTTCACAATCATTCCCTCATATTCAAATTATGAGGGAATGATTTAAATTGTGAGGGGATGATCTGAAACCATTTATCTATGTACTAAACAGTGAAATAAGAAAATCTAATGCAATAAAATACTCATTAAAAAACTCACAAGACTTTTAATTACCGTAAGTAAAGATAATACATTTTTAATTTTTATTATTTTACAGGGAGAAGTTAAAAAAAAATATAAAAAAATTGTACTAATTCAAATAAACATTAACTCTTCTAAATGTTAATGCTTTATTTTTATTTTTTCAATTGACATAGAGTAAAAAAAAAAAAAAAAAAAAAATATTTATTGACAGTATGACTTCTAATTATAATTGCTTTTATTTTTTAACCCTTTCAAGGGCGGTGGTGTGTTTATGAAACCACTTAATTTTAATTCCGAAGCGTCACAATGGCACCATACTTTTAAAAAAAAATTATCTATTTAACATGCATATGAAATAAGTATTTTTTCTAATTTACAAATAAATTTGTTCTTAAATTCCGGTGCCAATCATCTACTTGAGCATTTTAGCAATGGATTTGCTTTGAAATTAAAATATCAGAAGAACTATGAGATACAGTTTGGTTCATATTATTTTTTGATAAATATAGCAATAAGGTACTTGTAGGCTAAATTTTGAGATTTTTGAGGCAATTTTATTGGGTTACATTTTTTTTTTTTTTTTAAACAGCCACTTTTCAGAAAATGACCCATGTATGTTACTTTCCCCTTACGTATTCGAAGCTAATTTGCAGAGTTGAAATATGATACTTGTTCGAGGAGTGGAAAGATTGGAAATTCCATTCTATATTCAGCTCCCATTCCCGATTCTCCAACCTCTTAGTCGAACACTGTGTTAAATTGACGACCGACTCTCTAAGTTCATCTCTGAATCCCTTACTGAGCTGAAATTACAGTTCGATTCAAACAATGGAAGATACGAAGTAGCTTGTTAGGAAGTAGTCGACAGTTCGAATCACTTAGAAGGAATAGAGTTACTGAGTCTACTCTTCCACTATTTTGGCCATCTCTATTTTGAAGACATAGAAAGTGTATTCAATTAAGCCCTATCAGGTGATAACGATTTCTCATATAAAACTGAAATTATAATTTATAAATATGTATATCTGCAGGTAAATTCTGTTCCAAAATGAACAACAGTAACTGTAAGTGTAAAAGTTTTTTGCTCCAAAACCCATTTAAGAATTCATGTTTAGGTAGATTTTTTTAAACAATAAACATATTGCAGTCACTTTGGTTATTTTTTAAATACAGAATGCGTTATATAACTGTCAGATATCCCTTATAGTCTATTTAACTTCGGAAAAAATTGAAAATTTTCAAAAAATTGCGCCAATCAGTAGCCACATTTTACATTTAGAATATACTGTATGCTGCCAAGAGATTTCGAGCTGTAGCAATCAAAACTTAAATTAATCAATTTAATACATTAATTTTTATCTAAATTATAAATCCTTCGCATACAATAAACGGTTTAGGCATCGTTTTTCTGAATTCTAGGCCTGATCGCTGACACAAAATTCATAACTGTAGTACGCGGATTTTTCATCGTTCGCTCAGTGTCTTTAATTTGGATACCAATAACTTAAAAAAAATCCTCAGTCTTATTTTTCCAAAAATAGGTAACTCAAAGAAAATTTTGGGAAAATACTGATGTCTAAATTTAAGAAATCATGGAAATACTTAAAAAAAAAGAAAAAAAATCCGCCTACGCATAGATAGGGATTAACTGACAATAACCGAATACCTATCGCATAATCCTTTCTGTATCTATGTCTGTTGCTAATCTAAATTGGAGTTGAGTGAGTACCTCTATAAATAGAGCAATGTAAAAGGCATGGTGCGACTGAACATGTAAAGCGACATCAGTTGTTTATCAACGCGTATAAGAATTTCGATTGTATTGGCACACACACAAAAAGAGCAAAAACTGAGCACTGGCAATTTGACGAGTTTCATTGTTCTTTTACTTGCCAAACGGAGTATTTAGCCGAGATTTGGCGCGATGGTGAGCTGCAGCGAGAACCTTGTATACTACATTGTTGAAAAATTGTTTTATTATTATTATTTTATTTTCATTTGTTAAACTAAAACGACTCTTTTAAGTTTTTGGAGATCGAACAACTTTTATTTCTGGTTTCCCACAAAAATCTCCTATATTTCGTTTTAAAGGGTTTGGTAGTGTTATTGTTTGTTTTCTTTCGTTTCTATCTTTCCTTAACGAATCAAAAGAAAGTTCTACCAAGAATAATGACGAACTACCCTTATTACTCATATTTAATGGTAAAATAATATAAAAAAAAAAATTCCGCAATAATCATCAGCGAAAAAAAAAGTAAGCGGCCATCTGTTTGTTTTTTGTGCGAGCTGATTTCATTAATAATATAATCCTCTATTAAATTAACAAACAGTTTTAGCGCTTCCAAAACAGGAGAATTTTTTACGAGGCATTCAGAAAATAATTAAATACTCTATGAGCAAAATAGCAGAAAGAAAGAAAGACGAAAGTGGAACCGGCAGCAAATTCATGCATCCCAGAAACCTTCCCCCACTGATTTCCTGGAAATGAGAAAATGAAACAGAAGAGAAAAAAACCAGCATGTTGTCGCAAAGCGGTCTCTAGACAAAACCGCATATTCATAGCTGCCAACCTTTCACTAATCTTCCGTAATACATGGATTAATTTGATCCAGGTTAACCACTTTCGAACCTGAAAATTTATTTCACGAATCTTTATTTATTTAATTCAAGGTTTCAATGTGGAACATATTTTCCTTCATTTCTTTAAAAAAGTTCTGGTTGGAAACTTACTAAACCAGGGTCAAATTAACGCACGTATTATGGAAGATTACTTTTAGTTGGCACCTATGCATATATATTAAGCGTACATGAATACTGGAATCTGGAGTATATTGATACAGCTGCGCCATCTGGTGGACGGGGTGAATAATGCAAATACGCGGGTTTTCACGAGGCTAACGAAAAGACAGGCTACCGCGGTGGGTCCAATTGTTATTTTTTACAGACCGCTGGAGTCACGTGATGCTCGAATGCACCAATGAAGTTGTGCGAAAAGAGCATCACGTGACTCCAGCGGTCTGTAAAAAAAGAAGAATCGGACCCACCGCGGTAGCCTGTCTTTCTCGTTAGCATCGGGGTTTTCAGTATGACGTCATATATGACAGAAATCTACTATCTGCGCATGTCTAGCGCATATTTTCTGAATCTTCACTAACGTATCGAAGATGAATCTTGTTTACCAGATTTATTGCAAAATATTTTTATTACAGTTTGTTTTGATAAAATTATGTACTTAAAAAAAAAATAGTCGCAATATCATTTTAATTTCGGGAGAAAAGCACTAATGCTACGAAAGCATTACTGCCTTTAGCCTTTAAACTTAAATGACATTGCGACTTTTTTTAAAAAAAATACACATATTTTTATTAAAACAAGCTGTAACAAAAATATTTTGCAATAAATCTGGCAAACAAGATTCATCTTATGTGAGTAAGTAACAATCTGAAATTCGTAATTGAATTTTTAACAGGGATTCTCTAAATGACTTTGTCTGTTTCAAAAAAAAAAAAAAAAAAATCTAATCTGGCGATTTTAGGGAAATTATTGAAGTTATTGCTAGATTCGCAAAATACTTAAACAAATAAATGAACAACACTTGTTCGTTTAATAGTACAACATTTAATGCAAACATTTTAAATTAAAGTGATTCGAAATATAAAATGGAATGAGTTTTAAATTAAAGGAATGAAATATTTGTTAGTTAAATAAGATGATTGCAATGCAATTAAGAGGATATTGGAAATTTATCGTTTGCGCTGGATAAGCGAACAAAAGGACTTAAAATTGAATATTTTATTTATAATTAAATTCTATACATATTCTAAACATTCATAAACGTTGTGTTCTCATAGGGAATACAGCCGTGTAGATCTTTTTTTATAACTTTGGCACATCAAGAATTGAGTAAAAAATAAGACTACAAAATTCAATCTTTACACATTAACTACTTACTAACTTCTATGCGTCATTTTTCATTTCATTAAAAAGAAATGAATTTAAATCGACAACATTTGATAATATATATTAAATAATATTTTATCTTTTTTATATAAATTAAAGTAAAAATACGTAACTAACTTGTTTTACTCTTTGGAAAAGGACATATATGAATACTATAAGAAGAATTTTCTTACAATTTCGAAAACTACAGCTACTCGATGGCCGACATTTTGCCATTTTAACAGATAATATTAGTTCTAAAAAGAGCTGTTTTTATTTACACAATTAACTATAATAAATAATTCAAAAAACACGAATAAAATTAATAGAATATTCTATTACTGCCAGACTATAAATGCTACAAACAAATGGAAACACGACGTTTGCGCTTGCGCAGTTATTTCATAGATGTGCAATTAATAGATTACCCATAAAAAAGAAAACAGTTAGGCATATTTATGTAGTTCTCAGGCGGAGCTTAAGAGGTTAAGACACATAATTCTCGCATGATGGCTTTTATACAAATATGAATATGGCTATAAAATATTGTTTTTTCGGCTTAAAAATAAACTAATTGCATATTTCATTTAGAAACCTTATAATTATTCAATTTCTGTAATAAAAAAAATAGGTACACTTTTGATGGTTTTTTCAAATATTAAGCGACCGTGAAGGGGTTAAAGTGTCTGCATCGGCAATACTCTCCCGACAAGATACTCCATTGTCCTTGAATTTGGATGAAAGCATAGAAATTAATCTTGGTTTGCTCTTTTCATTCGAAAGGTAGTTTTCTTTCTTAACGGTAACCTCTGTGCCCTTGTTGAAATTAATATCAACGGATTGCAATGCACATCTTCGGTTTTGCTCTGTTATTTCGTGCTATTGTCAGTGTCGGAGTAGACATAAACCCACTGTACAGCTTTTTCTTTATAATATGTGGAAACATATTTAGTGTAGCCTTCACAAATTGAATAAAAAGTGGAACCTCTTGAACACGGGACTTTGTGAAGAAGGAAACCACCATCCACAAGAATATAACAGATTTGATAATCAATAAGCTGTTGCAATCGTTTGAAGAAATCACAGAGCAATGCTTTCTTCTTCTTACGCATGCTTCCTTCTTCAAAAAGGGCTAGCGGAAAAGGAGTCGACTCAAATTGTAAGTATTTTTTCAAGTCTTCAGCATGTTGTTCAGCAATTAAGTTCCGTTGAATGATTACCAAAAGGTTAACTGGAACGATATCGTCATGATTTTAACGGAGCCCCGGGAGCCTCTTTCCAGCACACTGTGCCCGGGTCGGGATATCTAATTTTAATTCCAAACTTACGAACGGCACCAAGCATATTTTAGTAAAATTTTGCTTTTACAATGAAAATTAAAAGTGACATGTTTTTAATTTCTAAAAAAGTCGTTTTAAAATTCCGGTGTCAGTCAATCATTTGATAATTTTACAACAAAAATTGACTGCGCTGGATTGGGTAAAACCATGCACTGTATTTGAAGGATTTATAATTTATAAGAAAATTAATGTATTAAAGTTATTAGTTTAAAGTTTTGATTAGTACTGCTTACACTCCCTTTCTAGCATACAGTATATTCTAGATGTAAAATGTGGCTACTATTCGGCGCAATTTTTTGAAATTTTTCAAGTTTTTCTGAAGTTAAATGGACAATAAAGGAACTCTGACAGTTATGAAAACCATCCTATGTAAATAAACAAATTGGCTGTAATATCTTGATCGTAAAAAAAGTCTACTGAAACATGAATTGCTATTGGGTTTCGGAACAAAATACTTTTACCGTCTGTGTTTTGCTGATCAATTGAGAACAGAATTTTCTTAGAGACGTGCAGATCTAGACACACGGCAGTGTGTCAGCCAAGTTCGCCTGACATAGCCGTGTGTTATTTACACGAACCATTTCGAGCCGTTTTCGTCCAATTTCAATGCTCTACTACTGAAAATCTATGAGACCTACGTACTTGTTATACGAAATGTGTAGTAAGGCCACCCTAATTACCTAAAATACAAAATTTTATAAATAACGCATAATTAGTTTACGAGATAATGACATTTGAAAATGTCTGATAATCGATATTTTACCACTGACTGACTGACTGACTGACTCACTCATCAAAAAGATCTCGTATATCTACTGCAGCTACAGACTTCAAATTTGGTGCGAAGTTTGTTTACACTATAAAACTAAGGAAAAAAATTAAAAAATTGTGAAAATCGATGAATTACCCACCTGGGGGTGCCCATTTTTACTTTAACATTACGTCTATTAGGCGAAATTTTAATTTGCCGTAGGAGGGGACTCTGTTCTGTCGCCAAATACCGCCAAGTTTCTCGCCAACATGGCGATATATCGCCAAATTTGGCAACCAAAATTAGTCACCAAAAGTGACGCCACCTTGGCGATATCTCTAATATTTCGCCAAATTCCCATAGACTTCTATTGTAAACCTATCTACTTACTGGGGGTTTATCTGGGTTTACTTGCTTAAAGAAAATCAACAAATTGAGATATTCTGTCCGTCAGAGAGCCCGTTCTCAGAAACTATACATGTTGGATACTTGAAATTTTGCATACTTATAGCTGAACACCACACATCATACGACAACCCTTTGGCTCCCACATTTGTATTTTAAATAATTCTTTCTAAGTGTGCCCCTAATTAGGTTAGACGCGTGAAATTTTACAGACTTATAGCTGAACACATCACATCAAACGACAAATCATAAAATTTTGAAAAAGTCGTACATTTAACCCTTTGGACTCACACATGTGTATTTTAAATAAATACTTTCTAAGTGAGCCCTAATTAGATTGGAAGAATGAAATTTTGCATACTTATAGCTGAACACCTCACATCAAATGACAAACCATAACAGTTTGAAAAAGTCTTACATTTAACCCTTTGGGCTCCCACATGTGTATTTTAAACAATTCTTTCTATGTGAGCCTCTAACAAGGTTGGAGGAGTGAAATTTTGCATACTTATAGCTGAACACCTCACATCAAACGACAAATCATAAAATTTTGAAAAAGTCGTACATTTAACCCTTTGCGCTCCCATATGTGTATTTTAAACAATTCTTTCTAAGTGCGCCCTAATTAGGTTGGAGGCGTGAAATTTCGCATACTTATAGCTGAATACCTCACATCAAACGAGAAATCATAAAATTTAAAAAGTCGTACATTTAACCCTTTGGTCTCCCCCATGTGTATTTTAAACAATTCTTTCAAAGTGAGCCTCTAATTATGTTGGAGGCATGAAATTTTGCATACTTATAGCTGAACACCTCACATCAAACGAGAAATCATAAAATTTTGAAAAAGTCGTACATTTAACCCTTTGGGCTCTCACATGTGTATTTTAAACAATATTTTCTAAGTGAGCCCCTGATAATGTTGGAGGCGTGAAAATTTGCATACTTATAGCTGAACACACATCAAATGACAAATCATAAAATTTTGAAAAAGTCGTACATTTAACCCTTTGGGCTACCGCATATGTATTTTAAGCAATTCTTTCTAAGGGAGCCCCTAATTAAATTAAAGACATGACTTTTTGCATACATATAGCTGAATACCTCAGACCACACGACAAATCATAAAATTTTCAAAAAGTCTTATATTATTTACTCCTCCGGGCTCAAACTTGTGTATTTTAAGCAATTTTTCTAACCTCCGCCCTTTTCACACGGGGAGCACTTTTCCAACTTTTGCCGACACCCCTTTGACCATTCTTTCATCTTATGCACCATAGCCTTACATATTTTCGTTCCACTTTTTACTGCCAGGGGCACATACTTATCTCGGGTGCTATTGCCTCAATCCCCTCGACTAATATATCTACGGATAGTATGTAAAATGGAGTTTCGTTCGGATAGAAGTTTGTTTAGAGTATAGTGCGCCCCTGGTTGCGAAATGTGGAACAGAAGTTTCAAAAGGATAAAATGTTTTGAAAGGAATATTAAACAAACCCTCTGTGCGATCTGTGATCACACTTACCCACTTGTTATTTTCAAAATCATCAGAGAAAAGGATATTTAATTAGTTAAATTTGAAAATCCAGGGAGAGGCAATGTCCTTCCTCTGCACTGCCTCTTTGCCGGCACCCATGGATGAATGATACATAGTGTGGCATATGCACATGACTTTATTTTTCACTTGCAGTACAAAAAAGCAGGCCCAGCTATAGGATATTTAATTGGAAAATTTAATAGGAAAATTTAATATAGGAATTTAATAGGAATTGTTGTTTCAGAAACAATAAAAATTTCGAATCAATATATTTCGTTTCAAAACATGCATTCAATGTAGCAGTATTAAAATATAGATTTCAGCCGCATATTGACAGCCAAATAGTTTGTTGTAGGAAATTCAAATTAAAATTGAATGTTGCTTGGTGAATAAAATAGTCACATGTAAACACATTTAAAAGCATTAAGTAAAGTGTCTAAATATATTGTAACTTTACAAAAAGTAATGATATCTAACAAAAACATAACTGTGAAAAAAGGGAGCCAAGTTCTGTAAAGACAATGGCAAGAAAAGAAGTGATATCTAAGTGGGTGCCAAGTTCAAATAAAATTCACTCAAACTTACCTACAGAAGTATTATAGCATTTTTTAAATTGTTTAGAAATAAAAATTATTGATAGCATATTAATAATAAATCTAGAACTTGGCAAGTTTTTGATAAATGTTATGCCTATCAATTTCATGTCTTAATAAAATGATGATGTTAATATTAACAACAATGTCATTATAAAAAAATTAATATAGTTATTATTATAAACAAATGACTCATGATAAAGATTTGATAAACCAATAAATACACAGATACACTCCCGCTCGTCTTTGGTTATCACTCTAGCAGCCACCCTCCAGAAACCTCAATGCAAACAGACTAAAAGGCCTGAGAAAGAGACAGATACCCTTACGCTTGTTCTTGGTCATCCCTCTAGAGACTGCACCCCTTTCACCCTTCGGGGGCAAAGAGCTTTTATTCGTGACATGCTGAAATGATTGAATCACACCAGAATTTAAAAACAAATTTATTTCAAAATGGGTAAAAGCTTATTTTCACGTATTTAATAAAATTAAACTTTTTAGTCCTGAATTCTAGTGTCAATGTGGCATTTTGCAGTTAAAATTAGGTGGGATATATTTTATCCCACCACCCTTCAAGGGAAAGGAGCTCACTCAAATGAAGGCTTCCAAACATGAAATAACAAGTTTTGATATAATAATGTCATTAATAAAAATAAATGACTCGTAGGTAAAAACTTGCCAAGTTCTAGATTTATTATTAATATGCTATCAATAATTTTTATTTCTAAACAATTTAAAAAATGCTATAATACTTCTGTAGGTAAGTTCGAGTGAATTTTATTTGAACTTGGCACCCACTTAGATATCACATCTTTTCTTGCCATTGTCTTTACAGAACTTGGCTCCCTTTTTTTCACAGTTATGTTTTTGTTAGATTTATAAATTACAGTATTAGTTTTATATGGGGAATCGCGGTCACCATATAGGACTTAACCCTTTCAGGGGCAAGGCATTTCTGCTCTAAAAATGTTGAAATATTTAATTCACACCGCAATTTAAGAACAAATTTATTTGAAAATAATCAAAAGCTGTTTTTCACGTATATTATCAAATCGAAAATGTACTAAAAAAATTCTGGTCTCATTTGTTAATTTTGGCATAATAAGTAACCGTTTGCAGACTGCAAACGGCGCCCCTCAAGGAGTTAAAGGAATACATTTTCTGTATATTTCAATTACACTGGTTTTCTTTTCGAAAACCAATTTGCAAGAATTAAATAATTTATATTTCCATTTTATAACAAGGAAATGATCCCGCTAAATGGAAAAATTTAATTATCTAGTAATATTTGTGGTGTTAATTGCTATATTTTTATATTTCATTTGAGAAAAAATAAATATGCAGAAGATAAGTGTACTACGTGGATCTTTGAAGACATTATGCACATTGTGGTTCGTAGCAATTTTCTCATACCTTATTCCAATATAATCAAAAGAAGTACAAAAAATGACAATTTGGTGTATAATACAGATGACGTTTTAATTTAAAAAAATACTTTCGTTATGAGCAGTGATATAAAACACCCAGGTAAATATTTTTAAGGGTACACAGAGTAAATACCCAGTCTTGGTATTTACCTGGTTATTTATTTTCCCTTTAAATGTAACAGCAAAAAACTTTCATATTTCTAGTAGCATATGATATATGAGTATAAATAAATGGAATATTTAGAAGTTTTGATTTCTTAAAAAGTTAAATTCAAAAGAAACTAAATGTTTTGCATTTAAGCATTGACTTTATTTGGCCTTTTTTAGTTATGAAGAAAAATTTATAAAAGGTTTATTGAGAAGCATTTTATAAATTATATCTATACCTACGTATATATATATATGTGTGTGTGTGTGTGTGTGTGTGTGTGTTGGTGTGTGTGCGTGTGTATATTTTTTTACTTTAAAGAGTATATATTCATATATATAAATAATAGTCAAATACATTCAATTTGTAATTATGTCCCTTTAAAATTTATGTAAAAAAATAAATTTCGTCGGCCTCTTCATAATGAAAATATATCATACTACGAAATTTGGTGAAATATGAAATGTGGTCCGATGTACAAATATTAGACGAAAATCTTTTTTATTTAGTAGATGTATTTTTTGGTTGCTCACCAAATACACCAAAATGCCTTTTTTGTCGTTTCTTATTAGCCACATAGCGGTGTTTAATAGCCAAAGATTTCTATATTTATATTCAGCATTTTCTTTTTTATATTGCGTCAGTGGAGCCAGTTCTTTAAGAACGTTTAAATTTATTTTGACACTCTTGTAAATTGGTTTTCGACTAGAAAACCAGTATAATTTGAATAGATAGAAAGTGCATTCATTTAAGCCCTATCAGGTGATAGCGATTTCCCATATACAACTAAAACTTTATTTATAAATATGCACATGTCTAGGTAAATTATGTTCCGAAAACTGGCTCCTATGCGGAGGAAAAGTTCCCTATTGTAGGTGTTATACGTTACCTAATTTGGCAACTTATCGCTTACTTGGCGTATTAAATTATGCTTCTTAACCCCTTAACATTCGATCCGAAATATAAATTTTTATGAATAAAATATTATACCAAATTGAAAACTCAGTATGCAAGAAATGACAGAACTCTGTGTTGTAGGATGTTTCCCAAAAAAATAACTGTACTCGTATCAAGATTTTTAACACGAACTGTCGCAGAAAAATATTTTTTTTTTAATAAATAAATAATCTTTTAAATGTGAAATATTTCATTAGGTCAGAAGAACATGAACGTCAGTTTCATAATTTAAATTTTCTGAAGAGAAATAACATTACGTCTAACGGAAATTACTGTCCGATAATGTTATTTAACGCTTATTTTGTTTAAAAATTCTGTGTTTAAATATATATATATATATATATATATATATATATGTCTGACTGGAGTTGCAGTCTGGACCCCGCCTTTGGCTCCTCTATCTTCCTACGTAGCCTATATAAGAGGACGACTCAGCCGGTTCTCTAGCCGAGCAGTATGAAGGGCGGATGGACCTGTTCTTATCAGGACCTCAGCGAAACCCGAATGGTTGCATGCGGCACTGTTGCGGCGGTCATGGAAGCTGCTTCCCTTATGTCGGATGATGTATATCCGGGAGAGCCTGTCCTTTTCAGGACCATGCTTAGGTGAATGGTCGTTCCCGGCATCGCCTTGATTCC
Organism: Maratus speciosus; assembly: GCA_963932465.1. NCBI lineage: Eukaryota > Metazoa > Arthropoda > Arachnida > Araneae > Salticidae > Maratus > Maratus speciosus. Next base: position 242,204,841 of record OZ010794.1, read on the forward strand.
AGGACGATATAGGCTCCAGCAAATTTACGACATCCCGTTCGGATCCAAAACGCACTTTTACCGGCCAATAGACCTAGGATACCCTTTTTCCCTTTCACTACTAACACTCTCTGTTTTTTCTACTCTTCATTTAAAAATTATAAAAAATTTCAAAATATATGATTTTTTTTAAATACAAAAATATATCTTGTTGTTGTAATACTATACTTAAACTTCCTTCTAGACTTTTATTTTTTGAGCTCTTTTCCAATGCATTTTCTGTTAGATTTTTTACTTTTTATACCTACCCTTCCCAATGCTAGCAGCTATGAATTTGCTATACCATTTAACCTGCATCATCTCATGTGTCGGGGATGTGGGACAAGGGTCCCAGGCTCCTCGAGCAAACAGTTTAAACAGACATACTAGTTGTCTTAAAAAGATTTTTTTACTTTTTTTTTAATTTTTTATAAATATAAATTAAAATTATATTTTAATTTTATAAATTTGATGGAAAAAAATAGCTGCCAAATTACATTTCCTTATTTTCAAACAAAATTGTTCGAAAAATCCGGTGTGTGAGAATTCCACTTTATATAAACACAACTAGCTGCCCATGAAAAAGTTAACACCGAGTAGTATTGAGACAAAAGTTTCCGCCACATGCTACTTTATCACAAAATTATCGCACAGAGGACAGAAGACAGTTTAGTTTTATTGCAAATTGTACAAATTCTAAACATAAGAGGATTGAAATTTTTACAATGTTGAATAAGAAAATGTAATAGCCAAACATATTTAGTTGATAAATTTACCACAATTTATTTATTCTTTACTGTTTTTTAAATTATTTTTACTCCTTAACACGTTCACGCCGGCGCGGTGGGTCACACTCGACTGTCTCAGTGTTGTCAACTCTCCGGCTTTTTACACCCCACTGTTACTTTAGAGAAAATGATGTTCCTTTAAATCGCTCAGTTGTTCTAATTAAATAAAACAATATTTTCTATATAAAAATACTTGTATCCATAAAGACAGAGACTTGGCAGCTCTGAGACATTCGAGTGTGACCCACCACGCCGGCGTGAACGTGTTAATATTTTAAATATGTGCAACACTATGAGGCATTAATTAATATGTTACACTTAAAATAATAAATTAATTTAGAATTATTTTGTTTCTGTCTAATATAACATAACACTATCGCCTAACGAAAGAAAAATCTCAGAAATAGATAAAGAAAACAGGAATGAAGAAGACATGTAATAGATCCAAACGCTTAACCACCGAGCTAATAAAAATGAAAAAAAGAGATTAATATTAATACGAAAACATTTGGTGGTTAAACACTGCCCTTTGTCTAATAAGTTAGTACTAAAATGATGTTTGGTGTAGTTGGTGAACAATATAAGAAAACATTTATTAGAGTATAGAATTAAAAAAAAAGATTTTCATCTAAGATATTTACACTAGATGACATTTCATAGCTCAAATTTCTTAGATTGGTACTATTTCATATTGAAGAGACCGCTAAGTTTATTTTTTAACGTAAATTTAACAAAGACATAATCGCAAATATAATGCATTTGAATATTATTTATATATAATCTCTTTGAAAAATATATATACAGTGTGCGTCAGGTATATGAGAACAAATCAACACCTGTTTTCAGACAGGAATATATTCTTGAGATAGAGGATTTTTTTTTCATTTTAACGTTCTGTACAAGTGACCATCTACAGAGGGGATGACATCATTCATTGAAACCACTGCCAACCGCAATAATCGCCTCTGAAGGCTATCAAAACAGGTTGCAGGTAATGATCAGATGAGTGTTGGGAACATTTGCCACTGCATACACAACGGCTGACTTGGGGGCCGCAACAACGCTGTGTGGATTATTGTAATCCCTCTCAACTATGCTACATACTTAATATGTCATTCCGTTAATATCTGGGTAGCAGAGGAGAAAACAAGTTGAGAATGACATGATCATGAATGCCTTAGAATTTTTTATTTGTATCGGCCGTATAAGATATCGCAAAATTTTGTTAAAACACATACGGGCTCCCACGTGTTACACTGTAACTTAGCTCTTTAACCGCCTTGAGGGGCAGTCATGCCGTCACGGCATCACATAATTTTAATCCCTAATTGCCACAATGTGCAACGGAATTTTATAATGAAAATTTCACCTTTATTAAATACGCGAAAATATGCTTTTACGTATTTACAAATAAATTCCCTTGTAAATACTGGTGTCAATAAATTATTTCAACATTTTATGAATCGAAGCACCTTGCCCCTGGAAGGGTTAAACATTGGTATAAATAACTGCGTTGACTCTGGCACCTTGAAGAATGAAATGTGGATGCATCATATCGTCTTCTTTTCTCAGGACCACCCAGAAACATCCAAGAGGCTGGAAATTTCCTGCACGTGTGTGTCAGAAGACTCTTCGGGGGATTTTACACCATCACCGTTCTATTTGCGGTTCACTTTCTCAACAGAAACAAAGTTTTTCTCATTGAAAGAAATAAGAGCATTCCTGGTACCTCTTGATGTTTCCTCTTGTTAACCCCTTAAGGGGCACCGGTATATATTATATACCACCTACGATTAATGAAGTTTTAAACCAGAAAAATTTTATTAAATTTTACTTTTCTAACTTTGGTGGAAAAAAGCCGTAATATTGCTTTTACTTATTTTGAAGTAGAATTTTACAAAGATTCCGGTGGGAATTCAGCATTTGACAAACGTAATTGCTTGCCCCTCAAGGGCTTAAGGAGGAGCTTGTATCTGGTCGAGTAGTTGTCCCTGGTTCTCTTGGGCAAGAACTGTAGTCTCCTTTTGTCACTTTTAGATTGCTGATCTGCAAACAACATCAAAAGTTTTGGTATTCCATCTAAAAGCCCTGATATAAATCCTATAAAAAGATGTGAGAGATGTGGTTTGTTAAGTTTATGTCAATAGAAAGTAGTTTGACTCGATTGTTGAATAGAAAGCAGCCATTTTGGAAATATCGAAACAAATATCCATTTCCACATATAAAAATCTGGCTAAATCCTTCCCAACGCATCTTTTGGAAAACACCAGTTTTAAGGGGAAACAAACAAAATCCTAAAAGAAAAGTCCTAAGCAAAGTCCTAAAGGCCTTTAACCTCTTCAGTTTCAAAGCTAAAATAATAATACAAATGATTATTCATTGGTTTTTTCCAAACAAAATGACATCGTAAATGACAGAAGATATATGTTGTCTGAAATTGATCCTTTAGGTGATAAGTAATTTAGGTTCAAAAATATGGATCTAAAACTACAAACCCTTTTAAAAATATCAATTTAATAAACGTTAACCTAAATTAAAGCAATCACAAATTTAAGAGCTTTAAACAAGTAAATAATCTATAAATACTCAAAATTTGTTATTGAAAAAGATTTAAGTTAAATACTTATGAATATTTCTCACTTTCTTGGTCATACTGTCTTTTGGGCATTTTCAGGCATTTTGCAAACTCAGATGAAAATAACATTTATTTTATGTGGGAATCAGCTTAGATGCTGCCATTTATTTGTTTGCTTTGAACACAAAAAACATTCAGCTATTAAGAAGTGATGTGAAATTGTAAAAAAATCGGAAATTTTAGTTTTTATAATAGTCCAGGCAATAGAGACCGTATAGGGGCTCAACCTAGCAAAATTCATGGTAGTTCTGGAAAAAGGCTTACTATATGTTTTTTGGGTCTCAGAATCCGAATTTTTAACTTCCCACCAAAATTTCCTCCGCAACCCCCCTCCCCCAAATTTTGATAAAATGCTCCCCCAAAAGAGGTTTTTATCAAAAAATCAGTTTTTTTTTATTGTTTTAGGAAAAAAGTATCTAGAAATTCAGATAGTAGACGAAATTTACAACAAATTAGATATATGACATTATGACTTAGGATGAAGTGGGAGGGGGGATCTGCCACGGACCATGCGCCGCGGTGCTGCTTGGACTAAGTTGCGCAATTCCACTTAACCACTCACACGTTTACATTAGCCCTCCCATCTCCCCTCCGAACTTTCCCTATAATGTTTACTTCAAGTTTTTTGGGTCGCTGAATCCGAATTTTCAACTTATCCCCCAAATACTTGTTTTTAACTTAAATTTTTTATTGTTTTAGGGGAAAAGCATTATGAAATTCAGAAACTAGACAAAATTTACAACAAATAGGATGTATGACATTATGACGTAGGATGAACGGGGGGGGGGGGGCTGCCTCTGAACATGCACTGCGGCGCTACGCGCACTAAGTTATGAAGTCCGGGCGATAGGGAATTTTACCTGGAAACAGGGTCGGCTCGTGACTGCCATATTTTGGGGCACTAAATGCATGACGGACAATTTTATTATTTTCTTACCATAATTTTTAAAAAGAAATCTTTTCCTTGTTTAATGGTAGAACATTCTGCCAGAAAAACAAGCAAGGATTTCTGGTAAAGAAATAGTGGTGAGAGAAGGATAAATTTCGCAGTTCTGCATTTAGTGCCCCAAACAATTTCAGTCACGAGCCGCCACTGCCTGGAAAAATTAATACTAGTTCTGGATTTCTACTCACTTTATGTTTTTAGGTCGCTCAATCCGAATGTGGAACTTCCTACCAAAATTTCACCCGACAAACCCCCCCCCCCCCCAAAAAAAAAAAAAAAAAAAAAATATTTTTTTGAGAAAATTTGGTTTTTGAGAAAAGCGCGCGGGGAATGTTCTGAGGAAGGCCCCGGGCTCCCCGTTTATCCTACGTCATAATGTCATGTATCCTATTTGTTGCAAATTTTGTCTAGTTTCTGAATTTCGTAATGCTTTTCCCCTAAACAATAAGAAATTTAAGTTAATAACAACTATTTTTTTTTGGGGGGGGGGAATTTTGGGGGAAGTTAAAAATTCGGATTCAGCGACCCAAAAAACTGAATCTAAACTTTATAGAGAACGTTCGGGGGGGGGGATGGGAGGGTGAATGTAAACGTGTGAGTGGTTAAGTGGAATTGCGCAACTTAGTTCACGCAGCACCGCGCGCATGTTCCGAGGCACATCCCCCCTTCCCCTTCATCCTAAGTCATAATGTCATATATCTAATTTGTTGCAAATTCTGTCTACTTTCTGAATTTCTAGATACTTTTCCCGTAAAACAATAAAAAAATTGATTCTTTTAATAAAAACCTTTTTGGGGGGCTTTTTACCAAAATTTTGGTTGGGGGGGTTCAGGGAAATTTTGGTGGGAAGTTAAAAATTCGGATTCAGCTATCCAAAAAAACATAATGTAAGCCGATTTCCAGAACTACCATTAATTTTGCTAGGTAAAATTCCCTATTCTCTGGACTATAAGGAAAAGAACAGACGTCCCCATGTGGGGACCCAGGGACCGAAGAGGTTAATGTTTTTGTTGCTGGTCCTAAACTTTTTTCCGTCACTCTATTAACCCTTTGAGAGGCAAGTAACTGCTTTTCTATAATGTCGAATTGACACCGGAAACTTAAAAATATTTTATTGCAAAATAAATTTTACAGCTGTTTTTTACACCAAAGTTAGAAAAGTAAAATTTAATACTAATTTTTTTCTGGTACAAAACGTGATTAATCGTAGGTGGGATATAATATATCCTACCGCCCCCCAAGGATTTATCAAATGGAAATAAGTTTAGGACCAATATATTTTTTTAAATATAGATTAATGAGATGACGTCATGACTGTAGTATTTTCTGCGGGACTGATCTGTGATGATATTTACAGGTTAGTAGTGGCTAGATTTGAAGTTTTGGGATATTCAACTGCTGCTTTGAGCGTGGTTTGAGGGAAATCGTTGACTAAAAAGAAAAGGGTAAAACAAGGGCGTTTTCGGATTGCAGGCTGACCGAAATCCCTATAAATAAATAAATTTAAAAATGTTATGAACAATTTTCTTTATGATCCAATGAATTATGCTAGAAATAAAAGAAGCAGATGGCTATCAAACTCTCAGACCGGTGTAAACGAAACTTTATTAGACTGACATTTCAAGATTGTGCTTATTCTGCTACTGTAAAATCTGCTCTAAAACTCTCAGTACCGTCCACAGTTGTTAGAAATGTTTTAGCCATCTCAGGGGCAAGGTACTTGTATCCATAAAATGTTGAAATAATTTAGTAACACCAGTATTTACAAGAGAATTTATTTGAAACAAGTAAAGGTATATTTTCGCGAATATTACAAAAGTGAAATTTTAATTATAAAATTCCGGTGACAATGTGGCTATTAGGGATTAAAATTATGCGATGCCCACATGGCATCGCCTCCCTTCAAGGGGTTAAGGGGAGAAGAATGCTTGATTTATGCTAAAAACCGCATCTTTCAATGTCTTAAAATTCCACCTATGGCGATAATGGATTTTAACTATTGTACAAATATTCAGCCTTCATGGTACAGATAATTTAAGACATTAACCCTTTCGGGAGAAGTGTATTTTTCAGAATTTTTAATGTTTTATCACCGGTTTTTCAAAACAGAAAATTTTGCCTAATTGAAAATGCTCGGAAAATGCTCGGATTAAATAAGGCAAAATTTACAATAAAAACTTACTGGTGAGAATAATCACGGATTGCAATCACCTTACGCTGCACGTATACCGGTTGCTCGTCCCCAAGGGTTTAATGTCGTGGTCTGAAATGCTTTCCTGGCGCGGTAGTGACGACACAAATTACAAGAAAGGCAGAACAAGAAGAGCAAACATGCTTATTATCCTTAGTACAGCAAAAAGCTAATAAAAAAGAACATTAACCCTAACCGGTGCGGAGTAATTCTGTTTATAAAGTGATGAAATAATGGACTCACACCGCAATTTATTAACGAATTTATTAGAAAATACGAACTTGCTTATTTCCACGTACATTATAAAAGGAAAATTTTAGTTAAATATTCTCGGTGCCGTCTGACAGTTTTGGAATTGAAATAAGGTGTCCTTTTTTAAGGACACCGCGCCTTTAAGGGTTAAAAAGACAACTATATCATGAAATTAGGTGTTCGAAATTGAGACGCCAGGCCGTGATCCACGGAAGCGTATCTCCGGCGCATGTAAAACGTAATGTTCTCGTAAATACCGGGAGTGTCCCAGACTTCCCCAGCAGCTGCCACAATGCCTGCAATACGTTCCTCAGCGCTTTCAAGCGTTATTCTGGCATTTTTGCAGCACTAAGAATAATAAACATGATTTTTCACACTTATCGTGTCCTTCCTTTCTTGTGTTTTGTGTCGTCACTACCTCACCAGGAAAGCGTTTCCGACCATGCATTGCGACCATCCTAGAAGTTTGTAACCGCTGTTCTCATACACCCTGTAGAAAATAAGTGCTGAATCTTGGTTCGTCAATTTTATTTCAACAGAAAGCAGTTTGATTCGATTTTTGAACTGAATGCAGCCATTTTTGAAAAATGGAAATACATATCCATTTTCACATATAAAAACCTGGCCAAATCTTTCCCAAAGCCTGTTTTGGAAGTCATCTGTGTTAAAAGATAACAAAAAGAGTACTAAAAATTAATGTACAAATTATTTACATCTGTAATTTAGATTTTAAACATACTGGTTCTGAACTTTTTTCACGCAATTGTATTTTTTTTAATTAATTTTTGCTCAGTATATTATTGTACGATAAAACAAATCACAAAACTTCTACAACTTTATGTCTATAATTTTACAATCATGTTGTTTTTCATTAAAATAAAAGCCTTACGGTTTTTGTTGTTGGTCCTAAAATTTTTTCCATCGCTGTATTTTGCAAAATGCCATTTTTTGTACTGCTTAGAATTATATCGGAATAAGGTTTGAAGGAATCACTATGAACGAAAATGCAGATAATTTCTCTAAAGAACGCTTACAAGGTTCGCACACTCCTTGGAATTTCCAAGGACTCTGGCACCACTATTAATGATAAGAAAATTTACATTTAATTTTTAGAACACAGAATTCGCAACCACCACCTTTATTCACAGATTTAGCAATATTTTTCTGCAGTGAAATATTTTGAAAATACTGTTAAAATTTAGTGGTAAAAGTGTGCAAACCCTGCGCTTATATTCTGCTTATTTACTTTCTTTGAATAAAATTGTAAAATATAACAATTCACACCACAAATATTATCGGAATGTTTTCTAATTATAATTTAGCGTGATCGGTACTACCTTCTTGTGTATTAAGATTTAGTTCTTCATTCTTGCAAACTGGTTTTTCACTTGAAAACCGGTATAATAGAAAGTGTACTCATTTAACCCCTTAATTCTCGCTCCCGAGATATTCTCGGGCTGTGTCTTTTACTCAAATTATTTGATTCCCACCAGTTTTATAAAATAGTGAATTTGGCTATATTTTAGTATCGTTTTTACTGTCATTAAATAAAGTCAATATTTCTTTTTCATAAAAGTGGCCAATAAGCAATTTGAATTATTCAACCGTAATTTAATTCAAGCCTTAAGTGGTTAAGCCCTGTCACGCAACAGCGATTTCCACTTTAGCCGTCTTGAGGGCGGTGTCCTTAACCCCTTCGGGACGAACGGCACGTATACGTGCCGCAAAAAGGCCTAACAATACTTGCTTATCCCCCACCAGTAAAATTTGCATTTTGAATCCGAGCATTCTCCCGATTTACAAAGGCAGAGATTTCTGTATTTAAAAATCGGTGATAAAACATTAAAAATTTCGTAAAGTTTTCCCCTCGCGAAGGGGTTAACACGTTCACTCCCGCAAAAAGTGAGAATTTTCAAATTTCTTCTTGAAAGTCGTTTGCCACCACAAATTCTGAAAGGTAAATTTCGCTTTACTAATACAGCGAAATTTCTGGCAATAAATAAGCCATTTTTTTATTTTAAAATAATGGTGAGAAGTAATAAATTAAAGCCACGAATATTAAAGCGACGAGAGTACTCGTAGCGTGGCAGTCAACTTGTTAACCCGGGAGCAGTCGCGTGGGGTTTGTCATACCCCGGTTCCGTACGGTTTTTACAACTGTCACAGGTATTCTTTTTTTAAGTTATCTTGAATTTAGTTTATTGCAGAATTTTTAACAATTGTCTACCGTCAAATAAAGTTACGATTATTATTTGTATTTATTGGTGACAAAGCAAAAGCCAATTATACTTTGTGTAAGCGCGATTCGTCTTGGGTTAAAAAAGAACACCTAATTTTAATGTTTATAAATTGTGGCGTCAGTCCATTATTTCATCAGTTTATAAACAGAACTACTCCGCGCCGGAAAGAGTTAACACTAGAACCGCCTCAGAGGTCATTTTGACACATGCCAAATTAATAACAGTCGATTCGAACAAGAAATTTCTACATAAGATATGTAAAATGTAAACAAAACATAGACTAATTGAGTAATTTAAATAGTTTTAAATAAAAATTCCGTTTTGAAATTTTTTTAAATAAAACTTAAGTAATATTGCCGGCGGTTCTACAGTTAAAGCTTGAATTGTAATTTCTAACTACACCTCTCTAGGAAAATTCTGTTCCCGAATAATTGACAGTAGCTGTGACATCAAATTATTTTGTTTCGAGAATTAGGTTTAAGTAGGTTTTTTTAGCAATCGACATATTGCAATACCTTTATTTATAGAAAACGCTTTTTATAAATAAAAAACATGAAAGCATTTAAAATGCTTCATTAAAACACATTACTATATAGGTGTGATAAAATAGATACAAATGTTTTCAAAAATTAAAAACACAAGATGTTAAAATGATAAAAAAGCTACTCCAAGCACTTTCGGCTAACCTTTGTCAAGTTACCGGCCTTTGTCAAGGAGTAGAGTATTGACTCATAACTTTGACTCCTTGACAAAGGCTGAAGGTCGATTAAAATATGGTCTACATGGAAAAACTCTTCACAGCTTATTTTAAGAAATTAGCGATGAGGAAGGAGAATTCCTGTTTTTATTCACAAAACATCACATTATTCGCAAAAAAGGGTGTGGCTTCTAGCTTAAAGAAAAGGCATTTATATCGTGTTGTCCATTTTTTTATAGATTGTAAGACATTATTCATATCATCCGTACACTGTAAGATATTTACTGATGCATAAACTTGAAAACCTATCTCTGAAACCAGTTTCCGAAAGACTGTCAGAAGAGGGAGGAGCTTCTATTGTTTTTAAACCCAGATTATTAAAATGTTGCCCGTCGTCAGTGCGTTAACCCTCTTGCTGCGTAATTGTTTTATCAAAATAGCTTTAAAAATTGCGTATTTAACTCCTTCGCGTGGTAACTTAAATTTTATAACATTTTTAAATCTTTAAATTTTACAGTAGTTCCCGAACTACATCTGTACTCTATTTTCAAATTTAATATATTCTTATTTTAATTTTTTCTTATCTTTTACATTATTCTCTAACCTTAACTTAATTTTATTAATTTTCAAATATGTAAATTAACTTTTAAAATTCTTTAAAACATGTCCACTATTTAACATTAATTAATTATTTAATTGTTAAATACTATAGCTTTACTTTTTAGCATGTCTCGCACAATAACAAGACATTAGATCAATAGACATGTTAAGTAGAGAACAACTAGGAAGCTCTCAATACTGCTCTACTGTTCAGCAATGTTCAACACTGTTCAGATCATTTAAATTATATTTGAATGTTTTTAATTGGAGTAAGTAGTGGCAACAGAGTTAAAAATTAGTCGCTAAAGACAGCCCTGCTTACCGCCTACGTTTCTTTACTCTATTTTAAATGTCAAAAGATATATTCCAAAAGGAGGTAATTACTTGTATGTGTATAGTGGACGGTATATTGCTGGTTAGACACCGTATAGCCTCTGGACTTTTTAAAAATATTCCGTACCGGCGAGCATGCCTGGCGTTGCGGGGTTCGTCAAAATACAGCACGAATTGCGAAAAATCTTGGAAGATCACAATAAAAAATCACAATTTAAAATTCACTACACTAATTTCGAATAAACTTCTTCGAAAAGAGAAAAAAAAATACTATATTATGCTAGAAGATTGAAACTGGATTCCTTTTACTAATGTGGGAAAATCGTAGCAAATCGCGAAAACACACTAAAAATCACATAAAAAATTCACGAAAATTCGAAAATCGCTGTACGAAATCCGAATAAACTTGACTGAAAAGAGTGCAGAATGAACTATATTAGGTCAAGAATTGAATGTCAAAAATCGCAGCGGATCCCGAAGAAACGTAAAAATTGCAATAAAATCACAAGTTTAAAAAATCACGAAAGTGAAAATTTACTATATTTGGATAAAAGTTTCAAGTCTTCTTCCTTTGATGAATATCAAACCTTGAAAAGAGGAAAACGCTAAGAAATCGCGATGAAAAGCGGTTAAATAATAAAAATCGCACAGGAGAAAAATTGTCATATTAGGCTAAAAGTTTGAAACCAAATTCTTTTTCCGTATCTAAAAAAAAAAAAAAAAAAAAAAAAAAAAAACAGCAAATTTTAAAAAGAAAAAAAGAAAAAACAGCAAATTTTAAAAAGAAAAAAAGAAAAAACACAAAAAATTTGCATTGAAAATCACATTAAAATTCGCTACAGTTAAAAAATAGCACAGTAGGACACTTACCGTAATAGGCTAAAGGTTTGAAACCAAATTCTTATTCGGCTAGAAATTCGAAACATAATCCTTTTTAAAAATGTGAAACAATCCTTGTGAATGCCGAAAAATCGTATTCAAAATCTCAAAATATTAAAAAATAGCTAGGGTAAAAGTTTGCTATTAAGGGATAACACATTGCATTTGAAAAATTTACTACATAAGGCAAAAAGTTTGAAATCGAAATCAGTTTCCGAATATCAAAAAAGGCCCACGAAACTCGAAGAATGGCTTAAAATCACATAGAAAATTGCATTAAAAATGGCTAAAACTTTTAAAGTCACTTCTGTAAAAATTCAATAATATGGCATGGTAATCGAAAATACGCCATGGATAACAAAAAATCGACACGGAATGCTCAAAATCTTTAAAAATGACATGGAGTATAGAATTAAAAATTGATAAGCTTTAAAAAGCGTAGAGAGCAAAATGTGCTATTTCAGGCTAAAACTTAGAAACCGAAATATTTTTACCAATGTTAAAAAATTCCCGCGGAACAAAAAAAATCACTAAAAATCCCATTAAAAATCACAAAAATTCAAAAATCGCAGAACATAAAATTTATTATAGTAGGATAAAAATTGTATACCAAATTCCTTTTCCGAATATCAAAAAATCGCCGTGGGGTTTGATAGGAATTGTTTTTATATGTAGTTTATGTACATAATTTAAAAGTAGACTTTATTCCCAATCATTTGGTACCAGTAACGTTTTTCTACAATAATTTGTTGCAGAGTTAGTAAGAGGTGTTTAATATTTTTCCACGCTGTACATGTGAGTCATTCTCTGAAATGTAGCAATTTTATGTCTCAGGGGTCTTGGAGACATATTTTTAAAAGTACAAAAAGAAAAAGTGATTTAAACTATGAGTATTAATCAGTTATACATATAAACTGTAATTATTTGCTTATTGAAATTGGAATTTGATAAATTTAATGTACTTTTTAATGCAAATATCATTCCCTCACTATTTCCCCATTCACATACAGGTTGCAAAAGAAAATCCATTTAGCCTGAAAATACTTGCGAACTGAGAGCGCTACAGCTATGCAAGTGAGGTAACGGTATAGTAAAGAGACTATGAACGATTAAATGTAAATGACAGCAGCGCCACCTAGTGGCGAAATTTGGAATATAGCCTTTGCAAATCGAAAACGAAAAGAGATAGAGCAAAATTTCCAATTAGAAAGTTTTAGAGCATCAATTAATCAGAACGAAACGACATTTGGTTTACATGGGTAAGATAAATCTTCGCCTGTATACCCAAAAATGTCCGAAATCAATGCACTCTATTTTGTGTAAAAGTTTGAATGGAACAGCCAGAAGTATGAAGAAATACGCAGAATTTATTGTATAAATACGCACTTATCTCAAAAAATTCTGATAACATCACACACACACAAAAAAAAACAAAAAACAAAAAAGACAAGCTGTCTCACAGTGATAAAAAGTTAATATTCAGTATGTTTGAAAAGTTCGACATTGCTCACGATACACGTTTCTAATCGTGAGAGTAAATCTGCATGCACATTTCTCAGCGTGAAACGTCTATTGCGAGCCTCTTGAATACGACTACATAGATTTAGCCATTTCAAGGGCGGTGGCTAGACGGTCTAGCCACCTATTTTTTATTCTAAAACTGACATTCGGCGCCAAGAATATTTTAATAAAATTTTGCTTTTGTAATTAAAGCTGAAATTAGCGGGTTTTTACTTAGTAAGAAACTCATTTTAATATTCTGGTGTTAGTCAATTATTTCATCATTTTACGAACAGAATTCTTCTGCCCCTGAAATGATTAAACTAAAATTTTAAATGCATTGGGAATTAAATTTTTACAGACATTACAGTACAGTACAGCGTCACAATTTGCAATTCCGCACTGCTACATTTCCCAAATGTGAATATGCAAAGTATAATCGTCGCTCATCGATTTCGGACATTTTTGGGTGTACAGGTGACGATTTATCTTATCCGTGAGAACCAAATGTCGTTTTGTACTGATTAATTGATGCTCTAAATCTTCCTAACTCGAAATTTTGCTCTATCTCTTTTCGTTTTCGACTTGCAATGGCTATATTCCAAATTTCGCCACTAGGGACGCTGCCGTCGTTTGCATTAGGTCGGGCGTAGTCACTTTACTGTACCGTTACCTCACTTGCATAGCGGTAGCTCTCTCCGTTCGCAAGTATTTTCAGGTTAAAGGGACCTTACTTTGCACCCTGCAAGGCTCGCACCGTTCCTAAAATTTTCGCATTTTGCTACCAGTATTTTGAATCAAAAATCTTCGTGGCAGATTTCTTAAACATTTACAATAGAATTGTACAATAAAGATTATCGTTTTAAAATTGTGCTAGGAAAGCGTGAAAATTTTAGGAACGCTGCGAACCCTGACCCTGTATATAAAAAAAAATGCTTTCTCTGCCATTGCAGCACGTATATTTATACTTATTTTTTTCTCAATTCATTAAACACAATTAAATACATGTTTAGTCATTTAATTGCATTTACATTATATATAATGAATGAATTAGGGCACTTTTTATTGATGTCCCTAACATTTGTCGCCATTCCTTCATATAACTATAAATTTGCCATTATTTACTTAGTAGAAAGCAGTACATGCTTTATATATGTCTACGACAGTTTGTACAGGAGTAAAGTGAAGTATCCATCTTGTTGTTTGCTCAAAAACGTTTTTGAATAGCTAGTATATGGCATTGAAGTACTAGATCAATGTAAGTATTTTTTTTACGCGTCATTCCCTCATCGATTATAAATTTAATAAAAACTATTGAAATGTCTTTTTATGTTGTTATATTATTAGAAATGTGTTTCAAAAGATATTTTGTAACTGAAAATATACCTAAGACTAATCACTTTTGTATAACATGGTTTTCAGAAGTATTTCGTCATTCCCTCACAATCATTCGCGCATAATTTTAATATGAGGGAATGATTTCAATTGTGAGGGGATGATCTGAAACCATTTATATATGTACTAAACAGTGAAATAAGAAAATCTAATGCAATAAAATACTCATTAAAAAAATCATAAGACTTTTAATTACCGCAAGTAAAGATAATGCATTTTTAATTTTTATTATTTTACAGGGAGAAGTTAAAAATATATATATATATATAAAATTGCACTAATTCAAATAAACATTAACTCTTCTAAATGTTAATGCTTTATTTTTATTTTTTCAATTGACATAGAGTAAAAAAAAGTATTTATTGACAGTATTACTTCTAATTATAATTTGTTTTCTTTTTTAACCCTTTCAAGGGCGGTGGTATGTTTATGAAACCACTGAATTTTAATTACGAAGCGTCACAATGGCACCATACTTTTTAAAAACTTTTATCTACTTAACATGAATGTCAAATAAGCATTTTTTCTAATTTACAAATAAATTTGTTCTTAAATTCCGGTGCCAATAATCTATTTGAACATTTTAGCAATGAATTTGCTTTCAAGTTAAAATATCATAAGAACTATGAGATACAGTTTGGTTCATATTATTTTTGATAAATATAGCAATAAGGTACTTGTAGGCTAAATTTTGAGATTTTTGAGGCAATTTTATTGGGCCGCAATTTTTTTTTTTAAATCAGCCACTTTTCAGAGAATGACCCACGTATGTTACTTTCCCCTTACGTATTCGAAGCTAATTTGCAGAGTTGAAATATGATAATTGTTCGAGGAGTGGAAAGATTGGAAATTCCATTCTATATTCAGCTCCCATTCCCGATTCTCCAATCTCTTAGTCGAACACTGTGTTAAATTGACAACCGACACTCTAAGTTCATCTCTGAATCCATTATTGAGTTGAAATTACAGTTCGACTCAAACAATGAAAGATACGAAGTAGCTTGTTAGGAAATAGTCGACAGTTCGAATCACTTAGAAGGAATCGAGTTACTGAGTCGACTCTTCCACTATTTTGGCCATCTCTATTTTGAAGACATAGAAAGTGTATTCAATTAAGCCCTATCAGGTGATAACGATTTCCCCTATAAAACTGAAATTATAATTTATAAATATGTATATCTGCAGGTAAATTCTGTTCCAAAATGAACAACAGCAACTGTGAGTGTAAAAGTTTTTTGCTCCAAAACCCATTTAAGAATTCATGTTTAGGTAGATTTTTTTAAACAATAAACATATTACAGTCACTTTGGGTATTTATTAAATACAGAATGCGTTATATAACTGTCAGATACCCCTTATAGTCTATTTAACTTCGGAAAAAATTGAAAATTTTCAAAAAATTGCGCCAATCAGTAGCCACATTTTACATTTAGAATATACTGTATGCTGCCAAGAGATTTCTAGCAGTAGCAATCAAAACAAAAATTAATCAATTTAATACATTAATTTTTATCTAAATTATAAATCCTTCGCATACAATAAACGGTTTAGGCATCGTTTTTCTGAATTCTAGGCCTGATCGCTGACACAAAATTGATGACTGTAGTACGCGCATTTTTCATCGTTTGCTCAGTGCCTTTAATTTGGATACCAATAACTTAAAAAAAAAATCCTCAGTCTTATTTTCCAAAAATAGGTAACTCAAAGAAAATTTTGGGAAAATACTGATGTCTAAATTTAAGAAATCATGGAAATACTTAAAAAAAAGAAAAAAATCCGCCTGCGCATAGATAGGGATTAACTGACAATAACCGAATATCTATCGCATAATCCTTTCTGTATCTATGTCTGTTGCTAAACTAAATTGGAGTTGAGTCAGTACCTCTATAAATAGAGCAATGTAAAAGGCGCGGTGCGATTGAACATGTAAAACGACATCAATTGTTTATCAACGCGTATAAGAATTTCGATTGTATTGGCACACACATACAAAAAAAGAGCAGAAAGTGAGCACTCGCAATTTGACGAGTTTCATTGTTCTTTTACTTGCCAAACGGAGTATTTTGCCGAGATTTGGCACGATGGTGAGCTGCAGCGAGAACCTTGTATACTACATTGTTGAAAAATTGTTTTATTATTATTATTTTATTTTCATTTGTTAAACTAAAACGACTCTTTTAAGTTTTTGGAGATCGAACAACTTTTATTTCTGGTTCCCCACAAAAATCTCCCATATTTCGTTTTAAAGGATTTGGTAGTGTTATTGTTTATTTTCTTTCGTTTCTATCTTTCCTTAACGAATCAAAAGGAAGTTCTACTAAGAATAATGACGAACTACCCTTATTTCTCATATTTAATGGTAAAATAATATAAAAAAAATTTCCGCAATATTCATCAGCGAAAAAAAATTAAGCGGCCATCTGTTTTTGTGCGAGCTGATTTCATTAATAATATAATCCTCTATTAAATTAACAAAAAGTTTTAGCGCTTCCAAAACAGGAGAATTTTTTAAGAGGCATTCAGAAAATAATTAAATACTGTATGCGCAAAATAGCAGAAAGAAAGAAAGACGAAAGTGGAACCAGCAGCAAATTCATGCTTCCCTGAAACCTTCCCCCACTGATTTCCTGGAAATGAGAAAATGAAACAGAAGAGGAAAAAATCAGCATGTTGTCGCAAAGCGGTCTCTAGACAAAACTGCATATACATAACTGCCAACCTTTTACTAATCATCCGTAATACATGGATTAATTTGATTCAGGTTAACCACTTTCGAACCAGAAAATTTATTTCACGAATCTTTATTTATTTAATTCAAGGTTTCAATGTTGAACATATTTACTTTCATTTCTTTAAAAAATTTCTGTTTCGAAACTTACTAAACCAGGGTCAAATTAACGAATGCATTGTGGAAGATTAGTTTTAGGTTGGCACCTATGCATATATATTAAGCGTACAATGTCAATACTGGAATCTGGAGTATATTGATACAACTGCGCCATCTGGTGGACGGGGTGAATAATGCAAATACGCGGGTTTTCACGAGGCTAACGAAAAAGACAGGCTACCGCGGTGGGTCCAATTGTTATTATTTTACAGACCACTGGAGTCACGTGATGCTCGAATGCACCAATGAGGTTGTGCGAAAAGAGCATCACGTGACTCCAGCGGTCTGTAAAAAAAGAAGAATCGGACCCACCGCGGTAGCCTGTCTTTCTAGCTAGCCGCGGGGTTTTCAGTATGACGTCATATATGACAGAATATCTACTATCTGCGCATGTCTTGCGCATATTTTCTGAATCTTCACTCACGTATCGAAGATGAATCTTGTTTACCAGATTTATTGAAAAATATTTTTATTACAGTTTGTTTTGATAAAATTATGTACATTTAAAAATACTCGCAATATCATTTTAATTTCGGGAAAAAAAACACTAATGCTACGAAAGCATTACTGCCTTTAGCCTTTAAACTTAAATGACATTGCGACTTTTTTGTTTTTAAATACACATATTTTTATTAAAACAAGCTGTAACAAAAATATTTTGCAATAAATCTGGCAAACAAGATTCATCTTATATGAGTAAGTAACAATCTGAAATTCGTAATTGAATTTTTAACAGGGTTTCCCTAAATGGCTTTGTCTGTTAAAAAAAAAAAAAAAAATCTAATCTGGCAATTTTAGGGAAATTATTGATGTTATTGCTAGATTCGCAAAATACTTAAACAAATAAATGAACAACACTAGATCGTTTAATAGTACAACATTTAATACAAACATTTCAAATTAAAGTGATTCAAGTCAAAATATTTGTTAGTTAAATAAGATGGTTGCAATGCGATTAAGAGGATATTGGAAATTTATCGTTTGCGCTGGATAAGCGAACAAAAGGACTTAAAATTGAATATTTTATTTATAATTAAATTCTATACATATTCTGAACATTCATAAACGTTGTGTTATCATAGGGAATACAGCCGTGTAAATCTTTTTTTATAACTTTAGCACATCAAGAATTGAGTAAAAAATAAGACTACAAAATTCAATCTTTACACATTAACTACTTACTAACTTTTATGCTTCATTTTTCATTTCATTAAAAAGAAAAGAATTTAAATCGACAACATTTGAGAATGTATATTAAATAATATTTTATCTTTTTTATATAAATTAATGTAAAAATACGTAACTAACTTGTTTTACTCTTTGGAAAAGGACATATATGAATACTATAAGAAGAAGAATTTTCTTACAATTTCGAAAACTACAGCTATTCGATGGCCGACATTTTGCCATTTTAGCAGATAATATTAGTTCTAAAAAGAACTGTTTTTATTTACATAATTAACTATAATAAAAAATTACAAAAAACACGAATAAAAATTAATAGAATATTCTATTACTGCCAGAATATAAATGCTACAAACAAATGGAAACACGACGTTTGCGCTTGCGCAGTTATTTCATAGATGTACAAGTAATAGATTACCCATAAAAAAGAAAACAGTTAGGCATATTTCTGTAGTTCACCCCGTTCGCTACGTGGCGTGCAATCTTTATTGATGTGACCTAGCCTTTAATCTTGCAGTTACCTCTCCCATCTAAGGTAGGATGCTTACTTATATCGCTTTGGTCTCTAGACCAATTTAAACTTCAGAATGTCAAAAAATGCCTTAGAAACGCAAGAATAACTTGCAATTTTACAAACACAAAAAAAGATCAACTGCCAAGGTCAGCTAAGCAGAATTTCACTATTGTAACTTTAACACCTTGATGGGCGGTCAATTTGCACCAGGAAATTTTAATTGAATTTTACTTTTATAACTTTGCTGGAAAAAAGTTGACAAACTGCTTTTCCTTATTTTGAAATAAAATTTTTCGAATATTCCGGTGAGAAATCAACATTACAGAAACGTAATTACTTGCCCTTGAAAGGGTTAAGGGTAAATGAGTTACAGAACGATAACAAATTTCGGCGGAGACCGACGCGCGACTACTGACTTTTTAATTAAATGTATCCGCCAAAAAAATATAGTTTTCTAATATTTCTTAATCATCATAGAGTTAGAAGAGGACTAAATTCGACAATGTTAATGGTTAATAAACGTGAATCCTTTTATTTTGTGTCTTTATAATAATCTTGGGATGGATTCTTTTTAATAAGACGATAATGAAAAGACCCAATACCAATCAACACATTTTATCAAATTAAAATATGTATCTATATTATAAAGCAAAAATCACACTTCTGCAAGCTTCTATAAGTACTGCTTTTAATCACAAAAGAATCGATATGAACGACAAAACACATTAGTTATCCAAAGACGATTTGACATTCATCTTCAACTGTTTTCTGTATTTAGATGATGTGAAATATAAAATGAAATAATTGACACCGAAAATATTATAAAACAATATTTTATTAATATTAGTATTCCGTTATTTTCGATATATAAGCAAAACAATTTTTATTAATTCATGAAAATTGGTTTTCAGCTTGAAAACCAATGTAATCTCAAAGCTAAAAATCTTATTTGAAACTACACACGTATTTACATCAACTCTGTTACCAAGTGAGCAGTGGTAACTGATAGTAAATGTATTTTGTTTCAAAGCCCCTTTTGCTGCTCAAACTTAATTAGATTTTACCAGTAGTATTTCAAACTTTAAGTAAGTTCTTTCATAAGTTCATTTTCCTATAAATTATAAATCCCTCGCATACAATGTATGGTCCAGGATTGTGTTTCGTGTAAAAATCCGTACACTCATTTAACCCCTTCGCGACGGGAGCCTTTTACGAAATGTTTATTACTTTGCTACCGGTTTTAAAAAACAGAAGTTTGTGCCTATTCAAATCGGGAAAATGCTCGGATTAAATAAGGCAAATTTTACAGTAAAATTTTACTTGTGAGGATAAACGAGGATCCTTAGGCCTATTTCCGGCACGTATACGTGTCGCTCGTCCCCAAGGGGTTAACACCCTGAGCGGTGGTGGAATATATATCCTACATTGTTTTAATGCGGGAGAACGCGCACATACTCAGGGTGTGAATGGTTTTTACTTAGTCACCAATAAATACAAATAATAATCGCCACTTTATTTAGTCGAAGACAATTTTTTGTAAAAGAAGTTGAAGATTACTTTTAAAAAGATAGTGGTGAAAATTGTAAAAACCATACGCACTCCAGGTCTATCAGACCCGGCGCGCGTCCTCACGGGTTAATCAAAATTTGCATTAGAATCTTAATTAGAATTTAATTTTACTTTTATTACTTTGAGTGAAAAAAAAATTGTCGAATTGCATTTCCTTATATTCGAACAAAATTGTTCGAAAATGCTGGTGTGAATTCGACACTACATAAACATAATTAGTTGCCCGTCAACAGCAATGAGATTTCTGCTTTTTTGCACACCACTATTTCTTTATAGAAAATTATATTTCATCTAATCGGAACATTTTTGCGATTTAACAGAACAACATTTTCTCTAATTAAATGATGGTATGCAAAAAAGCGGAAACCCCTCCCTGCAACAAACACTTAATCACCAAGAATAGTACTGAAAAAAGGTGTACATCACAAGCTACTTTATCACAAAATTATCACACAGGGTACAAGAGGTTCCATCCTTAGAGGATGTACGTCTACTTTCCAAATATGAAATCAATTTTTGTGTTATGAATCTTCTATAATAAAAGTGTTCTAACATTGAATTTTTAAATTACAACCGTATTTGTGTTTATGAATAGTATCCACCAGGAAAAGCATACAATTTATCTACTGTTTCTTAAATCCAGGGTTCGCACATTCTTACCACAAAATTTTTACAGTACTTTCAAAGTATTTCACTGCAGAAAAATATTGAATAATCTGCGAATAAAGGCCGTGATTGCTAATTCTGTGTTTTAAAAATTAAATGTAATTTTTCTTATCGTTAATAGCGGTGCCAGAGTCCTTGGAAATTCCAAGGAGTGTGCGAACCTTGTTTAAATCTTCATACAGATAGAGGGAGTCTATATTCCACAATGTTAACGCTAGAACTACCGAAAATTTTACTCAAGTTTTATAAAAACATTCTACACCAGAATTTTTACTTAAAACTATTTAATTTGTTTATTTAACTTATTATTGTCTGATTTATAAATTTAGTTTGTTTTGAAGAAATTTCTGGTTTGAATAAATATTTTGAATGTACATGTCGGGTCCATTGGACCCTTCTAGTAGACAGAGGGTTAATACTAAATTATATAAATTTGAACATATTTATTTTAAATCTTTCAAAAAAATATAAATGATTATTTTTAATAACACCACATGAACATTCCCAATTATAACCAATGCAATATATAAAATAAAATCGCCTATCAATACTACACTGCTCAAAACAATTAAAGGATATTTGAAGTTTTATATAAAATAAAGATATAAACGAAATTTTTTTTGCCGAAAATAGAAGAAGAGAATCACAAATGCAAATTTTTCTGGTTTTCAAACTGTGGAGTATGCAAATTTTGAGTTCGACGTCAAAAAAGTCGCTTCAGCGGCAGCGAATGAAATTTGACTTTCAACTGGATAAAAGAGAATGAAGACAAGGATGATCGGCATTCAGTGATTGCTTTGTTTCGATGAGTACGATGTCTCAGCGAAGTCATTTGACAGATTCAGAAGCTTTGAGAATTGTTGGTAGGTTAGAAGGGGGGCAAACTCAAGCCGAAGTAGCGCAAGCCATTGGAGTGTCACAAAGTGTCATTTCCAGGATCTGGAACCGTTTTTTGGAGAGTGGATGTGCAGGCCGAAGACCAGGGCAAGGTCGTAGACGGGCAACAACGCCCAATGAAGATCGGTATTTAGCGTTAACAGCTCGGAGACACCGAACTATGAACGCTACTCTTCTCCAACAACACCTTCGCTCGGCTACAGGCACAACGATTTCAACTCAGAGTGCCCGAAACTGGCTCCATGCTGTAGGTCTGTATGCTCGCCGACCGATGGTATTCGTTAGATTAACATCAAGGCATCGTCGCGACCGCAGGGAGTGGGCAACCGAGCATGTCAACTGGAGGAGAAATGAATGGAGCAATATTCTGTTTTCTGACGGAGAGTTTTCTGGCGGAGCCGTGTCGGATTTTCCACGAAAAAATCACTTTATTTTCAAATTTATTTAATTTCTATTTATTAAATATCGTCACAAAAAATAAATAATATATAACAGAGAATACTACAATACTATAATGCTGCATGAGACAATGGCAGATAATTAGTTAATGAAAGATAAATATTCAAAATTAATGAAGTGTTTACTAATGTCAATCATTATAACTGCGAGTATAAAATATGAAGAAAACTAAAAGTAGCTATATAATAATTTATAATTAAGTAGATATTATGTAGTTATGAAATAGATGTCTTTAAAAGGAGTTATTTTCATACTGATTTGTGTTTTCTTTGAATATCATCATCAACGGAAGTGGATGGGTCGTTAGAATCCACAATCCTCAGATCATCTTCTTTCTTTTCCTGTTGATCTCGCCCAGGTAGTGTAGACAAATATTTATCATTACTAAAATGTTTATTCATGTGAAACTTTGATAGTGCGACAAAGCATAACAGAGAAGAATGAAAAATACTAATTTATTACTAAGCAGATATTGATTGTTAGTCATATTTTTTTTTTCTTTGACACATCATCATCAGCTGAATTGGATGGTGCATTAGAAGGCGTTCTTAGTATGATTGAATCCGTAATCACCTCCTCATACTTTTCCTCATCCTGTTGATCTACATATCTAGGTGTAGCAGTCAGACAGTCACCATGGCAGATGTTGCAGATGTTTATACTATTAATGTCTGCTTTCCTGCATCAATACTTATCTCCACATACAGTAGAGCAGTGTTGGATTTGCAGAAGATGATATTTAACACTTTCATCGCGAGGGACAAGATGACTCGTCTTCCGGGAATATTAGCTATCAATCAAATAAAATCAATTCGAACCGGAAAATTATGTCATTTAATTATTAACCCGTTAATAGTCGCGCGTTGGTCTTTTCCCCGCCCGAAATTCGTTATCTTCCTGTAACTCATTTCCCGTTAAAGTTACGATAGCCAAATTCCGTGTAGCTGACCTTGAGTGTTCACACTCTTGTGTAGTAAAATGGCAAGTCATTCCTACTATTTCTTAGCATTTTATCGCATTCTTAAGTTTCAATCGGTCTAAATGACCGCGTTGCGACTACTTACGTTAGTTGAATTTTTCCCCCTCGTGTTCATCCTTTCCCATTTCCGCGAAATCTGTGGGGAAGGTTTCTTCGAAGTACGGACTCTCTGTCTGTTGTTATTTCTTCGTTCTTTCCTCTGCTATTTTATTCGTTCAAAGAGTACCTTTTTTACTTTTAGAATGTGACTTAAAATTGTTTTATTATATTAGTTGTGTAGTCAGTTCGCACAAAAAAATGATGGATGGTCACTTACATTTTTTTTTTCATTGCCAAATATTGCGGGAATAAATTCTCAAATCGATAATTATTTAAATATGGAAAAAAAAGGGAAATTCATCATCATTATTTGAAAGAACTTGCTTTCCATTTATTACCCGAACATATAAATGAAAGAAAACAGACAATAACACTGCAAAACCATTAAAAAAAAGAGAAGAGAATTTTGTGGGAATCAGTAAAAAAAATTGCCGTATATACAAAATCTGAAAAGTATCGTTTTTGTACAATAAAACAAATTCGAAAGATAAAACTATCTTCTCAGAAATGTAGTGTGTATATATTTGCGAAGACCATACATATAATTTATTTGTACAATAAGAAAAATAATGAGAATTTTATAATGTAGGTTAGAAATTACGCAAATAAAAATCTCTTTTGGATAATTCAGTGAATGTTTATACTATGATTTAAAAAAAATATTTTAAGTATTTTTATAAAATTTATCTATTTTTAAATTTTCATACTGTAAGTAAAAACACATTTTTTTAACAATGCCGCAGAAATTATTATTGAAATCCAATAGAGGCTTGGGGACAGTATCTAACAAATTTAAATTTGTTGTCCTTCATCAATTGTTCAAACTATTTTTCAGAATAATGTTTTCCAGAATATGAGAGAAAATTCATTTAAATTAAATTATCTCTGCATTTTTATAATTTCGGAGAAAATTTTTTTATTGTTTTTATTAATTTAATGAACGTTATGATAAAACAATAAATTATAACATTAATACCTTATTATGAAATGTACAATTGAATATTCATTTTAATTAAATAGTTTTTGTAAAATACATCCCTATTAAGATGAACCTTTCAGTGATTCTATTAATTAAAATAATTTATCCATCTTTGGTTTTAAATTTACAATTGCAAATGTATTTAAATTAAATATATAATTTCAATAACTTATTTATTATTTACTTTATATGAGCGAAATTTGTATCCAGAGTTTTTATTCAAGGGCGCTGCTTCCACCCTGGAATAAGTAGAAAAACTACAAATCGTGCATTTTCATTTGAAAAATGGATTTAATCACAAAATCTCGAGAGCCCCCCCCCCTCCTCTCTCCCCTCACACACACACATACACCCCACAAAATAAATAAATAAATAAAACGTAGTTACAACATTTACATTTATAATTTCGAAGTTAAGTATTTTTTACTTTTTTCTTTATTATATATATATATATATATATATATATATATATATAATTATACATTTTTAATAATATTTGGTTTATGTGGTATTTGTGATTTCATAATTATTGGTCATTTTCCTTATTTTGCAATGGTATTATTGTACAGAGAGTTTATATATATATATGTCTTTAATTGTTTATGGAATCAAATTTGATGGTTTTTCATATGTTTTAAATGAATTAATCGTCCGCAATATGCTGGTGAATTAGTGGTATTGAATTTGATTTTCTGTTGCATGTCATAGGTTCCATTTTTATTTCCAGTTTAATTGTTCAATTTAATGTCAGTGTAATATATTGATGCTAAATTTATTAATTTTATTTTATTAAATGGATATAGAGTGCCGGAGTATCAAAAAATTCTACCTGACTCTGATTCTGTCCTTCCAAAATAAATAAATAAATAAATAAATAAATAAATAAAAATACCCCTATCATAAATTTAGATTCATATTAGTAAATGTTTTCCTACTAATTATTGATTCATAGTAACATCAGAAATTCAATGAAATCATTTACTATTTACTTTTAAGTATTTATGCAAAACGAAGAAAGAGTTATTAAAAATATTTATCTAGATGCCAACTGAATATATACTTAAGCGAAATAAATAATTGCTGTAAAAGGTTGTAAAATGAATAATTGCTGTAATCTTTTAAAGTTCAGTCAATATTTTAACCCTACGTTATCCGTTTTCGATCATCTGATAACACCGGCAAGTTTCCCCTTCGTTTTCGGCCTGCTGGTAACGGCGGCAAATGGACCGAGCGCGACTACTAACGTTCTAAAAAAATGTCGCGACTACTCTCGGGTTAAACATTGATTCCGATATCTAGTGTCTAATACCGGGCAGAATTTTCCAGTGCGAATTAATTTTCCAAAACGGACACAACATTTTATTATTTTTTTTATGTTTGTAAGGACAAACAAATCATTAGAGTGAGAGATGTTATTGATTATTATTTTTCAAAGTAAAATAAACAAGTTTTAAATGAATTTGTATTTTGTTTCAATTTTAGCGCTGCGAGTAGCGGCTCAGGCTCTTAGTGCAAAGGGTGGGACAAAGGGGCGCTATTTCCGCGATGAAAGTGTTAAGATAGCCTCGGGTGCGATCGAATCCTTTTTTGATATGGGAATAAGACGATTCTGTCTTCGTTCCCTTCTGCAGATTTCGGCATGTTGTTCCTGGCTAAGCCACGGCTGTTCCTGATGGTATATACGGAAAGAATGCTGCCTGGTGACTCCTTCTGTTGTTGGGAGGGAAGAGTGACAAGTTTGACATCCGTCACAGATTTTATGAAGGAGTGGTATCGGAAAGCGTTAAGAGATGTAGCAGTGAGGGGTGCTCCATACAATCTCAAAAAATGTTGTTTGCTTCTGCAACAACATAATGGTCGGATTCCCTGTTACTGAACACATTAACAACTTTGTGTGCATCATTACACTGCTGAAACAGTTTGAAATTTTTTATTTTTTCCTTTTTTGAACACTGCAGACGTCGTATAACATCCAATGAATGCATGAAAGACTAGAATGACGTTTTAAGTCTCGTTTCTTGAACTAACTGTTGTGCGGAATAAACTTACTTTCAATTTTTCTACGGCTCAGTTTAAAGAAAACAATTTCCCGTTCGAGCGAAATTAGGGCGATTAGGAGGACTACAAAATCAGCATCTTCACAAACATTTGCCACTCTTTCATTGGAAGAAGATTTTTCAATGACTGTTGTTAGAATTAGGGTGTCTGCATCGGCAGTACTCTCCCGACAAGATACTCCATTGTCCTTGAATTTGGAAAAAGCATAGCAATTAATCTTGATTTGTTCTTTTTATTTGAAAGGAAGTTTTTTTGCTTAATGGTAACCTTTGTGTCCTTGTTGAAATTAATATCCACGGATGCCAATGCACATTAGGGTGGAGTGAAAATGATCAATTTTTTTTTTTGAATTTTTTGTTTGGATACGTTTAAAATTTACCTTTTGGCACACTTAATAACTCTTTGAGGGGCGGTGGGATAAAATATATTCCACCTAATTTAAACAAGATTCTCACCAGAAAATTTTTACTAAATTTTATATTTTTAACTTTGGAGGAAAATCGTTAAAAATTGCCTTTCGTTATTTAAAAATAAAATTTTTCTATTATTCCGGTGAGAATTCAATATTTCGAGTCATTTTTGCTTGCCCCTCAAGGGGATAACAGGTTAAAAATTTCTTTTCATTTGGAATTTATCATTAGGGCTCTACCACCTCTTAAAAATTATGACTTTATATGTGAAAACCTAAGATTTTACGACGTAGTGTAAATTAGTCATATTAATTTTTTGAACGAAATTTCTGATTTCATTAAAAAAAAAAAACCCCATAAAATATAACTGATTAAAGTATTACTTGATCTCAATACAAGCATCGTCATATTTTAATACCTTAAACGGTATAGAGTACCCTAAAATCTGAATTGTCACAAAGAACACAAAGAAAAAACACAGTATACAGTTCACTAAAATATAGTTCTCTGAATATATAGGAAAGACAGTTTTCTGAATATACAGTAATATAATAAAAGAATATGTACGATGTACTGCAATACAGTCTTTCAATCATTCTAATTTATATTGGTATAATTTATAGTTAAAATTAGGCATTATCTTTGTGATTTGATTTTTTCTCGTATTGATTGATGGATTGCTCGCCGTCCCTTATTTCACATTATTGCAAGTCAATAATGTTAATATAGTGTGTGGCACTAAAGTTCAATATTGAAAAATGAAACTGCCTTATTGTTGAACATTCCATTTCCCTTGCCTCCAATATTCTTCGGATTCCATGTTCTCGAACATGGTTTCATTCAGCAGTTATCATTCCTAGTAAAATATTTTATGGCTTAGAGAATTATGCGTTTCGTTGAATAATGGGATCGACAATCTTCTTTAACCCCTTAACGCTCGAATTAAATTACTGTTGAAAAATTCAAATTGCTTATTGGCATCACTTTTATGAAAAAAAAAATATTCAGCTTATTTAATGGCAGGAAAAACGACACTAAAATATAGCCAATTTCACTATTTTATAAAACTGGTGGGAATCAAATAATTTGAGTAAAAGACATAGCCCGAGAATATGACGGGAGCGAGAATTAAGGGGTTAAATCTTCCTTAAAATAACGAGACAACTTAATTGTTTTAAAAACATTTTGAGCTCCACTTTTGCAGGAATAATCTTTCTTAATGTGAAACCACATAGACACTTATACTTCCATTACACATTTAGCCATAGTATTAAGTTTTTGGGAAGTATTCTGACTTCCAATGTAGAGCATAAGTAGTCGATCGGCAGTTGCCAAACATCTAGAGTGAGAAATTTTACCTAGATTACGATTTACCAGATTTAAGAAGCACTGACCAGACAAAACTGCTTGGCACAACGCGTAAAAATAATTTTGGTCTGTACCGGGAGACAAGGGCAGATTTTTTTTTCTTCCACAACTGTCTGTTTTTCACATTGATTCAACGATTTTCCAATAGGACTAGAAAAGGCTCATGGGTCGGTAGTTTGTCCATCAAGTTCAGAAAATAAATGACGCAGTGTTCAATTATTTTGCGTGAAGCTGGCATATTAACCATTGCAAGGGACGACTAATCTTTGTTTAAAATAATCTAATAGCACCATTCTTTCTTCCAGTGTTTACATGGGTTCCATCACAACCTATAGCCATACGTTTTTCAAGGTTTAAGTTATTTTCAGAGCAGTATTTAAAAATGTTTTCTGCAATATACTTTCCTGATACTGAACATGATGTATTGTGTCCCAGATACTGTAAATTTTGCTTTTCAATTAGACATACATGTTTTTCACTTATAGTTCGATAGTAATCTATCTCCAATTTTCTCTTGATGTAGTGTTTTATATTTTCTTCCATCAAAATACATACTTTCGATTCCTGCTTCTAAAGCTACCAGATCACCTTTTAAAACCCATTATCTAGTTTTCTTTCGTTCTCTGCATACAATGCTTCTGTAAATTATATGTGATTAATCGTTTTATTTTACAATGCCAACATCTTGTAGAACTGTAGAAGCTATTGCTGCCACACATCTATCAGAAACCCCATACTGATTTGAAACTCTTGAAACCGAAGTCAGATGTGTTCTCATTTGCATTTGTGACTCTTCTTTAGCAGTAGATGGTCGTTATACGTATAATCATTCTTCGCACCATGATGAAGTGCTACTACACTTTTCTTCATCACCACTGTCACAATACATAACATCTGCCCTGTCCTGATTAGCTGAAGACTTTAAGCATGCCTTTTCAGTCCTGATCCAGTACCTTCTTTTCCTGTCTTCTCTATATATCAATATACTTGTGTCTCAGCTTTATCGAGTGTACCAGTAACGTTGTTGTTCGCCTTTGGTCAAGAAGAAATTCTTGTTCTTTTAGAGTAGGGGTGCACAACCTGTGGCCCGCGGGCCACCAGGAATACCACTATTATTATGCATAAATTTTTTTCCTAATTAATTGACAGAAACTTTGCTATTAAATAATTAAAGTGTTACTTTTAAATTTTTTGTGGTGGCAAACAATTTTCTGGAAAAAAGGTTGTGCAGCACTATTTTAGAGGCACCTTCTTTGATTTATCAGAGGTGCACTTTGGATTAGATATTTGCAGGCTAAAATATCTATAATTTTACTTACATCTCCAGCTTTGATAAACTGAAACTTCTTCATGTAATTATCCTTTTTTGGGGGTAGGGGAGCATCAAATAATCTCCTAGTATTCAGAAAAATTGTTGTCTATCATTTGATTAATACGCCTCTGGAAAACTAAAGCAATTGATGCTTTATTCCAAATTTCTTCTATATTGTCTTTTAATATTTTAATTACCTCTGACTTAGGTGGATCTTTACCATTCATGCTGTGTTTTAATTATTGTCTTGTATATAATATTTTATAACGTCTGCTATTGTTGGAAAAACAACTTCATTTAGTTTTGAAGGAGCACCAAATAGGGGGCATTCCACTGCATTTCTAATAATGGTAAAACATTTTGTAAAACTCAATGAAACGTTTCAAATATTTTAAAATAAAGTCTTAAAGTTTAAAAATGATAAAGAAAGTTACATTAAACATTTTAAGTATAAAATGTGAAACGAAATTAACGAAAAACCCTGTAATGCATAATTTATGGTAAGAACCTGTTGTGTGAAACAATGAAAATATAAAGTCCCTGGTACAGCCCGGAAGGAAATTTTCATAATTAATGAAATTTTGCACGTATATTAGAGGTACTAAAAAGCAACTTTTGGCTGCTATCCGAAATCAAAATTCCAACTTTCTTTTTTACTCCACCCTAATGTACATCTTCGGTTTTGCTCGGTTATTTCGTGCTATTGGCAGCAGGGATGAGATTACCGCGTTTTTGCACACCAGTTTATTCTTTAAAAAAAATGTTATTTTGTTAAATCGCAAAAATGTTCCGATCAAAAGAAATATAATTTTCTCTAACAAAATACCGGTGTAGAAAAACGTGGAAATCTCATCCCTGTGGCAGTGTCGGAGTACCCGTCAGAACCCACTGTACAGCTTTTTCTTTATAATATGTGGAGATATATTTAGTGTAGCCTTCCCAAATTGAATTAAAAGTGGAACCTCTTGACCACAGGACTTTGTGAAGAAGGAAACCACCATCCACAACAATATAACGGTTTTGGTAACCAATATGCTGTTTCAATCGTTTGAAGAAATTGCAGAGTACTTCTTTCTTCGTCTTACACATGTCTCCTTCGTCAAAAAGGGCTAGAGGAAAAGGAGTCAACTCAAATTGTAAGTTTTTTTTCAAGTCTTCATCATGTTGTTTAGCAATTAAGTTCCTTTGAAAGATTACCAAAAAAGGTTGGCTGGAATGATATCGTCATGAATTTTAACGGAACAGTTCATGATAGCGAAAGGGAGGGCTCGGTCTTTACGCGACAACTTTACATCAGAAAAAAGCTTATTTCCTAGACTGATTTCCTAGTCCGGATAATTCAAGGACACGTACGAACCCTGTATTTGTATCCCCTACCATCCCATTAGCTATAACATGATGTCTGCTGTCAATGGGATTGGTGGATGGTTTTCAAACCATGCAGAGAGCTTTACAACATGTGCAACATCTCTAGCTTGAGTGAAGTTTCGAAAATCAACGTGTTGCTCAATACCGGCAATCAAAACACCACTAAATTCTTCGAGTCATACGTAGATTCCATGACTTACAGTCACTCCCAACACAAACGTGCTAAAAACGCTGTCTGTTATGCCCTTTCATCTCGTGAGATAATCTGTCCTTTTCATACTGCTTATTAATTTTTGCTCTATACAAATGTCTGACAAAATACAAGTCCAAAATTAATCTGTCCTCCTTATTGTAAAGTAGCCGTCTCCAGTAAATGTTTTCAACTCTCCTTCTACTGGATAGTTTCAACATATCCTGTAGATATAGGTAACATGATTTGGCATAAGGGAAATGACCA
The DNA here is from genome assembly GCA_963932465.1 of Maratus speciosus. Lineage (NCBI taxonomy): Eukaryota > Metazoa > Arthropoda > Arachnida > Araneae > Salticidae > Maratus > Maratus speciosus. The sequence continues at coordinate 242,236,522 of OZ010794.1, forward strand.
AAAGCACGGTGTCATTGGCTGAACACATTTATGATGGCAATTCCAATTGCCTGATCGTTCAACTGAGATGTATTCTTTCATCAAAGAGACTATGTTGAAGCATTGTAACCAAAGGACTGCAGTACGTCCATTTCCCTTGAACTCCATAAACTTGTTGCCCAGTTTAACAGCAGCAGCTTGTAGATGAGTGTTTTCATTTATTGAGCCTTAACTAAGCAGGATCAAATGCAAAAACTCCTATGACTTCATTGATATCTTGCCGCTTTTCATTACTAGTCTCAACTTCCAGCAATACTACTTTCGCTAAAACTGTTTGGACTAACAAGCGGAATGCCACAGTGTTGCCGTATCTGGCTGATTTTTTTATTGGGAGATTCCAAATCAAAGCGGTATAAGTAAGCGTCTTATCTTAAATGGGAAAAATAACCGCAAGATTAAAAGCGAGGTCACATCAATAAAGGTCATGCGCCACGTAGCGGATGGAGTGCGAACTACAGGTAGATACCTAACTGTTTTCTTACTCACACCACTAAAATTGTAAAGTTTTTTTCACCTTGATTAATAACTAAAGTGCCCTTGATAAGGCGATGAAGCCTTTGTGGTGTCAAGTGCATCTAGATGCCTCACTCGCTACGTAATTAGCTTGCAGTAAATGTGGCAAACGAAGTTCATTCCCATGAGTGAGTAAAGATTTAGAAAATACGTGTCTCACGAAAAGCCCCCCCACTAAAAATAATCTTAAGATTATCTGAATAAATATCCACTTTCTGCAGAAATTCTACAGAAATCTGAAGAAATTTTGAAGATTTAGCTTACCTTAAAAATATCTGTAGAATTTTTTAAGATATTCTTAAAAATATCTGCAGAATGGGCCAATTACCTACAGATTTTCTACAGATTTTTGGGCCAATTACCTACAGATTTTCTACCCCTCGTATGTGAATTATCACTCCGTCCACAAGGTGGCGCAACTGTGTTAATTTACGCCTGATTCCAGCATTAAGTTTGGTCGCTTACTTATAACGCTTTGTTCCAAATTCTCACTAGTAAGTTTAAATAGTTGTTATTGATTCATAAGATGATCGATATACCACAAATAAAATAAAAGAAAATTGCTATTCAAAATTTTCCAGTGTGAGTTCCAACAATAGTGAGAATTCGGTCGATTAGTGATGATGTCACAACTCGTGTCCTCTGGCCTTGAGTATTTCGATGGCAGCGGCTTGGATCGCAAATTGTTAAACTGAGGCGATTTTATTTTCCTGTCAACATAACGCACCAGGAAGAAGAAAAAAATTCTCCTTGAAGCTTCATAGTTACACGCAATGAGATACATCCCAATTACATGAAGTAAGGGAATCATCTACTTAAAATTTTGTAATACTTCCGGAGTATATGTATATATTTGAAGCCATTCGATTGCTTTCAAACAAAAAGGCTCATTTACTCAAAAAGACAGACAACGTTCTTTGTAATTTCTTATGAAATCCAGTTACGAATGTATGAAATAACTACATTTGTGTTCGAAAATTTCTCAGTGAAAGAATGAAATATATCTTTTACGCGTTTTCGCGCCTACTTTTCGAGGAACACTGGCATATGTTTTCTGTCGCACTGTGTATGACTGACAGGGGGTGGGAGGTAATATGCGTGTGAAGGAAGAGCAGGGTTTAAAGCGATCGCGTTAAAAAAGCAGCTAAATAAAAATATTTGAGATTTCCACCAAAGAGGATACGTCAGCTGATAACAGGCGGTGTCTTTTCGGTCGAACGAGTCGTGTTTAGAGTTATATCTCTTGAGATGTGTTGTAGTGTTAACTTTCGTGATACTTTTTCGCGAATAATTAGCATCAAAATAAAGAAATAAAAGCTGGTAATATGCGTGTGAAGGAAGAGCAGGGTTTAAGGCGATCGCGTTAAATAAGCAGCTATTATAAAAATATTTGAGATTTCCGCCAGAGAGGATACGTCAGCTGATAACAGACGGTGTCTTTTCGGTCCATCGAGTCGTTTTTAGAGTTATATCTCTTGCGATGTGTTATAGTGTTAACTTTCGTGATAATTTTTCGAGAATAATTAGCGTCAAAATAAGAAAAAGCTCGTACTAGCATTTTCTAAAAATATATTACAGCAAAAAGTTAAGAATAAATAAAGCTTTTTGTAATCTTTGTAGACAATGTTTAAATTTTCAGAAAACTATAAGTATTTTTTAAGCACATTGACAGACGCCACGCTGTTGCTTTTCAGAACTGAGCGGCGCTTGCATCATAAAACCAAACATTTTGAGAATATATTGTTTTTTAATTGTAACTCATTTTTATAACAGTAAAATATCCATATCATGTTTCATTTACCTACAAATGCTCTTTTTAAATATGTGTTTTATTTTGGTATGCACTTTTATTCTCCGTCCATTCTTTCTGTTGACTAAAAGACGTCAGTTTTAGAGGTGTTTATAGTTATAACTGTAAAAAAATTTCAATTGTTCTTCTGCATCATATCTAAATTGATTTACGTTAAAAAGTTACGAAAAAAAAACTATACGATGCCTACCTGTTGTGAGATTTGTTTATAAAAAGTTTCTTCCAAGGAAAATAGTAATAAATAAATAAATAAAATGTATATGTTAAAAACATTTAACACTACAAATACCGGAAATTTTACTCTAGTTTTATCAAACTATTTTACACCAAAATTTTTATTTAAACCTGTTTAACATATTTATTTAATATTTTTCTTCTTTGTGCCTTTAAAACTTATTTTACAAAGAAATTTCTGGTTAGAACCGAAATATATTCATATGGCAGGGCTCAAAATGGGCCCCCATGGTCTGTTTAGTGTTAAACTTGCTCAATGGTACACATAAACAAGAAATTTTATATGAATTTGCACAAAGAAAATTGATGATATAGCATAACATCGACGTTTCGAGCTGCTGCTTCAGTCGTCTTCAGGATAACAATGATGTTGAAATACTTAAAAGTATAGAGACGAAAGCGTCTTGTCGATTCTTCTTACGTTACTAAATAATGATAAAAAAGTATATATTGGAATGAAAAAATATAAGTCATCTGAAAGAAGTAAGGAGCGTCGTAGGGACACTGAACTATTTAACACTAGGACCCCCAAGGCGGTCATTTTGACCGTTTCGAAATTTTATTGCGTACCAGTTTGTTTCTATTGAGATTATAACTCCCAGTTTCCGTCCTTTTTCTTATAATTCGAAAAGCTATGATATGCCAGTGATAAATTTTACAGTCAGCGAAATTTGTGAATTATTGCAGTAGTATACCTAGAACCGCCGAAACGGTCAAAATGACCGCCGACAATTTTAATGCACATTTTATCTAGTAGATATCGCATCAGTCCATATTTCATACAACCACACATCAACAAAGGTTTCAATATTATCACAGATAACTTTTTTACTTCACTGCCCTTGTAGGAAAGCTGAAGTCACTAAAAACAAGCATTGTTACCACAGTCAATTTCGGACGAAAAACAAAATTTTACAGATCATAAAATCTAAAAAAAAGTCTTTGTACAGTAGCCAAATTCTTGCCAAAGGTAATATTACGTTGATTTTATCAAGGAAAGAAAAATATGTTTTAATTCTAAGTTCCCGACGTCCTTCAGTTACATTTGAAACTGGTGATAAACATTTACCAGATAATGTAAAGTTCTACAATTCTACAAAATTTGGCGTCTACCTGCTTGACCAAATGGCACGGAAGTATTCTACAAAAGCTAGTTCTAGACGATGACCTCTACAAGTGTTTTATAATTTTCACAATCTAGCGGGCATAAATTCTGAAAAACACGGTCAAAAAAGGTGTTAAATACCAGTATTTTGTTAAAGAGAAATCAGCTTTCTTTAGTCCCGTTATATTATTGGTAGTATTTTCTAGAAGAAAATACTGGTAGTTTCCTCGTTTTTTTTACTGTGTTTTTCCTGACCACTGTCCACCCTGAATATCGTATAGTTCAGGGGATAAATAAAAATTTTTGTTTTCACTATGTTTATTCTTGTTTATAGTAATTTCGATTTCTCATGAAAAATATTTTTTACTGTAAAAATATTCTTAACAAATATATAAGTTAAATATATACCTCAATATAATATAATTATAACTTAATAAAATATAAAAAAATAAAATAAAAATTATGAGATATATATTATTATATCGGCAATGATGTTAATAATAGTAATAAACGATGCTAAGAGTAAACAATATTTGAGCATGATAATCCGCATCGGTCAAAATGACCGCTTTGGAGGCTATAGGTATACGTTTTTGCCGGCGGTTCTAGTGTTAAACAGAATACAGCTCTTTCTCGTTCCTATTTGGAAATAAAGGCTGCTATATTAATTTTTAGTAGGCAAAAGCCATAGTTCCTGGCATGGTTGCCAGTTTGGCCTCCAATTTTAATTAAAAAAATTTAAATTCATAACGTAAATTTCGAAAGAGCAATTTTTACTTTAAGTGATCGCTAAATGTCTCTTATGCAATGAAGCATAAAATACTATTCTTTATTTCTGGTATGAACTCGAAATTTCTGAATAAAAATGAAAGCCAAACTAGCAACCCTGGTTCCAGATAATAACCAATTTGAAAGCATGATCAGGGAATAATTGAAATCATTGCACGTGGGCATAGTGCCTGTAAAGATAATCCATCTTATAATTTACCAAATTAATATTATAAAGATGCCTTAATTGTTTACCAATTTATAACATTTCAATTTCCCTCTTTATCATGACCTTGTTTGAATGTAATCCGTTCTCCTTCATAGCTAGTGACACTCCACCCTCTTCATGCGACTTTTGATTCAACTTATTTAATTTTAAAATTTTCTGATGTACTCAACGCATTTTTTCATTCATATACAGGGTGTCCATAATTAAAAGACACTATTTTAAAGTTGTCTCCAGATGAAACTATTGTTCAGAAAGTTGTGAAATTTTGTGGAAGACATAATAACAGTATGGGGATTTGTTTGAGCGAAAAAAAAAAAAAATAGGAGGCCGTTTTTTAACGAATTAAACATTTAGCATACATTTACGATAGTTTAACAAATTTTGTTATAACCAAACATCTTCTGAATGACTTTCATCCTTTTCAGATACCATCTGGCATCGTAAGATAGCGTGTTCCACAGTTGGAAAATGATAGGGAATAGGCTAGAATTCTGATAATATGTCGTGAAATGCTGTCTTTAGAATCAGGTCAAATTAATAAATAAAATTTATAACTATCGTAATTCTAAATGTGTAATTTATTAAAAATAGTTCTCTGGTGGCGAAATTTTGAACTTATTATTTTTTTAAACAAATTCTCATCCCTTTATTATGTCTTTCACAAAATTTCACAACTTTATGAACAATATTTTTTTTTTCTATAGACAACTTTAAAGTAGGGTCGTTTAATTATGGACATCCTGTATTTGATCAAAACTTGACAAGAAGCTTTCGTCTCTTGACTTTTAAGCATATTCATGCTGAAGAAGACTGCAGAAGCAGTTCAAAACGCCGATATTATGCTAAATCATTATCGTCGTATGCAACTACGAAACTAAAAGCATCAAAGTAAGTTTTATCGTGTGAAATTTGAATTGATACCATGTAAACATATTTTGATGGTGTGGATTTGTCTCAGCAGAAATCAGCGCGTATACATCCCAAAATTATTTTAAACAATCTGTTTAACCCTTTCCGATGCAGTAGTCTCACTTCGGGACCACCTAATTTTAATTCCAAACATAGAAACGGCACCATGAATATTTAATAAAATTTTGCTTTTACAACGAATGTTTAATTTCTAAAAAAAGTCGTTTGTAAATTCCGGTGTCAGTCAATCATTTCATCATTTTGTGAACAGAATTGTTCTATGCCGGAAAGGGTTAAAGACTTTTTAATTAAAATGTCCGCTGGCAGAATACATAGAGATTGGCTATACGTTACAAAAATAACACGCTTTGAGAACCTACTACTGCTACTATGAAACAATGTAACCGGATAACCAAAAGTAACAGTATTTCCCATCCCTAGTGCGTAGGTGCTGCACCAAAGTTTGGAGTCTACGGGTTAAAATGTATGAAGACCTTTCAGATTTTAGACCATCCTGTATATTTCAATAATATATGTTTTGTAATTTTTCTATCAACCCACTATAAATATGAAATATTATATTTACACCTTCCGTTTTATTACCTTAAATGATTTGTGTATTATCTTATACTCAAATTTTCCTCTTAAAATATTTACAACAATTGAAATGTCAGTTTTATTCGCGTGATCGCATTTAGCTGTATTTTGTGATGATGAACTAAAAGCTTTTATTACTCCAGCGTAAATTGTAAGAGACGTTTTATGGGGAGTATAAAATTATATTGCAAATAAATGTTTGAAGAACATCTGTATTAAGAAAAACAGACTATTTTAAACCGGAGAAAGTAAGACTCTGAAAAATACCATTACTGGCCTATTCTATATTTATCCTTTGTTTTTATTGAACGAATTAATAAGCGAAATAATATACATAAGCCTATTATTCACGAAGAATACATATTTTCAAAATCTTCTGTGTCTTAGAAAATAAAGGTCAATAAAAAGAATAGATATTCATTCTAAATATTCTATGCAAATTATTTCTGGGACACACATATAAAAATGTATACATCTTTGCATATACTTTCGTTGAAAAAAATTACTCTTAAGTAAACCCCACTAGTATTTTTTTAAACATATTTCATGATAAATATTAAATTCGAGTTACAGCCAATTATTAATTTTTCTACATTTAACAAATACTTTCTAGAAGTTACTTTTCAGTTAAATGATTTTTTTAATAAATAAAGACACAATATTGCTTAATGGTACACATAACGCGAACTTTAATAAGCTAAAAGTTAATTTCTACGTTTCGAGCTGTTTCTACCGCCGTCTTCAGGAAAATATGATGGCTCAAAGTTCAGAGACGAAAGCTTCCTGTGCAAGAAATAATTAATCGAAACCTGGCCAATGATTTGAATAAAAAAATGTAGTGTTGCCATCTAGTGAATCAATTTGATCTTAGTTCATTAATAATTATTTATTTTTACTAGATGGTAACACTACATTTTTTTATTCAAATCATTGGTCAAGTTTCGACTAATAATTTCTTGCACAGGAAGCTTTCGTCTAAGAACTTTAAGACCTTTTTACCATCATATTTCCTTGAAGGAGGCTGTAGAAACCGCTCGAAACGTAGAAATTAACTTTTAGCTTATTAAAGTTCGTGTTATGTGTACCATTAAGCAATATTGTGTCTTTATATATTATATTTTATGGTACAATTGTCCAGTATGTGTTATCGATTTTTTTCTTTTTTAATTTACCAGAAAATTGGCTTTAACCCTTTCAGGGGCAAGGTACTTGTATTCGTAAAATGTTGAAATAATTGACTGACACCAGTATTTGCAAGAAAATTTATTTGTAATCATGAAACAGTATATTTTCGCGTAATTAATTAATTCGCGTTTTAACTTTTCATTAAAAATTTCGGGTGCCAATGTGGCAAATAGGGATTAAAATTATGTGATGCCGCCCTTGAAAGGGTTAAATAATGTAGCTCTGGGTGGCCAACTGCGTCACGCTCGACACCACTAACATTTTATAGTAATCATTGCCTTATCTAATTATCGAATCTCTGCAATTCAAGAAGTCGGCTATTTCTTTAAAAAATTAGTGGTATCCGGCGTGCCAAAGTTGGGCACCCCTGGTAGGTACTCATTAAAGCCAGTTGGCAAGAATACGTGCTATTTATGTATTACGAAAATTTTAAATGTGAAAACCAGTAATTTAATAAGGAATTTTTCCTATTGCCAAATGCGTAACTTTGAGAGATTGAATGAGTTAAAATTGGAAATTGGAAAGAAAACTGGTGTCGACTGTCGTCAAGCTATTATATGGGTAATTGAATAATATCGAGCATGAAAACAAGGCTACTTATTGCAAACAAATATTTATATTTAAAATTAAGATTTTTTTATATTTAATTACTATTACTTATACTATATACATAAATTTTATATATGGCTATGATGCATTTACGTTTATGCTTTTGCTGTTTCGTTTTTATTAGAATTGTGATGCCAGACATTTATGATTTATGAATTTCTCCATGAGTTGTGCTTTATTGATAAGGATTTCATTTACTATTTTTCTTTTTGCGAATAGTCATCTTTTCAAGTTTAAATTGCTTTGTTGTAAGTTTTGACAAAAGCTGATCAAAACATATGTCTTTATCGCAAGAAGTTAAACTTGGAACTTACAAGGAAGGTCTCCTTACTGGGCATACTCAGAATATTTTGAAAAAAATTCTTATTAAACTCCTTACGTATGTAATAACGGTTCAGTCAAATTTTGCGGCTGAATTATAATAGAAAGTCTGTAAACAAGTAGAATACTTTCGAGTATTTGGCGCGAAAAGACGAAAGCGTCACGCGATTTGGCGAGCAGTACTTTCCCTCGCCAAAAGCAAACGATTTTAATGCATCTGAAAATTGCTTGTTAATTGAATTTTAGAATGGGTGTAAATAGTATTTAAAGAATTTAATCTTAAACAATGAGAGAGTTTAATGCATATTTTTTTTTGTATTACATATTTATGTTGCTTGTTGCTGTAGTTATTTAATTTTATCACTGTTAAACTAATTTCATATATTAAAAATATTTTCATATTCAAAAATATATTTTCATATATTAAAACATATTCCAAAATAAAGACCAGATGAAGACTGCTGCAGTTATATATTTCAATATCGGAATGTATATAGTTTTTGTTTTCATAGCAACAAAATTGAATCGAGAGTGCTCAATTGGACTTAATTTTGTGGTTGACATATCTTAAATTAATATAAATTGTGTTTTAATTTATAAAATTTCATAGTTAACTTTCATGATAAATGTATATATGACAAAACTATAGTTAAAATAAACTAAAACTGACAAAAGTAAAGTTAATTTAATTAAATTTATTTAAAGAATTTCAACATGAAACATTTTTACCTTAAACAGTATTTGACATTGACATAAAAAAGTATTTCTTTTAAATTTTATTCCATCGCCAACCGGTGATAAATCTACCAAATAACGAAATTTTCATGATTTTTTACGGACACCCTATAGAGTTTCTGCCGAATTTTTTTTTATAAACATATCTATCCTCATGAGAAGGACATTCTATAATTTTTTCAGATTTTTCGGAGTATGCCCGTATGGAGACATTCCTCGTTAGTAGGATTCGGTTAAATCTCACACAATATTAGAATCAAAATCGGCTGTTAGATGTAGAATCTTTCATGATTTCTCCCGTAATTAATTAATGGCGTATGGCTAATATGAAAGTGTACAGTTTAATACATTCCAAGACTTTACTTAGATAGAATATTGATATTTTCCGTATAAAATATCTTTTGGTGTTGTTGACGTTCTATCTAAAATAATATTAAATGTTATTTTTAAAAATCCGTTAGAGTTTTCAATGAAAAAACAAATGTTTTCTCATATGCAGGGGTCGTACGCTTCATAATTTTTTCAGGACAGATTTCAGTATTTTTTTCTATAGAAAAATAAATATAATTTGAATGTGCGAAATTTCGTCTTATTTAAGATGATATTTTGCATGAGAAAATACTGGTGCTGAAGAATTCCCTGGTCTTGAAATTTAAGGACACGTACGACATCTGCATATGTTCGGTAACCCCAGGAAATGTATTCACTAAGTACTTACTCTCCAAGTTGCATTAAAAAATCAGGAATTTGGAATGTCTACAGAGAAATACAGTCTGACTTGCGAAAACGCAGATTCATATAGTCTTGATTTTATGAATTCCGCAACTACCTGCTTTTGTAGATTCACTAACGGATCAACTTTATCGATTGAAGCTAAAATATTAGAAAGTAAAGTAAAATCAGGTGGAAATGATGGATAATTTTAAAGTTGACAGAAAACAACATCAGTGAAATAGTGTCGCCTGAATTTGACTCGGTCTCTTTGCTTTCGGATGAATTGAATCCTACATTATCTAATGAAACATGAACAATACGAGCATATTTTTACCATGGAACTATTAATAATGAGCAGCTGTCATAAGCTTAAACTGTATCCGATATCGTAGGAGTTGTTTACCGCCGGTGAAAACTTCCACCAGTAGATTTACGTAGAAATTTTCAACTTAATTAAACGCATTTTTATTACAAAATTCCAGTCATAAATAATAGTAGAAACATATTTTCATTTTTACTGGTAGGAGTTTACTTTTGCGGTAGTTAGGCCTTTCGTTTTCGCCATATTGTGAGAACCAGGGAAACAAACAGACAATTTTACAAGGCGTACTGAAACCAGTAAAAACAAATAGAAATTTTTACGATATTTGATGGATTTCATCCATGAATAACACGCTTAATTAAGACTAAATTTTCTGTTCAATTTTACTAGTGGGACGTTTGCCTTGGTGGTAATCAGAAACTGAAGATCCGATTAAAAAAAATAGCCGCCATCTTGTGACAACCTCCTCAGTTACTTCACCCGCAACTGGTAGACAGTACACTGTCCCTTCCTTTTTATTCATAACTCCATTATTATTACGGACGACAAATTTATTCTTTTCAGAAATATGCTTCCAAATAAAATACACGAAATAAAAAATAACAAGACCAGGCAGGCAGTAAATATACATCCTAAATTCCATTAAAGCAACCAAAAATTATGGAGAAAAATATCTTTTTCAAGGGTAAGGATTGGACAGGGGCAAAAGTCAATGGCTCTCTACTCATCATCTTAATTTTTACTAAAAGAAAGAAAAATAAAACTATTTTATGTTTTACAGTTCTAGAATGTTTTATTTATATTTTTATAATTTTATCTCTTAACAAACAGTGAAACTTTCTATATAAGAGTGTAAAAAGAAATATAAAGAAAAATTAATTCAAGGTAATTGTGATTTCAGAAAAGAAGTAATTAGATATATAAAACAACAAACAGTCATGCATTAATTCAATGAATGCAAAATCAATTTACCTCTTGTAATTAACTCATAATTTTTATATGTTGCACACAAAGCATCTGTTTAATTCTGATCTTCGTGTGTAATTTACTATTAATTTATTTCTTTTGTCCCCCTGTTTTTGGCGAAGAGTTTCATTGATTGGCCGAATGAAGTTAGCAACGCTGACCACCAGGGGGCGGTAAAAGGTTAATCTATTTCATATCCACTGGGAACAATTATTCATCTTTCAATACTTCAAGTCGTAATCACGTTCGTGTATCCTAACATTCTTTAGCAGTTCACCTTTTATATTAATTTAATGAGATATTTAGTCTCATCCAATTTCGATGTGCTTAAGGCAATTTTCTGGATCATAGAGGATAAGTAACTGACTTGTTAAGCCACAAATGATAGTTTCTTTAAAAGTTTTAGAAAATTGCGTTTAATGAGTTTGTATAATACTAAAGGCTTAGAATATGCTAAGATATTCAAGAATTTAAAATCCTTTAAATAAGAGCGATTTCGTTTAGGATAAATCGATTTAATTACGATGAAAGATATTATTGTACTTTCTTTTTAGTTCAGTATTAACTTTTAAATTGTCAGTTTAAAACAATATTGTTTAAATAAAATGAAACAATTATTTGAAATGAGGAATTTTATTTTTTTCTCGATTTAGTCATTAGTTAAATAATATTAAAGAAGCACATTCATTCAGTTATGAAAGTAATTTAGATTTTCATTTGAAATATTATTACTGTTGGAAAAAGTGAGAGTAATCAATTTCCGAGTAACACAATAAACTTACACTTCATCTGGTTAGGTTAAATGGCTGCCTATGATATAATAATAAGAAGGATAATAAGAGATTGCATATCTTTAAAAACTATATTAAACTATTTCAGCTATATAGCGGTAAAAAAGAAAGAAAGAATGGGAATAAATGTCATTAATTGTAAGTCGGCTCTAAATATACTTTCCTAAGGAAAATAAAGAAGTTATTCTACATAAATAATATATTTTCATTATATATATTTGTTGCATATAATATTTATTTATAATAAAATTTAAAAAGAACGCAGTTCAATTTCTAGATTTTCAAAACATAATACAGACTGTAAAGTTTCCAATTTAAGGAAATACTTACTCATACACAATTATGCTCTCAGAAAAAATAAATGAACAGAACACTAACGAATATCGGATTAAACCAGTGAATACACAATGAATTTACCTTAGATAATTAACAAATTTTTATACTGCTAGACACAATGTATCTACTCAATTCTTGACTTTGTGTGTAATTTCTTATTAATTTATTTCTTTTTTCCTTGTTTTTGGTGAATAGTTCATTGATTAACCGAATGGCGTTAGAAACGCTGACCACCAGATGGCGGTAAAAGGTTAATCTCTTTTATATCCACTGGGAACAATTATTCATCTTTCATTACTTCGTTTGTAATCACGTTCGTAGATCCTAACTTTTCTTTTCAGTTCACCTTTTATATTTATTTAATGAGATATTCAGTCTCGTCCAATTTCGGTATGCTTAAGGCAATTTTCTGGATCATAGAGGATAAGTAACTAACTTGTTAAGACACAAATGATGGTTTCTTTGAAAGTTTTATGAAATTGCATTTGATGAGTTTTGGGTAATACTAAGGTTTAGAATACGCTAAGGTATTCAATAATTTAAAATCCTCTAAATAAGAGTGATTTTGTTTATGATAAATGGATATAATTACGATGTAAGATATTGCTGGATTATTTTTTTCAGCATTGTCATTAAATTTGTTAATTTAAAGCAATGTTGTTAAAATAACATGGAAATAAATACTTCAAATAAGAAATTTTATTTTTTGTTATCTGATAAACCTATATTTAAATAAAGTTAACGAAGCAAATTCGGTCAGTTTGAAATAATTTATATTACCTTTGAATAATGTTATTCCTGTTCTAAAAATAGAAGTAATCAAATTCCGAGTAACACAATAAAATTATAATTTCATCTGTATAGGATAAATGATTTTTTATGATATAATAATTATAACAAGTAATATAAATTTTCTTTTTTAAAGTCAATTCCTACTTAGGCCATCAAAGAAAAATTTAATATAATCCCTTAAGCTAATATTAGTTTTTGTTGCATTAAAATATCTCAATTTGTTGATTTTCTATAAGCAAGTAGGTTTACAATGGAAGTACGTGGGAATTTGGCGAAATATTAGAGATATCGCGAAGCTGGCGACAAACTTGGAGGTATTTGGCGACAGAACAGGTTTCCCCCTATGGTAACCCCTTATTGAAAATATTTTCATTGATCTTCAATAACCAATTTTAATTAATTAAAATTTAATTAATTAATTAATATTTGAAAAAAAAATGTATTAACATCAATTGTCATCCAGTACAAGTTAAAAAAATACTATTTCAACTTTATAGGATGAATAATGAGTATTTTATTAACGATTGAAAATTTGAACAAGATATATAAATATATAAATAAATAAATATATAAATAAATATAGGGAGAATGTGAACTAATAGTAGGAATTGAAAAAAAAAGGAGATTATACTTCCTTAAAAATATATTAATGTATTTAAATTTATATCGGTAAAAAAAAATAATAATAATAATAAAGAATGGGAATAACTGTCATTAATTGTAAGTCTGCTCTACATAGAATTCGTTAGTGAAATAGCGAAGTCTTTCTATATACAGGGTGTCTATAATTAGACGACCCTGCTTTAACCCTTTCAGGGGCAAGAGTTTTCTGCTCTGACTCTGACTATGTTCAAATAATTAATTCACACCGCAATATACGAAGAAATTTATTTGAAAATAATCAAAAGCTCCCCCCCCCCCCCACGCTTATTATGAGTTCGAACTTGTACTAAAAAATTACTGGTGTCATTTGGAATTTTGGGCATTAAAATTAACCGTTTGCCGACTGCAAACAGCATCCCTCATGGGGTTAATGTTGTCTACTGACGAAACTATTGGTCAGAAAGTTGTGAAATTGTGTGACTGACATAATAAAGGAGTGGAAATTTGTTTGGGAAAAAAAAGTTCAAAATTTCTGCACCAGAGGGCGTTTTTTAATGTATTGTACATTTTTTAATGATTTTACGTTTTATTTTTATCAGATTAATTAAGACAAATAAAAAAAACCACCCACTGAAAAAAATAAAGTATAAAAACTTAAAAAAAAATTTGGTGTTTTAATTGAACCGAATGTACAAACTCCGAAAAAATAAAAATCCGCCTACGAGAGCCGCCATTTTTTTCTCAGAGCTCAGGCCTAGTATTCAGTGGGTGGTGTGGGTGGTGTCTATATGTATAATTTATAAAAAAAATGCTTCCTGGTGGCGAAATTTTGAACTATATATATATATATATATATATTTTTTTTTTTTTTTTTTTTTTGGCTTAAACAAATTCACATTTTATTATTATGTCCGTCACAAAATTTCACAACTTTCTGACCAATAGTTTCGTATATAGGCAACTTTTAAGTAGGATAGTTTAATTATCGACAACCCTGTACGTAGATTATTTTCATTAGATGTATTTGTTGCATATAATATTAATTTATATTTAAATTTAAAAAAAAATGCAGTTCAATTTCTACATTTTCAAAAGGTAGTATAGGCCGTTAAGAATCCAATTTAAATAAATATTTACACACAATAAATTTTATTCGCAGGAAAAAAAATGCATACAAAAATTAATGAAGCCGGGATTAAACCAACAGATACAAAAGTAATTTACTATAAATAATTAACTCAATATTTTTATAATGGTAGCATTAACAACGCATCTATTCAATTATGGAGTTTATGTGTAACATATTATTAATATATTTCATTATTCTGCTTTTTTTTCAGCTGTCTGTTCTTTGATTGATCAAATGATTAAAGTGACACTAAACAGCAGGGAGCGTAAACAGCATAGGGCGAAAGTCCCACATGGAAACAATTTCCATTTTACGGTGGGTAATTTGAGAATTTTGCCGAAATTAAGCAGAACTAAGCTTTGTTTAATTGAATTTGCTTATAGTTTGAATGAGATATTTTATATAATTAATGGATTATGCTAACCTGCAAAATAGAAACAGATGTTTTTTTTTTTTTTTTTTTTTTTTTTTTTTTCTTTTTTTCTTCTTTGAGGGTTGATTTTAGGAAAATGAAACAAGGTATTTCAAAAATTATTTTTCTATTTTGAATCTTACATTTGAAAGAAAATAAGTTGATTTTTGTAAAGACGAAATAAAGTTGTGTGTTTCCAGAACACATACTCATCGGAAATAGTGCAGTTCTGGACGCCGACTACAGTGATCTTCGTAACTCTGTCAAATTTTATCTGAAATTATAAAACACATAAAGTCTTTACTGCCAATACTTAAAAATAGGGAATACTCGTTCGGTTTTTCGAAAAATTCATTTTCTTTTCTTTTCTTTTTTTTTTTTTTTTTTTTTTTTGGACAAAATGACGTCTGTTCAAAGTTAAAGTACCGATTTTATCAAAACGTTTTAACGTGATTGTTTATAAAACATAAAAAAAAAATATATATATCAAATCGCTAAAACGAACGATTATTCTCTAGAATCTCGATAATATTGTTGTTAGAAATTGGTCAAAATTTGTAGAAGTTTAGTTGAGATATGTTCACCTAAACGTCACCACTGACATTAAAATCATACATTTCTCAGGACTGCCATAGGCGACTATCTTTTAATTCTATATTGCACCACTTTTTTAAAACAAAAATCTTTTTCATACACTTTTCCAACATGTGCAAGAGAAATATACTAAAAATTTTGTATTTTAAAAATAGTAGAGTGAATAGAATATTGCAATTTCCGCCTGTGGCAGCCCAGTTTTTATATAATCACAATTAATGATTCCTATTCTGATTTGTATATGATAGAACAAGTTAAACTAAAGCTGCGTAGCATACTTAATTTTTATCATATAGACAAAAAAATGTCACAGAATATTTTAAGAAGGTCGGGGACACATTTTCAAAAAAAATTATTTATTGAGTTAAAATTTTGAATTTTTTTGTGATGTTTAACCACATCATTTGTAAACAAAATCAAATGATAAAACTTCTCATAGATTTTTAATTTTTTTTTAAATTTAAAATTTATGAAAAAAGTGGTGTAACTTAAAATCGTTATAACTCAAAATATTATTTCTAGAATTTAAATTGTTTTTCATTTAAATAAACAGAAATATATATTTTTTAATTTAGAGCCAGCATTTTAAAAAATATTATTTTTTTTTTAAAAAAATTAAAAATATTTAACGAAAAAATTACAAAAAAAGTGGTGCAACTTTTATAAAAAAAAATCATATTTTCAAAAGTAAGTATTTTTTTCAAATATGCTGGCTCAAAAGTAAAGTAAAAAAATTGAAAAAGATATGTTCTGAGTTTCAACCCTGTATCTTTAACGGTTCTCTAGTTAAAAGAATTTACGTATGAGAAATGATGAAAAAACCTATCATGAAGAAAAACGCAACTTCACAAGAACTCGTTTCCTTGACAAACCATAGTTTGAAAGGCAGATTTTGAAAACAAACCAAAACGAAAAAATTAATATTCCCTGTTTTAATTAAGATAGAAACATGATTTAACCCTTTCAAGAGCGGTGGCTAGAGGGTCTAGCCACCTCATTTTAATTCCAAAACTGACTATTGGCCCCAATAATATTTTAATAAAATGTTGCTTTTGTCTCTAAAGCGCAAAATAGCGGTTTGTTATTTAACCCGAGAGTAGTCGCGACATTTTTTAGAACGTTAGTAGTCGCGTTCGTTCCATTTGCCGCCGTTACCAGCAGGCCGAAAACGAAGGGGAAACTTCCCGGTTTTATCAGATGATCGAAAACGGATAACGTAGGGTGAAAATAGTGACTGAACTTTAAAAGATTACAGCAATTATTAATTTTACAACCTTTTACAGAAATTATTTATTTCGCTTAAGTATATATTCAGTTGGCATCTAGATAAGTGTTTTTATAACTCTTTCTTCGTTTTGCATAAATACTTAAAAGTAAATGGTAAATGATTTGATTGAATTTCTGATGTTACTATGAATCAATAATTAGTAGGAAAACATTTACGAATATGAATCTAAATTCGTGATAGGGTTTTTTTTTTTTTTTTTTTTTTTTTGGAAGGACAGAATCAGAGTCAGGTAGATTTTTATGATACTCAGGCACTCTCTATCCATTTAATAAAATAAAATTAATAAATTTAGCATTAATATATTACACTGACTTTAAATTGAACAATTAAACAGAAAGTAAAAATGGAACCTATGACATGCAACACAAAATCAAATACAATACCACTAATTCACCAGGATATTGCGGAGGATTAATTCGTTTAAAGCATATGAAAAACCATCAAATTTGATGCAATAAACAATTAAAGACAATATTTATACATGTATATATATAAACTTTCTGCACAATAACACCATTGAAAAATAATGAAAATGACCAATAATTATGCAATCACAAACACCACATAAACCAAATATTATTAAAAATGTACAATTATATATATATATAATAAAGAAAAAGGTAAAAAATACTCAACTTCGAAATTATAAATGTAAATGTTGTAACTACGTTTTATTTATTTATTTATTTTGTGGGGTGTCTGTGTGTGTATGTGGGGGGAGAAGAGGGGGGGGGGACTCACGAGATTTTGTGATTAAATCCATTTTTCAAATGAAAATGCACGATTTGTAGTTTTTCTACTTATTTCAGGGTGGGAGCAGCGCCCTTGAATAAAAACTCTGGATACGAACTTCGCTTATATAAAGCAAATAATAAATAAGTTATTGAAATTATATATTTAATTTAAATACATTTGCAATTGTAGATTTAAATCCTAAGATGAATAAATTATTTTAATTAATAGAATCACTGAATGGTTCATATTAATAGGGATGCATTTTACAGCAACTATTTAATTAAAATAAATATTCAATTGTACATTTCATAATAAGGTATTAATGTTATAATTTATTGTTTTATAATAACATTCATTAAAATAATAAAAACAATAAGAAAATTTTCTCCGAAATTATAAATATGCAGCAATAATTTAATTTAAATGAATTTTCTCTCATATTCTGGAAAACATTATTCTGAAAAATAGTTTGAACGATTGGTGAAGGACAATAAATTTAAATTTGTTAGATAACGTCCCCAAGCCTCTATTGGATTTCAATAATAATTTTAAAAAAAAAAAACATTTTTTGCGGCATTGTTAAAAAAAAAATGTGTTTTTACTTACAGTACAAAAATTTAACAATAGATAAATTTTAGAAAAATATTTAAAAAATATTTTTTTTAATAAAACATTCACATTTATAAACATTCACTGAATTATCCAAAAGAGATTTTTATTTGCGTAATTTCTAACCTACATTATAAATTTCTCATTATTTTTCTTATTGTATAAATAAATTATATGTATGTTCTTCGCAGATATACGTACTACATTTCTGAGAAAATTGTTTTATCTTTCGAATTTGTTTTATTGTACAAAAACGACACTTTTCAGATTTTGGAGATACGGCAATTTTTTTACTGATTCCCACAAAATCCTCTTCTCTCTTTTTTAATGGTTTGGCAGTGTTATTGTCTGTTTTCTTTCATCTATATGTTTCGGTAATAAATGAAAAGCAAGTTCTTACAAATAATGATGATGAATTTCCCCTTATTTTTGCATATTTAAACGATTATCAATTTGAGAATTTATTCGCGCAATATTTGACAATGAAAAAAAATGTAAGTGACCATCCATCAGTTTTTTGTGCGAACTGACTTCACAACTAATATAATAAAACAATTTTAAGTCACATTCTAAAAGTAAAATAAGTACTCTATGACATGACATGACATCGCAGTGCTTAAGGAGTGCCAACGCGGTGTGCAACGCCGCCGCGCGTGACCTCCAACTAAATGTGAGTACGAACTAGAGTGAATTTCGAAACAATGCACGGCCTAAAAGTATAATTTGGAAGCTCTGGTGGAGTCCCGAGGGCCATTCCAGAGTTGAAAGCACGAGGTTAAATATAACCTCCAGGAAAAATGGGCGCATAAGGCATCCAAGAATTTTTTGGTTGTCCTATACTTCGATGTCACTTCACCAACTGGCGTCGGCAAAAAAAAAAAAAAACGGAAAATGCAAAGACAGTAGGGTACCAACGAGCACAGAAAAATATAGCATAAGGTAGGCAGGCCTATCTAACAATTCTAAGAACTTATAAAAAAAAGGGGGCCACATAGCTCACTAATTTTGATGTCAAGCCTAGTGCGCATTACGTTTCGCGGGTCTCCCGGCTTTCACACAAACCGTTCAGCCTTTAAAAAGGCTTTGTGTTACTAGACATCGAGAGAACACCGCTAGTGCAAATTGCTTGTTGGCAATGACAGAGATCGAAAATGAACGGGTACTCTATGAACGGGTAAAATAGCAGAAAGAAAGAAAGACGAAATAAAAATAGACAGAGAGTCCGTACTTCGAAGAAACTCCCCCCCCCCCCAGATTTCGCCGAAATGGGAAAGGATGAACACGAGGGGGAAAAATTCAACTAACGCAAGTGGTCGCAACGCGGTCATTTAGACCGATTGAAACTTAAGAATGCGATAAAATGCTAAGAAATAGCAGGAATGACTTGCAATTTTACTACACAAGAGTGTGAACACTCAAGGTCAGCTACACGGAATTTCGCTGTCGTAACTTTAACGGGAAATGAGTTACAGGAAGATAACGAATTTCGGGCGGGGAAAAGACCAACGCGCGACTATTAACGGGTTAATAAGAAATTCGTTTGAATATTCTGGTGTCAGCCAATTATTTCATCATTTTACGAACAGAATTCCTCTGCCCCTGAAAGGGTTAAACATAATTTTAAGCAGAAAACGGCAGAGAAATTTTTAATCTAATTAAAAAAATTGAAAATTTGAAGATTTTTGTGTCCCGGACCCCCTTAAATTAATTATGGTTTCAGAAAACAAAGCAAAAATACACTTTTGAAATTTTAAAAGTAGGTTGAATTAATAATTAAATGAATTGAGATAACCAGTGTGTGAAGCATTACTGGGCTTTCCAGTTGGCGATAACTTCAAGCTTAGTCGAATATAAATGATTAGTCTTTCAAATATGTCAAGCCGTTTGAAGAAAAAAGTACAATTGTAGTTAGTATGTTAGAAGGAAAAGTCAATGAAAGGAGGGCAGGTGATTGACAATCTGTCAAAGTCAATAATCTTCTCCCGCTTAAAATACTGCAGTATAATAAGGGAAGTTTTAGATAGAACGATTAATTTAAGAAAATAGAGTATAACGTATAAAAAAGTCAACAAAAATGATCAAAAGGAAAAGTTTAAGTTAAGCACTATTTAAGCCGGTAGCGGATTAGCTGAAGTCTAGCAAAACGGTAGCTCAGAAAGACATATAATATAAAAAACCACTTTTAACTTTAACCCATTACGACGTAGTGGTCTCACGTCGGTACCACCTAATTTTATTTCTAAAACGGCACCAAAAATATTTTAATAAAATTTTACTTTTACAATGAATGTTTAAAGTAACGAGTTTTTAATTTAAAAAAAAAAGTCGTTTGTAAATCCCGGTGTCAATCCGTCATTTCATCATTTTACGAACAAAAATTGTTCTGTGTCTAAAAATGTTAAATTAATATATCAGATAAGTATTAAGAATAAATCTTTTTTTCACTAATTTAGGATATTTAAAAGAAGTTACCAGTATTGGTAGAATTAGCCAGTAGGAATGAAAATAAGTAAAACATAAAATAAAAAAAATTGTCTCATAAAATATATTTTAGGTTTACAAAACTTTTATTTGACTTGTGTCAAATTGACTAAGTGCTCAGAAAATGTAAGTGTCCCCAATTGAGTAGATGAAGCCGCATTCTTAACTTAAGTAAGGTGTGTTGATTGAGATGAATTTGGTGAATCAATACGTTTTTGGGAACTATTATAGAACACCCATACAACCTTTGATATTTTTAATATGGTCACAAAATACATGAATGTAAATAATTTTCCAATGCAAATATTGCATCTGGAACTGATCTTGTTGTAACGGGGAAGTATGATGGTATTTAAAACTTATAAAAGAGTAGAATCAATAAATGCTTCTTGCGCATTGGTTCCTCCAGAGCTTAGTTTCAAAAAACATTTGGCCTACTGTTAGTCATGTATTGAAATCAGTTATAAGGTGTATCAACTCCATGAAATCAGTTATAAAGTGTATCAACGCCATGAAATCTAACACCGAATGTGAGCGTTTATTCAAATAGTAGTTCAGTAAAAAAAAAAAAAAAAAAAAAAAAAAAAAAAAAAAAAAAGTACTGACCACGTTAGTCTTTTATTTCACGCTAATGTGAAATGGCTGTCAATGGGGAATTGCTTGAAATATTTCATGGTAAGATGTTCTAGTGAATGGGTGGCTAACTGTGGCACGCTGGACAGTACTAACACTTTACAGTAATCATTGCATTATCTAACCATCGAATCTCTGCTATTCAAGAAGTCGTATGAGTATACATAATAATATAATACATAATACATTTCGATTTTCCTTTTCCAAACACATAAATAAAAATTCAACTTGTTGAATTTTGAATTCATTACCTAGGAAATTTCTTCGATTGTTGCTTGTTTATTTTTTCATTTCAATTGAAATGTTCAGAAAGCATTGGGTGACACATTAGGGTGGTCACAAGAAATCAATTTTCGAATTTTTTTCCGGGGACCCCCCCAAAAAGTTGCCAGTTGGCTAGAAAATGAGATTGGCAAAGTTTCAGCTCATTTGAATAATGTCAACCCGTGCCTCATTGAGGCCAAAGTTTGATAAAAACGCGATTTTTAGCAAAAAAATGACGTTTTTAGTTCATAAAATACATACAATTAAACTTAGAAACATAATACTAGTCTCATTTCAATAAAAAAATGTTTTTGTCTTAAAGAACCACACACCATTTTTATGTAAAGATTTATAGATTTAAATACATGTGCATTTTTCAGGACCAGTCTCGATACGAATCCTAAAAATTGACTTTTTATGAAAATGCGAAAAAACATTGTAACATCCCATTTCATCTGCTTTTCACCTTTTTGTTTGCATTTTGTGTATAATAAAGGGTTTAATTAAAAAAATTCCAACGTAAATTAAAAAATCGAAATCTAAACTTAAAGAATTAAAAGAAAAAAAGGGTAAAGAAAGTATAAAAATGAGAATAAATAATGTTCAAATGCATTTAATTATTGAAGTTGTGTTACAAGAAAGGAAGCAGTATAAAGAAAAGAAAATATTATACCTTACAATTATCACAATAAGATGTTTATGGCTTAGATAAGGTGGCTTTTGAAGAGTCTTGAAAATTTTTTCCACATTCAGATACAACTTTTAGCAGAAACTGTTTCTATTCTTCGTCTTTTGTTAACCAGTAATTGAAATCTCAGATAAATTTTATTACCCTTTCAACTGTGTCATTGACAACCTTAAAACCATTCACAATTGTTTTTGCTTTTAAATAATATGTATTTTCACAACATGCATTGGGATCGGTATTTAAAAATTGCATATTAATATAAAATCTCTTAAAATTTACAGTTTGAAATGAAACAAAATTATCAATTTCTTTGTCTAATAAATAATCCACTTCGTTGAAACCTTTTTGTTGTTTTTACATTAAAACCATCATCATAATTTTTTTTTTCACATGACATTAATTAATGACATTAATAACATTAATTTTACAGTTGTGCTTATTTTGACTTTTTTTTTTTTCAAAGTACCATCTAAAATTGAAAATGTAACTTAATCCTAGTTAAGATACAAAGGCAGCTTATCATTATATAGTGCATGCTTTGTCTGTAATCTATTTATCAAGTTTTCTGTAGTCAACAAGTCATTTTATTCATTTCAAGTCTTGATTGGGTGCAAAGGGGGAGTGGGAGGATTGTACCATGATTTGACAATAGATATTGATTATAAATAAGCAAAATAACCTCATTTTTCTAAATAGTCTGTGCCATCCATATGGCAGTATGAATAGTACCAGGTTGTCTGAAAAAAAATGTCATTTGGAGGAAGACATCTTATAAAAATTACACAAAATTGAATAATTTCATTATAATCATCCCCTCCGCAGTTCATTTTTTAAATGTTCTGCAAAAAAAAACTGGAAATTTCTTCTGAATTAAGTATTTTATATCCAATATTTCATCTTCAATAGCATTTTAATACTTAATCTGAACTAACTTAGACTACCCAATCTGAAATTATTTTTAAATGTCTAGCTGAGGAGCAGTAATTGTACCCACTTTTTTTTATATAAAAAAACAGCTTTTAGGATAATTTCTAAATTATGGTGGCGACATCGTAAATAAGAAAATATTTTCTTTAACAATTGCTATAGCAAAATGGAGGTTCGTCTGAGGCGTCCAGTGTTTACTGCAGTGGTATCAAAACACATTGCCTGGATTTTATTAACTTCCTCCCATTCTTCAACTGCTGAAAATACAGCTTTTGCCTGATTTATTTCGGTACTATTTTGAAACTGAGGAACTTCTATTAACTGTTCTTCGCCTCCACAACTAATTAAAACTGCTATCTGCTTTACATTATCTTTATTAAAAAAATGAAAAAAGTAGTTTTCCATCATCCCTGAGAACAACAGCTCCCTCTAAATCTGAATATATAAATGTGTTTTTGATGAGCTCAGTTCTTTGTTTTCGAAAAAGTTGCTTGCGGAGTCGTATTACAATTCTCCTTAAAATTAAAGTCTGTGGTTAATTGGTGGTAATACTGTAACCCTAGCTGCTTCTCTGATGTTCAGTTTCACTTGCCGAATATTATAAAATAAAACACGTAAAACTTTACAACTACCTGATAACTTAGTGTCGGTGATTTGATGAGACATGTCGTCAATAAGAAAGAAAGTCTTGCATTTCTGCCATCATACCGAAAAGGGGGAGGGGAGATGGGGGAATAAATGAAAATAGATAACGCTAGTAGGTAACAAAATCATCCTTGTAATAAGCAGAGAAATTCAGATGCTCCGTTTAAATACGCTTCAATTGCAATACAAAATGAGGAAATCTTTCTATCCAGGCACAGAACTAGATAATTAATAATGAACTAAAATTCAGGAAATATTTTTAAAGTTACAAAGAATGTTCAATTTCTTTTGCTTTTTATTCAAATAATACAAAACAAAGTTATCAAAAGTAATCAAAATTACTCAATTGTCATTTTTCAATTCTTTTTCAAAAATGCAGAATTTGAGAGTATGGGTCACGAGCTGGCCTGAAAAATACTAAATGTCATTAAATATAAGTTTTGATGACAGCGAAAGTTCAAGGCAACAGCATTTTCTATGAAATAAAACAAGAATCAGATTTCTAAAACAAATAGTTCTTACTTAATAAAAGAAAAACTACAATGTTTGGCCAAAAATCACGATTTTTCATGATTTCAACATCTACGAGGCACGGGTTATTATTATTCAATAAAGCTGAAAGTTTACCAATCTCATTTTCTAACTAATTAATCACTTTTAGAGGGGTCTTCCGTAAGAAAATATTAAAATAAATTTTTTTCATATACCTTGTGACCACTCTAGTGACACATGTTACGGTTAACTCTCCGTGCTCTATTAATTTTTATGAAATTTAATTTACTTTTATCACTGTATGATATTATTATTAATAATATTTGTTATTGTTATTATTATTGTAGTTGTTTAGTTGTTATTATTATTTCAGAATTCCTGCTCACTGCTTAACTTTCGTTTATTTATTTTTCATAACTCATGTAGTGTACTTCATTCGATTAACCCTCTCGATGCGGAACCCGAGACTTTCTCGGGGATGATTTTTTCCGACTAATTAACCCTCCTTGATAATTTCCAACTGTTATTTTTTTATTGAAAATTTTGCCTTATTTAGTCGGAGCATTTTCCCGATAAAATTAGACCAAAAATTTTGTTTTGAAAAACCGGTGAAAAAAAGGATAAAAATTCTAAAATATACAATTTTTAAAGCTATTTTGATAAAACAATTACGCAGCGAGAGTGTTAAGGGGACTGGAACTAGTGTTGAAAGGTGTTCCGAATAAATCGGCGCTCTTAATGCTTTCAACACCAAATTTTAAAGTAAATTTCTTCGCCTTATTTAATGGCAAAAATATTTGCGATTAAATATGGCGAAATAAACTTTAAGAAATTAGTGGTGTCCAAAGCATTAGTAGCCTTGATTTACGCGGAGCATTTGTAAACACTAACTGAGATGCGAAATAACTTCGAAATAGACTTTTAAAATTGTGCTTAAAAAATACATCTGATTCTGCCGAATTCAAATATATATAATTCATGTACCTTTTAACCCTTTGCGCTTTGATGGGTGAATTTGTTCCCACTTAATTTTAATACACAAATGTCACACTGGCACCGGAATATTCGACCAAATTTATTAAAGTAAGAGCTTGTTTTAATGTACAAAACAAACCGATTTTTTTGTTTGAAAAATACTGGTGCCAATGTGACATTTGGGTATTTTGAAGAAATTCACCCACCAGCGCTCAAAGGGTTAATAATCTAACAATGATTATTACCAGCTTAAAAATGTAAACAAACACTTAAATCCCATTTAAAGACAAGTGGTTTAGCATTTTTTTAAAATGGGATTTTTTCATGCAATGGTGCACTTTGAGAAAAATCTTTTGCAAGTACATCTCTGTAATTTAAAAATATGATAGATTAAATGTTACTGAATTTTATGAACCTATTTATTTTGTTTTTAAACCTTAGGATATTTTTTGTAAATTTGGAATATGTATGGAAAAAATAAGCAGATTTCTGATAAACGATAATTATCATTTTTTTTTCAGAATGTGTAATAGGGTAGTTCGATGGGTTTCTGTAGTGTAAGTCACATAGCTGATAACTGAAATGTTTGATGGTCACCGTTATTTTCGAAAAGATTGCTTCACCTTATTCAATTAATGAGATATCTCCCATAAAATAAGTCACATTTTCCGTTCTAAAATACTTGTAGCCAAAAATCGTAGCATGTGACCTTACACTACAAGTACTCATGGCCAATAAAGATTAAAATATATTCAGTATATACAATGAAGTACTTTTTGATTCTCACACAAGACTTCAAGGTAAGATTTTCATTAGTTTGAAAAAAAAAAAAAAATGTGCATAATGAATACATCAACCTTTCACGAGGAAGAAATATGTTTGTTTTATTGCAATTTTAAATTTATCTTTAAACCCAAATAGTATTTTTTTTTATCTTAAAATATTTATAGAATTCTTACTAGGTTTAAAAAAATCATTTGATGCATGCATATTTGATCGAGGTATGGGTTTTAATAGAACAGCCTTAATTTCTAAATTCTTATTTGTCGTAGACATCACAGTCCCCTTAAGTAAAATAGACTTTGGGACTTGTTATCCCGAACATACTTCAGTAATTCACCTTTTATATTTATTTAATAACCTATTAAGTCTCCCCCAATTCGATATGCTGAATACATTTCTCGGAATAATACAGAATTACCTATTAAGTCACAAAGGAATTTTTTAAAGATTTCTGATTCTTTAACCCTTAAATGCGAGATTTTTTATTTTGTTCAGAAAAAATTATATATGATTCTCTCAAAGGTTTATTACACAGGAAAAATAATGAAAAAAATCACAGATTCATTTTTCATATAATACGTCAATCTTTTCTTCTGTTCCACATCTGCAATATAAGTAAAAACTACTGTCGTGTGGCTGTTTTGCTCTAAAATAATGCAAATTAGTAAATATTTTAATAAGTAAGTCTGAAAACTATCTTATATTATATTATTATTTATTTTATAAAACTTAACATTTATCCATTTAATTCCCATGACAGAATACGTTCTAGAATTTACGTAGTTCAGATAATTTGACTTTACACCAGTAACTTTCAATGGTTGATTTGCTTCATTAAAAAAAAAAAAAAACCGGAATGTCTCTTATTAATTAAAGCACATATTCTTATTTTAATTTTCTGGTCTGAGTCAGGTATACAAGAATAAAAAAATCTATTAACCCGAGAAGACGCGCGCCGGGCCTGATTGACCCGGAGTGCGTACGGTTTTACAATTGTCACCACTATCTTTTTAAAAGTAATCATCAACTTCTTTTATCGCAAAATGCTCTCCGATTAAATAAGGTGAAGATTATTATTTGTTTTTATTGGTGACAAAGTAAAACCATACATACCCTGGGTATGCGCGCGTTCTCCCGGGTTAAATTCAAAACACTGTTGTTTGCATATATGCAAAGCTGCTCACTAAAGGGTTAAAGCTTTGCTCATAGCTGCCCACTTTTCAATTGTTTGTACAACAAAAATGTAATAGAAATTTTTGTCTTGTTTAATCCCTTCGGGACGGGAACATTTTACGAAATTTTTAATCTTTTGTCACCGTTTTTTGAAAACAAAAATTTGTGTCTTCTTGAATCGAGAAAATGTGCTGATTAAATAAGTCAAATTTTACAGTAAAATTTTACTGGTGAGAAAAAACAAGGATTTCGAGCGCTTCATGTTTCATGTCATGAGTGCACGTATACGTGTCGCTCGTTCCCAAGGGGTATAGGCAGATTACGGCGAGTTCAAAAGGTAAAATTTTCTAAAATATTTTTGTGGTGCCAAAAAGGCTCAAAATGTTGGCTGCTATGATATTTGATTATTTTTGAGATACATAAAAGCCACATAAATGCTGAAAAATTCATTCATTTGTTCGATCCTCTATGGAAGTATATGAAGTTTTGTTTAGGTTAACGAGTTTTATTTCCAAAGCAAAATTTTGGACTGATTTTAATTTTGTTATTTTCTTTAAAATTGTTATTGTAATAGAAAGTTTTCAAAATAGACCAAAAAAAAATCCTGAAATGGGAATGACTACTGATGTTATATTTAAGTATAGAAACAAAGAATTCTAATGAAGAAATTATGTTTATTTCAAACGAAAATCAAATTTCAAAGTAATTGCTTAAAAGGCGCAAAGGCCAACATAGTGAAAAAGATTCCAAGCCGGGGATCGAACCCGGGCCATCAGTATAGCGTACTGACGTTCTACCGACTAAACCACTTGGAACGATACCCAGCACGGAAAATTTCTCACTATTATATGTTGGCAAGGCTACAAGCGCAGCACAAGATGTAATATTAAACGTGAGCCACTGACCTGGGGCAAACACGGAACATAATTAAATCCAGCATCGATAGAAACTATATTAGTACATGGAAATTATTCCAGGGAGAAACATTCGCCTTGCATACAATATTTCAAACGAAAATCAAATTTCAAAATAATTGCTTAAAAGACGCAAAGACCAACATAGTGAAAAAGATTCCAAGCCGGGGATCGAACCCGGGCCATCAGTATAGCGCACTGACGTTCTACCATCCAAACCATTTGGAACGATACCCAGCACGGAAAATTTCTCACTATTATATGTTGGCAAGGCTACAAACGCAGCACAAGATGGAATATTCAACGTGAGCCACCGACATGGGGCAAACACGGATCATAATTAAATCCAGCATCGATAGAAACTATATTAGTACATGGGAATTATTCCAGAGGGAAACATTCGCCTTGCATATAATATTTCAAAGGAAAATAAAATTTCAAAGTAATTGCTTAAAAGGCGCAAAGGGCAACATAGTGAAAAACCTTTGCGCCTTTTAAGCAATTACTTTGAAATTTGATTTTCCTTTGAAATATTGTATACAAAGCGAAAGTTTCCGTCTGGAATAATTCCCATGTACTAAATTATGTTTAGTTAAAGAAATTAGTTTACTTTTTATTGTTGTTGAAAGAATGACAATAATCATTACCTACGAAATGCAATTAATTGAAAAATTCACATATTAAGCATGTAAATCTCAAAAGCAAAAACATGTAAAGTAGTAAAATATAAACAAATAAATTAAAATACATGTTAGAAAATGGAAGCCCTCCTAAGCATTTTCTCTGAAAAAACCAAATTAATTCTAATATCTGTATAACATCTCGTAACCTAATAAGTTGGTATTTTTATTAGATATATTTATTATTTAAAACATATTTAATACAATATTTCGTTATAAATTTTGAAAAGTTTCATAAAATTTTTAAAAATCTATTTAAGTTTTTCTAAGTACTCAAACTCCTTCTAATTATGTTAAAGTAAGAAACCAATATTTTATATGAGAAATTGTTTATTTAATATTAAAATCACTTATTTGAAAATGCGTTATTAAATTGTAGCATTTGAAGTAATCTTCTGAAGTTGAATACAGTGTAAAATTGTATCAGAGTATTGTGATAGAATTCTATGCTACGAATCTACTTTTCCCTAACATGAAATACTTACTCATTTAAGTTACTGACACAGAAAAGAAGTACACTCATAAACTACTAACGAAGCTCGCATTAAATCAATGAATACAATACTTATTTACGTCAGATAAATGACTCAATATAATAAATTGTATGTAAAAAATATCGTTCCATAATTATCAGGTGTATCTTGCAAAAGTACAATGTTTAAAACATGGGATACGCACCATAATTAGAAAATTTAACACATACATTAAAATTACAGTGTTATTAGAAATTTCTCTGTAATATCTTTTCTGATTCTGCTATGAAAAAGCCAAATGATTACCTATAACAGAGTTTCCTAAAGTGTGGGCTCCATCAGTGGCTGAGAGGTTCTGCTCTGAAAGCTGGTAAACGGGAGGTGCTGGGTTCGAACACAATCGCACCAGCAGGCCTAATCGTTCGGAGTTTCACGTGGTTTTGTTCGAACCTAGGGTAACCTTTCGTAAATACGGGTTAGGTTCCCTTAGAAAGACCCCCAGGAGGGTAACACCAACACCCCTAGGGCTTATATCCCTCGTGTAGATAATCAGTCGTCATAAACAAGAACAGCACCTAAAAGGGGTTTGTTCAATTTAAAAGAAATATTTAAATCAAGGTAATTGTGATCATAGAAAAGGAATAATTAGATGTATAAAACAATAGACAAGTTGCTTTAATTCAATTAATACAAAATCGATTTACCGCATATAGTTAACTCAATATATTTTTATGTTATAGCAAACATCTATTTAATTCTTGATTTGGGGTGTAATATATTCTTAATTTATTTCTTTTAACCACTTTGTTTGCGGAAGGATTCATTGGTTGACTAAATGATGCTAGCAATACCGACCACCAAAGGGGCAGTAAAAGGTTAATCTCACTTATATCCACCCGAACAGTTATTCATCTTTCATTACTTTGGATCGCAATCACGCACGTTGTTCTTAACATACTTCGCTAGTTCACCTTTTATATTTATTTAATGAGCTCTTCAGTGTTATCCAATTTTTCGATATGCTTAAGGCAATTTTCGGAATCATATAGGATAAGTAACTCATTTGCTAATGCACAGATGTTGGTTTCTTTGAAAGATTTTGTGAAATTGTGTTTAATGAGATTTTGATAATATTAAAAGGAAATAAATGCTGAAGAATTCAATAATTTAGATTCTACTGAGAAGGATTGAATGATTTAGTTTACAATAAATTGTTTTTATTTCTGTTGTAAGATTGTTCGTAAGCATTTTAATTTCACCATTTGCTTTAAAATTGCTAATTTAAAATAAATGTATTTTAATAAAATGAAAATCAATGCATGCAATTTAGAATTTTTCATCTTTGTTATTGGTTTACTTAAAATTTAAATAATACTAACCAAGGGAATTCATTTACTTTTGAAAGCGATTTAAAATTTTATTTGAAATATTATTAGTGCTAATTGAGATAATTCGTGCTAGGGTAAATCGATAGAGTAATAAATTCATCGTTTTAGGATAAACTGATTTCTAATATAGAATAATTAAAAAATCTAAGATTATGTTTTTTGAGAAAAAATACTAATATTTGTTTTTTTAATTTTAATTTTTAGCTGTAAATATAAATTTATAAATAGAATTAAATGTCATTACTTGGATCTTCCAATTAAGATTTCATTTTTTCGAAAAATAACCAACTACATCTATTGTAAGTATATTTTATTATTATATATATTTTTTTAGTTTTATTTAAAACGAATATTAATTTCTAAAATTGAAGAACATTTTGTTTTTATTTCTACATTTTTCTGTATTTTCAAAAGATAAAACTGCGAATCCAATTTAAATAACTGCATGTTTACGCACACATTTAGTCGATAAAAGAAAGTTAAATGCATAAAATAATAGCGAATTTCGCATTAAAACAATGAATACAAAATGAATTTACCTCAGATAATTAACTAACTTAAATACTTTTATATTTCTACTCAGAATCTACCTACGTTACTCTAGATATTGTGTGTAATTTATTATTAGTTTATTTCATTTTTCCTTGTTTTCAGCCGACCTTTCTTTGATAGATTGAATGACGTTATCTAAGCTGACCACCAGAGGGCGGTAACAGATTAATCTATTTTTTCACCCTTTCGGGGCAATCATTAAACTTTTATTACTTTGGTCGTAATCACGTACGTTGTTCCTAACATGCTTAAGTGGTTCACCTTTATATTTAATTAACGAGTTATTCAGTCTCACCAATTTCGATATGTTTTAGGTAATTTTCATTTTCAAATAGAATAAGTAGCTAACTTGTAAAGCCACAAACGAGGGTTTCAATGAAAGTTTTATGAAATTGCGTTTAAAGTGTTTTAACACGTTCACGCCGGCGCGGTGGGTCACACTCCACTGTCTCAGAGTTGTCAAGTCTCCGGCTTTTGCACACCACTGTTATTTTAGAGAAAATGCTGTTCCTTTAAATAGCCCAATTGTTCTAATTAAATAAAATAACATTTTCTGTATTAAAATACTGGTATCCAAAAGGCCGGAGACTTGCCAGCTCTGAGACAGTCGAGTGTGACCCACCGCGCCGGCGTGAACGTGTTAAATAACATTAACCTCTTTTACATAACATTTAAATAATATTAATATCTTCACTGCGTACACCTTGGATAAAAAAAAAAATAGAAATTCCTCGATGATCAATTCCCAGATTGTTAGATAGGTCGCGTTTCACACATGAAACTATTAATAAAAAGGAACTGACATATCCTTAAAAGAGTAAATCTTTAACTGTAACCGCTTTCGCAGTAGTTGATTTTAGCCAAAGCAAACTTCTTCCAGTAAATTTAAGTAGAAAATTTCCATTTATTTAAACGCCTTAATAATGCAAAATTTCAATTATAAATAATGACAAAAACAGGTTTTCATTTTTACTGGTGGAAGTTTACTTCGGCTGAAATCAATAACTCCGTTCCGCCATATTGTGACAAAGTAGACAACTTAATGTTAGAGTCAGCGAAAAAATTAATGCCAGGGCAAACTGCCACCAGTGAAGTCAAATCGAAAATTTAACTATATTTGCGACAGAATTTTTTTATGAAAAAAGGCAAAATTTTCCATTCAAAATTTACTGGTGGTAGTTTCCTCCGGCAGAAATCAGAAACTGTTGATCTGATATAAAAAAATTAGCCACTATTTTGTGACAACCTCCTCAGTTACTTCATTCACAACTGGTTGACAAAATACTATGTGTCTTCTCTTGTTTATTTATAACTCCATTGTTTTACACAGACTGTGGTCGCCCCGCTCTCCTGACTTAACCCCTTTGGGACGAGCGACACGTATACGTGCCGCATGAAGCGCTCAAAATCCTTGTTTTTCCTCACCAGTAAAATTTTACTGCAAAATTTGCTTTATTTAATCAGCGCATTTTCTCGATTCGAGAAGACACAAATTTCTGTTTTTAAAAAACGGTGACAAAAGATTAAAAATTTCGTAAAAAGCACCCGTCCCGAAGGGGTTAATTTGGTAGGATACCCTTGAACACGTCGAAAAAGCCAAAAATATCAATATACTCCAAGATTCGAAACTTGTGTAATAAGTCAAAAATAAAAATCAAACTTCATTTAAATATAAATCTCATATTTAAATTTATATTTAAAAATATATATACATAGCTGCCAACCTCAAACTAATCTTCCGTAATACTTGAGATAATTTGACCCTGGTTTAATACGTTTCTAACCAGAAAAAGTTTTAAGTAATGAAAATAAATATATTTCATGTAGAAATCTGGAATTTAATAAATAAGCATTCATGAAATACATTCTCTGGTCCGAAATGTGGTTAACC
Organism: Maratus speciosus; assembly: GCA_963932465.1. Lineage (NCBI taxonomy): Eukaryota > Metazoa > Arthropoda > Arachnida > Araneae > Salticidae > Maratus > Maratus speciosus. The sequence goes on from OZ010794.1 coordinate 242,269,826, forward strand.
TGGGTTAAGTTAATCCAGACATTACGGAAGATTAGTGGAAGATTGGCAGCTATGTATACAGGGTGTTTGACTACCAGACCGAAAAACTTTGGGAGGTAATAATAGACATAAATACAAACATTATTAAATTGGAAACCATGGGGCACAAACGTCTTCTATAGGAGCTAGGGGTCATTAAAGTTTAAGGTCCAAAAGTTCAAACGATGATAAAAAATGGAAAAAAGGGTCGATTTATTTGCGGTTTTCGCTAAAATCATTCTTTATATCACGATTTTCTTAAAATTATTTTTTAAAGGTTACATTCAAAAATTGTCGATAGAGGGCGCTTTAGACTTTATAGTAACGAATAACTACTTTTTACCGTTATGTTTTGTATGGGGTTAAAATTATTCTAAAATTTAGACGTTAACTTAAATTTTAAGCCCAAAATCGAAAACATTGGGTAACTATCGAAAATTCAATTGTGAACAGAAGGGGGAGATTTTAAACGCTCATAAACACTGAAGAAACTAATCGATTTTGTTGCGATTTGTGTGTAGGGCATTCCCTTGGTAATTATTTTATTCAAAATGACATACACCGTTAGTGGCCTCATTTTTTGATAGAGGGCGCTTCCGACACATCTCCGACATTTCAACGACATTACTCCTGGGTGTTTCACTACCAGAACAGCATGCTTCCAGGAAGTGTTAGGGATGCAAAGACGACTCGGTATCACATAGGAATGTAACGTTGAAAACGTCTTTTTTGCGAATACGATTAAAAGAGGCAGAGAAAAAAGCAACAGAAAGAAGCAGAGAAAGAGCAATAACTTAATGTGACAGAAAACAGTTTATTTAAAGGTTTTACTACAAAATGTGTTCAAAATTACAACCAAAAGTAGTCCAATAAGCTTGACAGTGGCGTCGCATGGAATTCCTCAAGCTCTGGAAGATTCCTGGCATCTCTGATAGCTTTCTGGCAGCTACAGAAATACGAGCCGCGAGGTCTTCGCAGCGCCATCTACCGTCGCTGTCAAGCTTGCCGGACTACTTCTGGTTGTAATTTCAAACACCTTTTGTAGTAAAACCTTTAAATAAACTGTTTTCTGTCACATTAACGTGTTGCTGTTTCTCTGCTTCTTTCTGTTGCTTTTTTCTCTGCATCTTTTAACCCCTTGAGGGGCAAGCAATTGCGTTTGCATAATGCTGAATTCCCATCGGAAATTTAGAAAAGAATTATTTCAAAATAAGGAAAAGCAATTTTACGTCTTTTTTCCACCAAAGTTAGAAAAGTAAAATTTCATAAAGTTTTTCCTGTGTAAATCTTCATTAATCGTATGTGGGATAAAATATATCCCCCCCCCCTCAAGGGGTTAACCATAACTCGCAAAAAAGGCATTTCAAACGTTACATTCCTGTGTGATTCCGAGTCGTCTTTGCATCCCTAACACTTCCTGTAAGTATGTTAGTCTGGTAGTAAAACACTCAGGAGTAATGTCGTTGAAATGCCGGAGATGTGTCGGAAGCGCCCCCTATCAAAAAATGATCACATCAAAGCTGTACGTCATTTTGAATAAAATAATTACCAAGGGAATGACCTACATGCAAACCGCAGCAAAATCGATTAGTTTTTTCAATGTTTATGAGCGTTTAAAATCTCCCCCTCTGTTCACAGTTCAATTTTCGCTAGTTACCCTATCCCAATGTTTTCGATTTTGGGCTTAACATTTAAGTTAAAGTCTAAACTTTAGAATAATTTTAGCCCCATATAAAACATAACGGTAAAAAGTAGTTGTCCGTTACTCTAAAGTCTAAAGCGCCCTCTATCGACAATTTTTGAACGTAACCTTTTAAAAATTTTTTAAAGAAAATCATGATATAAAGAATGATTCTAGCGAAAACCGCAAACGAAGCGACCCTTTTTTCCGTTTTTTATCATCATTTAAAATTTTGAACCTTAAAATTTAATGGCCCCTAGCTCCTACGGAAGACGTTTGCGCCCCATGGTTTCCTATTTAATAATGTCTGTCTCCATGTCTACTATCATCCCTTAAAGGCTGTCGGTCTGGTAGTGAAACACCCTGTATATACTTGCAAATTCATAAATAAATATTGAAATGATTAGTTTAAAAATAGATATGATAATAAGAGGAAAACAAAAATAACACGTCTTGCGCGCCTGATAAATTCCGAAAATATGCATATAAAGAGGAAATGGTGAAAAAAAATTACATAATAGAAGGGGGAGGGGTATTACCTTTATAGTAATACTTGAATATTTGTAAAAAATATTTTGAAATAAAAAATTAACTCAATAATTTTAAAAAATTAAAAATTTTCAAATTTTTTTAAAAATATTTTGCAAATACAAAAACAAAAACAAAATCTTACCTTTTCTGGTTTTAAGTTGTAGATAATACAGAAATACATATTTGGTGAAAATTTCTTTTGATTGTCATGCATAGTTTTTAAGTAACACTGCGCGCAGTATCAAAATTTGTCGTTTTGAATAAATGCGACGCAAAGTTTAATTATCAGATGTAGTCTTAATGTGTTGTCTTGATAAATCTATCATAATTAGTAAACTAATGGGAATTGTTTAATGCGGTTTTTTGCATATTGTTCAGAAATGATTGCGTAATGAAAATAAATATTTTTAAAAAATCGAAGATTTAAAGGTGTCCTACCCCCTTAACACCCCTAGACAATAAACATCAAAACTAACCATTAAAGTAAATATTTCAGTAATCATTTTATGTATTCTGCATTTATCCTAAAAATAGAAATTCGTTAGATTATTAATTTTTTATATAATCGTGCATAAGTCGATAATAAAATTCGAGACAAAATCAATGTCCTTCCGTTTTATAAACCGCTATTTTCGATAGATTTTAATCGCTGTATTTATTCACAGTTTCATAATAAATCTCTGCTGTTAAATAATACGAACATTTCTATATGGAAATCCTCGTATTCATACGAATTCACATGTTACGCTTCCCAAATTTTAGGATTGAGATATTACACGAGTGTATACAGAGCTTTCTTTCCTGAAGAACTTATAATATTCCAAATAAAACTTTAAATTGCATCAAAATACAAAGAAAAAAGGACCTGGTTAACATGATTTAAGTATTGACTAAACGAATAACTGCAACACAATTTGTGGTTTCAAACAATTAATTCCATTTTATTAAAATAATTCTGCTTTAACGAGCAATTGTAAACAAAATGCATTCCAATAATTTTACATCGGAAATAAAACTATTTATCCTAAAAGAAATAACATATTTCGGCTTAGATGCCGTATATTACCTTGGCAACCATCATGGATGTTTAGAGAGTTTTAGGCGATTTTAAGTTGGCGATCTTTATCGATATAGAATCCGTGTGACGTGTGTCTTCTGGCGAGACGTGTTCTGGCAACCCTGTTTTTTTTTTTTTTTTTTTTTTTTTTAATCGAGATTGTGTTGAGAGTACGCTAGAACACCGTTTTTGCTTGTGATATCGTGTTGTGTTTCTGTCAATTATTTTTATGTTAAATTCATTGGAATTATTTGATGGAATATAGGTTCTGTAGTCCGATATATTATAATCACTGCATTTATTCACAATTTCATAATAAATCTCTGCGGTTAAATAATATGAACATTTCTATATGGAAATACTCGTATTCATACGAATTCACATGTTATGCTTCTCAAATTTTGAGATTGAGATATTACAGGGTTCGTACGAGTACCGTTATTTTCAAGGCCAAATATTCGTATTTTGTAATAGAAAAATAAATCTGGTTTAAAAGCGCGAAATTTCACCTTATTTAAGGAAAGATTTTCTATAAGAAAATACTGGTACCGAAGAATTTCTTCGCGTGTAAATTCAAGGACCCGTACGAACTCTGTATTACACGAGTGTATACAATTCTTTCTTTCTTGCAGTACTTGTAATATTTCAAATAACACTTTAAATTGCATTCAAAAATAAAAGAGTTTACCTGGTTAGTATTATTTAAGTATTGACTAAAAGACAAAATGCAACACAATTCATTATTTAAAGCAAATATTTCCATTTTATTAAAATAATTCTGTTTTAATGAGCAATGCTTAAATAAAAATGTATTCCAATAACCATACATCGGAAATAAAAAGCTTTATCTTAAACGAAATAACATACTTATCTTCAGAGTATTCCAAAATCTTCAGCATCCATTTCGTTTTAAGAGTACCCAAAGCTCATTAAACAGAATTTCATAAAAGTTTCAAGGGTGGCTTAACAAGTTAGTTACTTATCCTACATGATACCGAAAATATCCTTCGGCATATCGAAATTGGATAAGGCTAAATAGTTCATTTAATAGATATAAAATGGGAACTACTAGAGCATGTTAGGAACAACGGACGTGATTACGACCGAATTAATGAAAGATGAATAATTTTCCTCACAGGAAAATAAGATTAAGTCGATACTGCCCTCTGGTGATTAACGTAGCAAAGAACATCCAATCAATCGGACAGCCGTCGGCAGAAAACGAGTGAAAATAAATAACTCATTAATAAATCATACACAAAATCAAGAATTAAGTAGATGTATCGTGTGTAGCAATATGAAAGTATTGAGTTTATAAACTGCTGTAAATTCATTTTTCATTCATTGTTTTGATGCAATCTTTGTTATTGTTTCATATCCCAGATAGCATGAACATTAGCAGCAATATGAAAGTATTGAGTTTATAAACTGGTGTAAATTCATTTTTCATTCATTGTTTTGATGCAATCTTTGTTATTGTTTTATATCCCAGATAGCATGAACATTAGCAGCAAGTTTGATTTTTTTATGACATTATCTTGACGTGACAAATTTGAAATGAGAAATTCGCAGCAAATTTCCCGCAAGGTATACCATAATCCACTTGCATGTGTAGTTTGTTGTGAAACTGACTGCAAGACTGTCTTTAATTCACTAATGTGACGAAAGCAAAACATCCCTATGTTGAGAGAATAGACAATCAGCACATAAGCAGAAATTGCAGAAATTTTATTCGGATGGCACCGCTTTTTCTAAACACTGTACTTATCAAATACTAAAAGAAAATAAAGAGATCGTATTGAAAGGTACAAGTATTACCCTAACTCGTTTGTTGTGATGAAAACGATGCATGCGCCTTCTGACGGTGTGTTCGCATCAATAACCTGATCAGTTCTATGGGCCCTTCCGAAGAGGTTAAACTTATAGTGTAACAGTTGAAAACAGATAGTGGGGTGTGGAAAGATTATTACTTTGCAGTACGTTTGCAGTATTTTTGATTACTTGTTTGCCGTTAATTTGCAATAAATTTGACGCAGCATGATTTTAACACTCACGACAAGTTAGCTGAAAGTTCAAAGTGTGGTGACTTCAGCGTTTGCGTTATCTTGTTGCAGTCTTGTTATGAACGTTCCGTCTTGTCATGCTCAGCTTGCTGCAAATTTGCAGGTTTTCAAAGTACGACTGCTGCAATTTTTCTGGAAGTTAAAAATGCTATCTGGGATACTAGTTACATTTCTTTCTCCGTCCGCAACTTACAAACTTTATTTCCAATGGCACGTTTATTTTTTACTGTTATAAATCTCAAAAACAATTCTTTTTTAGATTTATAACAATTAATTAATTATCAATTATTATTTATTAATTTTCTAATTTAAATTAGTGTTCTATGATGAAATATAAGAATAAACATTTCACTAACCTTTCGATCAATTCACAATTTATCCTAAATTGATGTATTTATTGCTTTATTCCTTTTCATGGGCAATGCATAGCTGCCAACCTGTACGGTTTTCTCTTACCACTAATATTTAATAGTAAATTTTGTTTAATCCATTCGCCGAAATCTGTTGTTTTTTAACGATTAAAAAAGGCAAAGTTTTCTATTAAGCTTTAGTGGTAACAAAAATCCGTACAAGTTGTTAGCTATGGTAATGATAAAATTACATAAACGTGCAAACGTCGATCTTAAAATTCGAAAAACAAAAAATTACCTTCTGTTTTAGAACCATTATTTAGAACGATATACAAGGTCATCAAAAAATAATGCCTAGATTTTAAAAAATCATAACATCGAAACCTTTTATGTTAAAGGAGTAATTCTTTCACTACACAATAACTGGTGAACGCAAGTTTGGTTTTAGTTAACCAGAATCCATTTGCGCGAGTGTGTTATGCGCGGATTCGTTGCGCAGTCGTCAACGTCAGCCGACGCTTTGTTATCAAGAGCAGTTTGAACTGGATAAGTTCTCCGAAAAAGCCGATGTACACTGACTATAGACTTTGACTCCCCATACCAAATCACGCACTGTGAATTTTGTTGCACGGTCAACATCGTACTGAGCAGCTGCGGTCTGGCGTGTCAACTGACTTTGATGACTGCGCAACTAATCCGCGCATAACACAGACACGGAATTGAATTCTGGTAAACTGAAACCAAACTGCCGTTCACCAGTTATCGTTTTGTGAAAGAATTACTCATTTAACATAAAAGGTTTCCATGTTATGATTTTTTTTTTTTTTTATCTAGGCATTATTTTTCGATAACCCTGTATTTTAATTACCATATTTATTCTCATTTCATAACAAATTTCTGCGGTTAAATAATACGAACTTCTTCTATACTTCTATATGGAAGTACTCGTATTCATACGAATTCTGACGTTATGCTTCTCGAACTTTGAGATTGACATACTACATGAGTGTATACAATAACATCTATCTTGAAACACTTACAATATCCAAAATAAAATGCATCCAAAACTAAAAGAATTTCCTGGTTAGTATTACTTATGTATTGACTAAAAGAATAACTGCAATACAGTTCGTTATATCAAGCATTTATTTCCATTTTATTACACGAATTCTGTTTTAATTAGCAATGTTAAATAAAATGCAAAAATAAAAATGCATTCAAATAATCTTACATTGGAAATAAAACCATTTATACTAAACGAAATCACATTCTCCTACTCAGGAATTCTAAATTTTCCAATTCTTCAGCATCCATTTCGCTTTAATAGTACACAAAACACATTAACCACTTAACAGTGTGGACCGAACTGGATTTGGGCAAGAACACTTTGCTTGATTCGTTATTAAAAGCATTTTGATACCAGTAATTTGTAACTGTAAATTTAACTTTATTGATTGTCAGATATTTTTCGTTTAAGCAAGGTAACTATTTTAGTATGGAAAAAGTGGTGTCCAACCCCAGTTTTTTTTTTTTTTTTTTTTTTTTTTTTTTTTTGTAAGAAAACAAATCTCACTGTTAAGGGGTTAAACAAAATTTCGTAAAACATCCAAAGGTTGCTTAACAAGTTAGTTACTTATCCTATATGATACCGAAAATTGCCTTCAGCATATCGAAATTGGATCAGAGTTGGGCAAATTTGATATTTCAATTAACGCAATGAAAGTACAATTTAATTGCGTGTAATTAATTATAGTTAAAATTAAATGCCGTAAAATATTCTTGTAGTACTGTTGACGGAATTTCCCCCATTCCATTATGTATGTGAAATTTCTGCGTTTGAATATGTCCAAATATAATCAATTATATGCAATTCACTTGTAATTTCAATGCGGATAATTTGCCCAACTCTGAATTAGATAAGGCTATATCAGCTGTGGCCAACTGTGGCACGCTAGACACCAATAAAAATTTATAGTAATCATTGCCTTATCTAATCATCGAAAATCTGCGATTCAAGAAATCGGCTATTTCTTTAAAAAAAATAGTTGTATGCGGTGTGCCACAGTTGGTCACCCCTGGGCTAAATAGTTCATTTAATAGATATAAAATGGAAACTACTGCATGTAAATGGAAACAAGTAACGAACAATAGACGTAATTACAATGAAATGAAATATTAATAACCATTCCCTGAGAAAAAAAAATCGATGCTTCCCTCTGGTGGTCGGCTTAGCTAACGGCATTCAATCAATCAAATAATTGTGTAAACCCCTTATCCCTTACCGACACAATGTGCCCAGGTCGGGATACCTAATTTTAATTCCAAATTTACGGACGGTTCCAAGAATATTTTAGAAAATTTTGGTTTCAGAATGAACATGTAATGTAACATGTTTTTAATATCTAAAAAAGTCGTTTTTAAATCCCTGTGTCAGTCAGTCATTTCACCATTTTATAACAAAAATTGTTTGTGCCGGAAAGGGTTAAAGATCGCATTAAATTGCGGTTTAAAATTTCAAATTTCTTACTGGCACCACTTTTTTGAAAAAAAAAAAGTATTCATAAAAACATAAATGTATCATATTCACAGATTAAGTAAAATAATGCTATAAAAAGTGATAAAATGTCTTTATTTAAGATTGAAGATCCTTTCGTCACACCAACGGCGACATTTTCAAAATCATTCACGATAGAAAATATTTTCGCATAATTAAAAAAAAAAAACAAAAAAAAAAAAACAAAAAAAAAAAAACAATAAACATAGTAAACAATGACACGAGACATTATGCATAATGATAAACATTGCAAAACATAAAATAAAAATAAAATTATCTTGTCTATTTGCGAGCGTGGATAAATTTTTAGTATTGTACCTAAAGTTACATAGCATATCTCCAAATTTTAGGTAAGTCAAGGGACACTGAATCTTTGCAAATATTCTTGTTGCGTAAAAATATCTCTCTTGATCATTGGATTATGAATGGTAAATAAAATCTTGATGTATAAATTAACTTGCTATGTTTGAAATCGATCTGTAAAGGTTCTTCGCTGCATAATCCGGCCAAAGCTGTGGCTGTTCTGTTGTATTTGATGTCTGCTATTTGTTTTTTTATTCTGGTTTTAAGTTTTCTTCTTCTCATACCTATATAAAACTGCTTTGTTCCATCTTCTTTGGTGAAAGGTATTTCGTATACTCCTGACAACTGGTTTGACTCTATTGGATCTATTTTCTTGCATACTATATATTTTTTAATTTCATAGAAGGTTTTGCGACTAGAGAGATATTGAATTTATTGAGTTTATATAATTATTAAGAAGTATTCACTTTATTTAATGACAGGTAGAATAATACCATAATAAAGTCAATTACGTTATTTTAATAAACTGGTGGGAATCAAACAATCTGAGTAAAAGGCGCAGCCCGTGAATATCACGGGAGCGAGAATTAAGGGGTTAAGTACAGAGATATTTTGAAGAATTAAAGAATTTAGAATCCCCTATTGAGGAATGTATAGTTTTGTTTATGACAATAGGTTTAATTTCTTTTGTCAGATTATGATTGGTTAGAATGATTTTAATCCTTGCACTCAATTTAAAATTAGTAATTTATAGATAATTGTAGGAATAATCTAAAAAAGCATCAAATGAGCATATTTATTGGTGTTTTCTTTTAACCCTTTTACGAGAGGTTGTATTTTTATGAAACCACTTAATTTTAATTCTCAAATGTCACAGTGGCACCACAATATTAGAAAAAAAATTAATTATGTATGTGAAATTTAGCTTTATCTAATTTCCGAATAATTTTTTTCGTGAATTCTGGTGTCAATCACTTATTTCAGGATTCTACAAATGGGATTGCTTTGCTCTGAAAGAGTTAAGTCAACATTTTTTTAATACTATACGAGTATTTTTGTTTAATTTTGAAAAATAAATATCTTTTAGTTCTATTTATATTGCTGTTTAAATATTGGAAATAATCATTACCTTCTTTAAATCATTAAATTAAAAAAAAGATTAATTTTGATTAAATGATTCTCTTATCTAGAAAGAATGCTGAACATTTTAAGCTTGTATTTATAAAAAATAATAGACCATCGTATAAATAAAATATAAATAAATAAAGTGAAAGAAATTTTAGAACTTGGTAATCTACTCTAATTAAGTTTTTCCTCCGAAAAAAAAAATCTCTAAGTAGTTTTTATTAGATATATTTATTACTTAAAGTCCATTCGATACAATATTTATTTATGTTAAGAGAAAGGGGTTTTAAGTTCGCATTTTAACAATGAATGCAAAATGAATTCACCTCAGAATATAAACTCAGTATTTTCTTATTGCTACAAACAATGCAACTACTTAATTTTAGATTTTGTATATAATTTATTAATGAGTTATTTATTTTCACTTGTTTTGTGACCTCAGTGTTGTCGCATCTGGCTGTTTTTTATTTAGAAATTCTAGATTTATATCACAAAGTTATGACTAGTATTTTTTTTTATGTTTTTTATACAATATCTATCTATTATCCTATAAAACAAAATTAACGATTAAAACTTTCCTCTGAGAATTCGGAATAAAAAGAAGAAATTAATATTAAAAACAGCCCTGTTAATAAAGATGAACTGACATATCCTTAACCCATTAACCGCCAAAACTATTACGATAGAAATTTTCAAATTTCTTGTTGAAAGTACTTTCCCACCAAAAATTCAGTAAGGTAAATTTCGCTTCACTAAAATAGCAAAATTCCTGCCAATAAATAAGACATTTTTTTAAATTCTAAAATAGTGGTGCCAATGTAATTAATTCATTGCATGAGCAATTATTTTGCATACATTTATTTTGCATTTACATAATATTTTGCATTTACATTACATGAGCAATTATTTTGACGTTGCGTGAACGCAACGTCAGCGGTTAATGGGTTAAAATAGTCAAGCCTCATCTGTAACCGTTTACGCAGGGTCATCGGTGGAAAATTATACCAGAAAATTTATACAAAAAAATTCTACTTATTATTACGCCTTATTAATTAACTCTTTCAGACATAAATAATTGCAGAAACAGATTTTCAAATTTCTGAGTGGAGGATTACTTTGGCGGATGTTAGGGCCTGCGTTTCCGCAATATTGTGACAACCAGTGAAACAAAGTGACAGTTTTATCAGGCAAGCTTACACCAATAAAAGCAAATAGAAATTTTTAACATATTTTTTTGAAAATATGTCCATGAAGAAGATGCTTAACACCTTAACGCTCGAATTAAATTACGGTTGAAAAATTCAAATTGCTTATTGGCACCACTTTTATGAAAAAGAAATATTCACCTTATTTAATGACAGGAAAAACGATACTAAAATATAGCCAATTTCACTATTTTATAAAACTGGTAGGAATCAAACAATTTGAGTAAGAGACACAGCCCGTGAATATGACGGGAGCGAGAATTTAGGTGTTAAAGCCTTTCCGGTACACTGTGCCCGAGCTGGGATACCTAATTTTAATTCCGAAACTTACGAACGGCACCAAGAATATTTTAGTAAAATTTTGCTTTTACAATGAATAGTTAAAGTAACATGTTTTTAATTTCTAAAAAAGTTGTTTTAAAATTCCGGTGTCATTTAATACTTTCTTTATTTTACAACAAAATTTGCCCGTGCCGGAAAGGGTTAAACAAGACGAAGTTTTCTGTTCAATTTTAAATATGAGAAGTTTGCCCCGACCGTAATCAGAAACTGTCGATCCGATTTAAATAAAGCACCGTCATTTTGTGTCAAATTCCTCAGTCATTTCACTCCAACTCGTAGACAAGACAATATCCTATATGTCGCCTCCTCTTTATTAAAAACTCCATTCGCAAAACTGCTGGCGATGATTATTTGATTGATTGAATGCCGTTAGCTACGCCAAACACCAGAGGGCATTACCGACTTACTCTTTCTTTCCTCAGGGAACAATTATTCTTCTTTCATTACATCGGTCGGAATCACGACCGTTGTCCTTTACATGCTTTGGCAGTTTCCAGTTTTATCTATTAACCCCTTAAAGCTCGAATTAAATTACGGTTGAAAATTCAAATTGCTTATTGGCACCACGTTTATGAAAAAGAAATATTCACCTTATTTAATGGCAGGAAAAACGATACTAAAATATAGCCAATTTCACTATTTTATAAAAGTGGTGGGAATCAAACAATTTGAGTAAAAGACACAGCCCGAGAATATGACGGGAGCGAGAATTAAGGGGTTAAATGAACTATTTAGCTTTATCCAATTTCAATATGTTGAATGAAATTTTCGGTATAAGTAACTAACTTGTTAAGCAAACTTCAGAAGTTTTATGAAATTTTATTTAATACGTTATTGGGTACTATTAATTCTTTCAGGGGCAAGCAATTGCGTTTTTGTAATTTTCAACTCACACCGGAAAATTAGAAACATTTTGTTTCAAAGTAAGTAAAAGTCATTTTCTAACCTTTTTATCCACCAAAGTTAGAAAGGTAAATTTGAAATAAAAGTTTCTGGTGCAAATCTTGATTAAAATTAGTTGGATAAAATTTAAATTCACCGCCCTTCAAGGGGTTAAAGCGAAATGGATGCTGAAGAATTTGAAAATTTATAATTCCCTGAGTAGGAATATGAGATTTTGTTTAAAATAAATGGTTTTACTTTCAATGTAAGAGTATTGGAATGCATCTTTTTTCAGCATTTTAATTAAAATTGCTAATTAAAACCAAATTATTTTAATAAAATCGAAATAAATATTTGAAATAACGAACTTGTTGCAGTTATTCTTTTCGTGCCAAAACATAAATAATACTAACCAGGCAAATACTTTTAGTTTTGGATGCATTTTATTTGGAATATTGTAAGTGTTTCAAGAAGGATATTACTGTATACACTCGTGCAATATCTCAGTTTCAAAGATCGAGAAGCATAAAGTGAGAATTCGTATGAATACGATTAATTCCATATAGTAGTTCGTATTATTTAACCGCATAGTTTTTTTATGAAATGAGAATAAATACAGTAATTAAAATATACCGAAAGTAATGGTTTTAAAACGGAATGTAATTTTATGTTTTTCGAATTTTAAGATCGATGTTTGCACGTTTATGTATTTTTATCATTGCCATAGCTGCCAACTTGTAAGGATTTTTGTTACCACTAAAACGTAATAGAAAAATTTCCTTTTTTAATCGTTAAAAAATAACAGATTTTGCGACTGGATTAAGCAAATTTTGCTATTAAATTTTAATGGTAAGAATGCACGGAGCGAATACTTGTCGCTCGTCCTCAAGTGGTTAACCCATTAACCGCCGAATCTATGTGATAGGAATCTTCTACATTTTTGCTGAAATACGTTTGCCACCACAAATTTGTAAAGATGATCTTTTCTTTATTTTGTGCCAAAACTTGTGTTATTTAGACAAGGCAATTTTTTTAATTCAAAAATAGTTGTAGCTTCATAGTTGTTTTATGTATGCACATTTATTTTTACCGTTGCGTGAACGCAACATCAGCGTGTAATGGGTTCTTAATACCTTTAACTTATGTGACTAAAAATTGTCACGCAATTGATGTGATCTGGTCTATCAGACCGCTCGAATAAAATGAATTTAAAAAAAAAAATATCTCAAATGGTTGAATTTACTTAAATTTTGTCCTAACAATATCGTTGTACTTCCCTTAGGAGCATGTGAATTAAATTGCATGTAAAAAGTATCTTATTCATATTATTTAACTTCAGTACAGAAAAGTGAAAAGCTGTAAAAGTGTTTACAGCTGGGAGTCGCGGGGTCTGGGAGACCGCGTGACATCAGTTAAAGGTTAATTTAGGATAAACTGTGCATAGATCGAAAGGTTAGGGAAATGTTTATTCTTACATTTTTTTTTCAAAGTTTATTTTGTTTGGCTAGTTCTATGGGTGTTTGTAATGTAAGTCAAATAACTGATAACTGCTATGCTTGTTGGCCACCGTTATTTCGAAATGTTTGCTTGGTCTTAATCAATTACTGAGATATCTCCGATAAAAAAAATCACATTTTTCCGTTCTGAAATACTGATAGCCAAAAATCGTACCGTGTGATTTACACTACAAGTACTCATGGAATTAACCTTTAACATTTGTAACACAAAAAAATAAACACGTAATCGGAAATAAAGATTGTGTCTTGCGGACGGAGAAAGAAATGTAACTAGTATACGAAACAGTAAAGAAGATGGCATCATAACAATGAATGCAAAATGAACTGACCTCATACTATAAACTAAATATTTTCATATTGCTACACACAATACATCTACCTAATTCTTGACTTTGTGTGTAATTTATTATTGAGTTATTTATTTTTACTCGTTTTCTGAGGACGGTTGATTGATTGATTTGATTGATTGAATGTCCTTAGCTACGCTGATCACCCTAGGACAGTATCGACTTAATCTTATTTTCATCTAGGGAAAATTATTCATCTTTCATTACATAGGGCGTAATCACGTCCGTTGTTCCTCATATGCTTTAGTAGCTCCCATTTTATATCCATTAAATGAACTATTTAGCCTTATCCAATTTTGAAATACCGAAGGCAATTTTCGGCATCACATAGGATAAATAACTAACTTGTTAAACCACCTTTGAAAATTTTATGAAATTCAATTTAATGAGTTTTGGGTACTCTGAAAAAGAAATGGTGCTTAAGAATTTAGAATACTCTAAAGATAAGTATTTTATTTCGTTTAAGATAAATCTTTTTATTTCCGATGTAAGATTATTGGAATGCATTTTGATTTAAGCATTGCTCATTAAAACAGAATTATTTTAATAAAATGGAAATAATCGCTTTAAATAACAAATTGTGTTGCAGTTTGTCTTTTAGTCAATACTTAAATAATACTAACTATGTAAACTCTTTTATTTTTGGATGCAATTTAAAGATTTATTTGAAATATTATAAGTGCTTCAAGAAAGAAAGTACTGTATACTCTAGTGTAATATCTCCATCTCAAAATTTAAGAAGCATAACATGTGAATTCGTATGAATACGAGTATTTGCATATAGAAATTTTCATATTATTTAACCGCTGAGATTTATTATGAAGTTGTGAATAAATGCAGTGGTTATAATACATCGAAAATAACTGTTTAGAAAACGGAAGGTCATTTTATTTGACTCGAATTTTAAGATCGAGTTCTGCACGATTATATACTTTAATCATTGCCCAAGAAATGGAATAATCTAATAAATGCCTCTTTGTAGGATAAATGCAGAATTCATAGAAATATTACTGAAATGTTTACTTTAATGGTTACTCTTGATGTTTAATTTCTAGGAATGTTAAGGGAGTAGGATAAATTCAAGCCTTCAAAATTTTCGAATATTTTTAATACATATTTTGATCCCGTAATGTTTTCTGAACAATATGCAAAAAAACCGCATTAAAAAAATTCCCATTAATTTACTAATTATAGCAGGTTTATTAAGACTACATATTAAGACTACACATCATAATTAAACTTTGCGTCGCGTTTATTAAAAACGACGAATTTTGATACTGCGCGTAGTGTTACCTAAAAACAATGCATGACAATCAAAATAAATTTTCACCACATATTCATTTCTGTTTTATCTACAACTTAAAAGCAGAAAAAGGTAATATTTTATTTATTTATTTATTTTATTTTATTATTTTTTTAATACTTTGAAATTTTGTAATTTTTTTAAATTATTAAGTTATTTTTTAATGTAGTGATTTTTTTTTTTTTTTTACAAATATTCAGGTTTTAGTATAAAGGTAATATCACCCCCTCCCCTATTATGTATTTATTGTCACCAAATTTCCTCGTCATATGCATATTTTCGCATATATGCATATATGCGCGCAAGACGTGTTTCTGCTTAACCATCGAAGCACTCGGATAATTCGACCTTTCTGAATTCGATTGAGATAAACAGAAGCAAAACGACTTCTGTAGGGACTCATTAACAATTGTATTGGTGTAAGACGTGTTTTTTTTTCTCTTATTATCATATATATTTTTAAACTTAGCATTTCAATATTTATTTGTGAACTTACAAGTATATATATAAATATATATATACATATATACATTTTTAAATATAAATTTAAATATGATCTTTACATTTAAATGAAGTTTGATTGTTATTTTTGAATTATTACACAAATTTTGATGTTTGGAACATAGTGATATCTTTTTGCTTTTTTGACGTGTTCAAAGATATCCTTCCCCCTTAACTCCTTGAGCGGCGGTGGGATAATTTTAAAATTAAATTTTTAATTTAAACAAGATTCGTACCAGAAACTTTTAAATAAATTTTATATTTTTCACTTTTGGGGCGAAATGTTTAAAATTGATTTTCCTTATTTTAAAATGATTTTTTTTTTCGATTATTGTGGTGAGAATTCAAAATTATAGAGACATAATTGCTTACTCCTGAAATGGTTAACCTCTTGAACGGCGGTGGTATTTTCATGAAACCAGTTAATTTTAATTCCCAAACGCCACAATGGCACAAGAATTTTGTTAAAAAAATCTTAAGTTTATCATATATGCGAAATATAGCTTTTTTTTTCATATTTATGAATAGATCTGTTTTTATATTCCGGTGTCAATCGTTAATTTGAATACTTTAACAATGGAAATGATTTGTCCTTGAAAGGGTTAAGTCAGGAGAGCGTGGCGCCGACAGTCTGCGTGGAACGCGACCTATCAACCTATTGGGGAATTGTTCATAGAGGAGTTCCTAATTTTTTTGTGTGGGTATTCATGAAGTAGAATGTGTGCGCAGTGAAGATCTACACATTTGAACAACTGAAACAACGAATAACTGATGCACAAATAACACCAACTATGCTTGCAGATGTCTTTGACGACCCCTCTACCCCCCCCCCCCCCCCAAAGAGAGGTGGAGACTCAGTTTAGACTAACAGGGCTACCACATTGAAATGTATTGATTATACCTTGTACTTTTTATTTGTATTAACAAGTTCTTAATTAAAAGCGCTTCTCAGGAAAATGGTCAAGAAACTCTTGAAACACAAGGTACAAACTTTAAGGGATAGTACAGAACACTGTAACAATCGTTTATTGTTTAGGAATGTATCGACGCAAGTGATGCGTTGAGGTAGAAACACCGGGGGGGGGGGAGCAATTTGACCCTTTTTTATTTCAAAGTTTCTCATTCATACCAGAAAATTCCTATGATATCCTTTTCTTTATTTAAGACAGACATTTTATGATTACTTATAGGAAAAAAAAATTGTTTGAAAATTTCCGGTATGAAATCGAAATTTTTTAATAAAAAAAAACTCAATTTTTATTGCTTTTCACGTATTTCCTGTGTTTGACAGATATGCTCCTTTCCCTTTTTTTAATTCGGAAATTTCTATTTCATACCGTAAATTTTCAGAGAAGAATTTATTATTGTAATTATGAAATGCCTGTCTTAAATAAAGAAAATAATAGTGTAGGAGTCAGGTTTGAATTCTGGTATGAATTCTGGTATGAATGAAAAATTTTGAAATAGAAATAGGGCTAAATTGGGCCCCTGGTGTTTGTACCTCAACGCGTCACTTGCTCCCATACACTCATGTACAATAAATGAGTGTTATAGTGTCCTCTACCAACCCTTAAAGTCTGTACCATGGATATAGAGTCATCCTGTATACTGCATATAGTCGCGTATAAGCCTATCCCAAAGTCGAGAGGAACAACAGAGTGAAAACCACTATTTTAAAAAGTTATCTTCGTCTTATCTTACTCACCGCCCTCTGAATGGTACACCTGAGTGCAAGGCTGTCACCGAATTCGGGAAGATTCCAGCGTGTGCACGGTTCCTTGAATTTTGGCCTCAATAAATTTATTTATTTATATATTTTTTTGTTTAGTTTTATTTTTCTGAGAATAAACAAGTCAATGAAATCATTCATTAAATGCTGGTGTCAGCATTTAGTACATACGTAAAAAAAAAAAAAAAAAAAAAAAAAACCGCCTTTGGCAGCCATAATTTTTATGTCAGCCCTCAGCAGAGTTACCAATTTGGCTTTTTTCAATTAAAAAAATTCGAATTCAAATTGGAAAGTATAAAAGAAAAATTTATACTTTAACCCTTTACCTACTGCATTATTATCTACTGAAATTTGTTTCATGTATTTTTTTTTCAGTTACTACAATGGAAATTAAATGATATAGATAAAAAATACTCTCACGTTACAATTTTAATTCGTTATAGGTAATTAATGAAAGTGGTACTTTAACATTAGAACGCCGAGAAGGTATCAATTCGACACCGATCAGTGGACTAATTGTCGATTCGAACCAGAAATTTCTTCATAAAATAAGTTAAATATAAATTGCACGGAAATAAGTTAAACTATTGACTTAAATAATTTTAAATAACTTTTCTGGTTCAAAATATATTTTTTTTAAACTTACGTAAAATTTCACGGCATTTTAGTGTTAAAGTACCGTCAGTACACTATGCCTAAAATATTCTTGTAACAGAAAATCCACATGGTATTTCAAATAAAAGTTAAACTCTTAAAAATTCTAAATATCAAGAAGACATTCTTAAGTTAAGAATAACAAAATACAGTACAGCCCCGATTATCCGCGGTATCGGGTGGCAAGGGCACCGCGGATAACCCGAAAAAGACAGAAAATGGAGTGCAAGCTCGAAAAAAATAGAAAATTCAACAAAAACTATGTTTTAGTGTACACAAAACATAATAAAATGTTCAAAATATATACATATGCACAGTACAGCCGAAACCTTTGCTTTACGTCTAAATCACTAAAATAAACAACAGTAAACAAGAAACAATGCCATACATATCTGTACAAAAAGTATTGAGTTACACTTTTTTTTTTTTTTTTTTTTTTAAATCAGTCACTTGTTTTTGCTTCTTGCTTTGGAAACACCTTTTCTACCTAAAAAAAGAAAGTTATTCTCGATATGCCCCCCTGGAATTTATCATAATATTCTTAGTTAATTGTTAAATATTTTAAATGCTGTGCTTACTTTTAGTTAATAAAATCAAGAAAAGACATCAAGACTTTATAACTGATATTTTAAACATGGCAACCGAATCTAGAAATATTCTTCTATTACTTTCGAATACATGAATTTTTCTGTTTATATTTATTAATAGGGCTTAATGTATTTTCCTTCATTAAAATTAAAAATATGGCTTAAACTTAAAAATTTGATAAAACTTTGGCTTTAAAAAAAAAATTTCGCTTCGCGGATAAACCGGACCGCGGATAATCGGGGCTCTGCTGTATTAAATTGACAATATTATTTTAGACATGAATGATAAGTAAAAATTCAAATTTGATGGCTTTAAAAAGATTTTTTTTAAGGTTTCGATCTTGTTGGCAGTCCTTTAGTCATGCGCCACCTATATTCCAAGGGTTGTATTGTTCTTCCGCATCTCCACATATGAAATATATGAATTTACATATATCATTTCTAGCATAGCAAAAAAGAACCAGTGCAACAATTTTCTCGATTTCCTATAAAAAAATAATAATGAAACAGAAAAGAAATATCGGGAAAATCATTACTACACTACAATTTAGTAATTACATTACAAAGCAGACAAAAAAGATGGATAACTATACAGACGAAAAGTAAAAAAGAAGTTTTTCTCCGACACCCATTGTACTGGCGGTACTTATCACTGACAAATTCAACTGTTAACCCCTTCAGGGGCGGTGGCTAGTGGGTCTAGCCACCTAATTTTAATTCCAAAACTGACTACTTGCACCAAGAATATTTTAATAAATGTTGCTTTTGTAATGAAAGTGCAAAATAGCGTTTTGTTATTTAGTAAGGAATTCCTTTGAATATTCTGGTGTCAGTCAATTATTTTATCAGTTTATGAACAAAATTTCCCTGCCCCTGAAAGGGTTAAATCGAATCCATACACCGTTCACCTAAAATAGTGATTCAAATTGTATTCAAAGATCATAATGACCACGTAAAAAATATCCAACACTTATCTTATATCCTTAACTGTGTTTTCAGCAGTAAAAAAACCAGCGTGACTATCTATACAAAATATCGGCACAAAAGACATTGATTTTTTTCAAAGATAGCCCCATTCCACGCTAAAATAACAAATATAGAACTACTGCTACCCAGGGACTGATTACCGATTGGGCACACTCACCCCAATAAAATTTAAAAGAAATGTTCGCCTTATTTAAATGCCGTATTTCTTCAATATTTCTGCCATGAATAAGGCAGATTTTTCTGTTTCTTTTTACTGGTGGGAAAGTGCCCCCTTGATAATCAGGCGCTGCTGCTACCATGTATCCTGAAAAAATGGAACTAAAAGAGTGTTTTTGCAAGGTACCATTAGAATGTTAGTAATATTCACTATTGGATGAAAGTTTAAAATGAGTGGTAATCATAAGTACCGTCAGTAGATAAAGGGTTAAGAAATCGCGAAATGTCAGCCAATAAATAAAGAAAAGAATATGATAAGAAATTTCTGGTATTGACGCGAAAATTCAGAACTAAAAAAAAGGCCAAACTTACAACACTGGTGTTCAGGCCTAGTATTTAGGGGGCAGTGTCTAACTGTAGACTTTGTAAAAAAAATTCTGATATTAAATAAGACGAAGGTAGGCCGTTGAAAATACTGGTGTTTCTGGGTATTTTTTTCTTGAATGTATGAGTTGGCTTATACGAGAGTATATACGGGATAAACAATAGAACTCCAGTTATCCGAATCAATTCGGACCTAGACCAATTCGGATAATTGGATTTCTCCTAGAAAAGGATCTATTTTAATTAATTAATGTATTTGTGCTGAGAATGGGAGAAAAAACTATTTTGAAAGAAAAAGAGCTTTTAATTAATTAAATGAAAAGGAAACACTTTTTTATGTTAAGCGTACTTACAAGTGCTGTACATTAGTACAATATGTACGTACCGTACTGTAAATGAAAGTCATTGCTTGCTGATTGCTCTATAATGTTTTCTTTTAGAAGCCATAGTGAACGACGAAACGCACTCACAAACAAAACAACTCACCGACACGAAAGAGTACCGTTACAGTAGCAGGTCAAGGTATCGACTAGCTATTTTCGATTATCTTTGGTTTCTTAAATGGCCTGGCTTTTTAGATTGCACAAAGCCAAATATTTTAGTTAAAAAAAGTGGTGCCGGGTACTTATTTTTAATCTATTGTGGAAAAAAATAAGAAACAGTTAAGGGGTTAGAGTTAGCTGGGGTAACTGGACCCACGAGGTAACTGAGCCAAAGGCTATTTTATAAAAAACCGTTGATGTCTTTTGAGTTTCAGCTTTTGTGAACAATGCACCTTAACCTCTACTTCTTAAAACAACGCGTGTCTCTCTTCGCTGTGATAAGTTGTCAAAAATTATTGTTTCTATTTTTTAAACAATGTCAATTTGGTTGAACTTCCTTGGATTCTTATTAAAATACTGTAAGTACTTTTATTAAACAATCTTTTTTTTTAAGATTAGGCATATAACTACATTAATATTATTAGGTATCTAACTACATTAATATTATTAGGTATCTATACATATTTACTTCATGTTTAAACGTAAGCCCGGTGTCCCAACACCCCATAATTTTTTTATGAATGGTGTAACTGGGACATATATTACGGGTAACTGGGCCATGTTGGATCCAGTTACCACAATAGTTATAAATAATGATTTTGAGTTTCTCTTACTACGGGAAAAAATGTCTCCATTGTTTATTGCTCACAATAAAGCAAATTATAGAATACCTTATTAAAATTATGTAATAAAATTTTAAAAAAGCATATTGGGTGATACCAAACCAAATTTCATAACCCCTTGAAAGACGGTGATGCCTTTATGGTATCACATAATTTTAACTTCTAATTGCCACATTGGCGCCGGAATTTTATAATGAAAATTTCACCTTTATTAAGTACGCGAAAATATACTTTTACTTGTTTATAAATAAATTCTCTTGAAAATACTGGTGTCAGTAAATTATTTCAATATTTTACGAATACAAGTATCTTGCCTCTGAAAGAGAGATAGCCAAGTCTTGAAATTGTACGGCTTAAGTACTTACGTAGCCGTTTTTTCATAGATTTACCTTGTTATTTTTTTCCTTAAAATATCCATGTAACTTTTATACTTATTACCTATACTGAATTACACAGGTACTTACTTAATGTTTATGTTTTCGGTATAAATAAATCTAATATTTTCACTTTTAGTGCTTTTTCTTTAGACACTTTGACAGAAAGATTTCCCTTACAATGCTCTTTAGTTGATAGTGTACATGATCTTCCTGGTTTAATTTTTTTCTAGTTGTTTACACTTTTTCAAACAGGACCTGGTACCCAATATATATATATATATATATATATATTAAAAAAAAAAAAAAAAAAAAAAAAACACGCGTGCGGAACATAGACCTTTCTGGACCACTCGCCCCATTATTATGGGTCAACTGGACCCATGGGGAAAGAAAGATGTAATATATATATATATATATATATATATATATATATATATATATATATATATATATTAGATATTAAAATGTAATTTTGAACATTTCTGTCTGATAGAGGAAACCGAACTGAACAGATTTACAAAAATTCAGACTTCAATTCAAATGAATATCAGCCTTTTGAAGCTGAACTGCCAGAATCTCCATTGTCACATTGTAAAATCATAGCCCAGTTACCCCACGTAACCTTAATTAGTTATTAGTTTTAAGAAAATGTAAAAAAAAGTATAATTGTCTAAACATCAGTGAAATGAAAATTGTGCATAGCTGCCAAGCTTTACGCTTTTTTGCTAACACTAAAATTTAGAAATGATTTTCGATTTGTTCAATCGTGAGATTTCGACCATTAAATAAGGCAATATTTACAAGAAAATTTTAATGGTAGGAAGAAAGTGTAAAAGTTGGCAGCTATGAATGTGTGTTAGATAGAAGGAGTTAGACGTAAGGAGTAGTGTTACTAGTTGTCCCACGTAAATCACGGAACCAAATACACTGGATACCACTAATTTTTTACAGTTTATTTCGTCATTTAATTCTGCCATTAGACAAGGCGAAAGAAATTTCTTCAACATACTGGCGTCCAAAGCATTTCGTTTGAAAGTCGCGAATTACGCAAAACACCTATAAACACTAGTGAAGACGTCAATGGAGGGAACATTTAACTCGTATTCATTAAAAAATTAAAGTTAACTATTAAAACTATTTTGTAAAAATGTATTTAATAGCTTACTTAAAACTTAAATATACACATAAATAAAAAAAAAAATAGGAAATCTGCTACTGAAAGATCTGGCGAGCGCGGTGGTGCATGGTGTGTTTCAGAAAATTCGCCAATCTGTTCTTCGCCGTTGTACTGCGTGCATAACAGTTGTCGGTCAATGTTTTGAGCACTTATTGTAATCAAATGCCATTAAATTTGTTTTCGTAACTTAACTTAATCGTTCATTGCGTATTTTTTCCTCGTATAAGAACATAACTTTTGGCGCCCTCTAACTTTTTTACGTTTAGTTTTCGACCATGCATTCTTTGATACAAAATGTTTGTTTGGGTGTGTACTATCACCTCTTAAAATTTTTCCCATCTTTTTTGAATCACCCTGTATATCCCTTCGTGTCCGTGAAATGTACCTATAGTGAATCAAGAAACTCCTATCATCCTTAAATTACTGGGGTTTTAAAAAATAGAATAGAAAGTATGCTGTGTCATCTTTTGTTGTTATTCTGTTAAAAAATAAAGATGAGAGTTGGCAATTTCTTTACTATTCTGCCATGTTTCAATACCAAATATTACCGGCTAATAGTGCTGAACTGTTTCAAACGGTAAATATGGATCAAACAGTCGTATGCTTTAACAACAAAACCTCTTTCTAAACATAATAAAGTGTAAAAACTAAGCGAAGTCTGTCTTTTATATGTCTGAAAACATGCGTTTGATACGCTATTAAGCCAGTGCCTCTCCATCTGGTAGTGCAATCTGTTATTAAAACATCGCAGTATATTGGGAAATTTCAGCCTTTACACAATAATTTCCTGATGAAGATAAATTTTTGTAGTTGTTTTCACCGTTTGCTTTGTATACGATTGGAAATAATTTAAGATATTTAGATTACCCTGTATCAGTAGAAGAAGCCCAGTAGTGGAGTGGCGAGCACGCCTGTCTATCTCTCTATATGTCGAGAGTTCTAATCTCGGACTTGGAAAGTTTCAATCAATAATAGTGGTAAACGACTGTTTAACCCCTTGAGGGGCACCGGTATATATTATATACCACCTAAGATTAATGAAGTTTTACACCAGAAAAATTTTATTAAATTTTCCTTTTCTAACTTTGGTGGAAAAAAAAAAAGCCGTAAAATTGCTTTTACTTATTTTGAAATAGAATTTTTCAAAGATTCCGGTGGGAATTCAGCACTTCACAAGCGTAATTGCTTGCCCCTCAAGGGGTTAAAAGTTTTGTGGTGAGAGGCCAAATCCCGGTTCAGGTGTCGGTGTTTGCAATGCGTATTATTTCTCTTTAACCTGAGATTCTGGTCTGATTCATCCTTTTTTACAAAGTAAATTAGTCACTTTGTGGTTGAGAGTTTCATTTACTTTGTTTATATTTCTAAATTTACATGTTCTTCGTCCAACATTTTACTAGTTAATCCTCTCGCTGCGCAACCCGAGAGTTTCTCGGGCAACGTAAAAGTAGCAAAATTTGCGCAACCCGAGATTTCATCGGGGATGTATTTTTCCGTCTAATTAACCCTCCTTGATCATTCCCACCAATTATTTTTATCGTAAATTTCGCCTCATCTAATTGGAGCATTTTCCCGATTAAATCAGATGAAATTTTTTGTTTTGTAAGACCAGTGGCAAAATAATAAAAATTCTTAAAAGACGCTCTTCGCGAAGGAGTTAAATACGCAATTTTTGAAGCGATTTTTTTAAAACAATTACGCAGCGAGAGGTCTAATGGTGCAATCTACTCACCTTCTTACTTTACTTTTACCTTTTTACTCGCACTATCTTACTTTATGATTCAACGTGAAACAAAATTATGGTTTCGTATTGCGTCATTAATTCAAAAGTCGAAATCATGGTGACTTGATTGACTACACCAATAAAATTTAGTTTCTGATTAAGTATAGACGATATTAATAGATTAATTATAAATAGACGACATTTTCACCAATCTACTCTATTTTAATGTAAAAAGCCCGCAAAAGAATCAAGAACAGTTACCTTAAAATGTAAAAATTAATCCATTTGTATCCAAAGCGTGCATTTCAAAAATTTCTTTTTTATTCAGAAATTACGAATTCAAACCAGAAATTAAAAAAAAAAGTAGTGTTTTATTTATTTAATGGCAGATGATTTGTAATTACATAATTGAAAAATTTTTCTTTAGTAATATATATAAATATATATATATATATATATATATATATATATAGAATACATTTGGGCTAATTACGCAATGTTTATTAAAAATAAAATTATAATATGTATTTCTTCTTTAATGATTTTCACCATACATATTTTCATTACAAACTAATTTTAGCAACAAATAGATTTTTACTTGTACAAAAATAATAATTTCCATAATTAGAATTAATTTATTTATTCCTGCTAATTACTCCAAATAATAATTTGAAAAGAACTTACTTGAGGAATTCTTAATGAATTAATTTAAGAAAAATTTAGTCACTGAGTTCCATATTAAATACAAAAAATCAGTATATAATTGTGCATTCTTCTTAAATTTCATTTTGTATCAAATTATAGTAAATATAATAAAACAATGTATTAGACTGTAGAACAGTGGTTATGTTCCAGAGCTGAAAATATTTGATTCTAGATCTGCTTTTTGGGTTGATTTCGAATATGCTTTACGTTTTTCTGTAGGTGGTCCAGTTTTTGAGAAATTTGTATATTTAAGTTTATGCAAATTTATGCATTTTTGTGCCACTTTATGCAAATTTCAAGTACAATACACGTCACATTGAATTACCTTTTCTAGATAATAACTATTGTACTTTTTCCTTCAGATAAATATCACGATTTGTATATTCCTAACATTTAACGGTCAGTTATTAATTATCATTTGCATATTTTTCAAAGGCGCAATGTTTACATTAGTATCAACTTTAAAATATTTGCCACAGAATTCACGAAATGTTTTTCTAGACCGAATTTTTGTACAGTCGGACCTCTATTTAACGAACCTCTATTTTGCGAATTTCTCTAATTTGCGAACCTTTCCTTTGAACCAAGAACATTTTGCGAATTTCTTCGTAAAATAACCTCCAAATAGCGAATTGCATTCTCTATTTAACGAACTTTTTCTTGTGATCTAATTTCTTTTTTCTCCCCATTTATCAAAATATTTCTGGACATTTCAAAATTATTCTTTGTTTAAATACGTTTTATGATGTTCAATGGTCTTGAACTGGTTTTACCAGGCTCCTTCTTTGTCAGCAGTGAGAATTCGGTAAGTACGGAAGACGGAGACGATAATCCCTTAGAGTAACTTAAGAAAATGTGGATACAGAGGAGAAAAAAAGAAGAAATTAACCATGATGTGCTGATTGATGATTATATTTCTCTTAATTCTGAAACTGAGACCTCTTAAACATTATCCGAATTGGATATTTTCGACAGTGTGAAAAATAAAAACAATACAGCAATGAATTGTAATGAAGACGAATATGATGATGATGGAAATGAACATGATGCAGGAATTAACAAAACTTCGTATCATGAAATGCTGAAATCATTTGAAAGAACCCGACGCTGATTATAGTTAGAAGAAAATACGCATGAAGGGGTTTTTGGTGCATTGCAAAGATGCGAGACGTATTATGAGAGAAAGCACTTTTTAAAAGAAAAAACTCAGGCAAAATTAACAGAGTTTATCAGAAATTAAATTTAAGGACGCATATGTTAATGTATGGTTAACATTATTTGTTATAATAATAATAAATACGATAGTGTCATTAAAATCCGTTAATTTTAATGCAAAACTATGTACTTTAAGCATAAAATACAGTGTATTCCCGGACAATGTTTTGTTTTCCTTGCAGATTTCAAAGCTTTAAACACATAGAAAAAATGAATTGATGATGGATATTGATGGGTAAAATAAATAAAACAAATCGATATAATTTATTAAAAAGATGTGATGAATTACTTTTAACACTAGAACGGGGGCGAGGGGTCATTTTGACCCTTGCCGAATGAATACATGTCGATTCGAACCAGAAATTTTTTTATAATATATGATTAATATATGCTGCACAAAAGTAACTTAAATAGATAAGTTAAATAGTTTTAAGTAAAAATTCTGATGTCAAATATTTTTTATAAAACTTGAGTAAAATTTCCCGCCGTTCTAGTGTTAATAAAAACATGTAGTGATTATGAATTAAAAATCTGTTTTATGTAGTTTAAAGTATTTTAAAAGGTGAATCTCTATTTAACGAATTTTCCATATAACGAACTTTTTCCCGGGATTTAGCGACTCCGTTAAGTAGAGGTTCGAATGTACTTATTACCCGACTGCCAACAAGGTTTACGTGTTTCACGCGTATCTGTGTATGTGGATTTCTTTATACCTTCAAAACATCCCAACGGCTGGATGGATTTTAATGAATGAGGTCTCTATCGAATCGGCTTAACCGTCCGATGGTTATAGGCTAGATTTTGTTTTTATAAATTCAAAATGGGGTTTGTAAAATGCAAAATGGTGGTAGAGACGAAAAAACAATTTACGCACCATATTGAGTGGCATATCATTGGATAGATCTCGCAAAATGAAGACGATGTTTCATTGACTATTTTACAGTCAGATGCTCCATTTAAATATTACATATCTTGGAAAATGTGTAGGTACGATCTCTAGCTTTACTGCAACTCTAACCTTCATAGTCATCTACAGGCCTCATCAAAACAGCGTTTATAGATAGGAACTAACAATTAAACACAACTTAAAAGTCATCAATACAAGTAAATAAAAGAAATAGGTAAGTAATATAAAAAATAGTTTCATTTTGATCAGAAATAATTAATTAGTTCGCCTTTTACACAGTCTGATTTTTTGATTTTTTAAATTTAATTTTTACTTGTTTCAAATCTTCTATTTGTTGTTTTATATCACTTCTAGTTTTGAAGTAAATTGAATTTCTACTTTTGCACGGCATTAACACAACTTTGATATAAGATGCTATTTAGGGATGTGTACCTCATTGTAAAAAGGGTGAACAGGGTCAGATTCTTATCAGAGACATAAACAACGATGATTTATATAACCGAAAACAAAAATTGAAAGAAATTAATAGAATCTATCCTACCTAGTTGAAGTACATCAAAAAGTAGGATAAAAAACGAATTTTCCCTTTTTTTGGCCAAAAAATAAAATTTAAAGATTTTTCGAAAACTAGACGTGGTACAAGAAAATAAATACCAGATTTGAAATCAGCACAAAAAGTGGTTTAGAAACATATTAGCGTACTCGCGCGGCAGAAATGTTTGAACTAAGAAATATTATTAGAAATCATGAAATATATGCAAATTAGGCACAATATTTCACGGTCACATATCAGTATAATGTCAGAAACATCGTTTTTTGGAATTAAACTAGACAGTAATCATAACACAAAATAAAACAAAACAAGTTGGAAATTGCATGTCAAACGTGGCAAATGAGGTGCGTTCGTACTATAACAAGTTTTATAAATATTTTTTGCACCGCATTTTGTACCGAATGTATATGGTAGTGCACTTCATAAGTGCATATCAATTTCTTTCTGTTCGAGAGGCTGTAATATCATTAAAATACACTTGAACGAATTTTTTTCACATTATCTGTAATGCAACGAAAAACTTTTGACTGTCCCTGTAATTAAACTATACATCCGATTTTCATAAAATTTGGTGTGACTGGACAAAATTTTGGAATAATTATGTATTTAAAATTTCAAACCATTCGGTTGGATAGTTTTTGCTCTATTATATGCGGACAGACGGACTGAACGACCACTATAGGTGCTACGTATTTATATAATTACGAACGCACCTAAAAAGCCAGTCTTATATTGCTTTATACCTTAAATTTACATTTAACTGTATAAGATCTACTAAATTTGCATGAAAAAAAAATATGCAAATATCTCAGAAATAAGACCTGCTGGAGTAAATCTGAAACTGGATAAACAAGAAATAAAAAATCATGCGTCAAGCATAGATTCTGAAACACTTTCCAACACATTCAGAATAATGTAAACAATTGCACAGTTCAGAAAAAAATATTACATTAATTCAACTATAAGGAAACGCATAATACATTTCAAAACCCTATTTCAGCTGTTTCCATCAACAATCGGAAAATTTTCCGAATTTTTTCAGGCGCCCAGTATAGGATACATAGATTTGTAACTGCATGCATACCAAAATTTAGTTCACTTAAGAAATACATATACTTAACTTGAAAATTTCCTTTCAGCAATTTCCTCTAATAAGGAGAATAGAACGTGAATACTTTTTGCAGTCCTATAGATCAGGTATAGAATTTATATAGAGTGAATAACATGCAAAAAATAATTAGATTTAAAAGCGCATACCGAATTTTAAACCGTACACTCCAGAAATTATTACTCAAAGACAGTATTGTAACGGATTTCTTTTAGTATTGTAACAGATTTCTTTTGTGTGGCCGTGTAAATGAATAAATTTTTTTATGAATACCCTGTTCTAAAGTGATTTTAGTGAAATTCAGTGATTTAATTCAGTTTCAATACATTTCAAATAGCGTAATGTTATTAAAATACTCTACAAACGATTGTTCCCCATATACCATAATGTAATGGAATACGTTTTATTTCCCCTGTAAATGAACTATTAATCCTACACACTTCATATACAATACAAAACATGCTTTGATGACACTAAATAACCTTTATCAATAGCAGGAAAATACTAATATATTTACGGGAGTTAGAGCGTGGGCAGACGTACAGACAAACAGACAAACCGAATGCATAAACACTTTTCAACTTTGTTGGAAAGTGTTAAAAATCAGCACAAGAAACTACATAAAAAAAACAACTAAGTTCTGTTTTGGGACAGAGCAAAAATTCAAAGTTGTTGACCAGTGTTATTGCATTTTAGACGTATAAGTATGCAATGCGTAAAGCAATATTGAATTTACCTCTTAAGCATCGTGCAAAATAAGTGTAGTATACTTACAAAAAAAATCCAGTCTGATATTGCTTTATACCTTAAATTTATATTTTAATGTATATAATCTACTAAATTTGCATAAAACAAAATATGCAAGTATCTCAGAAACAAGATCTGATGGAGTAAATTTAAAACTGGACAAAAATTCAGCACAAGAAACCACATAAAAAATAAATAATTTCTGTTTTGGGACAGAGCAAAAATCAAATTTGTTGACCAGTGTTATTGTATTTTAGACGTATAAGTGTGCAATGTATAAAGCAATACTGATATTACCTCATAAACGTCGTGCAAAATAAGTGTAGTATACTTAAAAAAAAAAAAAAAAAAAACAGTCTGATATAGTTTTATATTTTAAATTTACATTTAAGTGTATACGATCTACTAAATTTGCATAAAACAAAATATGCAAATATGTCAGAAACAAGACATGCTGGAGTAAATTTAAAACTGAAAAAAAAAATCAACACAAGAAACCACATAAAAAACAACTAATGTCTGTTTTGGGACAGAGAAAAAAATTCAAATTTGTTGACCATTGTTACTGCATTTTAGACGCATAAGTGTGCAATGCATAAAGTAATACTGAATTTTCCTTTTAAGCGTCGTGCAAAATAATTGTAATATACTTACAAAAAAACCCAGTCTGATATTACTTTATATCTTAAATTTATATTTAACCCCTTAACGCTCGAATTAAATTACGGTTGAATAATTCAAATTGCTTATTGGCACCACTTTTATGAAAAAGAAATATTCACCTTATTGAATGACAGTAAAAACGATACTAAAATATAGCCAATTTCACTATTTTATAAAACTGGTGGGAATCAAACAATTTGAGTAAAAGACACAGCCCGAGAATATCTCAGGAGCGAGAATTAACGGTTTAAGTGTATAAGATCTACTAAATTTGCAAAAATCAAAATATGCAAATATCTCAGAAACAAGACCTGCTGGAGTAAATTTAAAACTGAACAAAAATTCAGTACAAGAAACCACAAAAAAAAAAAAAAAAAAAAAAAAAAAATATCTGTTTTAGGACAGAGCAGAAATTCAAATTTGTTGATCAGTGTTACTGCATTTTAGACGTATGAGTTTGCAATGCATAAAGCAATAGTTAATTTCCTTTTCAAGCGTCGTGCAAAATAAGTGTAGTATACATTTTGAAAAATCAGATTGTTTGATTTACGCCACTTTTGCGAAGTAGAAATGCTCACAGGAAGGTAAAATCATGCCAGAAAAAAAGCATATTACACTGTTAAAAAAAACTGCTGGGAATCAAACAATCTGAATAAAGAAAAAAGTCGTCTGTGCTGCCCATGAAAGTCACGGGCATAATGAATCTCATTTAACCCCTTGAGGAGCGGTGTGATAAAATATATCCCACCTAATTTAAACAAGATTCTCACCAGAAAATTTTAACTAAATTTTATATTTTTAACTTTGGAGGATCATCGTTGAAAAAAATTGCATTTTCTTATTTAAAAATAAATTTTTTCGTTTATTCCGATGAGAATTTAACATTTAGAGACATTTTTGCTTGCCCTTCAAGGTGATAATGCATTTTTTTCTATACTAAATTTGTGGGCCAAGTTATATTTAATTACTTATAATACAAGAGAAAAATATGTCGTTTACCTCTTCAGTCCCAAAGCTAAAATAATAATACAAATGTTTATTCATTGGTTTTTTACAAACGAAATGACAATGTAAATGACAGAAAAAATATCTTTTCTGAAATTGATCCTTTAACCCCTTCGGGACGAGAGCCTTTTACGAAATTTTTAATCTTTTGTCACCGTTTTTTCATAACAGAAATTTGTGTCTTCTTGAATCGAGAAAATGCGCCGATTAAATAAGGCAAATTTTACAGTAAAATTTTACTGGTGAGGAAAAACAAGGATTCTGAGGGCTTTATACGGCACGTATACGTGCCGCTCGTCCCCAAGGTGTTAAGCGCTTAGTAATTTAGGTTCAAAATATGGATCTAAAATTACAAACCCCTTAAAAACATCAATTTAATAACCATTAACCTAAATTAACGCAATCACAAATTTAAGAGCTTTAAAGAAGTAAATAATCTACAAATACTCAAAATATTTTATTGGAGAAGATTTAAGTTAAATACTTATAAAAATGTCTCCTTTCTTGGTCATACTGTTTTTTGGGCATTTTTAGGCATTTTGTACACTTGGATGAAAATAATATTCATTTTATGTGGGAATCAGCTTAGATGCTGCCATTTATTTGTTTGCTTTGAACGCATAAAACATTCAGCTATTAAGAAGTGATGTGAAAATGCCAAAAAATCGGACATTTTAGTTTTTATAAGGAAAAACAACAGAGGTCCCCGTATGGGGACGCAGGGACCGAAGAGGTTAAGCAAAATATATGAAAAAAGATTTTTTCAGTAATATGAAAAATAAATAAATTTGAAATAGATAACGCATGCAATTTCTGTCGTAATTCTTTTTTCCATATTTTAATAGCTAATTATTTGCATATTTCGAATACGTTTTAATCATTGTGTCAGCTTTTTAATAGCATAATAACTTTTCATATTCATTCTTTTATACCTTTTGTAAAGTATTCATTTTATACCTTAAAACTCTGCTGCTCTTAATGCATTGAAATGTCAGTTTTACGTGGGTGAATCCATTAAGCTCTGTTTTAATACAGTTAAATAAAAGCTTTTATTACTCCTACATAAATTTTGAAGAAAGTCTATAGGAAGCATAGACATATATTGTAAAGAAACTTCCATAGAATATATTCTCAATGAAAAATATTTTGATTAAATGTAATGGAACATATTTTTTAAAATATCATAAATATACTAGTGTAATAACTATATTAATCTTTACTTTTTGGACTAAACAGGCGAATAAAATGAATATAATAATTATTCTTTCAGAAAATGTATTATTTGCATATTTCTTTTAGAAGTTTTAGCGCATGACTTTAAAGAAATATTTGTTTTAAGTGATTCATGCAACTTTATATAAGCAAACACAAATAATAATGTTTATTGTATATTTGTTTTTGTCGTAAACAATAGTTTTGAATAAGTTAGGCTTATATAAAAATCAAACATTTTTCAGGATTTAATTCTGAGATATTCTGTATTTATACTTCCTACACAGTTCGATCTATTTTATAGATTATTTAAATACTAGCAGTAGCGTCTGGCGTTGCTTGGGACAGTGATGAATGACCCTTACATAAACCTCAAATTTGTATGATCTTATAGCTTTAACTCCATTTTGTCTAAATTTATATTTTTAAATGAAAACAATCAGGAACAAATATTGAATTGAAAGTACATGGTATTTTGCGTAATTTGATTTTTGGAGTCCATGCGTACCAAAGGCGAACGAAACCGCGACAAAACACTCTGGTTTTTACTGATTTTGTCGAAATTTGCACGCATTTTATTTTGTAAAAAATATTTTTACCCGTCCGAACGTTTAAAAATTTTTGTAGGAGATGTAAATCTGGTCTATTTAGAGGCTCCAAAAAGACTGTGTTAAAATAAGGACGTTGACTAAAATAAGAAATTAAGAAATTTTCTTAAATTACTATTCGAAAATAGTTGTTAGTTCAACCTTCCACTTACAGGAGGCGCAGTATGTTCTGTACAAACATTACACTATGAAGCAGTGGTCAAAGGAATTTTCAATGATACATTACATGAGGAGTGTCGGTAAAATTTTAAAAAGTTCTTCCTCGGGGTGGGGAGCAAAGTGGGGCGAGGGGCACGGGAAGTGCATAATAATATGAATAAATGGCCACAAGGCATGCTAATGATATACTGCACGAGAGGTGTCGGCAAAATTTAGAAAAGTGCAACCCGGAACAAAACCCCTCCCCTGAAATTCAACACACCATCACTTATTTTTTATTTCTTTTTTCTTTTTTTTATGTGTTATAAACTATCTGAAACTTTCAAATCGATCTGCTAGTTTCCTGAATTTCAACAAATTCGCGTTTCATTCTCTATTCAAAAAAAGCCTTTCTTTTTCGTTTTAAAAATCATTTTTTTGTATAAAACAAAAGTTTTGAATCGAAGTTCTTGAAATTTACATATACTTAATTGGCGTTTAAAGATTGCAATAGATGCACAAGTTTAAAACCTCTAAATGCTGTATTAAAAAAAAAAAAATGATGGCTGAGGCTTGGAATAAATTATCCAATTAATGTAATAATAATTAATTTCTAATCTTGTAACTGAGCTTATACTGAGGGAAATTACATATTTCTAATGTTTCATTGCTTGCGCTTAAATAAAGGAAGCAATAAATATGTTAATTAGTAACTGTTTTATTACAAAAAAAACCTTGCTTAATGAAAGATAAAACTTTGTAAAAAACTATAACTGGTATTGGGTATAGCTGTACATACTAGAAAAGTATAAATGAATACTCCATGAAAATTCAGAAAAATATGAAGCCTAAATAGTAGAGGAAAAGGTCCAAATACCGGCTACTCGGTGTTTTGAGAACTGTGCGCAGCGCAGCCTATCGGTGATAGGCAGGGTTTGTACCTTTAATTGGGAGAATAATGTTACAATGAGTGTCGAAACAACGAAACTTGGGACAACAAAAGTTTTTCAAGTATAGGTTTCTCATTTTTTCTTAAATTACTGGTCGTATTTTGGCATGATTTGATGATTAACCCCTTGAAGGGCACCGGTATATGTTATATACCACCTACGATTAATGAAGTTTCACATCAGAAAAATTTTATTAAATTTTACTTTTCTAACTTTGGTGGAAAAAAGCCATAAAATTGCTTTTACTTGTTTTGAAATAGAATTTTTCAAAGATTACGGTGGGAATTCAGCATTTCACAAACTTAATTGCTTGCCCCTCAAAGGGTTAAATTATTTTCTAGACATATTTAGCTCTCAAATGCCGCACACAAGTTATTGGTATTTTACTATATGAATGAGTAATACCGCTTTTAGCTTAAAAATAGCAGTGGTCCGAATACCTGCTGCCTAGAGTGGTCCGGATGGCCAGTATTTAGACCACTCTGGGTTTGCTCAACTTGAAAAGGGAAAAAATAAATTAAGCTATGGTGTCACGGATGCTGTATTGCTTTGATGCATCCTTTGACAGTTACGATGTATCGCTTAAACGGAAAAAAGTTTTTTTTAACCTTTTTGAATGTCTAGAACTTATTTATTTGCATGCCAAAAGAATAGAATTCAACGTAAAACTCGAAACAGTCTATCGTTTCACATTTATTCGAAAAACGAACATCGTGGCATGTACAGTTCAATTAAACAGATGAGTTAAAACCATCTAAAAACACAATTAGGAAATAATTTACATTTTTCTACAATTTGAATATTCGCGAATCCACATTTCGGGGCTTGTTTGATGTAGGCTTAGATCTTTTCAAACATAACTTAAAAACGCTCATTACTTTTAAAGCATAAACAACCGTAACTATGAGCAACTTATTTAACATTACTAACAAAATATCTCGAATTTGTTTCTGTATATCTTAATCCGGTATCTGTGCTAATTTGTTGGTGGGTAAGAGAGCAATATTTTTAGTGGAACCTCCTTGTTTATTAAAAAAACTTGTCTGTACATATGAAATGTTATTAATCAATAACATTTATTAAAACAAAGTTCTTATCCCTTAATAACTGAAATTAGCCTTATTTGTGTGACTCGTTTGGAAAAAAAAATTAGGTAGCCGGTATTTACGACCCATTTTCAAAACTCAAAATTTGCAGACTTTCAGAATTTTGCTTTCTTAAAAACAGAAAATGCCTTAAAAATTTTTTTTTTTCGCTAAATGGGTGTAAAACATATCAAAGTAGCCTTCCATGCCTTTCCCTTTACTAATTTTTTAAATTGTAGAATCTAGATTGAAAATAAAAGAGGTAGCCGGTATTTGGACCTTTTCCTCTATCAAATACTTTTATTCTGTATAGCTCTTCTTTGTACTTTTGTTATAAACTGTTTTTCATTAACTTAATTCTGTGCTGACAATAAAAGTAGTGCATATTTAAACTTCATTTGGCATTCCATAAACCCAAATTCAGCGTAATATTTTCTTTTGACAGGGTAGATAAAATGAAACTCTTCTTCAACGTTTAAAATTGGTATTGTGTTTAGCGCGCTTCGAAAGGGGGTCACAAAGCTGCAACGCTACATTGGCCCGTGCCACGTTTTACCAGGTAAATTTTTAATTAACCTTTAAAGACGCGGATGGCGTATTGAGAGAGCCACTCGAAGCAAACTAGTCGTGAATCCATAGTAATTATGTGATTAATTCTAATTAGTCTGTTTTTAACAGTTTAACGTTTATTACTTTTGTACTAAAACTAGACATTGCATTACACAAATATATCATTAAAAGTTATTATCTACGCTTTGAAAGCCAATAGCCCGTACAATACGCTGCCCGTCCCTTTATGCATGTCCAAACCGTCCGTGTCTTTAAGGGCAAATATAAAGGCTAATTACGATATTTTTTTTTTTCGAAAATCATTATCAATAACCATTTTATACACCTGCAATGATAGATATCTCCAATGCTCCTCAAAGTCTTTGCTGAACGTTCGCAAACCGAAAATTGTGCATCTGAAAAATGCGATTTTCTCAAAAACTATGCGACCTAGGGCGCTGCAATCGAAATACTCAATGCCAGACGACACAAGTTGTGACTTCAAATGTACGCATGCGTATGGAGAGGGCGCTGTGTGTACCCAAACTTCCACTGCGTCCCAATCATTGTTTTGATTTTCCTAAAGCTAGTATTATGTCTTCTCCTGTCTCCACTTCTAATTTGGACTTCTACAAAGTCTTTTACATCTCTTTTACATCTTTTACATCTTGTACACTTCATTAATCTCGTTAATGACCTTTATTTAACGCCTTCATTATCTGACGCCTGGAAACTTCTCGTTTAATTCCGATTCTTTACGTTTCTTTTAGCCTTTATTTAGATTATGTTTTCGGACATACTTTCCTATGTAAAATCGGTTTCCTAACATATTTCCTACCTCCCCACGAAATTTGAATCACCATGCATAATACTAAGGTATCCTTCGAAAGATATCGTAACACTGAACTAAAAAATGTGTGTTATTTTATTTTGGGTATTTTAACCGTTTATCTACTGCATTATGATCTACTGCAATCTAACTGCTTTTCCTGCTCTAGTTCTGTGAGTGTTACCTCTGAACATGTCCTAACTTTAATTCTTTTTCATATATATATTTTTTTTTATAGTAGTTCTTGAAACTACAGTTATACCTATATTTAATATAATTCTTCATACGGGTATTTGAATTTTGCAAACCAGAAATGTTTCTGCAACAGTATTATCTTATAGAAAATCTCTTCTTAAAAGAAAGCGAAATTTTAAGCGTGTCACATAGTTTTCTTTTTCAATAAAAAAGATGCTGGTACAGGGTTCGCACAGTTTTACCACTAAATTTTAACAGTATTCTGAAAGTATTTCACTGCAGGAAAATATTGCAAAATCTGTGAATAAAGGCCGGGATTGCGACTTCTGAGTTTTAAAAATTAAATGTAAATTTTCTTATCATTAATAGTGGTGTCAGAGTCCTTGGAAATTCCAAGGAGTGTGCGAACCTTGTGGTAGTTTTTCTCGAGAAATAACGGTATCCGTAAAAACCATGTACTTATTTCTTTATCTATGTGTAATCCTTTGAAGGGCGGGCGGCATCACATAACTTATATCCTAATTGTCACATTGGCACTGGAATTTTATAATGGAAATTTTGCCTTTGTTAACCCCTTGGGGACGAGCGACACGTATACGTGCCGCATGAAGCGTTCAGAATCCTTGTTTTTCCTCACCAGTAAAATTTGCCTTATTTAATCAGCACATTTTCTCGATTCAAGAAGACACAAATTTCTGTTTTTAAAAAACGGTGACAAAAGACTAAAAATTTCGTAAAATGGTGACGTCTCGAAGGGGTTAAGTACGCGAATATATGCTCTTACTTGTTTAGAAATAAATTCTCTTGTAAAGACTGGTGTCAAAAAATTATTTCAACATTTTATGAATACAAGTACCTTACCCCTGAAAGGGTTAAAGACTTAACTTTAGTTTTTTTTTTTAATCTCTTAATAATAAGTTCTTAATTTTATATTCTATCCTTAATATATTTTCTGTTGGAAAACGTCTCAGCGTAAGTGGTTTTATGTCCAACACCGCCTCGCCAGTGAAATGACAATTTATCTGTGACATGTGCAACACGCCTTCATTTTAGTTGTGAAATGTGTTCCAAGATGGCGACACTTCCCTGAGCGAAGTTCTCGCAAGATCACGGACTAATGGACAATTGTGTCAGAGGCTTATGTTTCGAAAAGGCGACAATAGATCGCAGCACCAGAGAACTTTTCTGACGATATAGACTCCTTTAATTAGAACTTTTTTGCTTGTTAAGCAGTTTTCATTGTTTCCAGACTATTTTACTCTGTTTTAACTTGTGTGGGCATCTATTTTACTTCTCACTTGAAGGGCCAATTTTGTCGGGTCAAGACGCACGGTTTTTTGTGCATCAACCCTTTGTCCTATGGAAGACTTACGTCTCCTACCGGATTTTCGATGCCATTACTCTCCTCTTATTAATATTTAATCTTTTTACTTTATATTTTAGTGTGTGAGTGTGGATCCTTGTAATCTAGAATTTATCAAGCATTAAATAATTTTTCACTACATCTGGATTCTTCGAATATGATATTATTCACAATTTGCCACATCTTTTTTTTTAAATAAAAATTACAGGTTGCCTACGTAAGAAGGAAACCAGCATATGTCTGTTTTACCAGAAAGGTAAGAAAAATAGTTTTATATCTTTCATTATTGATATAAAAATTTATTACAATTATTTTATATTTATACTGGGTCCTTAGCTTGATGCTTATCGCGAACTCACCCTTCCCAGATATTTTAATAGATTATAAGGACTAAATTGAAGGGGAAAGTAAATAAATAAATAAATAAATAAAAAACCCAATAATAAAAATTTGTTTATCTGATTGTGATAAAATGAACAAGATGCAAATATAAGATATGAAATATTGAAATATATACATGAAAATAAACGTGCATGAATAAATAACGATATATATAATATCGCAAAAAAGGTATTATTGTGAATGAATATTGATTGATTATTATGAATAAGTGATCATTTTATTTACATTTATGCATATATTCTAAGAAATTATTTTAAGAAAGTCACAAACTTCTTATAGTAAATATATTTGTTATCAAAGAATTTATAATACTTGAATAACACGCTATGTCTGCTTCAAAAGAAATTACGGCAGTAGAAAAATTGAATGATAATAATTGTAATCATTGGTGTTTTAAATTAGAAAATTTGTTAATTAAAGACGATTCTCTGAAATATGTGACAGAATCTCCACCTGCCGCACCCGATGATAATTACTACGACTAAAAACGCGGCTAAGGCGAAAGCCATAATTTGTTTATGCATTGAAAGTACACAGATAGTGCATATTAGAAACTTGACATCTCCCAAAGACATATGGGAAAGATTAAAAAGTGTACACCAAAGGGCGAATTTATCATCCAAATTATTCCTTTTGAGGAAGCTATATTCGCAAAGGCTCAACGAGGGCGGAGACTTAAATTTACATATCAACAATATTTTAAGTATCCGCGACAAACTCGCTGCCATTGGAGAGCTCATAAATGCTTCGCACATTGTGGCTCTTATGCTTTGCAGCTTGCCTCAGTCATACGCTCCTCTTATAACGAGTATGGAGGCTGGAGACGAAAAGGATCTAGATCTCGAGTTTGCAAAAAACAAACTCATCGATGAGTACTCTCATCGGATTGAATACAAAAACACCAGCACACGACCAAGGGACACAGCATATAAAATTGTAAATAAAGGGAGCAAAAAGTATTGCAATTTCTGTCAACGAGATGGGCACGCTCGTTCAGAAAGTTACAAATTGAAAAAGAAACAGAAAAACAATTAACAAAGAAATGAAAATTATAACAGTAATAAATTTAACAACCATGCCAACTTTAAAGCCAATTCGGTAAACTCCAAAAATCAACACAATGGTAGTAAAACCGACTCCTCGAATTTTTGCTTTAACAGCAAATCAAATATAGAGGATGAGGTCAACCAATCGATCATTCCTCTCTTCCCAATGGAAAACAATTTTGAAATTGAGCCAGTAAAAATTAACCAAACACAAACAACAGATTCAAACAAATACATCATTGACTCGGGTTGTACCAGGCACGTTACATCAGCAAAAACAAATTTTGCTACATTCACAGCCGGGAATTTTGGGAATATAACAATCGCTAATGGAAAAAGGCTTAATTCGCAAGGTATGGGCGACGTAAAAATAAAAACAGACAAAAACCACTACATTACACTAAGAAATGTATTATACTGTCCAGAACTAAAGGGCAATTTATTGCCAGTTAAGAAAGCCACTGAAAATAACATAAAGGTAATTTTCGAGAAAAATGCATGTTTATTTGTCAAAGATGATAATATAATCTTGACAGCTAAATTAAATGATAATCTCTACGTATTAAACCCTGAAGATGATTACGGCTATACTAAAAGTACTCAAACTTTCTGTAACAATACAAATTGTATTTCAATGAGGCACCGAAGACTCGGACACAAAACTTTTAATGATATTAAATACCTTGTTAACCATAAATTAGTCGATGGGATAACAATTAATAATTGTAAACATGACACGCGATGCACCAAGTGCATTGAAGGGAAACTTTCCGCTCTGCCCTACCCTAAAGTAGCCACAAACAGAAGCAAAGATATCGGTACCCTTTCACATTCCGATATATGTGGCCCCATGAATACTGAAACGATAGGAGGGAAAATGTACTTTATAACATTCACGGATGATTATAGCAGGTACCCAATAACATACTTAATCGCGCATAAATCGGAAGCCGTTATCAAACTGAAAGAATACATAGCGCTAACAAAAATAAATTTGGAAAGTTGATAAAGGCAATAAGATCCGATAACGCAAAAGAGTATATCAGTGATGAATTTGAAAACTGCCTGATAGAAAACGGGATAGAGCGTCAATTGAGTGTTCCCTATTCTAGCCCGCAGAACGGCGTTTCAGAGAGAAAGAATAGAACGATAGTGGAAATGGCTAGAACCATGTTGTCGGACGCCAAGTTACCTAAGCAATTCTGGGGGGAAGCTGTCATGTCCACCACCTACCTCATCAACCGTCTACCAACAAAAGCTAACAAAAATAACATGACACCCTATGAACTTTGGCATAAAAGAAAACCCGATCTCTCGAACATCAAAACATTCGGATATAAGGCATTTGCCTATATCGACAAACCTAAAAGGAATAAGTTAGATGAGAAAGCCGCCGAGGGAATAATGTTGGGATATGATTTCAGGAGCAAGGTCTATAGGATATATACGGGTGAAAATAAAATTATAATATCTAGAACTGTAAAATTCTTCGAAGAAGGTATAAAAGATGAGGAAATTAAACCCGCTAAAGGAAATCAAAACAACGAACAAACTCCCGCAGATAATATTGAAATTGATCTAGAAGAACGCGACGATGATCAGAATAACACCCCGACCGACACATCCCTTGAACCGAGAAGATCGCAAAGACAAAATCGTGGCGTACCACCTAACCGTTATGGAATAAGCGCAAACCTGTGTCAAATTCAGGAGCCAAAGTCATGGACAGACCTACAATATATCAATGACGCAGAAACTAAAGATAAATGGCTAAAAGCTACTAGTGAGGAAATAGATTCTCTGAAGCAAAATAATACTTGGAGATTAATAAAACCTATCCCGGGAAAACGCGTCATAGGTTGTAGGTGGACGTTTAATGCAAAAAGGAGAGCCAACGGGTCTATAGAGCGATATAAAGCTAGATTGGTTGCTAAAGGATATGCTCAAATATATGGAAGCGATTTTGATGAGACCTACGCACCCGTTGTAGCGCATACCACCCTGCGAGCATTCTTAAACGCAGCGGTGTACAAAGACCTTAAAATAACTCACCTAGATGTCAAAACTGCTTTCTTACATGGCGATTTAGAAGAGGAGGTTTATATGCATCAGCCAGAGGGATACATAACAAAAGGGGAAGAAGATAAAGTGTGTAGTTTAAACAAAACGATTTACGGCCTTAAGCAGGCAGCTAGGGCGTGGGATCAAAAAATAAGTAAATCTCTAAAAGAACTAAATTTCGTTGAATGCGTGTCAGACAAATGTCTGTACAAAAGAGCCCAAGATGGAAAAATCGCATACATAATAGTGTATGTTGATGACATCTTAGTCGCAGGAGACAAAACAGACACACACGAAATACACAATGAATTATCAAAGCAATACGAAATCAAAAATTTAGGTCAAGTAACACAATATTTAGGCATAAACATAAAGGAAACAGATAACGGTAATCTAGAATTAGACCAGGAAAACAAAATAATACAAATCGCAGAAAAATTCAATTTGTTAAATGGTAAGCCTACATATACACCCATGAATACTAACTACTTTAATCTAGATCAAAACGGGAAACTAATGGGAGATAATGTAAAATTTAGACAGTCTATAGGAGGGCTTCTATACATTGCAACTTTAACTAGACCCGACATAGCATCAGTCGTTAGTATCCTGGGAAGAAGGAATGAATCCCCAAGGGAAATCGATTGACAAGCTATCGAGAAGTTAATTAGATATCTGCTTACTACCAAAGATCTAAAATTCGTCATAGATAAAACAAAACCTCCAATCCTAACGGCATATAGCGATGCCGATTGGGGCAACGACAGAATAGACAGGAAGTCAACCACTGGAAACTTGTTTAAATTAGGAAATAATATATTGGCATGGTCATCGAGGAAACAGAGTTGCACAGCACTCTCGTCCACGGAGGCTGAATATATTGCTGCCTCTAATGCAGGTCAAGAAATCTCGTGGTTATTAGACTTGTTAAACGATCTCGAACTATGTCAACAACTACCCGTTACATTGTACGAAGATAACTTATCAGCCATAAGATTGACCGAAAACGAAAAGACACAGACAAGAACTAAACACGTGGAAGTAAAGTATCATCACATCAGACATCTATACCAGAATGGCATAATCAAAATAACTTATTGCCCATTGAAGTAATGCTGGCAGACGTGCTCACCAAGCCGTTGCCTAAGCCTCATTTTGAGTGTTTGAGAAATAAGTTAAACATTTTACGCTCGTCCGTTTGACATAAAAAGCGGGGGTGTTGGAAAACGTCTCAGCGTAAGTGGTTTTATGTCCAACACCGCCTCGCCTGTGAAATGACAATTTATCTGTGACATGTGCAACACGCCTTCATTTTAGTTGTAAAATGTGTTCCAAGATGGCGACACTTCCCTGAGCGAAGTTCTCGTAAGATCACGGACTAATGGACAATTGTGTCAGAGACTTATGTTTCGAAAAGGCGACAATAGATCGCAGCACCAGAGAACTTTTCTGACGATATAGACTCCTTTAATTAGAACTTTTTTGCTTGTTAAGCAGTTTTCATTGTTTCCAGACTATTTTACTCTGTTTTAACTTGTGTGGGCCTCTTTTTTACTTCTCACTTGAAGGGCCAATTTTGTCGGGTTAAGACGCACGGTTTTTTGTGCGTCAACCCTTTGTCCTATGGAAGACTTACGTCTCCTATCGGATTTTCGATGTCATTACTCTTCTCTTATTAATATTTAATCTTTTTACTTTATATTTTAGTGTGTGAAGGTGAATCCTTGTAATCTAGAATTTATCAAGCATTATATAGTTTTTCCCTACATCTGGATTCTTCGAAGATGATATTATTCACAATTTGCCACATCTATTTTTTAAATAAAAATTACAGGTTGCCTACGTAAGAAGGAAACCAGCGTATGTCTGTTTTACCAGAAATGTAAGAAAAATAGATTTATATCTTTCATTATTGATATAAAAATTTATTACAATTATTTTATATTTATACTGGGTCCTTAGCTTGATGCTTATCGCGAACTCACCCTTCCCAGATATTTTAATATTTTCTTAATTATTATGTAGTTTTTAACAACTTCACCTTTAATTTCCCAATGGCTCATTAAGTAGAAAGACATTAAATTTTCAGACTGGATGTTAAGCTGATAACAGCTAGGTAACCCCTCAACGTTGTTCTACTGTTCAGCACTGTTCAGCAGAAAAAAATGTATTACAAAACATATTTACCCAAAAATAGGGATGTAAATATAAAAATAGTCGCCCGTGGCAGCCCTGCATTTAAAGCCTTTAACTTCTCTTTATTTTGTTCCAAGTTTTTATTTTTATTTTTATTTTATTTTCATATTTAATTTCTAAACACAAGAAACATGACTAAATTAACAGGAAATTATTTAACAGCAACAATTATAAATTTAACGATATGATAAATGTAACAGCATAAATATATTATAATAATTTATTATAATCTAAAACAATCTGTGTGACATAAATTATTGGATATCTCGAAAAAGACGGATTTGTTAAGGATAATTAGTTCATTTGCGTATTTTACTCCACAAGACGAGATATTTCCAACGATACCCCTCTTATTAAAATCGGCGCGTAACACTTCTCGCAGCTCCTAGTAAGGAAGCCAGCATTAAACCAATGAATACAAATTGAGTTTAATACTACTATCCAAGTCTTTTGTTTTTAATGGGAGATTCTGCAAATAAACATATACAATTAGGAAAGTATAAATTCTTTAGTTCAAAGAAGAATTTTTAGACTTAACACTAGAACGCCCGGATATTTTATTAAGTTTCCTATAAAAATATTTTACACCACAAATTTTATTTAAAAATTTTGACTGATTTATTTAACGTCAATTGGTGTTTTTAAAATTTTACTTCTTTTGTGAAAGAACTTTTGGTTCTAATTGATATTTAACCCCCTCGCTGCGTAATTGTATCATTAACCCCTTAACGCTTGA
This sequence comes from Maratus speciosus, assembly GCA_963932465.1. Classification (NCBI taxonomy): domain Eukaryota; kingdom Metazoa; phylum Arthropoda; class Arachnida; order Araneae; family Salticidae; genus Maratus; species Maratus speciosus. Next base: position 242,314,814 of record OZ010794.1, read on the forward strand.
ATTAAATTACGGTTGAAAAATTCAAATTGCTTATTGGCACCACTTTTATGAAAAAGAAATATTCCCCTTATTTAATGACAGGAAAAACTATACTAAAATATAGCCAATTTCACTATTTTATAAAACTGGTGGGAATCAAACAATTTTAGTAAAAGACACAGCCCGTGAATATGACGGGAGCGAGAATTAAGGGGTTAAAATAGCTTCAAAATAATTAAATATCTTCTTTTTCCACCAGTTTTACTAAACAACATGTTTTGTCTAATTTACTCGGGAAAATGATCCCATTAAATAAGCCAAAATTTACAAAATCATAATAATAATAATAATAATAATTAGTGGGAATAATCAAGGAGGATTAATTAGACGGAAAAATGCATGCCCGAGAAAATCTCGGGTTGCGCAGCGAAAGGGTTAATCTTATGGCCAGAGTCGGATCGACTCCTTCCGGGCGTTCTAGTGTTAAAAAAGCTCCGAAAATTTAGCAAGTTTTCTCAAATAATTAACAGCAAAATGGCCGTATACACAAATTTTGCACCTATATTAATGGGATTTAAAAATAAAAATCGCAGAATTTATTTAGAATTAAAACATATTATGTACCGGGTGTCCCAAAAATGACCGATGATTTTAAAATTCAATAAGTTCAATTCAGTTTTAGTTACAAATAGCAGTGATAGATGGCGCTGGAAGTGATAGGCGCCAAATCCACACTAGATTTTTTTTTTTTTTACTCTCTCTTCTCCCTTGCGATAAAAGTAGATTAAAATGTTTTGAATGGATCCCGAAGTACCAAAAATCGGGTCTGGAATTAGCACCTACTTATCGCAGCGCCATCTATTGTTTGAAATTCTAACTAAAATCAAGAATGCCAGGAAAAAAAAAAAAAAAAACCGCCTGACATCATACATAACCCTCTAGCAAGATTTTTTTAACCCTTAACCGGAAACGTGAAAATCCCGTGCATGAACAGAACACTTAATAATTTACGAAATAGTGAACTTAAACATTAAATCTTTAATAGTAATGCATTAACAGGAACAATTTTTTAATATAACAGCATAAAAATAAGTTTGGAATGTCGGAGAGAGAAAATATTAAGGGCAGATATGTAGACGCAAACATCTCACAGACGTACGTTTCCGGTTAAGGGTTAAATATCTGTCACCGTTTGCAAGTTAATGAATTTTAAAATCATCGGTCATTTTTGGTACAGACGGTATTTAATTGTAAAATATAATATCTATTTCTTTGTATATGATAAAGTGCTACCAATTTTTTTTTATTATAACCTACATTTAGCATCAAACTGATTTTTACAAAAATAAAAAATCTGCAATTTCGTCAGTGAATTTATACATACAAATAACTACAAAAATTTTTAAGGCTTTTTTCAATAAATTATTTATGAAATACATTTAAAAAGTCGTAGTTATTAAGTTACCTTTGAATAAATAATAAATACCGTATATGGATTATGATTGTGAATTCTTTTTAATATTTCATTTGTTACAACAGACAATAGATTAAATTAAGAAAAATATATGAGAATGTCAAAATATTATATTCGTTTGACAAAAAAATGTGTCAAGGGAAATAATAGATCAATTTGATATGATTATACAAGAATTTCTTTTTTAAATAAAATGATAGTGTTTTTTTTTTTTTTTTTTTTTTTTTTTTTTCAATAATGTGATGTTGTTAAAATTGAAATATATTTACACCCGAATACCGTTTTTTTTTTGTTTGTTTGTTTTGTTTTTAATAAATATGTCTCTATTTAAAGGAGATTATAAATGTATCACATTTTTATTTATTTAATAAACATTTAATAATTTAATGAGTTATTTTCATTTATTGTTTGTAACTATTGTTATTTTAAATTATTTATTTGTACTATATATTTTTTTTCTTTTATATCACTGTTAAAGAATTGAGTTACTTAAAAATATAACTGTCTCCGAATTTTATTTTAGCAGCTTGACATTTACGATTTGTGTGGGTGATTGCAAGAAAGTATAATTTAAGACAGTGAACTTTAAGATTTCAGCATTCCCACGTAAATTATATTTAAAATAAAAGAAAGGTAAAAAAGATAAAGGAAAGAAAAAATCATGCGCCTAGCATAGATTATGAAACACTTTCCAACACATTCAAAATAATGTAGCAAAACTGCACCTTTTAAAAAATTTAAATATTACGTCTAATTCAACCATATGGAAGCGCATAACATATTTTAAAACTCAATTTCAGCTGTTTCCATCTACAATCTTTTTTCAGCAGCAGTGTATGTAATATATACATTTGAGTCTATTAACTACATAGATGCCAAAATTTTGTTCTCTTAAGAAATACATACACTTCAGTTGAAAATCCCCCTTCAGCATTTGCTTCTAATAAGGAGAATGCTACGTGAATACTTTTATGCAGTTCTGTATACCACGTTTGGAATTTATATGTAACGAGTAACACTTAAAACATTAGTTAAATTTAAAAGAGCATACCGAAATTTAAAACATACACTCCAACAATTATTACTGAAAGAGAGTACTGTAACCGATTTATTTTGTGTGTCCCTGTAAATGAATAAAAAATGGTATGAATGCCCAGTTCTAACGTGATCGTAGTGAAATTCAGTGATTTATATCAGTTTCAATTCATTTGAAATAGCATAATGTCATTAAAATATTCCGCAAACGATTTTTCCCAATGTACCATAATGTAATGGAATTATTTTGAGTGCTCCTGTAAGTGAACTATTTATACAGCATACTTCATATGCAATACAAAACACACTTTGTTGACCCTAAGTAACCTTTTCGATGTGCATGAAAATCCGAGTATATTTGCGAGAGTTAGAGCGTGGACAGACGGATAGACAAACCGCATGCAGAACGCTTTTCAACTTTTAAAGGTACATATGAATATTATACAGACATACATACAATAAACCCAACTGGAGTGAAAAATTAGCCAGAGCCAGGAATCTAACCCTTTACCACAGTATACAAGACTGCTGTTCTTACCGCTGAGCTATTCCGGCCGATACCTGGGTCTGCAATTTCTCACTAATAAACCATGTTGGGGAAGCCACCAGCCATCTATACGACAGCCTTGGATTTACCGGACTCTGGACCTGGCTCTGGCTAATCTTTCACTCCAGTTGGGTTTATTGTATGTATGTCTGTATAATATTTATATATACCTTTAAATGTTGAATGCAGGTGTTATTTATGTGTGTATGTGCGTTTTAATATATATTGTAGTACGAGTGTTTTATTATACTTTTCAACTTTGTTGGAAAGTGCTAAAAATATACATTTAAAATTTTTCTGAACAACGTCAACGCATTCACGACGGGAAACGGGAATTCTCGTTTTTATTCAAAAAAACATCATTGACAAGGCCTTAGGTTTTACCTAACAGAAAATGCATTTATACACTATGACGCAAAAGTTTAGACAATGAAGAAATTCTTACATACTTTGAAAAATATTTATTCAATTTTCAAATCACTGCTTGAAATTAATGTGCTGTACATATAAACAATATTTATAACAAAGAAAAGTGGAATTGTGCATATTGCAATAAATTAAATGGTAACAAAAATAAACTGCTGTCTCAAAAGTTTAGACACAAATTAAATAAAATCGAAATAAACAATTTTTAAAACCTGGTTGCGCATCCATGCTTATGTATTACGTCATATACACGAGATTGCATGGAAGAAACTAAATCTTGCATAGTTTGTGGATCGATATCGTACCATGCATTCTCAATAGATGTCTTAAGTTCCTTTTCAGAAGAGTATTGTCTAGCGTTGCTATAAACTTTGCGACACATGATGCTCCAAAGGTTTTCTATAGGGTTAAGATCTGGGCTACATGCTGGCCAGTCGAGAACTCTTATATTATGGGAATTAAACCAAGATTTTGAATGTTTTGCAGTGTGAATTGAAGCATTGTCTTGCTGAAATTCCCACTCAGGACCCCCTAGAAGCTCAGCAAATGGCAGTAGGTTTTCTTCTAATGTCTGTGTATAATGCTGTCAAGTTTGACGACCACTGGTGAAGGTCAGAGATACTTGTCCATTATAGCAAAAGGCTGCCCAAACCATCACCGAGCCCCCTCCTTGTCTGCGACTAAAAAAACGTCGAGGTTCCTTCCGCAAGTCATGCCAATACGATAAACAACCATCTGGACCATCCAGATTCCACTTTTTTTCATCGCTAAATATGACTGACTGCCATTTCTCTCCATATGACATATGCTTTCGAGCCCACATAAGTCTTTGTAACTTATGATGTGGTTTCAGAGCTGGTTTCTTCTGCATTTTGCTATAAACGATTGTTCCTTTTTCCAAAATTCGTCTACGAATCGTATCCTTTGATACAGAGAGTCCCGATGAGTTTTGAACTCCACGTACGCTCATTTGTTGAGTACTCGCTAGTCTTTGTATCAGGCGATCTTCTCGTACATTTGTCACACGTGGCCTCCCAGACCGACATTTTGCTTTATATTCGGAACCACTCGATAAAACTCGATAAATAGATTTTTTTGACCTATTAATAATAGCAGAAATTTCAGAAACGCTCTTCCCTTCACCTTTCAACTGCCAAATCCTTGAAACCTCATTCACTTGAATTTCTTTAGCTCTCGGCATGTCGACTATGAAGCGCAATCGTTTGCAGAACTTAAGTACTCCAAATTTGTGACATCATCGATTCTAAATTTGCATATGCCAGCGAATATTCAAAGAAATTTAGAATAGTGTCTAAACTTTTGCGACAAGCACATTTGAATTTTTATGAAAAAAATTAGTATTATAGCAAATAAAACGACTGTCTTTTGTACATAGCATTTTAAATCAGTTTTTAAATATATTTACAGGTTTTTGTAATTCTGACGTCATAATTCTACATTTTAAAGCTGAATGACGTCATTGTCTAAACTTTTGCGTCATAGTGTATCATGTCGTCTGTATTTGAACTTTCTTCTATCTTTACAAGAAGTAAGTATTGGATTCGTGGAAAGATTGACTTCCGGTTTTCGATGGATTTGTACGTTTTAGAAGGTCCTGAACACGATTTAATAGTTTTTAGAAAATGTCTGTCCTTCTGTCACCCTGTGAATCTGTAGGTGACAAAAATTTTGTGATTGCTCTATCTCAAGAACAAATGCACAGAATTTCATAAAGCTTTAGATTCTGTTAGACCTTATACAAACTGGGTCTGATTACGTTTTGGTGTAAATCGCCCAACAGCTGACGCTGCTATGTTGCATTTTTAACGATTTCTGAAATAACTATATCACAAGAACTACTGCAAGGATTATCATAAAACATTAGATTCAGTTAGTCCTTGTTATGGTTTGACACTCATTACATTTTGGTAGAAATCACCCAACAGGTAGAGCTGCTATGCTGCATTATTCATGGTTATCGTAATAGCCCTATCTCAAGAACTAGGGCACGAATTTTCATCAAACTTCAGAATCAGTTAGTCTCTGATATAACTTACTGTTGTTTAGTTTTCGGTGGAAATTTCAACAGATAGTACTGTTATGCTGCATTTTTCCCGATTTCCGCAATAGCTGCATTTCAAGAACTAACGTATGAATTTTCATCAAACTTCGGATTCAGTTAGTCCCTGATATAAGTAGGTGCTGATTACATTTTGGGTAAAATCGCAAAAGATGTGGCGCTTCTATGCTGCAGTATTCGTGATTATCGCAATATATCTATCTTAAAAACTAATGCACGGATTTTCATCAAACTTCAAACTCAGTTAGAAGCTGACATAAATTATTGATGATTAGATTTTGGTGTAAATCACCTAATCGGTGGAGCTGATATGCTGCATTTTTCAGTAAGTATTAACATGCATGAGATAGAAGAAAGATTTGGGATTGCCACATCCGACTACTTTTATATTATAAGACATTTTATATGAAATTTCTACATTGAAAGCTATTTACCGATCCATAAACTTTGGAAACCTATCAAGAACACCAATTTGCAAAAACTTTCAGAACAGGGGGGAGCTTCTTCTGTTTTAAAATTCAGATTTGATTTATTTGCACGTCGGCAATGTGTTATTAACCACTTGAGGTGTGATGGGATATATTGTATCCCACCTACGATTAATAAAGTTTTGCACCAGAAAAAATTTGTTAAATTTTATTTTCTAACTTTGGTGGACCCCCCTCCCCCCCGCCCTAAAATTGCTTTTCCTTATTTTACAATTAAATTTTTTGACGATTCCGGTGCAAATTCGACATTACAGAAACGCAATTAATTGCCCCTAAAAGGGTTAAAGAAAAAAAATTGTTGCAGAATGATGAAGGAAGATTTTTAATATGTCATCAATATTCTGTTATCAATTACATTGAAATCATCTCTAACAGCAGTTTCTAAAAATTCCAAAATTTAAAACGGTTAAAAGCGGTCTGAGAACTTTCTGAATTAGTATTTCTATGAAATCTCAGGAAATACCAAACCGATTTCAAACGTAACTGTGGCAAATTGATGGTGACAGTACAAAATGTACAAAGCAATAAGCTTACTACAGCCGCATTTTTGTGTGAGCACTCAGGTCTAGTACTCAGGGGGGTGTGACGGAACTATGAATTACGGGCTATATATATATAACGTTATCAACCTTTTGATAATTTTGGACCCCTTCCCTCTTTTTTGATAACATATATTTTCATTCTACGAACCCCTCCCCCCCCCCCCACACACACACACTAATGGTATCGTTATCAATGTCTAAAATACCTTTGATTTTTGCATTTTTTTTCTTTTTGTTTGGAGTGATATGCAGATATGGTGCGTGCATACTTTATTGATTGAAATGAAGTGATTAAAAATATCACTGTTACATATGAAATAAATTTTAAAATATAAAGATAAAAATAAAAAGAAATTTAAAATATAAAGATAAAAATAAAAAATAAAAGTTTAACCCCTTAATTCTCGCTCCCGTCATATTGCCGGCATGCGTCTTTTACTCAGATTGTTTGATTCCCACCAGTTTTATAAAATAGTGAAATTGGCTTTATTTTAGTATCGATTTACCTGTCATTAAATAAGGTGAATATTTCTTTTTCATAAAAGTGGTGCCAATAAGCAATTTGAATTTTTTAACCGCAATTTAATTCGAGCGTGAAGGGGTTAAAAAGAAGTAATTACTATTTAAAAGTATTTAATAGTAGATTTCGTTACATAATGCACTCAACAGTAATAACGCCTTCGGGCACTTGCTACCGCACTTGGGGAGGGGGGGTCTGCAGGAAGAGCTTTTTATCAGCAGAAGAACGGAACAACATCCTTCCTCTTTTCTTTACTGGTGAACACAATTCAAGCATACTTCGCACTTAGTTTCTCGAACAGCGGATTATATATGAATACACATATGACAGAAGTATAGGAATGCCAAACGTTGAGGCATTCTATATTTGGGAGTTAAATAATTCTATAATTATTTAATGATTTTAATAATAACCATAAAAATAAATAACAAACAAACAAAAAAAAATAGCAGAATATTTTGATGCAAAGAACCAATTACAAAAAAAAAGAGAAACTTTAGTTGGATGAAAAATAATTACGATATTAAAAGACAAAGCCACCCTCCACTTGGAGATATCTTACGGTAACATGTGCTACACCCCCCACCCCTAAAGTGCTAACTTTATAAATGCACATCCCCATAAGAGGAATTGACATAGCTTTAAAATGGGTAGGGTTCAACCAGGGGTGTAGCTACAAATATTTTTTCGGGGGGCGGGAGAATTCGAAAATTTCCCAACTAGCTTCCAACTAAAATGATATGTGCAATGTGCGTTTAATGATAATGATACTTATACGTAAAAAAATTCTTTCCAAACAAAAATACTGAAATTAAAAACAGAAAATTTATGATTATTGGTTCATTTAATAAAAGTTTTTGTCTTCTGTTATGTACGAGTAGTAACATTGCCACCTAGAGTAGGTATACTGTAGTGGTTCCCAACGTGGGACGTACGCCCCACAGGGGGGCAATATGACTTTTCAGGGGGGCAGTTTGAGATTTGTTATTAAAGAATTTTCTGTCACTTTTTTTTCGAATGAAAGTTAATGTCGTAGTCTAAAAGCAGACATAATAGATGAAAAAAATTAAAAATAGCTGAATAAATACAGTACAGCCCCGATTATCCGCGGGATTGGGTGCAAGGGCATCGCGGATAATAAAAATCGCGGATAACCCGAAAAAGACTGAAAATGGAGTGCAAACACGAAAAAAAAAAAAAGAAATTTCAACATAAAAACTATGTTTTAGTGTACAAAAAACATAATGAAACGTTTAAAATACATACATATACACTATAAGTCAGAAAACTTTGCTTTGAGTCTAAATCACTAAAATAAAGACCAGTAAACAAGAAACAATGCCGTACATACTGTACAAAAAGAGGTGAGCTACATCTTTTTTTAAAAATCAGTCACTTGTTTTTGCTTCTTGTTTTGGAGACACATTTTCTTTATTCTAAATTGTAAACTATTATTTTTCTTTTATGGAATAATTTTTATCTCAAAAATGAAGTTATTCTTGATATGCTCTCCTGGAATTTATCATAATAGTGTTATTTAATTTTAAAATATTTTAATTGCTGTGTTTACGTTTGGTTAATAAAATCACGAAAGGACATCAAGACTTTATATCTAATATTTCAAACATGGCAACCGAATCTAGAAATATTCTTCTATGACTTTCGAATACATTGATTTTTCTGGTTATATTTAATATCAGGGCTTATTGTATTTTCCTTGCTGTTGACTTAAATTAAAAAAAAAAAAAATGCTTCGCGGATAATCGCGGCTTTACTGTATTAATTTATGAAACATTCCCATTTAGAAGTTCAAAATACACTTACACCAAAATAATTATATAAATTATTTTTACATACTTTAACGCCTTTTATATACTGAAAAAATACTCTACTTTTTCTGGTTTTCACATTATTTTAGTAAAACACACCTCTTTTTTTACTATATATATATATATATATATATATATAACTTGTACATCTATTCATAGTGCAATATGCCTCATGAAGGAACTTTTACATGTGAAATTTTGTAGGGTATATTTAAATTGACTATTTGGACATGTTTAATCTAAAAAATGTTTTGAATTGCCTAAATGAGATACTACTTTTATGAAATTAATAAATTCCCGTGCACATCACGAAAGGAAATGGGTAGAAAGTAAACTTCTTATGGCTCTTCTGCAGACCACATACACAATCTATAAACATACTTCGTGACATATGCATTTTAAAATTTAGAATCGGAGAAAACATGGTGGCCAAATAATAATAACAGGAAAAAAGAAAGCCTGCTATCAAAGAAGTATGTTACGAGGGGAAAAATAATTACTTAAAATGGATAAAAGCACGATTCCGGAGATGTTACTGGCAAATTATGTTATCCGTACTGTGTCGGTGATAAACAAATATAACTTGTTCTAAATGAAGTACTACAATCCTTTATAAAATGTATCAATTCTATCAAACTAAATACAAAATTTGAGAGAGATGTCAAGAAATTTTACGAAGATAAAAAGGTAGACTATTTATCACTTTACATTTGTGGTACGTTGCCAAAAATTAATAAAACTTTTGTAGATGTAAATGCGGAAGATCCATGGCTTCATTGCATACATAGAGTTATACGAAAAACATTTGTGTAATAAAAAATATGATTTTGATAAATTAAAGAATGCGAAATCACTTATCTGAGTTAATGCTATTTTGGATTGTTCCGTGAAAATAGAAGTTGATTTTTTTATGTAATAAGATTTACAGGGCTCCCAAATGGTCCGCCAACTGAATACCAACATTTTTTTGGAAAAATTTTCTTTTTGATTTTCCTTATAAACCGCCCCGTAATCGCCTTTGAAAGTTAATTCTAGCGCAAACCTACCATACAATTTTCTGTTAAAATTTATTGGTATTCAGTTGGCGGACCATTTGGGAGCCCTGGATTTATATTATATAGAAGGGAGGGGACATCATGATTTTAAATATGTTTAGGTGGGGCGCGGCCAAAAAAAGGTTGGGAACCACTGCTCTACTGTATTCTAGGTGGCAATGGTAGTAATCGTGTTTCATATGAAAATAGCTAAATGATATTTTGAAATTTTTGAGAAAGGAACAAATTTTTGGAGGAAATAGATTAGAGACACTGCTGATGTACAAAAGTAGGGAAGTTCATTTCTGGTGATATGATATTTTCGTAGCACAGAAAAATACAATTGCAAATTGAGTCTGGCTGCTTTTTGTATTTCTTTTGAAAATTTCAGTAGTTTATTGTTACAGAACTCAGAAATGTTCTAAAAAGCAAAAACAAAAGCAAAACAATAAAAAATTCTTTTTTTTTTTTTCTTTTTATTTAAAAAAAGAAAAAGTGTTTTAAAAATCTAGAATTTCCCAACTCTAAGCTCAAATTTCCCAAATTCATACATATTGTAGGGGGGGGGGGACGGGGCTCCCCCCCTGAACTGAAATTTGTTGCGCTATGTATATAAACCGCCGGGCAAACTTCCCCCAGAAAAATTCAATACAAATTTCTTTCTTATTTCAAACCCTTATTCATACAAAATTCTTGTGTTAATTTAGATGACAAAAAAAATATTCTGACCTTTTTACAAAACATATTTAAAAGGGCATTCAAAACGTAGTTTTGGAAATTAATAAAACATTTACGAAAAATATATTCTTCCTAATCAACATTTTCATAAATTCTAAATATTCTTGATGAATATTTTATTAGAAATGTTTCGATAAAAAGACAAAAATAAATCTAATTAATTATTTCGTTGATGAATAAATATCGTAAGAATATATCAATATTTATTCTACGAGATTAATCAGAAATGTTAATAAATGTATCTTATGTAATTCCGCAAAATGAAAAAAAAAAATGTTTACTTTTTATTAATATTAATAAGTCACAACAAATGTAACAAACATTTAATAATAAAGATTTAGTAAAAGGTTTCGGGAAATAACATGTAGCTATTTTGTAATAGAAAAGTTCTTAAGTAATTATTAAGAAGCTTTATTTCGATAATTTATAGAGTGGGAATGGAGGCGCCGTCAGGAAGGCATAATTGGTTAGTAGTATTTTCAAAATGAATCTGGCTAAAACCTGACGATTTATTATTATTTTTTTTTATTTAGTTTAATTTAATCTTTTTTTTTTTTTTTTAAGAAAATACATCAGCTTTTTAAGGTATTAAAAAATAGGTAATAAGGTATTATATTAGTTGTAGTTGGAGGTCAGTGTTTAACATTATTTTTTTAATTAGGTGAATAGTATCGATCTGATGGATATATATGAAGGGTGAGAAAATCTAGGAGCCAGCGGTCAGTCTCTCACCAGTAATTTTTTTAGTTTTCTTCGCTTAAATTTTATTAGTATTCTTACAATAATTTAGACGAAAAAGAAACGAATAAAATTTAGTGGTGAGAGACTGCATGCTGGCGCTTAGATTTATACCCCCTGGATATAATTATTATCCATAGTTTGATGGAGCCCCACCAGTGGCTGAGAGGTTCTGCTCTCGAAACTGGTAGACGGGAAGTGCTGGGTTCTATCCCAATCGCGCCCGTCGGCCTAATCGTTCGGAGTTTTCGTGGTTTTCTTCGAACCGTGGATTTCCATGCGTTAATACGGATTAGGTTCCCCTAGAAACACCTCCACGGAAGGCACTCCCCCTGGGCCCATATCCGTCGTGTAGATAATTGGCCGTCAACAATCAACCCAACCCAACCCATAGTTTGATGGCGTTCGTGTGTACTTATTAACCCTTTATCTACTGCATTTTGATCTACGGGATTTTTTTTTTTTTTTGTAATTTTTTTTTTTTTTTTTAGTCACTATAATGAAAATTAAAGGATAAACATAAAAAAAATACTCACCCGTGAGAAATTTAATTATTTAAAGGAAATTAATTAAAGTGGTACTTTAAAGTAACGCCAGTACACTATGACTAAAATATCGCTAACCTCTTAAGGGGCGGTGGGATAAAATATATCCCACCTAATTTAAACAAGATTGTCACCAGAAATTTTTTACTAAATTTTATATTTTTAACTTTGGAGGAAAATCGTTGAATAATTGCTTTTTCTTATTTAAAAGTAAAATTTGTCGATTATTACGGTGAGAATTCAATATTTAGAGTCATTTTTACTTGCCCCTCAAGTGGTTAAAGGAAAACCCACTAGGTATTTCAAACGACACCAGAAAATATTTTCGATTTAATCAGTATGTGAAACAGAGACATTTTTCTTATTTAAAATAAATCGTTTGGCAAATTCCGGTGCAAATCTTTTATTTCAATAGTTTAGAATTGAAAATGCTTTACCCCTGAAAGGGTTAAAAAAAAAAAAAAAACTATTTTTTGTTTAGGTTTCGATCTTGTTAGCAATCCTTAGTTATGCGACGTCTATATTCCAGGGACACCATGTTCTCTCGCATCTCCACATATGCAATATATGAATTTACATATGCCATTTCTAGCATAGCAAAAACGAGCAGGTGCCACAACTTTTTCGATTCCCTATAAAAAATAACGATGAAAAAGAAATGAAATTTTAGGGAAATCATTACTACATTACATTTTAGTAATTACATTCCAAAGCAGATGAAAACAATGGATAACTACACAGACGAAAAGTAAACAAGAAGTTTTTTCTCCAACACCCAGTGTACTAACGGCACTTATAAGTACCACCAAGTAATTCAACTGTTAAATCAAATATGTACACCGTTCACCTAACATAGCTAGTCAAACTGTATTCTAAGATCATAATGAACACATAAAAAAATCCAACATTTATCATATATCCTTTACTGTGCTTGCTGCAATAAAAAGACGAGCGTGACAATCTGTACAAAATGTCGGCACAAAACACATCGTCTATGTCAAAGATAGCCTCCTTCCCCACGAAAATAACAAATCTAGAACTACTGCTGCCATGTATCCGGATAAAGTGGAATTAAAAGAGTATTTTTGCAAAGTACCATTAGAATATTAGTAATATTCACTATGGGGTGAAAGTTTAAAGTGAGTAGTACTTATAAGTCCCGTCAGCTAGATAAAGGGTTAAACTACCACTTTAATTAATTACCTCTAAGGAATTTAATTTCTCAAGGGTGAGAATTTTTTTTAATGTTTATCCTTTAATTTTCATTGTAGTAACTGAAAAAAAAATAGAAGAAAAAATTGCAGTAGATCATAATGCAGCAGATAAAGGGTTAATGTGACGTGAGAAAACAATGGTAATTTTACCATTGCAAGAAAGTTCTGCCAATGAAGAAATCTGAATCTTTCAAAAAGTAGGCGTGAAATGGTTTGGAAATGAAAAGGAAATGAAAATGGTAAAATTCCCATTTTTTTACCTTAATGTGAAATGCGAAAGCAATGGTAATTTTACTATTTCCAAAAAGTGGTGCCAATGAAGAAATCTGAATTTTAAAAAGTAGGCGTGAAATGAGATTACCGGACAGAACTTTCCGGTAGACGTAATATGTATTATTATTTTTAAGGATAAACTTTAGAAAAACAAAAATCAATTCGTACCGGAAAATTCTACCCGGTAATTATTAGAGATTATATATAGGAATCAATAATAATTAAATGATAGAATTTTCCAGTACGAATTGATTTTCCCAAACGGAAACGGCTTTCCGAACGACCCAATAGTTCTACTTCACTTTGGAAAATTGTTAAAAAATAATACATAACGCATAACTTTTAATTATTATTTTTCCTTGATAATCTGCTTCACAATTTAAAATAGGTTTTGAAATGAGAATTGTGAAGATTCAATTTTTTGAGTCGAAAATAACCTATAAATATTCTCTTTTTAAATACTCATATGGATATCGTTAAAACTTCATTAAAACTGGAAAGTCTATTTTATAATTAATTATTTGTTTGTATTTCAGTTCATAAATATAATTTTGCCTTTCTTTAGAAAACTAAAGCAATGATATACTATTTATATTTAAAGAGTTGGTTGACAAATTAAAAAAATAAAATAAGATTAATTAGTCCCTTGCCAATATTTGAGACAATGGAATAATATAGGATAAATTAACTTTGTTAAATACGAATGTGGGAGAAAAGAACCAAAAGCCAGAAAAAATTTATAAATGAGTTTAATCAAAATATTTTAAACAAAAGATGAATACGTACAGAAGGTAAAAATAAAAAATAAATTGCATGATTAATTATTAATCTTGAATGGCTATAAGCTACAAAGTACCACTAAGCATTTACTGATTGTTTATTCTTTAATTATTCACTTATGCTTTTAAAATAAATTTTTAACAATGAATTGTTGAGTAAATAATTTTTAATTGTTACATGTAAAATGAGCAAAAAATATTTTATTTTAAGTCATCTATGAATTACCTATAGCTTTACAAAAACTGAAAAGATTTATTCACGTTTAATTACCCATTTGTATTAAATCATTTTTCAATTTCTAAGAAATATTAGACTTTTTTTAAAGATTGTATTTCACAAATAAGCATGAATTGGAGTCAGATTAGTCCCATATGACAAAGATATAAACAGGTATAAGATATAAATACGTATGTCGGAGAAAAAACAATTTCAGCATAAATTCAATTTTTACATATATTACAATGTTTCAGGTAAAAGTGAAATGCAGAGAACTTGCAGGATTTTTAAAGGTTAATGATTATTAACTGAATGGTCAAAAACTAATTTGATAAAACTTGGTATATAGTGATTGTTCTTCCTTCATAAACTGCAAGTTAATTCGAAGTATATTTTAACAATTTTGAAAGATTTTGAATAATTTTATTAGGAGATTAGTAAATTAAAAAAATGTCATTTTTTAATATTCCAATGAATCTTGTTGAGGGTTCATTAAAATGCAAACACAGATTTACATTTAATTATTCACTATTTAAATACATCATTTCGATCGGCTTACGTAAGATTCGCAAATGGTATACTTGCTTTTTAAGAGCAGCTTGTAGAATTAAGGGGTCTCAGAACTCTTAAAATTGGAAAAAAAGAAAAAAAAAAGACCATTTTCAACATTTATTATCTGAAAATGTATTTGATTTTAAGACACAATTTTAATTGGAATAAAATATATAAGTATGTTCTTTCATTTCGTGTATTTAAAAAATTATAAGATACAGAATTAGCATTTACAGGGGATCCAAACTGTTAGACATTTGACGGGCAAAAAATCGGCATAACAGCTTACGCGCACGATTACAAAATAAGTATTGCAACTAGAATGAAAATTTTGGTGCCTACTTATACTTCAGATTATAATAATTACCCTGAACCTGAATAAATTTGTATTTAAAGCTTTTTTACATTTTTAATACAAAGTTGTATTGAGCTAATGCAAAATTAAGAAAATGTCAACAGTATAATCACCTAAAAAAATATTGTTTTGAACAATAGAAAGGAAATTTTAGGTTCAGTGTATGCACACTAACATGAAACATATGTTTTGAAAATTTCATGAAAAAGTATCCATAAGTTTTTGAGATATCGTGCGCGTTATGCCCAAATACGTCATTTGGAGGAAAATGCCTTCAAAGTTTCCGAAACGATGCTTCAGCTATTGAACGTGTATAAATGTAAAAGCCATAACTTCAGTTCTAGTAGGAATTTCAAGGAAAATCAAAAAAATCAAAATGTTCAGAAAAGGTAGGTGTTTAAGATCTAAAAAAAAAAAAAAAAAAAATTAAAAAAAAATTAAAGCTTTAAGAGTCCTGATACCCCTTAAAACAAAATCCAATTGCTCTTATTGAAAGAAATATGAATTAAGGACAATGATTCTAGGAATTGATATATCCTCAAAATTATGAAGCTTCAACTGTAACCGTTTCAGCGGGTGCTGAATACCGTCGAAGAAAACTTCCACCCTGTAACAACAGAAGAACCCCGCATCCTATCTCGTCCCGTAAGTTACGAAAGCAGCTCTTGACCGTGGATCGCAGTATAGATTCCAAAGATTAATCAGCCTTACTATCGTATCGGAGAGGGCTTTTTGATATGCCGAAGGAAAACTAAGATGTTAGGTGGCAAGCTTAAAATGAAAAGATCTCATCTGTTGTAAAATGAAGACGGGTTTTAAAGTGTGGCGGATTATATGCGATGTGGATTGTGCTAAAACAGGGATGGCCAACCTGCAGCACGCGTGCCACAGAGATACCAGTATTAATGTACAGAAAAAATGCATTGTTTAATGAGAGAAGGTCTGCATTTTAAAAAAGATAAAATTACAATTCTTAGGAAACGGTGTCAAGTGAATTTTAGACAAAAAGGTTGGCCACCCCTGTGCTAAAATGTAGTAATGTACATATTGGAGGATTAAGTTTTATGCCGACTATAGAGATGATCCATTTTAAGTTTTATATTATCAATGGCTAATTCCATGGGTTTTTGTAGTGTAAGTCACATAGCTGATAACAGCTATGCTTGTTGGCCACCATTATTTTCGTAAAGTTTGATTGGCATTCTTCAATTAATGAGATATCTCCAATAAAGTAAGTCACATTTTTCCGTTCTAAAATACTGGTAGCAGAAAATCGTAGCATGTGACTTACACTACAAGTACTCATGGAAATAACCCTATGTGAAAAGTGAATAAATTGTTATGGATGTTAATCATCGACTCGGCTTTCACAGGAACTGAATTTGAAAACACAATACGTTACAACCCTTAATTTGTAATATATATATATATATATATTCGTTTTTACTTGTCGAAGATTTCCCCAGTGGTAGTCAGGCCCCGCGCTGCCGACATATTCTGGCTCCGTAAATAACTCCCTTGTCAGTGCCAATGAAAGAGACAATAAGACCGCCGCGGAAAATTCCACCAGTAAACCCAAAATAATGTTTTCAGTATTTTATGACAGAAATTTTTCATAAATAAGAATAATCCGAAATGTACTGTTCAAATTTACTAGTGGAAGTTTTTCCATGTGGTAATCAGGCATTGTGTATCCGATGTAAAAAAAAACATCAGCTGTCATTTTGTGACTACATCCTCAGTTCTTCCCTCGCAACTTTAGTAGACACTATAGCGTCTAAAAGATATAGTGTGGAAACTGGCTATTCCAGTAATGCTTTAAAAAGTACTAAAAAATGGAATTTCATAGATTTGGAACGATGCTTAATTGCAAACCTCGATCACAACGACATCTTCTAGCTCTTCATTGTCCGAATCGCTTTCTCAATTGAATCCTTATATGATGTATACACCGGCAGACCTCCCATCCAGAGGATGTTCCTTTGACCAATTGGAGAAATCTCGATGGTGGGAGGGACCAGATTTGCTGTATTTACCGGAAGATCAGTGGCCACAACCAGAAGAACACCCTGACGAGGATATAATAAATAAAGAAAGGAAAAAGACAATCCTAACACTTTTAGATAATGAAGACACTGATTTACAACGTTTTTAACGATATTTTTCCTCTTATAGAAAAAACATAAGAATGATTGCATTTATATATCTTTTTTATAACAACACAAGAAAGAAAGAAAAAATTTCATCACCTAACATCTCCGTTGATGAATTTGAAAAAGCAGAAAAAATATTACTCAGATTAGTACAAAAGGAATCCTTTTCAGGAAGCACAGATCCCAAATTAAGAGCCTTAAGACCATTCGAAGATAAAAACGGACTTTTGAGAGCAAAAACAAATATAATCTGTAGACAAGACAAAGAAGATTTTCGTTATCCAATAATTTTGCCCTCAAAACATCCTGTAGTCCAGAAGTTAATTTTTGAAAAATATTTAGAAAATCATCACGCTGGAGTTAGCATGTTAATGGCTCAACTTCGAGAAACATTTTGGATTTTGAAATCAAGAAAGTATATCAGAAACGTCATTAGTCAATGTGTTAAGTGTCACAGATTCCAAACACCCAGAACAGAGGTCGAACCAGGAATCCCACCTGAAGACAGAATCAGAGAGGCAGCTATATTTGAAGTGGTGGGAGTCGACTTAGCCGGTCCTCTATACCTTGCCGATGGTTTAAAGGTGTGGATAGCTTTATTCACCTGTGCTGTCTATCGAGCGGTGTATTTGGAGTTGATAACATCTTTGTCAGCTAAATGCTTTATGCAGTCCCTAAGGAGATTTATCGCACGGCGAGGCAGACCACATACAATTTACTCAGATAACAGAAATAACTTTGTGGGCACTAGCAGAGCACTTTCCAGTGTAGATTGGGAAGCCATAAAAGTCTTAGCCTCTATACAGAAAATAAGATGGAAAACACCCCTGCAGCCCCATAGTGGGGAGGATGGTGGGAGCGCCTTGTTCGGATGGTAAAGGAAATTTTAAGAAAGGTTTTGGGTCGCGTCATTAAATTACGAAGAACTGAGCACAATACTCTGTGACTGTGAACAAATTATCAATTCGAGACCGATAACACACATCTCCGAAGATAATCGGGATCCTGAACCTATAACTCCATTGATGTTCTTCCAGAACTGCCTACATCCGGCGTTCCAGATATTGATACATTAGACAGACGAGCAAGATATCGTCAAAGAATAAGAAATGATCTGCGA
Source organism: Maratus speciosus (assembly GCA_963932465.1). Lineage (NCBI taxonomy): Eukaryota > Metazoa > Arthropoda > Arachnida > Araneae > Salticidae > Maratus > Maratus speciosus. Next base: position 242,333,452 of record OZ010794.1, read on the forward strand.
AACCGATTTAGAACGGAGTACTTAGGACAGCTGCAGCAACAGTCTATGAAGAAAGAGAATTCCAAACCTTTGAAAATAGGAGACATTGTTCTTCTGGAAGATACCAACAAAAGACGTATTCACTGGCTTTTATCTAAAATAATAGATATATTTCCCGGAAAAGACAAAATAGCAAGATTGGCCAAAGTCCAAACAGAAAATGGAATTTTCCTTCGTCCTTTCCAACGCCTGTTTCCTTTGGAAATTGATGCAGTTAGCGATTCCCCATCAGATAACATAATCCAGCAGAAAGTGAACTTTAATGTTCATAATGAACAACGAAAGACTACCCCAGAAATCGATCAGACTAGAATCAGTGTAGAAAAGAGCCAATCCAGTGACAAAGATATCTCTCCTGTGGTTACCAGAAGAGGACGACTTGTGAAACCGCCTCTGAGACTCCAATCTGGACTTCTAAATTGTTGAGTTCCTCCCATGGATCATAACTCAAGGTGGGAGGATGTTGCGAAATCACGTAACTCCTCTTACCCCTTACCCCTTGAATAAAAAAACAAAAACCAAACGTAGCTGCGGAGTGTTACGTCAGACCGAACGATCCTACTGCGCAAGAGCAGGCAGAACTTTTTTTCCTTTTTTTCTGCGAGAACTGACTGAGATTTAGAACAGAATAGAAACCAGATATGTCCGTAGATTGAAAAGAAAATAACTTTAATACTTGATTTGTAACTTGTAAATAATGTTTGTTTTGTGAGTGTCTACGCATGTTGAGTACGTCTCTTCATGAATGTTTAACGTAATATAGCTTTTTTTATTTCGAAGATTCAAGATTAATTATTTTGAAGTTCTGTCATTTACTTCATCGTATGCCCGGCTATGTCTCTGCGATTGAGATTTTTCTTTCAGCAACGTTTAACTGCAATAGGATACAATTTTTTAGCCCTTTTTGATTAGCCGATTTCCACACTATTCCTTCTAGACACTATAGCAGACACTAGACTAAATACCCCTTTCTCGTTATTCATGTCCCAGTGTCTCATCACACATTGAAAGTATGAAAAATATATAAACCTAAATAATAAATCACTTTGTTGTTGTAAATAAAATTAAATAAAATCATATGTGTGTAAATAAATTTAAATAAACAATTTTGCCGAAGAAAGTAAACGCCCGTCCAGTGAACCGGATTGTGTTTAACCCCTATTTGGGAAAAACTTGCTAAAAATGAAAATTTCTTTTCGCTCCTTAACACTAGAAAGACGGGGATTTTTACTCAAGTTTTAGAAAAATATTTAATACCAGAATTTTTCTTTAAAACTACTTAAGTTATTTAATTAACCCTTTTTTTCCTTTGTATCATTTAAACTTATTTAATAAAGAAATTTCTGATTCGAAAAGAAATATATTCATTTGGTGGCCCCTCGCCGTCAATCTAGTGTTAATTCTATTTGTAAGTGCAAAATTTCAAAAATCCACCAAATGGTACGAAACTGCCGAACATTTCATGGGAAAGTATCGCCATCTATTGGGAAAATGACAAATTAAATATTATGGATTGGACGAACAGAGTTCGAGCTTCACGGTATTGAAACAACGATTTTTCTCTTGCCCGAACTCAGGTCGGGAATTTCAAAATTGGCGCATTTGCGTTGCCCGAACTGAGTTAGGGCGTCACAGGCAAGAGCTTAATCAAAATGTATTAGACAATATTTTAATATAGTTAACAAACGAAAATTAAAAATTAATTTTTTGAAGTACTATTAATATACAAAGAGAAAATATTCATAGTAAAGCACCACCATCTATTATTTAATGCTTATTTATTTTGTTATGCATTTATATCTTTCTAGGGTCTGTGATCACTCTGCGTGACCACCTAATTTTAATTCCAAAACGACAAACGGCACCATGAATATTTTAATAAAATTTTCCTTATTTAGTGAAAGTGTAGAAAGCAGGGTTTTTTTTCTGAAAAATTTGTATATAAATTTTTGTCAGTCAATTATTTCATCATTTTACGAATAAAATGTTCTGCTCCTTAAACGGTTAAGGGGTCACAGACTCTTAGAGCTTCTAAATTTTCTAAATTTAAATTTTTTTAGATGTTAAATTTCTATCTCTTCTGAACAGTTTGATGTAATATTTTCCTGAAAATTCCTATTAGAACAGAAGTTATGGCTTTTAGAATTATACCCGTCAGCAGGGATGTAGTGGAGGGTATACGGTGGTATACGCCGTATACCTTCTGGATTTTTTTAAGGAACACCGTATACCCTCTGTTTCTTAAAAAAGCTATAGTATATACACTGTAGGATATACCCTCTGCCTTGAGCGTATACCCTCTGCTTAGAGCGTATGCCCTCTGCTTTTTTTACGACTACACCACTGCCCGTCAGTAGATGAAGCGGTGTTTCCAAAACTTTGATCTCATTTTTCTCCAAATGACGTTTTTGGGCGTAACGCGTTAGATATCAGAAAACTTATGAATATTTTTTCGTGAAATTTTCACAACTTATATTTCATGATAGTCTGTATAAGCTGAAAAAAAATTGCATTTTTATTATTAAAAAAGTTTATTTTAGGTAATTATACTATTGAATTTTTCAAAATTTAGCATGAGCTAAATACAACTTCGTATTAAAAATATAAAAATGCTTTAAATACAAATTTATTTAGATTTCGGTTATTTACTATAGTCTGAAGTATAATTAAACGCGAAAATTCCATTCTAGTTGTAATATTTATCTTGCTTTTAAGCTGTTATGGGTATTTCCACGAGCACTTGTCGTGTAAGTCGCATACTATGCTTGTTGGCCACCGTTATTTTATAAAAGTTTGCTTCACCTTTTTCAATTAATGTGATATCTCCCATAAAATAAGTCACATTTTCCGTTCTAAAATACTGGTAGTCAAAAATCTAATATGTGACTTACACGACAAGTGCTCGTGGAAATGCCTTTATACCAATTTTCAGTTCGACAAATGCCTGACAGTTTAGAGCGCCCTATAAATACTATTGGCTCGATAACAAAGTCATTCGTGTTAGGAAAATTCTATCATTTAATTATTATATATTGATTCCGATACCTAATGTGTAATAATTACAGGGCAGAATTTTCCGGTACGAAATGATTTTCTCAACACGACACGACTTTCTACTGGTTCGACTTAATACATGAAAGAACCAGTATTGCCAGATTGGGGATTTTGTCCCCATTTTGGGGAATCTTGAACCTATAGGGGAAATTTTTGGGGACAGGTAGTTCGTGGGGAAATATTTGGGGACTACAAAAAATTTTGGGGAAAAACTTGGGGATTATTATTATTATTATTATTATTATTATTTTCCGTAAAGATCTCTTTTAGTCCTGTAGAAAAAATGGATGTGTCTCGAACTCAATTATGATTTGAAAAACGAAAATACAATCCAGAAATAGAAAACATCAATCATTATTCTCTTGGATGTGGTCGTGTTCGTTGTTTATTAACATTACAGTTTACACGTATTACTGATACATCAGACTCTAAAGTCTTAAGCAGCTTAACCTGCACGTGACTAAATATGTAGGGCTTATACTAAAAATTCTTTCGCCGTACTTAAAGAAACAAACAAAAAAATAAATAAATATGTGGAAAGCAGATATTTTTCCCTTATGGTATACAAAAGCGCATCGATTGATACAGCGAAAATACTTTGCATTGCGATTATGTACTTCAGTATAGGGATGAAAAAATAAATAACACAGCGTACCATCTTGGATTAATTCAAATCCCAACTGATAAGAGATTGTCTAATGCTATGGAGTTAATGTAACAATGATAAAACGTAGTTAGACAATACTTTTAAAAACAAGCCTAAAATAACTTGTCTCATCAAAATATATCTCTCTTTCTCTTAATGTAGCTACAGAATATGCATTCAGCCCAGTTTAAAAGTTTGTTTTTTGTAAATGGGGAATTTTTTCAAAAAAAGGCTTGATTTGGGGGAAAATTTTGAGCTAAAATTACTTAAATATTTTTTAAAGTGGTAAATTGAAAATTTAAAAATTCCCTTTTTGAGTAAAAACTGAGTTGGGGACTTTTGCTAAAAAAAAACACAGATTTGGGTAAATTTTCAGAAATTTTGGGAAAATTGACTTTTGACTATCTGGCAGCAATGGAAAGAACACACTTATATCTTTCATCCCAATAAGAATTGTGTTTTTAAATCATATACATTTTAAAATATTAAATATTGAAAACGGTCTTTTTTTTTCCTTTTTTACAATTTTAAGAGTCCTGCGATCCCTTAAAGTAAATTTGTGTGTTACATTTGCTCACAAAAATATTTTTAAATTAAAAAAAATAATAATAAAGCAAAGTTTACTCAAAAAGTGGTTTATTTTAGCACTGCTATGAATTCTCTGAAGAGTCCATTATGATGAACTGGGTGATGAAGTTCCCTATGAAGATTAGTTTATACATTTAATTTCTTATTTTAATTCAATCCATCAATATCGTTTTGCGATTACTAAGAAGGATTAACCAATGATATATTTATTTTTAAGAGTGTGTTATTATAGCAAAAGAAGATAAATTAATCCCTTGAGACAATGAAATAATAAAGATAAATAAACTTCGATAAATATGTTGCAGAGAAGAACCAGTTTCAGTGTAAAGATAATTAAAAGTACATTTAATAAAAATATATGAAGTAAAATTTTTAATATTGACAACACACGAAAAGTTAAAAATATTTTCAAAGTTAATTATCAATAGTGAGATATTTTGAAGCTTCTGTATAACAAATTAGAAGTATTTTTAACAAACAAATTAGCTGAAAATAATAGATATTATTGGTGATTTATTAAAGCCAAAATATACTAAAAAGGACTTTATTTTAAACAATGCCATAAACCCTCTTTACCCGCGTTATAAATATAGGTGAAAACCACATTTTTGTAATTGAAAATTTTATATTAATATATTTTATAGAATGTTCACTAACAATACCAAAAATGTTTTTATAATAATTTTAGATTATAATAATTTTTATTTTAACTAGCAACTATGTATTCAAATGATATTCTACTTTCGTATTTGCCTCACGCCAGGGGTAAACAGCCGAAGAATTCACCTAAAATCACTATTTACATGCAGTCTTTTCATTCTGATCATTTCAGTGGTTCAACCGTGTAGTTTTATTACATGCCTTAACCCCTTGAAGGGCGGTGATGCCATCACGACATCACATAATCTTAATCCCTATTTGCCACATTAGCACCAGAATTTTTTAATGTGAATTTCACTTTTATTAAGTACGCTAAAATATATTTTTACTTGTTTAGAAATAAGTTTTCTTGTAAATACTGGTGTAAGTCAATTATTTCAACATTTTGCGAATACCAGTACTTTGCCGCTGAAAGGGTTAAATTTGTGTTTTATTTATATTTTATTATTATATTTATTTATTGATGGCGTTTAAATTTCTTTATGGCATATTAGAAACAAATTCTGCAGTTTGCCAGATTGGGGAAATTTTAAATTGAGATTATTTGACTTTCACCACTTTTAAAAATAGCATAATTCGCGTATTTTTCAGAACTTTTAATCTAGTTTTAAATAGGACGCATATTTCTATTTCAAAAAAGCGGTGACAATCAACAATCTGGGCACAAAAATGTCCCTAATCTGGCAAAACGGAAACTCTGAGCTAGATATATTATTACTTTCTTCTATCTTTACAAGAAGAAAGTATTGGTATCATGAAAATTTTCGAATTCCAGTTTTCAACGGATTTACACGTTTTATGGGTCAGAGATTCCAAAAAAAAATTTTTTACAGAATGTCTGTCTGTGAGTCTGTCTGTCTGTCTGTGTGTGACACAAATTTTGTGGGCGCTCTATCTCAAGAACTAATGCACGGAATTTAATAAAAATTTATATTCAAGTAGTTCCTGATATAGATTGGTGCTGATTAGTTTTTAGTGTAAATCGCGCTGCTATGTAGCATTTTGAAGGATTTCCGCAAAAGCTGTATCTCAAGAACTAATGCACGGATTTTTATAAAACATCAGATTCCGTTAGTCCTTGACATGAATCGATGCTGTTTACGTTTTGGTGTAAATCGCGCAACAGGTGGCGCTGCGATGCTGCATTTTGCAGCATTTACACTATTTTCGCAGTAGTTCTATCTCAAGAACTAATGCACACATTTTCATCAAATTTCGGATTTAGTTAGTCCTTCATATGAAATGATGCTGACTACGTGTTGGTGAAAATCACCCGATAGGTGGCGCTGCTGTGCTGCATTTTGAACTATTTCCTCAATAGCTCTATCTCAAGAACTAATGCACGAATTTTCATCAAACTTCAGATTTAAGTATAACTTGATATTGCTGCTGATTATGTGTTGTTGCAAATCGTTCAACAAGTGGCGCTTCTATGCTGCATTTGTCATGATTTGCGCAATACCTCTATCTCAAGAACTAATGCACGAATTTTCCTGAAACTTCATATTCAGTTAGACGTTGACATAATTTGGTGATAATTAGGTTCTGGTGTAAATAGCCCAATAGGTGGCGCTGCTATGTTGCACTTTGCTGGATTTACACGATTTCAGTGACAGTCATACCTCGAGAACTAATGCACGGAATTTCATATTTTTACAATTCTCATGATGAACACAGATTGCCATTTAATTTGCCACTGAGGTAGTGAATATTGAAGTATTGACATGTATGTGATAGAAGAAAGTTTTGTGATGGCCACAACATACTAGTTTTAAATGCAAATGGATTTATCTTTCGCAATTATCTGTATGCGATAGCGATATAGTTAAAGCAAAATCACGCTTGAAAATTATTTTAAAAACCACAATATATGAGTAAATTGCTAAAATGTTTTCAAACCAATTGTGATACAATTATCAAGCAAATTCCATTTGAAAATACATGTCTCCAAATTCGGTTGCGTTTTAAAACTTGCAAGAAAAACCTTAATTGAATCGTCTAGTGTTGTCACCGTAAAATGACGTCAGCGTTTTGCACGGTCGCGTTTGTCCTTTATAATATAGATGCTTCTATGGTATATTTCCATAGTGGCTTTTAACTTTAATGAAACTGCAAAGGCTTATTTACATATCTCCATTTATATTTCTGTTCATTAACACTAGGACCGCCGGAAATTTTACCCAAGTGTTATAAAAATATTTTACACCAGAATTTTTGTTGAAAACTGTCTAACTTATTTATTTAACTTATTTCTCCGAGGTACATATTTAACTTACTTTAGAAAGAAATTTCTGGTTCGAATTGAAGTATTTTTATGTGGTACCGGTCAAAATGACCGCTATGGCGGCTTTAGTGTTAAAGTATTTTTGCAATTGCTAAGAAAACTAGTTAATAATACATTTATTTTTAGAGATTGTTTTTTTCTAATTTAACAAGAATTAAATAAACATTACTCAGATAGAAAATAAACTGCTAAAGAAAAACAAAGTACAGTTCTAATTAAAAGTTTGAAATTCTGTAAAGTTAATTACATCCCAAGGTTTTTTGAGAGTATGAGGCATTCCCTCCTCAAGTTTGGTATTACATTAATCGCAGTCCCTCCCCCGAAATTAAAGGATTTGTTAAATGCGAAAATTGACCCTATCCAAGCTATCAATAGATCAGGAGTATATATTATACCCTTCAAGAAAGAAAATAGAGAAAGGTATGACACTGCGAAAATTTCGTAACAGAATTAAAGAACATGAAGCAGATCTGAAATTTAATAGACCCCATACTGCATTAGCAAGATTAGCACAAATTCAACCTAAAAAATAGATTTCATTAGAGCCAAAATTATATTCCATACAAATAATCACCAAGAAGCTATGCTATCCCAAGAGAATCCCTGGAAATAATATCTAATAAAGAAATAGTTTGTAACGATATATTATCATATGATATCCACGCAGTCTGGAAAGAATTAATACATAGTTAACAAACCTATACTTTTTGATAAAAGAATAGCATTTCTGTCCCCCACCCCCTTATATTCCAATCCACCCTTGAAATGAAATGGTCTGTTCCGCACAGGTCTTGAAACGCGGAGAGAGAACAGCTGTCAGTTTTTCACTGAGGATGACCGAGGAAGTGTCGGTCGAAAACGTTATGGATTTTAAATGACTTTAATGTGTTTTTAAAGGATTTTATTATACTTGACACCTGTAAGCAATGTATTTACATTTTGTGTATCTTATATACGTTTATGAATATTTTCCTAATTTTAAACGAAAATATATATGCAGAAGAAAAGCACAATTTTTTTTTTTTTTTTTTTTTTTTTTTTTTTTTTTTTTGCACAACCGATTAACTATATTTGGATATATACGTGGACGTGAGTTCCAAATCCCGTCTTATACAGATAATCAAATTTCGGGAAATCGTGAAAATCTCTAGCTGCGTCCATCAGTTTCCATTGTAAATTACAGGAATTAGATTTCCGCTTTTTTGCACACCAGTATTTTTTTTTATAGAGAAAATATTATATTATATAATCGGAACATTTTTGCGATTTAAGGGGTCTAAGGACTCCTAACATTTTCAGGGGCAGAGCTGTTCGTAAAATGATGAAATAATTGACTGACAACAGAATATTCAAACGAATTTCTTACTAAATAGCAAAACGCTATTTTGCGCTTTAATTACAAAAGCAACATTTTATTAAAATATTCGTGGTGCCACTAGTCAGTTTTGGAATTAAAATTAGGTGGCTAGGCCCTCTTGCCACCGCCCTTAAAAGGGTTAAGGCTTCAAAATTTTTGAAAATTTAACTTTTTTAGATGTTAAACTCCTATCTTCTCTGAACACTTTAATATAATATTTTCCTTGAAATTGTTATTAGAACGGAAGCTATGGCTTTTAAAATTATTCCCGCTCAATAGCTGAAGCGGCGTTTCCGAAACTTTGAAGTCATTTTTCTCCAAATGACGTTTTTGGGCATAACGCGCAGGATGTCTCAAAAACTTCTGAATATTTTTTCATAAAATTTTCAAAATATACGTTTCATGTTAATATGTATACACTGAACCTAAAATTTCTTTATTATTGTTCAAAAAAAAAATATTTTTTTATCTGATTATGTTGTGCAATTTTTCAAAATTTTGTATTAGGTATAACATCCTATTAAAAATATAAAAATGCTTTAAATACAAATTTATTTAAGTTCAGGGTAATTATAAATTTGAGGTATAAGTAGGCAGCGAAATTTTCATTCTAGTTGCGATAGTTATTTTCAAATCGTGCGCGTAGGACGTTATACAATTTTTCTGCTCGTCAAATATCTGACAGTTTGCTAGTTCTGAATCTTGCAATTTTTCAAATACATAAAATGAAAGAATGTACTTATATCTTTCATCTCATTAAAAATTGTGTTTAAAAAAATTAAAATAAAAATTTTATGCATTTTAAGATATTAAATGTTGAAAATGGTTTATTTTTTATTTTTTTTTTCAATTGTAGGAGTCCTGAGACCCCTTAACAGAGCAACATTTTCCCTAACAAAATACTGGTGTGCAAAAAAGCGGAAATCTCATCCCTGAAACTAAGATTTTATGGCAGTAACACACGAAAAAACTTTTTTTTTTTTTTAATTTTTTTTTTTTTTTTTTTTTTTTTTTTTTTTTTTTTTTTTTTTACAGATTGTAGTGTTTTTTCAGTGCAGATTTAACAGTAGAATAGATTGATGGGAATAATACGATTTTGTTTTTTAAGTTTTGGATAAGGAGAATTTTGTAACTCACGTCCTGACACATATTTTAGAGAAAAAATAGCAGAATCTGATGAATATTACAGATTACTTTTTCAGTTAATCATTAACACACTAACCCTTAAATGCATGAATTATTCTTTTAGAATTGTGTTTTTTTATTTTTATATTAAGGATTAGACACAAGAAATCTTAAGATAGATTTTTAACTTTATTAGTAGCCTATTTTTGTAATTATCAGAGGATTAATATTGATTAGATTTTTAACTTTATTTAGTAGCATTGTGTAATTATTAGAGGATTAATATTTCTATATAAATATAGTGGTTGCAAGCACCTAATTTATGCATTAAATTTAAATAAAAAAAGATGGAAATTTACATCACTATGCAATTAACCCCTTGAGGGGCGGTGGGATAAAATATATCCCACCTAATTTAAGCAAGCTTCTCACCAGGAAATTTTAACTAAATTTTAAATCTTTAGCTTTGGCGGAAACTCGTTGAAAAATTGCTTTTTCTTATTTAAAAATAAATTTTTTCGAATATTCCGGTGAGAATTCAATATTTAGGGGAATTTTTGCTTGCCCCTCAAGGGGTTAAGGGTTAACTGCAGAAACTGTAAGACAGGGTCTTCAAATTTTTATGTTTGTCACCAGAAATATTAAAAAGTAATATTTGATTTATTTAATGTTCAAACTTTCTGTAAATATTCAAGGTAAATTTTTAATTAAAAAATAGTGGTATCTAGATAGTTAATTTAAATTTAACGAATAGTTAATCTAAATTTAACGTATAGTTAATATAAATTTAATGGATAGTTGATTTAAATTTTATTTTTATTTTTAACGGTGCGAAAACGCACCAGTAGCAGGTAATGGGTTTATGTGCGAATGGTTAATCAATTATCTCTGGATATTCGGTCAATACAATGAAAGTAATGATAGTACGATTCAATAGTTCCATTTGTCCCCGCCCCAGTATCGCCAGATTGGGGACTTTTTTAAAATTCAGATTATTTGACAGTCACCGCTTTTTTAAAATAGTATAATTCGCATATTTTTCAGAATTTTTAATCTTGTTTTAAGTAGTACGAATATTTCTATTTGAAAAAAAGCGGTGACAATCAACAATCTGGGGACAAAAAAGTCCCCAATCTGGCAACACTCTCCCAAAGCAATATAAGTAAGTGTACAAACTTAATACTGGAATCGGGCGTAAATTCACACAGTTGCGCCATTTTGTGGACGGGGTGATAATCCACATACGCGGGATTTTAGTGTGTCGTTATATATTACAGGATATCTACCGCCTGTGCATATTTTCTAAATCTTTAGATACTCATGGAGTTGAATCTTGTTTACCACACATGTTGCAAAAAAACGGCGAAACGAGAGGTGCGGCCAGATGCACTTGACACCACAAAGTTTTCTTCGCCTTATCAGATACATTCAAGGTATTGATCAAGGTGAAAAAAACTTTAGAATTTTAGTGGTGTGAAGTAAGAAAACAGTTAGGCAACTTCCTGTAGTTAACCCTTTCCGGCGCAGTGTCCATTAAAAAAGGACACCTAATTTTAATTCTAAAACTGACAAACGGCACCAAGAATATTTAGCTAAAATTTCCTATTATAATGTGCATTAAAATAAGCAAGTTCATATTTTCTAATAAATTCGTTTCTAAATGGCGGTGTCAGTCCAATTTTTCATCAATTTATAAACAGAATTACTCCCCGCAGGTAAGGGTTAACCCCGTTCTCTACGGGGCGTGCGGCCTTGATTGATGTGTCCTCGCCTTTAATCTTGCGGGTAATTCTCCCATTTAAGATAGGAAACTTACTTATATCACTTTGCACTGTCCTGCCCTGAGGGTCCACCATATTGTGAGTACAGAAAAAAAAACATCCTGTCAATCTCAGTAAAAAGGACAGGCCTCGGACCGGTCACTTTTTTGGCCACGACTAATTTTTTTAAATTATTCTTATGGGATATTATTTCAAAAACAGAAATTAAAAGCTCGCCACGAAGCGGATTCCTGCGACATTTCCAAGATAAATTTAACCCCTTAACGCTCGAATTAAATTACGGTTGAAAAATTCAAATTGCTTATTGGCACCACTTTTAGGAAAAAGAAATATTCACCTTATTTAATGACAGGAAAAACGATACTAAAATATAGCCAATTTCACTATTTTATAAAACTGGTGGGGGTCAAACAATTTGAGTAAAATACACAGCCCGAGAATATGACGGGAGCGAGAATTAAGGGGTTAAAACAAAAAAAAAAAATCGTAAGGAAATAGTGGTCGTAAAAGTTTTGATTTATTCTTTATAAATGAGGCCGTCCAAGGCCTGAAGAGATTGAAATACCGCTAGGGATAACTTTCATCAGTGTAAAAGAAAAAAAAGTTTTGCGTTTTCTATGAATTCTATTAAATTTTTACCGGACTGCCAAGAAGTGTTATGTGTTTCACGCGTATCTGGGTATGTGGATGTCTTTATACCCTCGAAACATCACAACGGCTGGATGGATTTTAATGAATGAGGTCTCTATTGATTCTTCTTAACAGTCCGATTGTTATAGGCTAGGTTTCGTTTTTATAATTTCAAAATGGCGGCCGTAAAATAAAAAACGGCGGTAGACAAGAAAAAAATGTTTATGTACCATATTGAGTGGCATATCATTAGATAGGTCTTTCAAAATGAATACGATGTTTCATTGAATATTTTACAATCAGAAGCTCCGTTTAAATATTACACAACCTAGAAGTTATGTAGGTTGAATCTCTAGCTTTACTGCAACTCTAACCATCATAGACATGTATAGGCGTCATCAAAACAGTGTTTATAAATAGGAACTAACAATTAAACACAATTAAAAGTCATCAATACAAGTGAAAAATAGGTAAGTAATATAATAAATAGTTTAACATTGATGAGAAATAATTAATTAGTTCGCTTTTTACGCAGTCGATGTTTTGATTCTTTAAATTTAATTTTTACTTGTTTCGGTTGAAGATTACCTTGGCGGTAATCAGGACCTGTTGGTCTAATATAAGCAAACAACAGCTACATTCTTGGAACTACATTCTCATTATACACAATATGTCGCCTTCTTTTTATTCATACCTACCCTATGCAATGTTTCATAGTTACATAGATTGTGGTTTAGATTCGTTTCAATATAAAATAAGAGGAATTATAATTACTAAATCAGCTATATATTTTTCTTTTCTTCTATCTTTACAAGAAGAAAGAAGGGGACGTGGGGGATGAATGGGACATTTTCACAAAAATATTTTTTTATATTTTTTTTATTTAAATTACTATCAATATTATATATCACATTTCATACATTAGGTATTTGCCAACATATATGAACAATATTTATTCTAGACTATGATTTATTCATAAAAATATTATGAAATCAATAAAACGTTCCTCCCTGTCCCAATCATCCCCACAGCAGGGATGAATGGGACACTAATAGGGATGGATGGGACACAAAGATTTTCCTCCCTGTATTCAATTTTACCAAATTAAAATTTATAATTATAACCTTATATGAAAATTATATTTGTAATATATGATTTTACAGCACGAATCGATATGTTTTTTTTTTGTTTGTTTTTTTTCAATAACTTCTTTTATTGCAGTTTTAACTTTTAATGCAGACTTCGGCAATCAACCGGTTCTTTTTTTCCACTTATGAGGCATTTTAGATTTGAAACGATAGTGCAAAATGTCTTTTAAATATAGCATAGCTAATAATTTTCAATCATAACTTAATAATTAATATTAATTAAATGTACCGTAGAAACATGCAGAACGGAAATTATTGTGTCGATCGGAAGGTCATGTCGTGTTGGGAAAATCAATTCGTACCGGAAAATTCTGCCCGATAATTATTAGACATTAGATATCGGAATCAATCTCTAATAATTAAATGATTAAATTTTCCGGCACGAATTGATTTTCCCAACACAACCCGACTTTCCGATTGACCCAATATGTTAGGTGTGGGGATTTATTTGTGCAACATTTCAAAATTCAATATAATTTCCCCCGTTTGATCAATACACATATACTATTTTTATCAATTTTATCTATTTTGATTAAGTTTTAGCACCAATTTTTTGATAATCCATTAATAATTATTACAATACAATAAGTAACACTCAGAAATTTTAAACAATAGCAACTCATATAATACTATTTAATACTATTAATTGACGTAAATTATTGATTTATCATCCTATATAATACTATTTAATTAATAAATAAAATTTTCAACATCTCTAGGGAGGAGTGAGAATGTCCCATTCATCCCCATTTGAAATGTCCCAATCATCCATATGATGCATAATATCCCTTCTCAGCCATTTTACCTCAACAATTATTTTGTCACAATGGTTACTATTCATTCATTTTAATTATTGATATTGAACCTTAAAATAAATAACTACAACATAGCTTAATTTTTTTATATTGTATAAGATATTTCACATCTTCAAATGTAAAAAAAAAAAAAAAAAAAAAAAAAAAAAAAAAAAAAAAAAAAACATACTTTTAAGCAGAGATTTCAGAAAATGCAACTTTGAAGGAAAATGAAAACAGCAATGTGGTCCTACTTTTAGTTCTGAAGCACACTGTGGTAGAGGTATATGGGGTTAGGATGCAATTTAAAATAAATGTTTATTGCCTGAAATATTGAGAATGTCCCATCCATCCCCTAGCTCCCCTAATTGGATTCGTGAAAAAATTCGATTTAATTTACTCGATAGTTTTTGATGGATTTATACGCTTTAGAAGGTCCTGAATACGATTTGATGGTTTTTAGAAAATGTCCTTCTGTGAGTCTGTCTGTCACTCAGTGAGTCTGTATGTGACAAAAATTTTGTGGGCGGTCTATCTCAAGAAATAATACACAGAATTTCACAAAACAACGGATTCTGTTAAACCTTTATATAAACTGGTGCTGATTACTTTTTGGTGTAAATCGCCCAACAGGTGGCGCTGCTATTCTGCATTTTTCCCGATTTCCACAATAGCTATATCTCAATAACTAATTCACGGCTTTTCATAGAACTTCAGATTCAGTTAGTGCTTGACATAATTTGGAGCTGATTACTTTTTGGTGAAAATAGACCAACAGGTGGCGCTGCTATTCTGCATTATTCATTATTATGACTATAGCTCTATCTCAATATTTAATGCATGGATTTTCCTCAAACTTCGGATTCCGTTACTACATGATATAAATCAGCGCTGTTTAGTTTTTGGGGTAAATTTCCCATAAGGTGACACTACTACGCTTAATTTTTCTGGATTACCGTTATAGCTGTATCTCAACAAATAATGCATGAATTTTCCTCTAGCTTCAAATTAGGTTAGTCCCTGGTATAAATTGGTCCTGATTAGGTTTTGGTGTAAATCGCCCTACAGATGTCGCTGCTATACATAATTTTTTTTTACGATTTGCGCGATACCTCTATCTCAAAAACTAATGCACTGGTTTTCGTGAAACTTCAGATCCAGCTAGAAGTTGACATAAGTTTATGATGATTAGATTTTGATGTAAATCACCTAACCGGTGGGCTGATACACTTCATTTTATTTATTAAGATGTATGAGATAGAAGAAAGTTTTGGGATTGCTACATTGGACTAGTTTAAATCTGTATTTAGCTCAATATTTGCTACTTTATGCAGCAATTGTTTTACATTTTTTAATATGTGTAAATGAGTCTAAACTTTTTTTAACATTTAAGTTTTTTATCTCTGGTAAAGATTTACCCACGCTTCTTACATACAACACCATATCTTATTACATTTTACATGATTCGCTTATAAAGAGAAAGTAGTATTCAGAAGGTTTCTTCATAAACTCACAGGCATTATTAATTATGCCTAATTTTAAGCTAATATATATAATCTTAAGCTAATATAAATTTTAAATTTTACGTAAATTTTACAGGAGTAAATAAACTTTTAATAAAAAATAAAATATCAAATCCCTTAAACACATTTTTTAGCAAATTTAGGGGTTATTTCATTTTTACAAACACTTAATATAGATATAACCCATGGAGTCGAGATTGGAACATATTCGCCGCACCGGACTTCTTTTTATTCTATATCTTGTACTTTTTTAACATAATTTCTGATACAGTCAGAGCCTGATTACCAACGGGGCACATTCCCACCAGTAAAAAGAAACAAGAAATTTTGCCTTATTCATGGCAGCAATTTTACATAAATACGGCGTTTAGATAAGGAGAACATTTCTTTTAAAATTTATTGGTGTAAGTGTGCCCCGTTGGTAATCAGGCCCTGGATACAGTAAGATATTACCCATTCTCTTATTATAGGAATAGGTGATCAGGGGAACAAGAAGTGATGCTTTGATGGGGTTTCTAGTTGCAGAGCAACATTACTGCCTGTTGATGAATATTTGCGTAACACATCTTAGAGGAGCTATAAAAAATAGTCTAACCGTAGTACTATATGTACTATAATAAAAAAAATAAAAAAAGATAGAGATAAAAAAAAGAAAACAAATGTTTTTATATCACAGAGATAAAAACGGAGTTATTAAGAATATAGAACAATATAAAATCGGATTGGCTAATACGAGTGAAGGACACATTCATTGAATGACCAAGATGTTCGTAAAGTGTAAGAAAATGATGAATATAGCTAAAATTTAAATTAGTGAGATAGAATAACGATTAGAAATATTAAAATGAAAAACTTTAAGATAAAATAATAGCTTTACACTTTTCAAAACTGTTAAAAAACTCGTCATAGTCGGACAAAGCCAAAAAAAAAAAAAAAAAAAAACAAGATGTTAAGTAAAACTGCCTATCTCCTTCCAAATCAAAAAAGGACAAACTTTATTGTCATACATATAAATATATAAGAGATGAAATAAATATATCTAGTTGTTATGAAAAAGCTACCAAAAGGTGTTTTTTTTTTTTTTTTTTTTTTTTTTTTTTTTTTTTTTGTTTTTGTAACCTATTGTAGTATTGAATATAAAAATAGCAGCTAGTCCTGGCAAGTTTGCCATTTTGCCCTTTTTTTCTGTTCATAAAATCCCACTACATACCGCGAATTCCGAAGAAAGACTTTTTATTTTAGGTAGTCAGGGAATGTATGTAATTAAATGAAGAATATATTACTATTAACAATTTCCTGCAAGAATTAGCATTTTCTGATTAAAAAAAAATATATATGCCAAAATGGCAACATTAAGACCCAGCGTTGCCATATGTGGCGTTTTGTTTTATTCAGACATTCCGAATTCTCACCAGAAAGTTTAAATAGTTATTTTAATTTTTAATTAAGATGAACAATCCGGGAATATATTGATTAAATATTACTATTAATTTTGTTTTGTTTTGAATTTTGAATCTGTGCTTAAACAAACAAAAAAAAAAAAAACTGCCAGATTTGGCAACACTGCTAAGACGTGCATCGTAATCGAAGTTACACGTAAATGATGAGGTGCCAATTATTTTCACCACATATAATGACATGAGTAACGTTTAACTCTTATCTGTCCTTAGTCACCTCCCACGTGATATTGGGACTTTCCCACATCAGACATAAGACATGTGTGAGCTGATAAGATTAATCTGTTCGAGACCAGCATCTCTTGCACGATTTCTATTCATTTTGCACCATATTTTTAACACTAGAATGACGGTTAGGGGCCATTTTGACCCGTACCAAATGAATACAGTTCGGTTGAACCAGAATTTTTTTTTAATAAAGTTCAAAAGAAACGAAGATAAAAAGGCTAAATTAAATAAGTTAAATAGTTTTAAATGTAAATTCCGGTGTTTTTTTTAAACTTGAGTAAAATTTCCAGTCTATCTAGTGTTAAGCACTAACTTTACTTGTACTTTGACGACTTTGATTGCTCAACAGTGGAGCAGTGTTGATTTTGGGCTTTTTTGTCGTCAGATTGTTGATTGTCGCCGCCTGTTTTAAATAGAAATATTTGTCCTATTTAAAACTAGATTATAAATTATGAAAAGTACGCGAATTATACTATTTAAAAAAAGTGGTGACAGTCAAATAATCTGAATTAAAAAAGTCCCCAATCTGGCAACACTGCAGTGGAGCAGCAATGAGGGGCTTCCTAGTTGATTACTACTTAACACCCGGTCTACAAGTTGATCGTCTTCTTATATTGCGAGCCAATGGGGATAGAATATATGATGCTTTAAACTACTTAAAAAATAAAAGACAATAAATTAAAAAATAAAACGAATTTAAAATTTTAATAAAATTTAGAAGATTAAGATTGAAAATTAAAAGTTAAATTATTTAAGCCAAAAAATGTAAAATATAAAAATGTATATATGTAACGCTCGAACAATAGGCACTCCATCATATTTTCTCTCCTTTTGTTCTTTTTTCTTTCAAAAGAACTGACAAGCTGAATAAATTAGAATTTATGAGATGAGAAGAATATTTACAGAGTTGCTGCCGACAAGGCATCTGAGCTAAGCCGTAATTTTAAATTAACTGAGTTATTTTGTAAATAGTAACATGTAAATACGTTGTAAATATTAAACTTATTAGTCGATGAAAGGTTATCAAGTTTTAATTTGTATCTAAGATAGTTTCCACCTCGGATTCTAAATAATATGTTACATATATAGTTAGAAAAGGGAAACATTATATGGGAAAAATAAATATGTTATAAAATTATTTTTAAAAAATAGTTGATAGATTACAATATAAAAATAGTCACTCTGCGAATATTCGCTGAATATAATTGCAATCTAATGGCCAATCAGGAATTAAAATCTAGTGTCCGATAAGCGTTTAATAGAACCTGCAATTTTTTGCCGTTAGATGTTGTATATATATCTCTTGTCATGACAGACAGATAAATGTTAAAAACTTACTTTTCACGACCCAGAAGCGAATGTTTTAGTTATCCATATTCCTTGAAATAATAAGTTTTCTACTCTTAATTTATTTTAATATACTTTATAAACTCTAGTTGTATAAGATAAAATAACTTGTTAAAACAAAATATATTTAAATAATCATATTTAACAGACTTAACAAAATTATATTTAATAGAACATGGGAATAAAGAGGTTCAGAAATATCGAGAAATGGTCACGTGGAAATGGAAAAAAAATTATAAGTATAATAATTGTGAATAAAAAAGTAACGGATAGTACAATAAACCGCTATTATAGAATATAATTATATTACGGTGGCAGCGACTGAACAGAAGAAAAAGGAACTTTGTATGTTTTTAGTATTTCCTTGCTTGTAAAATTGGGGTTTAGTGACTTTTTTCTCGTTAATTCGATTTGCTTTTTTTTTTTCTTGTATTCTCCTTGGAATTCATTGATTTGATCACGTGAGTGGAAAAAGCAACGGAAGTGAACGGTAATTCACGAAATCAATTGTATCACATTTTACCCATAAGTGGCATAACATTTTATCACAATTGCGCATATTGACTTGAGCAATTTTAGGTTGAACACGCAACATTATTTTAATACGTTTATAGGAATTTACTTTATTTACTTACAACAAAAATATATATTCTGTTACATTTGAAACAACCAAATCATTAACCCATTATGTACTGAATTATGAATTCTTGAAAATTTTATGTTTTAAAGCACTTTTCGTGAATTCTTTGAAGTACATTTGTAGATTTACATAATCATTTAATAAATTTTCGAAGGATTTTAGAAGGATTGAATGATTTAGAAAGATTCATTAAATTTGAATTTATAGGGGTTTTGAGATATATTTATAACACCACTAAAATCTTTTATTTAAAATATTTTTCTTGGTATTTTGTAGAATTAGGAAATGTACAAATATAATGTTCTTGCAATAGAAATGAAGTAATATTTCCGAATTGAAAAATCACCGACCCTCCCCCCCAAACGTCAAGAAAGCTGAAAAGATGCACAGGCAAAAGAAATCATCCTTTTAAAAATATTTTTGTTTTGTGTAACCCATAATGCTTTTGGAACAAGATAAATTAATGCATCTAAAACGCATTTTAAACTGTATTACAACTAATCGATGTTGAAATGAATTTTATAATAAGTTATTTTAATGGTACTTATAAGTAGATAAAGGGTTAAAACACTGACAAAAATGAACTCTTTGCACTAGGTTGTCGCCGCTGCGGCGACATCATGTTTCATTGCAAAATTTGTTTTTGGCACGAGTAATAAAGGAAAATAAAATTTGCCTCATTTAATCAGAGCATTTTTGGAATTGTGTACGTGAGGGAATCTACTTTTTTAAAGGTTGTGCCGACCGAATAAAATTTGTCTAAGAGACGCCGGAGTCCAAAGGGTTAACTACATAATTCTTAACGTATTTAACCCCTTAACGCGCGAATTAAATTACGGTTGAAAAATTCAAATTGCTTATTGGCACCACTTTTATAAAAAAGAAATATTTACCTTATTTAATGATAGGAAATCGATACTAAAATATAGCCAATTTCACTATTTTATAAAACTGGTGGAAATCAAACAATTTGAGTAAAAGACACAGTCCGAGAATATGACGGGAGCTAGAATTAGGGGGTTAAAAAAGCCATAAATACAGATGGTTTTATATGATTTAAAAGGTGTCTTATGTGATTTCTTTTAAAGCTAGCTGTCCAGTTCAGAATACTATCATACAAATAATTTAGTAAAAAGCAGGACTGCACCTGGGGACTATTTTTTAATTCTGCATCGCACCACATTCTCAAAAGAGACACCTTTTATATGCACTTTGCCACCATATCGTCGATACCATGCATAGCTGCCAACTTGTACGGATTTTTTCTACCACTAAAATTTAATAGTAAATTTTAGTTAATTGAATCACCGAATTTCAAGAAATTTTAACGTTTAAATAAGTCAGAAATTTCTATTAAATTTTATTGGTGCGAAAAATCCGTACAAGTTGGCAGCTATGACCATGTCAAACTATCCAATATGAAAGCAGTGTTGCCAGCGGGCTACTTTTTTAAAATTCAAATTTCTTGATTGGCACCGCTCTTCTGAAATGGTAAAATTTATTTTCATTTCTCCTTGATTAATAAGTCATTGAATAAGGCGAGTTTTGCTGTTTCAGAAAAGTGGGAAAAATCAAGAAATCTAAATTTTAAATGTGTAGCCCACTGGCAACACTGTTTTCTTATTGGATAGTTGGACATGGTACAGAGGATAAGTAAGAAACACACTGGTGGAAATTGATTTTTGAAACAACGGATTTTTAGCAAGAACTTCTATAAATTCATTAAAAATGAATGAAATTTCATGGGATATATAGAGTATGTATAACAAATGAGTTACAAAAACAAAATTTCATACATAATATTAAACAAAAACAAAAAATCAAAAATTAGATTTTCGTAATATGCAAACATGGAAATTAATTTATGAAATATCTCATTTCATTGGCTATTCCGAAGTAAAATCACGAAAATTTGCATAAAACAAGGTAGTACAGTACATGCACAGTAGCCATAAAAATAGTTATATTTTGGAAGCAATACGCTTCAGTTATACTTTTCACGATGGGTAAACGAAAGATGTTGTCTGAGGAAAAAAAAGCTAAAATCAATGCATATATAGGATGTGGAAAGTCTGTTCCGGAAATTAATAAAATTAATTAAAAGAATAGTTGGTGTGATACATAACTATAGAAAAGATCCACCAAATTATGGCAAAAATTTTAACAAAAATGTAATCGACGTTTAAGTAAGAGGGAGAAAAGTGGGATACTTCAACTTGCATCCAAAGCTGACCAGACTTCAAAGAAGAGTTGTGCAGATCTATCCCTTCCTGTTACTTCCAGAAGAGTTAGGCAAATTTTATACTTTTTACGAAGCTTGAGATTGTCGAAAATGAAGTCTGGTCCAAAATTACTCCTGCATCACAAGCAGATGCGTTTGCAGTATTATGAGAAGTACATGACAATGGGTGACAATTGGAAGAAAGTCATTTTCTCGGACGAAAAAAGATTTAATTTGGATGGCCCGGATGGTTTGACGTATTTATTGGAGGGATCTCCGAAAAGAATCAAAATATACATTGAGCAGAAATTTTGATGGCGGAAGTTTGATGATTTGGGCAGCGACCTCTTATGATGGCAAAAATGAAATTGTATTTTTAAACGGTCGACAGACTACTTTTGATTACAGTTTTGTTTTAGAAAATTCACTTCTTCCATTTGCATGGCACTATTACGGTTTAGATTACATCTTCATGCTAGACAATAGAAGTACACACATTTCAAATGCAATAAAAGACTGGTTTGAAGAACAGAATATTGTTCTTTTAGGTCATCCACTTATTAGTCATGATCTGAACAGCTGCCATCGAAATACTCAAGGCCAGAGGACACGAGTTGTGACGTCATCACTAATCGACCGACTTCTCACTAGTGTTGGAATTCACACCAGAAAATTCTGAATAGAAATTTTCTTTTGTTTTATTTGTGAAATATCTATCATATTATAAAAATAATTACTATTTAAATTTTCCGTGAGAATTTGGAATCCCACAATAAAAAAAACAGCCAGATGCGGCAACACTGTGACATACTCGATATCTGGCTGAATTTTTATTTAGGGATTTCGAATTCTCACCAGTAAGTTTAAATAGTCATTATTGTTTTATAAGATGATAGATATTCCACAAATCAAATAAAAGAAAATTGCTATTCAAAATTTTCCGGTTTGAATTCTGACACTAGTGAGAAGACGGTCGATTAGTCATGACGTCACAACTCGTGTCCCCTGGCCTTGAGTATTTCGATGGCAGTGTCTGAACACCATCGAAAACGTTTGGGAACAGCCTTTTTGAATGATTTATGTAAATGGGATTCAGTACACATCAATTATAGAATTGAAAGGTTCAATCTGTCAAAACTGGAAATTAATTGATTAGAAATAAATTCAAAATCTTGTTTTATCATTGCCATCTAGAATAAAAGAAACTCTGATGATTAAAAGCGGCTTTACTAACTATTAATTTCAATTAAATGGGATATTTCATAAATCAATTTCCACGTTTTTATGTTACTAAAATCTAATTTTTGACATCATGTTTTAGTTTATTAATATTTATAATATTTTATTTTTCAAAATTATTTGTTGTTCATAGCATATATAATGTATGAAATTGCACTCGTTCTTAATGAATGTTATAGAAGTTCTTGTTAAAAAACCGTGATTTCATAAATCAATTTCCACCAGTGTATATACGACAATATTTATTTATTTTTAACCTTCCGTCTACCAGACGGGTCCATTGGACCCGACATGTACAGTCAAAATATTTATTCAAACCAGAAATTTCTTCAAAACAAACTAAATGTATAAATCAGACAATAATAAGTTAAATAAACAAATTAAATAGTTTTAAGTAAAAATTCTGGTGTAGAATGTTTTTATAAAACTTGAGTAAAATTTCCGGTAGTTCTAGGGTTAATAGCGTTGCAAGTAGAATATAAAAATATTGGCCAGCTGCCGCACACGTATTAAAACCATATTTCCCAGCTTTTCTCGACAAATTTTACGCTTTTTTCTCACAATATTTTTGAACAAAACTATTTGACCTATTTAAACACGCAGAGGGTATAAGAAATAAATTCTTCAGTTCATAAATAGTGGTAGGAGAAAATTGCAAAAGTTGGCAGCTGTATCATTCTATATATAGTTTTAACCGTTCATCTACGGGCGGTATTTAAAAGTATCACATACTTTAAACTTTCATCCCATAGTGAATATTACTAATATTCTTAAGGTACTTTGCAAAAACACTCATTTTACTCCACTTTATCCGGATATATGACAGCAGTAAATCTAGGTTTGTTATTTTAGCAAGGAAGGAGCCTAATTTTGAAACAGTCGATATGTTTTGTGCCGACATTTTGTTCAGATTGTCACGCTCGTCTTTTTATCGCTGCAAACACAGTAAAGGACATAAGATAAGTGTTGTATTTTTTTATGTGTTCATTATGATCTTAGAATACAATTTGAATAGCTATTTTAGGTGAACGGCGTATGTATTTGATTTAACAGTTGAATTACTCGGTAATACATATAAGTACAACCAGTACACTGGGTGTTTTAGTAAAACTTCTTGTTTACTTTTCGTCTGTGTAATTATCCATCGTTTTCATCTGCTTTAAAATGTAAAAAACTAAAATGAAGTGTAGTAATAATTTTCCTAGTATTTATTTTCTGTTTCATTATTATTTTTTATAGGAAATCGAAAATGTTGTGGCACCAGCTCTATTTTGCTATATTTATCTGATGTATAAGATATACGTCATAGATACATAAAGGCGGGGGTCGGAAGATGCGTCCGACAAGTAGCGAAATAACAGTAGTCTATACTTTTTACAGTAGTTTGTAATGTAGGTAGCTACATTTTGAATAATGTAGTGTGGCAAGTAACACGATACAAAAAATAAGTAGTTTGTAGCTAGAATCATCGCTACTTTTAACACTAGAAAGACGGCGTTCGGTCATTTTGAACGCTACCAAATGAATATATCTCGGTTCGAACCAGAATATTTTTTTTTTTTTTGTAAAACTAGTTTAATAGATACAAAGGAAAAAAAAACTAGTTAAATAAATGAATTAATGATTTAAAATAAAAATTCTGGTGGGAAATATTTTTATAAAATTTGAGTAAAATTGACTGTCTTTCTAGTGTTAACCCTTAATTGCATAGTGATGTAAATTTCCATCACCATTTTACTTAATTTTTAATACATAAATTAAGTTCTTACAACCACTATATTTATATAGAAATATTAATGCTCTAAAAATTACAAAAATATCTAATAAAGTTAAGAATCTGTCTTAAGATTTCTGGTGTCTAATCATTAATATAAAAATAAAAAACACAATTCTAAAAGAATAATTCATGCAATTAACACCTTGGGGACGATCGACCGGTATTCGTGCCGCTTAAGATGCTCAGAATCGGGGATTATTCTCATCAGTAAATTTTTATTGTAAATTTTTCCTTATTTAATCCAACCATTTTCCTGATTCAATTAGGCAAACATTTCTGTTTAAAAAAGCCGGTGATAAAGATTAAAAATTCTGTAAAAGACGCTCGTCCCCAAGGGGTTAAGGGTTAATGTTACTCCAGGAGAAAAAAAATGCACCATTCTGGAAATCACGTGGCCGAAACTTGATAATTCTGTGGAAAGTTTATTTGCTCAACCCTTTTCGAAGCTCAGTGGTAAATTTTAGCTGCAGTGTATATCAACACATCCAATGAACTCAAAGATTTTTCCCATTGACACTTGCTGATAAAATCAAGTACTAACACACTAAAGAAATTAATTTTCTTTCCGTCACCACTTATCTATTAACTGGTTATTCAATCTTCATGTTTTAATGCCGGGTTTCTTATTATTTAGAATTCCTTTTATTTGTATATTTATTTAGCGTTTCCATTTAGAGTTTTTTTTACTGTAATCTTCAAAATTATAAAACCCAATTCATTTAACATATTAAGAGTACACTGGAGAGTTAAGTAAACAAACATTTTGGTAAGTACAGTAAAACTTCCATAACAGACTTTCCCTATAACGAGTGGTCATTGTGTTATTCAATGCTGTCGTCATGTTTAGGTTTATGCAAGTGTACTTTCGAGCTTAACCCCTTGAGGCGCGGTGGTATGTCACCACTTAATTTTAATTCCCAAAACCCTCACTGGCACCAGAATTTTTGTAAACAAAATTCGGTTTGTTAGTTGCGTGAAATGTAGCTTTTTTTTTTTTTATATATTTATAAAAAAAGTTCGTTTTCAAATTCCGGTGTTAGTCATTAATTTAAGCACTTATGCAATGGAAATGCTCTGTGGCGCAAAAGGTTAAATTGAATTTGTTGATTAAATTTGAAAGTAGCGAAGTAGTAACTACTTTTGAACAGTAGATTGTAGTCTCTGCTTTTTAAAACAAATAGTTGTAGTTGTACTTAAACCACATTTTCGAGAAAGTAGTTGTAGTTCGCTGCAATAGAAAAGTAGTTTTTTTGCCGCCTGCAACTGCATATAGGATATAATCCTGTAATTTCAATTGAATTCTTCCATTCTTCCCATAGCACAAATATAATAAACTTTCAGTAATTGTCTTGGTTTTGAGTTCGAAAATATCGACAAGATGAAATTAGTTATTGTGCAGAAAACATTATAATGTGAAAAAGCAGTCCAAAAAAAAAAACCTTGGTGGGACATACCTCTGTTTTTTAATCAAAATTTGAAAAATAAACTGATTAATATATATTTTTCAGATTTAATGTAATGTATAGGAAAATACGCAGATACTACAAGGAAGAGTAGAATAGATTCAATAGTGGTGTTAAGCAGTATCTTTCTAATGAATCTTTATTAAGAAAAAATTAAAACATAGTAATGCTCCAGAAGACCCCCCCCCCCGCTCCCCGAAAAAAACAAACAGACACACAGTCTATACAAACGAAGTTGCTTCTACCTTGATAAAACGAGAAGTGATTACTTTCTGGCCAAGCATATCATCGAGCCAAGAAACATAAGTTAACACTAGAACGTCTAGGTGGTGTCAATTCGACACCGATCAAATGACAAAATGTCGATTCGAACCAGAATTTGTTTCGTAAAATTAAGTAGATTGCAACTGGAGCAAACTTTGTTGAATAAATAAGTGGAATTGTTTTAACCCTTTCAGGGGCAAAGCGATTTCATTGCTAAAGTGTTGAAATTAATGATTG
Source organism: Maratus speciosus (assembly GCA_963932465.1). Taxonomy (NCBI): domain Eukaryota; kingdom Metazoa; phylum Arthropoda; class Arachnida; order Araneae; family Salticidae; genus Maratus; species Maratus speciosus. The sequence continues at coordinate 242,359,954 of OZ010794.1, forward strand.
ACACCGGAATTTGAAAACAAATTTATTTGTAATTACGAAAAAGCTATATTTCGCATATATAATAAACAGAATTTTTTTTAAATCAAAATTCTGGTGCCTTTGTAGCATTTGGGAATTAAAATTAAGTGGTTTCATAGAAATACCACCCCTTAAGGGGTTAAATAAAAATTCTGTTGTTAAAATGTGTTTATTAACCCCTTAATTCTCGCTCCCGTGATATTCACGGGCTGTGTCTTTTATATATTTTATTCTTTTTTCGGTACAGATGTCATATTCGCCCCATATTGGCGCGATTTTTTTCGGTTGCCAATTTGGCGAAAAACATCAACAGCATAAACAACATAATCCGGGTTACCACATCAAGCAAAATAACGACACTTTGGCGCAAGTTAAGTACCCTTTGCCTATATGATTTGGCGTCAGAAAAAAATCGCGCCAATATGGGGCGAATATGACATCTGTTCCCTTTTTTTCTTTGATCCCCACCAGTTTTATAAAATTGTGTAAATGATTTTATTATGGTATCATTTTACATGTCATTAAATAAGGTGAATATTTATTATTCCAAAAAGTGGTGCCAATAAGCAAGTTAAGTTTTTAAACCGTAATTTATTGCGACCGTTAAGGGGTTAAGATTGGGTAAAGTTTCCGAACGTTCTAGTGTTAAGTCTGTTCCCAAATCCAAAGGCGCTGCTTTCTGTCATATTTTTTAAACTCATTTTTCTCAGATATTCATGAAATTGGCAGGTGTTCTTAATCAAAAACTATGTAATCGAAAGATGTTTTCCAACTTTTGTAAATGCAGACGATCTTTCTGAAAATACTGTCAAAGTTTGCGTTTTGATCCGTATTTCCGGTAGTGACACCGCAGCATTAGAAAAAAACGGTCATCCTCTGACCAATATCTAGATAGCATGAACATTAGCAGTAAATTTGATTTTTTCTGACATTATCTTGCCGTAACAAATTTGAATTGAGAAATGCGCAGCAAATTTTCCGCAAGGTATACCATTCCCCACTTGCATGAGTAGTTTGTTGTGAAACTGATGGCAAAACTCATTAATTCACGAAAGTGACGAAAACAAAAAATATCACTGTTGAAAGAAAAGACAATCAGCACATACGCAGAAATTGCAGAAATTTTATTCGATTGGCACCGCTTTTTCTGAACACTATACTTTTCAAATACTCCCCCCCCCCCAAAAAAAAAAAGAAAGAAAGGACTGATATTGAGAAGTACAGATATTGCCCGAACTTGTTCGAGATGATGAAAACGATGCATGCGCATCAATAGACCTGATCAGGTCTTTGGACTTCTCCGAAGGGGCTAAACTTATAGTGTAACAGTTGTAAACCGAAAGTGGCGCGTGTGAAGATTACTACTTTGCAGTGTTGTCAGTGGGCTACTTTTTTTAAATTCAGATTTCTTGTGTGGCACCACTTTTTTGAAACGGTAAAATTCACTTTGTTTTTGCCTTTATTAATATGTCATTAAATAAGGCACATTTCACCATTTCAAAAAAGTGGTGGCAATCAAGAATCTGATTTTAAAAAATGTAGTCCATCTGGCAACACTGTTACTTTGCAGTAAGTTTACAGTATTTTTGATTACTTGTTTGCCGTTAATTTGCAATAAATTTGATGCAGCATGAATTTAACTTGCAAGACAAGTTATCTGCAAGTTCAAAGTGTGGTGACTTCGACGTTTGCGTTATCTTGCTGAAGTCTTGTTAAGAACTTTTAGTCTTGTCATGCTGAGCTTGCTCCAACTTTACAGGTTTCAAAGCAAGACTTCTGCTAATTTTCTGCAAATTAAAAATGCTATCTTGTATATTGCTTAGAACTCTATACGTAACTTTTTTCTAAAAAAGTGGAAAATTCATTTTGATTTAAATTAGATCCAATAATCAGGTCTGCCAATTTTATGCCTTTATGTTAAAAAATAGGTTATAAAGTTTCGCGTTGTTGAGCAGAGGATATGAGAACGGTATTAATAAAAATGATAACGCCAGGGAGCAGGACAATTTCAATTGTAATTTTTTATTTCAATCAAGCGGGAGAGAATAATTTGGAAGAAGTTAAAAAAAAAAGTTCTCCATTTACATAGCTGTCAACCTTCCACTAATCTTCCGTAATGTCTGGATTAATTTGACCCAGTTTAACCATATTTCGAAACAGATTTTTTTATTATTATTTGCAATGCTTATTTATTTAATTCCAGGTTTCAACGATCAACATATTTCATTTCATTTCTTAAAAATATTTCTGGTTCGAAACGTATTAAACCAGGGTCAAATTAACACAAGTATTACGGAAGATTAGTTTGAGGTTGGCACCTATGCATTTAGGACGTCTTGCAAATATTTGTATTTAAAGTTTCTGACCGAGGATGCTAGTTTGGATTCTTTTTTTATTTAAAAAATAGTAAATTCATAGCAAAATGTTTGAAAACTACTTTTTAATACATTCGATATAGTTGCTGACACCATCCAACATAGTTGAAAAGTGTTTATGACTATGGTTTGTCGACCCCTAAGCAAAATTTAATTATAAAATTAAATAGTACTCTTTATTAGTAATCGATTTGTACTATTTGAATTATTATATAATACGATGATTTGCGCCAGAGTCAGTAGGATAATTATCCCCCCCCCCCCCATCATTCTTTACCCTTTGCCCTCCGTTGTCGCCGCTACGGCAACATCCTCTTTCTTTGCAAAATATGTTTTTGGCACCAGAAATAAAGGAAAATAAAATCTGACTTATTTAGACAGAGCATTTTTGAAATTGTGTACCTGAAGGAAATGTCTTTTAAAAGAGTGGTGCCGGCTGAGTAAAAATTGTGTAAGAGACGCCGGAGTCCAAAGGGTTAATAGCTGCTTTATTAAAACTTAATAATACCACACTTCTGCATGCAATTTTTGGTTTATTTAAATTGATGATATGATTAAAAAGTATTCAATTTCATAGCTTTTAACAAAACCTATTGTAGATAGAAAATGTATATTTTCATATTAAATCGAGGACGCTCTACAACTTTGCATTTTTTTCCCAGTAACTTGCACCAATTTCGAGATAAAATCACTATATCTGCTGTTTGTCGGTTGGTGACATATTAAGTGATCTTTTCGTATAGATTTTAGACACTTTTTTATGCCTATACACTACGTTAGAAATATATATGGTTCTGTTCAAAAGTTAATGAGGATGGATGAGAATTTAGTCGGTACCCTGTGTATCACTAATACGAATATAAAATAAAATATACCAATTTTAAATGATTTAATTAACCATTAAAAAGATCAAATTTAAAATCGAGTTATAATTATATTGTTGATTTAAGAATACTGCTTGCTAACAAAACTTTAATAAATGCAATTTAGCATTAAAAAAATCAGTTGGTATCCATTAAATATATAAACAGACGTGAGTAAAATTTCTTTTTAAAACTTCAAAATTTGAGAAATATTAATTTATATTTAATGAGTTGTTTTCATATTTTCTTTACGATATATCTTTTATCGGTCATTAAGTTAGATAAATTCATTATCTAATGAAAAAATAATTGCATAGCAACTTTAGAAAAATGGCCAAATCAGTTCTGTTGGATGATATTGGTAAGTACAAGAGGTATATAATTAACTTCAGATAAATAATTTCAGTATGGAGAAAATATAAGTTTGCAGTTTTGATAAGTTATTGATTAAAGCTTTGAAAGAGTTTTTCATAACATCAGTGAGTTTGAGGTTATGAATTCCCAATTATCTTATTTATAAAAGTCAGAAATATTTAGTTGTAAAAAAAGTTTTTATCATTTAAGATTAATGAGAAAGTTATATTTTCAAAATTAACTTTACTTAAATTTCATAATGGAATTAATTTTATTTGCAATGAGAAATTGTTCTTCTCGGAGTAATGTTTTAAGGGGATCCAGGGCTCAAAATTCTATTTTTTTATTTATAGAGATTTTGTAATGATTTTTTTTCTGAAATATCTCTTAATATAATAAGAATATTGCTTGTACAAAAAAGCTGAAAAAAAATAAATTGTAAAATTTAAAACATATTTAATTTTTTATATAACTCTGGAAATACTTACTCGATTTACAAAATTTTTACACTTTTGTGTACAGAAAATGCGTCATTTTATTTTGTCTTCAGGATTTCTTAAAATATTGATCAGGAATTTTATAAAAAAAAAATTAATTAAAAAAATGAAGTTTTTTATGAGTGAGTTTAGCATTAATTAGCATATTTTCTCAATTATCACTCATAATTAAAAATCCTGAAGACAATTTGTTGGAAATGTAGCATAAAATCTCTGTTAAAATTCTCATACATATATCTTGCAAGGAACTTTAGATATATTCTTATAAAGTTGGCAAATAGTGAAAAAATTCATTCTGAGATACATGGAGCAAAAGTTCTCGTCAGCGGGCAACTGATGCATCGCTTCTCAAGGCAAAAGGATCTCTCTCTGGATCTAATGAAGATAAAAGCATGCAGTTTGCGTTATTTTATGATAAAAACTCAATATTTATTTTAAGCAAATAAAAAAAATTGCATTTTTTTGAGAATTGTTAGCCCCGGAGCCCCTTAAAACTTTCAGCTAGCGAACTTTTTTTACTTTAGCTGTAATAGATAATTGTATTAACAAAAAAAAAAAAAGAAAAAGAAAAAGAAAAAGAAATGCGTTCACAATTTATTTTTTTACATAATTTTTACAATCAGATAATTCACACACAATTTTTACAATCACACTAATATCTATATATTTTTGTTTTTGATTAAACTAGTGTGACCACCTGGGTACCACTATTTTATAATAGTGTCGTCTAATAATTTGTCTTATTTAAATGCTAAATTTCTGAGAGTAAATAAACATAAAATTTCTATTGTGATATAATGGTACACAGAAGGGCACATTTGGTGTTTGCTCTTTTAAAACTGGTGTCAAACGACACCATTTGAGATATTTCGTTTGATGATAATTTGTATTTATCATATTAACCCCTAAACGCTCGAATTAAATCACGGTTGAATAATTCAAATTGCTTATTGGCACCACTTTTATGAAAAAGAAATATTCACCTTATTTAATGACAGTAAAAACGATATCAAAATATACCCGATTTCACTATTTTATAAAACTGGTGGGAATCAAAGAAACTGAGTAAAATACACAGCCCGTGAATATGACGGGAGCGAGAATTACGGGGTTAAAATAGTCGCAAATTATTTTCATTAGATTCAAGACATATTTTTACATTTATAAAGTGGCTGGGCAACCAAAACATTTTTTTTTATTACCAACTTTAAAAAATATATTTTTTTAGATTATATTGTGTAAATATTTAATTAAAATACTTTAACACAAAAAATTTTCTAAAAATATATTTGTTTCACAACATTTAAAAATTCATCAATTTTAACCATCGAATTTAGCACACCCCTCATATTTTATGATTTTTTAAAAATTTTTACTTGATTTATTTATTGCACCGCAGTAATGGTATTTTAGATTGATTTAATGATCAGGTATTTTTTAATAACAATAGTTTTAGAGAAAAAATTAACTATATGCATGTTGCAAAAACAGAAAAAAATAACTAGTTTTTGTACAAAAAGAATTTTGCTTTAAAAAAATTATCAAAACATTAAAAATCCAATTCTTGAATCTTTTATTTATAGTATGAAGTTCAGCTAGAAAAGAATTCAATCTCTTCCATTCATATCTAGAAAGTATTAGCATTTTGAAGATATGGAAAATTCGAAAAATCCCGAATATCGAAAAAATTAGTTTAAAGATTTTATTTAAAGAGTCAAATGAGCTGTAACTGTGGTTCTATATGCAATATCAGTCAGAAATTTTGTCAGGATGTAGACGAACATGTGTGGTATGTGATAAAATAATTATATAAAAATCGAATTACCTACAGAATTTCCATATCTGTTTGGTTTCCGAGTCCCCATACAAAATACAAGTAAAATAAACAGAAATCGAAACTTCAAAAGTGTCGTTTGGCATCGGTAGAAATAATACTAACCCTTTATCTACTAACGGTACTTATGCGTACCACTTTAAACTTTTATACCATAGTGAATATTACTAATATTCTAATGGTACTTTGCAAAAAACACTCTTTTAACTCCACTTTATCCAAATACATGTCAGCAGTATTATTAGATATGTTATTTTAAAGAGGAATGAGGCTATCTTTCAAGCAGTCGATGTGTTTTGTGCCGACATTTTGTAAAAATTGTCACGCTTGACTTTTCATTGCTACAAACATAGTAAAGGATATAAGATAAGGGTCAGATTTTTTTTATGTGTTCATTATGATCTTAGACTACAATTTGACTAATTATTTTATGTGAACGGTGTATGTATTTGGTTTAACAGTTGAATTAGTCGGTGGTATTTATAAGTAGGGGAGGCATGATACACCTTTTTTTTACTAATTTTTACAGCCCATAGAAACGTATTTTTAAACATATTTTTCCTGTTTTCTTATAAAGTGACCTATTATTCATTTATAAAAAAATATTGTGAATTTAAAAAATAATCCTTCAAAAAATATATTCCAATTATTGTGAATGGTTACTACCGTATCAAATCTCCCCATTGCTGGGGAGGATTGATACACTAGCAAGGGAGGTTTGATACATTGTTATGTAAATGGAAAAAAAAATTCAGACAATTCAATTTATGCGTCATACAATTTTTTATGATAAATCTTGAAATATTTAGGTAAAATTTAAAAAGAAATGACATTGACATATTTTTGTTTCAGAAATGTTTTTTTACAAATATATATAAAGAATTGCTATTATTTAAACAACTCTATTAACACACTTTTTAATAAATAAATAATGAAAAAAAGAACCTAGAGATCTTGCTGAAAAAAAATGAAGTGAACATTGCTGATTTGCAAACAATTTAACATAAATTTAGCACATTTAAGATTTCCTTAACAATACTTGCCAACCTCCCGCTTTTTTAAAAACGACAAAGCATACGTTCAACCAGAAAATTTACAAAATTAAATGTTACTTCGTTCTATGTGGCAGTCACTTGAAACCTAGATGATTGAATTTTTCAAATATATTTTTTGGTTTAAAGTGTATTTTGTTGATTTAAAAAAATCGGGAGATTGGCAAGTATGCTTTAACCCTTTCAGGTCAAAGCATTTTTAATGCTAAAGTGTTGAATAAATGAATGGCACCGGAATTTACCTACAAATTTAATTGGAAATAAGAAAAAGGCTATATTTCACGTTCGTATTAAATTGAAAATATTTTACAAAATGCTGGTGCCAATGTGGCGTTTGGTAAATAAAATTAAGCGGTTTCACAAACATACCACCACTCCTGAAATGGTTAAAGGAAAACTAATAAGTCTATCATTTTCGTAAGTAAAATCCTGTGGATTTAATGTTTTTTTTTTTTTAATTTGCCCTTCGTCAATTATAGAAACAATTTTCCTTTTAAGGCCATTTAAACTTTTTTTTCTTCTACATAACGAGCAAAACGAACTAACCATCTATCATGGCACTGCTTTTCTATGTAACCTACATAAATGAATAGTCTCTTTGTTCTTCCTTACCAATTTCAGTAGCTCTTGCTGTAAAACAATAATGAATATTACAGTACTATATTAGTTTACAACTTTAAAAAACTATTAAATTCCAAATATACAAGTGTATCTTTTCTCCCAGCACTAATGTATCATTTCTCCCTATCATGCCTTATTGGATTTTCAATCACTTTGTATAAATGCAGTTGCAAAATGCCAACCTGCTTTCTGTTAAAAGTCACCCTAATACTGTGAGTTTCAAATAAAATAAATTACTAGATATTATCGCAACAATAATAAGAGTTATAAAAGAAAATCAATGTTTAAAAAAATTTACATTGACATTCCAAAAGTCTTCAAAATTAAAAAAAAAAAAAAAAAAAAAAGAAAAAAACGTTGTCAGTTCTTCACTGCTAAGTCCAGCTAATGATGACCTCTGCTAATAAAAGAAGACTTTACATCTGTTACAATGGTTGTTAATGCTATTTGTTGAGAAAAATTGTCAATGTATAAACCCTTCCTATGTATCAAACCTCCCCTACCTCCCCTACCGTCAGTACACTGGTTGTTGGAGAAAACTTCTTGTTTATTTTTTATCTATGTATTTATCCATCGTTTTCATCTGCTTTAAAATGTAATCACTAAAATGTAGTGTAGTAATGATTTCCGTGGTATTTCTTTTCTTTTTCATTGTTATTTTTTATAGGAAATCGGAAAAGTTGTGGCACCGGGTAGTTTTTGCTATGCTAGAATTGGCATATGTAAATTCATATATTGCATATGTGGAAATGCGAGCGAACATGTTGCCCGTGAAATATTGACGTCGCATAACTAAAAGACTGCTAACAAGATCGAAACCTAATTTTTTTTTTTTTTTTTTTTTTTTTTTTTTTTTTTTTTTAACCGTTTCAGGAGCAAAGCATTTTCAATTCTTAACTGTTGGAATAAATTATTGCACCGGATTTTGCCAAACGATTTATTTTGTAGATTGAAAAAGGGGCCTATATTCCACATACTTATTAAATCGAAAGTATTTTCTGGTGCCAGTTGAATTACCTTGTGGATTTTATATTACGATATTTTAGTCATAGTGTACTGACGGTACTTTAAAGTACCACTTTAATTAATTACCTATAAATAATTAGATTTCTCACGGGTGAGTATTTTTTTTTAAGTTTATCCTTTAATTTTCATTGTAGTAACTGAAAAATATATATTACATGAAAAAAATTGCAGTAGGTCATAATGCCGTAGATAAAGGGTTAAACAATTTAAAAGTATATGCAAAAACTGTGCATTAAACTCCCCTAATTTTACCCCTATTTCTCAAAGGGAGCTGAATAAATCTTTAAAATTTAAGACTCATTTGAATAGATATGTTTACAGAAAATTGGAAAAAATAGTTAAAAATTAAACATAAAACTTATTTCCGATTGGAATCAACACTTTGAAAGGCATTCAATACAAACAAATACATTGATAAAGAATAAACTACTGATGGTAGTGCTAAAGAAATGCGATATTTTCTTTAACGGGACCGGGTGAGTATCTATCTCGGCCATGTTAAAATACACCAACTTTATTTACCTTTTTCTCAGTAATGGTGAAAGATAGAGGTCTAGATTTTTTAGAGTAGTATGGATAACATGCTATGCGTATTTTAACAGACTATTTTCTTTCTAAGTGAAACTTGAAATTAATTATCAATTATTTATTGAAAGACATTTTAAAATTAGCATTTTAGGTAAGATTTCACTGCCTAAAATAAATAATTCTCAACAAATCATTAAATCCCTGTGTTAAAGTATGCACTCTAGTATAACATAAGTATTTAGAAAAATCTGAGTTCTTAAGTTTAATAGGTATTGAAAAAAAGGAACACAAACTTTAAAAATCGAATTTTTGAGAAATTTAATCAAGGCGAAAACTATGGGAATTTTACAACTTCAGAAAAGTGGTGCCAATGAAGAAATCTGAATTTAAAATAAAGTAGCCCACTACTGTGGAGTGCTATTAGAAAGAATGAAAAAATCCAACACTTTTTTTTTATATATAAACATGTGTAATACATCGTTGAAAAGATAAAAGTTTAAACTATTTAATGATAGAAAAAAAGTAAAAATTAATTTTTTGGTTGAATTGCGCTTACCCGGTCCCCTTAACCTCTTAACGGTCGCATTAAATCACGGTTTAAAAAATCAAATTGCTTATTGCCACCACTTTTTTGAAAAAGAAATATTCACCTTATTTAACCACAAGTAACAATCACAGTCAAACAATCTGGATATTTTATTCAGATTGACACAGCCCGTGAATATCACGGGAGCGACAATTAAGGAGTTAATAAATAGATGTTAACTCTTTATTGGTCTGATTTATTTTCGAATTTAAGAACCAAAAAAAAAACATTTTCATATTGCTAAACATTAATATCTGTTCTATTCTGAATTAAAATTTTGCCAGTAAGCAATTTTTTGTGCTTGACCTATTAACTGCTGGAGGGACAAGCATAAATGCCTCTAAATATTGAATTCTCACCGGAATAATCGAAAAATTTTATTTTTAAATAAGGAAAAGCAATTTTTAAACGATTTTCCTCCAAACTTAAAATATAAAATTTAGTAAAAATTTTCTGGTGAGAATCTTGTTTAAATTAGGTGGGATATATTTTATCCCACCGCCCTTCAAGGGGATAATAGTCGTACATATAGTATCCCATCCACCGAACTGAAGTTTTACCTATAACGCATTTATGCTAGCGTCTGTATCTAGCTTCCAATTTCCTTTGTTGCTATTATTTTGCTTGCGACTGCGCTAACAATAAAATTTCCGGATATTTCCAATATAATTCTCGGCCTTATTGTAGATTTTGTTTTACACTAAACAGTTGGATTCCGTAAGAAATTAATAAATGTCAGTATTTGAACATTATTTTTATTAAGAAATTAATAAATGTCAGTCTTTAACATATTATTAGCAATTTTTTGAAGTGCCATTCCGATCATGGAACTATTAACCCCTTGAGGGGCAAATAATTGCGATACTGAAATGTCGAATTCACAGCGGAATCTTTCAAAAATTATATTGAAAAATTAGGAAAAGAAAATTTTCAACTTTTTTACACCAAAGTTAGAAAAGTAAAATTTAATAATTTTTTTCTGGTACAAATATTCATTAATCGTAGGTGGGATATAATATATCCCACCGCCAATCAAGCGGTGAACACATTGTATGCGGGACACGTACTAGTACGTATTTGTGGGTTGGGGACAGAAATTATTACTGGTACCGGGAATTTTGTACGGACGAAAAAAGAAAGTGTAATACAAGCATACTTGTTTCTTATTGGTTGTGAGCGGGTTTTAATTTACGGTGGCATTTGTGAACGTAAATTTAGTGGTCATTTTCGAAAAATTGCCCGCATACAATGTGTTAGTAAAGAGGGAATATAACGGCTTTTGCAAGGGCTCATTACCTCCGCTGGAAACTTCCACCAGAAAATTTTTATATAATTTTTTCTGTATTGAAAGGCGTAAATGTTGTAAGCTTTCAGACATAAATAATGGCGTAAGGATATTTTAATTTTTATTGGTGTAACTTTACTTTTCCGGTAGTCAGCCCCATCGTTTCTGCCATATTATGACAACCGGTGATGCAATCTGCCTGTTTAAACCACTCAAACTGACACCAGTAAAAACAAATAGAAGTTTTTACCATATTTGTGAGAAAAATGCTCTATGAATAAGACGCTTAAATAAGACAAAATTTTCTATTCAGTTATACTGGTGGGAAGTTTGCCGCGGCGGTATATTAAAACTGCAGATCCGATTTAGAAAAAGTAGCCGCCATCTTGTGACAACCTCCTCAGTTATTTCACTCGCAATTGGTAGACAGTACACTATATGTCTCCTATTCTTTATTCATAACTCCATTTCTCGGATGCTGTTATAATGCCTTGTTTTAAATGCAGTGCTGCCACAGGCAACTATTTTTAATTCCACCTCGCACCATTTTCCCCAAAACAGAAGTCTTTGACATATAGTATGACAGCATTTGCAAGAAAATATTCTATTTTTTAAAGTAATTGTGCGAATAGAATAAAAAAATAGTCGTCTGTAGCAGCCTTGAAAATGTTTTGTTAAATGATATGCGAAATACCCACCGATTACGAGCTGCGATTTCGAAATGTTTACTGTGTTCGTATTATTTTGCTGCAGCGTAAATTTATTAATATATATATATTAAAATACATTTTTAAAAATATATCCAATCATTATAAAATATTGCTTTAATCCTTTATAAGGCATTTTAATTCTGTTTCTAAAATGTTGAAATGATACAATGTCGCCAGAATTTAAAAACAAATAAATTTGAAGGTAATTAAATGCTATTCGTAAGATAATCCATAAATGCAAAGTTATATCAAAATATTTTGGTACCAATAAGACATTTGGCGATTAGATTTAAGTGGGATAAATACTTCCTGCCGCCTTAAAAAGGGTTAATATTAATTTTAGTTATTATTATTATTATTATTATTTTGTTTTTTTTTTACAATTTAACATAAAGATTTGCATATGTGCTTTGCAAACGGTAACTGCTTTCTTTGTTTACGTGTCTTTCATATCAGTTTTCGCCCTGCGATATAAATATGTATTTTTTAATGTACCAAAATCATTTAACCGTTTTTCTCCACATGTTATTTAATTAAAAAAAAAAAAAAAAAAAAAAAAAAAAAAATGTTACCTTCTTTCTTTTAACATAATTTTGATCTTTAATTGTGAACGTTAATTTTTCTATTAAATTATTTTAAATACATAATTATCACACTGTTATTTTAAAAATGCAATCAGCTATGTCTTCTTTTCTCATTTTATTAATTAAAAGTAGAATTTAATGTAAGTTCTTGAACTAAGATTGACCTTGCTATTATTTTTAATTAAGTCTAAAAAAAACAAACTAACAACATATTTTAAATAAACTAAAAACGGTAAAAAAGATTTATGGCATAATTCTAAGATTTAATTATATTACTTCAAAAACAGGTAACTTAATGATTCAGAATCAATTAAAATTCCAAAATAAAATTTAATTAAGCTGGAGAATTTAATGGAAAAAAGCACGCGCAACCAATTAATTTAAAAATGTAATTACTTACTTACATGGAATTCATTTTTTCAAAGATTTTTTTTTTTAATATAGTTTCTTTTTTATATTTTCTTTAGAAACAATTTTAATTTATACTCAATAATAAATTAATACTTTTTATATATTGTTAAATCTTTTTTTATATTACAATTAATATTTCTACATGTAACATAAACTCTTTATTATAACATGTGCAATATATGAATATCATATATAAATACATATCGTTAGACTTCATTTGTATATAACACATATATATATATATATATATATATATATATATATATATATATATATATATGTGTGTGTGTGTGTGTGTGTGTGTGTGAGTGTGTGCGTGTTTTTCAGTGACTGAAAGCTATTTGTTATATTTAAAATTTTCATTGTCTTTACACATTTTAATTTTTATAGAATCATTTTACCACGTTGATCCGAACAATTTTATAAAATTCTTTGTAATGTCATGTCATTGAGATACAGAGATAATACTCGTACATATACTGACATTAATTATGGGACGATCTTATTTAAAATTGTAAACTTTGAGTCCAACTGCATATGAAATGTATCACACTTTCAAATGTATGTTAAATGATCTGAGAAAACAAGAGGGAGATGTAATGTAAAATTTTAAGGCAGCAAATTAATTTAAATATTAAAAATATTGATTAGTACTTACGTTTGATCCGTGCACTGAAGATGTGTCAAAAAAAAAAAAAAAAAAAAAAAAAAAAAAAAAGGTCAATTCCCTGGTTTGTTTATTGTTGCCAGTCTCTTCTAAACAGTAATAAATAATATTTGTAAAAATAGTAAATAATATAAAAATTAAATAAAATGAAATAAACAATGTTAAATATACTAATATAAATACAAAAAAGTACAAAATATAAATTAATTTTATGAATAACCAAAATATATATACTACAAACTAAAATAAAAAATAAAAAAAGGAATACAGTGAAACCTCCCCTAACGGTTACCTCTAAACAACGACAATCTGCGAATACCGGCCACATTTTGATGGAACCAAAGACGTTCCATAGCATTAACATTAGTACGAACTTCTAAATCTGAACAGCGGCTTCTCAAAAGTCACGAAAAAAAATTGCAGCTCTTAGGACAATTTCATATTTATTTGCAAACCGAAATATGAAGCAGATCATACAAAATTTACTTCAAATGTCAACAAACAGAAAATGAATATATTAATAATGATGGGCAAATGTAGATAATATTCTCATGGAACAGCAGACATAACTAACATGAAGGCCAGCGACTTTGTTCGCCCAGATAAAGATTTGGCAGTTACTACCCACATTTGATTCCATACAGCAAATGGTAAAATATAAGAGATAGGAAGAGAAAAGTGATGTGGAATAGGAAGAGAAAAGTGATGTGGAATAGGAAATCGAAGAGATTATAGAATCACCCAAAATTTCCAGTATTAACACATATACCGAAGATTTGAAGAACCTTCGTGAAATTCAAAATTCTCCATTAAATAATAATGATGATGATTTGTATAGCAAAACAACTCATATTGTTATTTCTTTAGAGAAAGATATTTGCAGCAAAAAAAAAAAAAAAAAAAAAGCAAATGCAAATCACTGATTCTTTCAATGTATTAGAAAATGAGGATTAATTAAAATGACTGTGTATTTCTATTTAAATTTATACAATTTTGATTTTGTTACACGAAACCTCTGAATAAAAACCACCTCATAAGAGCGGTCACTTTATACCGGTCCCACGGGTAACCGTTATTCAGAAGTTACACTGTATATGTATGCTTAATAAACTAAAATGTTAATATAAAAAAAAGTGCTGGTACTGTAAGTAGTTTTATTGGTTCCATTGTTGGGACCATTTTATCCTCACGGATTATACACAAGTACAGATTGACTTATTAAAAAATAGGGTTTATTTAATTGTTGAATTAAAAGCGCAGATTTTGAAACTAATTTATCTATTAAAGATTTTAAATCTTAATTTGAAAATAGTTTCAAAGTGATGTGTGGTCCCTATTTTTAGTTTATTGTGTCAAACGAAAGAACCCCTTCACCCCTGGAAAGGGGGGGATATATTATATCCCACCTAATTTTAATTCCGAAACTCTTCAATGGCACCGGAATTTTGGACACGAAGAAAATCTTTTAGTTATTTTCAAATAAATTCCCTTGTTTTAAGTACCGGTGTGTGATTAAATGATTTCAACATTTTATTAACATAAGTTGATTACCTCTGAAAGGGTTAAGTTTTTAAAAAGCGTCTTTTTTTTATATTGTTCTATTTCATACGTTTTAATCATCTTTATCTTATTTTAAAGCTATTTATTATACGAATATTTCTTTGTCTAAGTGCCTAAAACGGCGTGAGCGGTTTTTGCGATATTGCGGCTGCACTTAATACGGCGAATGTACCTAGAAATAGAAAAATATGTATATACTTAAATTTTAAGTGTTTGTTATACAACACAACGCATGTAATACTGAAATATACGATGAACTTCCAAAGCCGACTATTTTATATTCTATTACCACCATTATTTTACATAAATAAATTTTGTCGTACGTTTCTCTTGCAGATGTTACCAAACTGCATATGAATGATTTTTTATTTTGAGAAACGGGTGCAAGACCGAATTAAAAAATAGTCGCCAGTGGCAACAATGGAGCTATGGATAAACAGGAGAAGACATATAGTGTACTGTCAACCAGTAACGAGTGAAGTAAGTGAGGAGGTTGTCATAAGATGGAAGCTGTTTTTTTTTATTG
Source organism: Maratus speciosus (assembly GCA_963932465.1). NCBI lineage: Eukaryota > Metazoa > Arthropoda > Arachnida > Araneae > Salticidae > Maratus > Maratus speciosus. The sequence continues at coordinate 242,375,451 of OZ010794.1, forward strand.
GACCAACAGTTTATGATTACCACCGGGACAAACTTTCCACCAGTAAATTTAAATAAAAAATTTCGTCTTATTTACGAGCTTTATATGATAGAAATATTTTCTAAAAAACAGCGTAAAATTTTCTATTTATTTTTAGTGGTGTCAATTTGCCCATGCATTATAATCTTTTTCACTGACATGGTCAGGAGATTGTCTTGCTAGTCACAATATGGCGGAAACGCCGAGCCTGACTACAGCAAACGTAAACTGCCACCAGTAAAACTGTATATCTGTTTCTGCCATTATTTATGGCTGAAATTGTGTATTAACAAAGCGTTTAAATAAGGAGAAATTTTCTATTTTAATTTACTGGTGGAAGTTCCGCCCCTCCGTAATCAGCCCCTCCGAAAGCGATTGCAGTTGAAGCTTCACTATTTTATGGATATGTGATTTCCTCTTTATTAATAGTCCCATGGTGGTAACCCTGTATTTATACCATTTTAGCACTAGAACACCCGAAAATTTAACTCAAGTTTCATAAAAATATTGTACACCAGAATTTTTATTTAAAATTATTTGACTGATTTATTTAACGGAAATCTGCATTTTAAAAATTTAGCTAATTTTGTGAAAGAATTTCTGATTCCAATTGACATTTAATCATATGGTCGGAGTCGAAACGACTTCGTCCGGGCATTCTAGTGTTAAAATCAGTGAGAAGTAGTTAAAGTTTTATAAAGGCTTATTTCATTATTTTTTAAAAATGCCAGTTAGTGACTATAAGATAATTATGCAGAAAGGAGTATAGGATCTTTTACAAATTCTCAATTTATATTTAATGACGTATTTACATATTTTACTGATTAAATATCACTTTTCTGTTTTATAGTAGATAGCGCTTTTATCTAATTAAAAACTACGTAATGAAAAATAAAAGGAGAAAGTCGAAGAATATTTGCGTTGGATAATATTCATAATAACGAAATGCAATTAACTCGAGATAAATAATTACAGGATATAAATAACATGAGTTTGCACTTTTAATACGTTATTAAATAAAGCTTTGAAATCTTTTTTCTTTGTTTACTTGACATTGAGGCATTAAACGCAGATAATAAACTTCACAAAAACGAAAAAGCTGCAGCTTTTCAAAAAGAAATTTTTACCATTTAAAATTAATGTGTATATTTTCTGCAGAAGAAAACTTTATTTTAAATTACATAATAGATTAAATTCTAATTGTGATCCATTAATCTTTTTTATTATCCACATATTTATGTTTTTTTTTTTTTTTTTTTTTTTAAACTAAGACTTTTATCAGAATTATTCAAAAATTTTTATAAATTTCTTTTTACATTCATTTAACACACATCTAGGGATAGAAAAATAAAATCAAATTTTATTTTTACACGAAATATTTCATACTTAGAAAATGATTTCCCAGCTGTTTATTTTAAAAACACTTCCACTTCTACGATTAAAATTGACCGAGTAATAGCTGTTTAAAGCTAAAGCACATTTCTTGCTGCAAATTGGGGGTCATTCACAAATTTTGTAGAAATATAATTTCGTCAGATATATTTAACAAATGGTTGAGAGTAAAATTAACATCGGAATATAAATTTGAAATATTAATTCGTTCTGACATATTAATGCAAAATATACAATTTGTAATATACGTATAAGGGAAAAAAACAGAATTTTTGTTAATTAAAATGAGGAAAATTAGCAGCCTCAATTCTTTACAAAATGATACTTATTTTAAAATATTATTAGATTACACTATCCTACAATAGTTGGGTTATGTTATGTTTTTTAGCTGTTGATAAATGATTGTTATGTATTCTGTACCGCTGAATCCGAATTTGTCCTTCATTTTTTACCACCACATTTTCATTTTTTTACCAAGATTTTTTGCTAATACCAAATTTTAAAGTAAAAAAAAGAAAAAAACAGCGAAAATTTGATGCTATAAAATAGATGTGATTGTTGTGTTTTTAACTTTTGATAATTGATTTTTATCCATTATTTACCACTGAATCCGAAAATGACCTTCATTTTTAACCATCATGTCAGGATTTTTCACAAATTGTAAATTTCAAAGTTAAAACTGAACCTCCTCCCCAACCTCATCGGACCTCAACCTCTCAGCTGTTTAGCTGTAAAAAATCCAGTATAATAATAATAAAAAAAAATGAATAAAATAATGAATTCAATAAAACTAAATTGCATAAAAAAAGTTCTGCATCTCTTTTATAGTATCAAATTTTAGCTCTATTTTAACTTTGACATTTACGATTTGCAAAACAATTCTAACGTGATGCTTAAAAATGAAGGTCACTTTCAGTTTTAGTGCTAAAAAGTACATAAAAATCAATTATCAAAATTTAAAATACACAGCCATCTCCTTTCTTTTATAGTATCCGAATTTTGTTATTATTATTATTATTATTTTACTTTGACAATTTATGGTCTGCGAAAAATCCTGGCATGATGGTTAAAAATTAAAGCAATTCTCGGATTCAGTGCTAAAAAAAAATAAAAGTTAAAATAACCCAACCATTATCATAGTCTTGTGTTATCAAATCTAAAGATTTTTCTTAAACTTTTTTAGGGTATCCTGTAAAATAGGTATAAATGGTAATAATAATAAAATTATAATAATACTAGTGTAAACGCCCGTCTTAGGACGGTGTGTAAATTTGTGTTTTTCACTTAAAATTTAAAAAAAAAAAAAAAAAAAAAAAAGATGAAAATAATTGCCAATATGGAAGCGCTTAGATGAGCAAACTTCGGCTAGTTTATGTTCTAATAAACACATTACTAGCATTAACAATACTTTTGGGTAGACCAGGCTTGCTGACTAATATAACATAAAAAAAAAAAATTAAGAATTCTTAGAACAAAAGTTTAAGAAACATGCAATAAAACTCCATAATTAACAAAGTCTGCCGCAACTATTACAAATTTTTTTGATGATTTGTTTGGTATTAAATCTTGGTAAGTGTGTTGTATTTTTTGTAAAACGCAAAAAAAAAAAAAAAAAAAAAAAAAAAGACTTAGCAAACTTTTTAATGGCTGAATAAGCATGTGCACAACTTTTTGAGTTTAACTTACTGAACATATAAATATTAAACAGAAACTGGGGATCAGCAGTAAGAACATTGAATTTTCTTCAAAATGTTATTGCATCTAACAGCGATGTATAAGACATCCACAAAGTAAGAGTTTAGATGAGCAAGTTTGGTTTTTTATGTTCTAATAAACACACTATTAGCATTTACAATACTTCTGGGTAAAACAGGTTTTCCGGCTAATATAACATCACAATTTGATCAATAAATTAGTACTGAGTTATACGTGATTTTGATCAAGTGGCAAACACGTTTTTCGCCCTTTCTTGAGTGGTTATTCTTTTTTCTCGCAGAAATTCGGTTCAAAACGCCCACTTTGACGCTATTTTCTGAAAGATCTATTTCATTTGCAAAAAAAAAAAAAAAAAAAAAAAAAAAAAAAAAAAAATGTAAAAACAGCTCGATTACATATTTTCTGACCAACAACACCTGCTAGTTCCATGCATTTCTGAACAAAGGTAAATTAAATCTTATGTCATAAAGTTTCCCTTTTGTATTTGAGTACAGCCTTAATAAGACGTGTCTTTCAATTCTGTATTATTTTGTAATTAACGTCGAAAATTAACAAAATCTTCAAAGTTTGAATTAGTCTATCTTCAAAGCCTTTTTATGTATAAACATTAAATCTTAGATATTGATTAAACAGATTCTGCTTTGTAATATATTACCAACAGAAATTTATTAACCTTTTACAGAATCTGTGTATTGTTGAAATCCAAATAGCTCTTTTTTTACCCCATAAGTCATTGCGCGCATGATATCTTGAGAAAGTATGTATGGATTGTTATGAAATTTGGTAAATACACTAAACAAATATGTGTGTTTAAAATGATCTACTTTTAAGTACTTACGATCATAATATTTTTAGTTATGACTATTTTTATTCATTAAAAATATAAAATTTTTATTTATTTTTTACAAAAATATATTTTTTTATATAGTTAATGAAGTAATTTTGACATAAGAGTAGATCATTTTAAACACACATGTATGTTTAGTATCTTTACCAAATTTCATGATAATCCATACATACTTTCTCAAGATATCATGCGCGCAATGACTTATGGGGTAAAAAAAGAGCTATTTTGATTTCAACAATACACAAATTCTGCAAAGGGTTAATAAATTTCTAATGGTAGCATATTACAAAGCACAATCTCTTTAATCAATCTCCAAAATTTCATGTTTATACATAAAAAGGCTTTGAAGGAAGACTAATTCAAACTTTGAAGTTTTTCGTTAATTTTCGACGCGTTTAAAAGGTACAAGACCCCTTAACAATTATTTTTGTAATTATCTAGATTTAGTAATCCTAGTATATAGCTATACATTTACTATTAAGTTTTCATTCATGTTACATAATTTAGTAATATTAATAAGAATAAGAATAAAAGTTTATTTAAATCTCTTTACATCGCCGGCGGTTATTTTATTTCGAATAAATATTTCACTGTTTAAATTCAAAACAGATGTTCCGTTCCAAAACGAAATATCTATGAAAAATCATATCAAGAAAGAAAAATTCATGCGTAAAAATACTTTTCAACACATTCAGAATTATGTAACAAAACTGCACCGTTTAAAAAATTAAAATATCGCTCACCCGCAAGAAATGTAACGCATCTCGCAAAAATGCATTTTGCGTTTTATTCCATTAATAGGTGTGTCATGGGTGTGTCTTGCTATACAAAAAGTTTCATACGGGTAGTTACACGGATAATCACTTTATTACGCCATATGTCCATTTGTGACTACAGAAGAGAGGTGGATTGTGTGTGGAGGTAAAATTACCCAACTCTCCAAACCTCATCCAACGTCTTCATTTGAAAGGGTTTTAAGCTTTTATGCACGTTTTTATTCTTGCATGCAGAGTTAAGTGCTATAATTTCATGTTATAGTAAAATCCTGCAAATTTTCTTTTGCCTCTCCTGTAAAATTTGATTTTGTCGAGATGTGTCACTTTTCTTAACGGTGAGCGATATTTTGTCTAAATCAACCATATGGAAACGCAAAACAAATTTCAAAACCCATTGCCAGCTGTTCCTATCTAGAATCGCTAAATTATCTGAATTTTTTTCAACAGCCTTTATAGGATACATAGATTTGTATCTATTAACTACATGCATGCAAAAATTTAGTTCACTTAAGAAATACATGTACTTCAGTTGAAAATCCCCCTTCAGCAATTTCATCTAAAAAGGAGAATGGTACGTGAGTACATTTGTGCAGCCATGTATAGGAGGTATAGAATTTATATACAACAAGTAACACGTAAAAAATTAATTAAACTTAAAAGCGCATGCCGAATTTTAAATCGTACACTCCAGAAATTGTTACTTCAAGACAGTACTGAAACCGATTTCCTTTGTGCGTCCCTGTAAATGAATAAGAAATTCTATGAATGCCCTGTTCCTGTGACATGCTCGTAGTGAAATTCAGTGATTTATATCAGTTTCAATACCTTTGAAGTAGCATAAAAACATTAAAATGCTCTGCAAGCGATTTTTCCCCATACACCATAATGTAAAGGAATACTTTTGAGTGCCCTTGTAAATTAATCCTACGTTTTTCATATACAATACCAAACAAGCTTTGGTAATGTATAATGAATGGAAGTAATGTATAACGTAATAACGTATAATGTACGGAAATAACCTTTATCAATTGCATGAAAATCCGAGTATATTTACAGGAGTTAGAGAGTGGACAGACGGACAAAAAAACCGAATGCATGAACACGCTTCAATTTTGTTTTAGAGGGTTAAAAAGAACTAGAAAGTTGTCATGTCTGTTTAATCCTGTTATACGAGATTTTCGAAAGCCCTTCATAAGTTCTTTCTTACCCATTTTAATATGAATCATGGAACTATAAATAAAGAGTAATTGACATATCCTCAAAATACTGAAGCTTCAACTGTTACCGGTTCCGCGGAATCTGATTACTGCCGGGAAAAACTTCCACTAGTAAATTTCAATAGAAAGTTTCTCTTTTATTAAAAGCGTTATTTCTGCAGAATACCTATCTTATATAAGTTAAAAATTTCAATTAATTTTTTCTGGGGAAAAAAATTTTACCTGAGGTAATAATGCTCTTATGATACTATGTAAGCAAATAGCAGCCACTGTGTCTTATGACTACATACACAATTACTTTATTCGAAACTGGTAGAGGTTACACTTTATCATAGCTGCCAACTTGTACGGATTTTTCTGACCACTAAAATTTTATAGAAATTTTTGACTTATTTAAACGTAAAATTGTTGAATTTCGGTGATTCAATTAACTGAAAATTTCTATTAAATTTTAGTGGTATGAAAACTCCGTACAAGTTGGCAGCTATGCTTTATTGTCAGTGTGTATACACTTTAAAAGTTTAATATATATCAAATGAATGGACGATAATAATATCCGTTAGGTTTCAACAAATGACATATTCATTTGTTCTGAATAAACCTATATTTAAAACGCTAAGCGTTTTCTTTCGACAGTCCGTGAGAAGAAACTACTGCATCAAATTACACCAATCTTTTTTTAAATGAAAGATATTTGGCCACAGATTTGTTATCATCCATTCGTTTGTTCAAATGTTTTATTAATTAGCCGTAATTTTAAATTAAAATTCTACATTTGCGCATGCGTAATACATAAGTACAAGTGTCCCTTTGGAGTGACGCGCTGCACGTTCGTCTGCTATTCGATGTTACTGTAAACAAGCTTTTCTTTCTTTCACAAAGTTAATATTATTTGGCTCTTTCAGCATTATTAACAATTAAAAAATGTATTGTGTCTATACTAAGAGCTAGATACAGTTTATTTCGGAGTGTTATATTGTTTTGGTCATATTACACACAGAAGATAAACACAGTGATTTGAGGTTAAAATTTTTGGACTCTGTGATCCGTCTTATGAATTGCCAATAGTTAGACACGAAAGGAACTAGTATATTAAGTTGCAGCTACTTCTTTGAAAAAATAAGGTATAAATTATTAAAGCGCAAAACTATTTCTGTGAGATCAGAACTCAAATTCAAGACATTCGTATGCGTCAACAGTTTTTCGAACCACTTCAATTTAGAAGGAAGTAAAAGCAGTCCCCGCTACCGCAGCGGGTTTACGCAGCACTTTAAAGCTCTGAATTTTTGTACAAGATGCAGGTTCGAACCTAAGCATGGCAAAACGAGTAATATTTTTGTCGGTAATTCATTTCAGTAATGACATATTTTATTAGGAAGAGAAGTTATAGGATTTTTATTTTATTTTTATTATTATTTGAATGCTTTATAATTAAATAAAATTTAACACTCAATAATATTTTGAAAAAATAATGATTTTATATTTAAAATATTTAAGCTAAAATATTTTGCATGTAATTATCAAGAATATATATGTGTGTGTGTTAGAAAGAAAAGTTTGTCATTCATTTGCGTAAAAAAATAAAATGGAAAAAAAAATATTCGCATAGTAGCTATAAAAGAAATTACCTTGATATCCAGGTATAATATTTAAAAAATGTATGAAATGTAAAATAAAATTCAAGTAATAAAATATATATTATAGATCGTTAGCTGCATCAAGTTTCAAACTTAAGTTTTTAGAGAGTGAGACAGATAAAAATAAAATTCATGGCAGCTTTTAATGGCCGTGTAGTTTTAATAAATAAGTAAATCAATGAAAATAGATATTGTTATTAAAAAAAAAATGAGGTCATAATAAGTAAAAATAAATTTTCTACCCGGTGATTATAGGTAAATTTCTGATAAAAAGCAAGCATAATTAGTTGTAAATTATAAACTTAAAATTCTTTCACTTCATTGAATAGGTTAGAGTGGCAGCACCATCTATCTCCTTAAAGAAATAAGAATCACTTATCCAATATAAAAATTCGTCAGATAATTCGCCATTCAATAATTAATTTAAACGCAACTAATTAAAAATTAAAGAATTTTTCTAATGAAACATTCAAGTTATTCACCGTTAATTCTTGACGGCCACTAACTAGTTTGAGATTATTTTTATTAACATAAAGGTATTTTTTTCTCGAAATTGAAACGAGAATTCTAACCTGAAAGTGTTAAGCAGCATAACTTTCAATATTAATATAATTTTCATTTCTATCAAAACATATTTTTATTCTAGCAGGACTGAAAAAGACAACACTTTAAACTAAACGTTTTAATTAAATGCGTTGGAGTAACATACATATTAATGCTTAGCATTGTAATTTTTATCTTTATAGCTAAAATGTATATCTTTAGTAAATATTTAATCCTCAAAATTTCTAATTTATATAAGCGAACTTTGAAAACGATATTAAAAAAGAATACATGTCTGCAAATTAATTATTCTTATGATATTATATTTATGGCATTCGAGTCATAGCAACGATACCTTGATTATAAGGAATAATTAATGTGTTTCCGGGAATATTTTTATTATTTCCAGACTTGTTATTAAGAGGATTTTTAGGAAAATCATTTGATAGAAATATTCTTAAAATATTTCATTTCTTTCTCTGAATTCAATGATTGAATCTTGAAAATATTAATTTAAATTTTAATCTTTATATTTAAAAATGTATTAGATATCCTCTCAGATGTCTCTAAGCTATTAAATTTATCACGCAACTAAGAGTTCACAGTGGATTTTAATGGTGTTTTGAACTACGTTACAAATATAAATTTAGATTTTTTTTTTTTTTTTTAAGATATTAATGTTCAGATTCGAAGAATTACTGGTTTTAAATATAACTTTTTAATAGAAAAACATGACTTCAATAACCGCAGAATTCAACGGTTAAACAATTTCTGTATAATCCTTTTCCTATATTCATATACATTTTCATATAAAGAAAAAGTTGTGTTAAAATCCGTAACTTTTGACACTGGCGCATTTGTTAATGGACAAAGAAAAATACTGTTCATAATACAGTTATGAATAATTAAGAGGCGACATATAGTGTACGGTCTTCCAGTAGCAAATGAACTAACTGAGGAGCTTTTCGCAACATAGCGGCTGATCTTCTACATTGGATCAACAGTTTCTGTTTACCACCGAAGCAAACTTCCACCTCTAAATTTTGAACAGAAAATTTCGCTGTATTTTTAGCGGATTGTTCCGCGGCCATCGAAATACTCAAGGCCAGAGGACACAAATAATGACGTCATCACAAATCGACCGGCTTCTCACTAATTTTGGAATTCACACCGGAAAATTTTGAATAGCAATTTTCTGTTATTTTACTTGTGGAATACATATCATTTTATAAAACAATAATAACTATTTAAACCTACTGGTGAGAATTCGAAATCACTAAATAAAAATTTAGCAAGATGCGGAATGCCACTGTGTTGCAGCATCTACCTGATTTATTATTGCGGGATTCCAAATTCTCACCAGTAATCTTAAATAGTTATTATTATTTTATAAGATTATAAATATTTCACAAATAAAATAAAAGAAAATTGACATTAAAATTTTTCAGTTGTGAATTCCAAAACTAGTGAGAAGTCGGTCGATTAGTGATGACGTCACAGCTCGTGTCCTCTGGCCTTGAGTATTTCGATGGCAGCGGTTCGGCTGGTAAAACAGACATTTTGTTTCACTGGTTGTCACAATATGGCGGAAACGCTGGGCCTGCCAATCGCCACCCGTAACTTCATACCACCAGCAATTTTATTTTATTTTATTTTTGTGGAATATCTATCATCTTACAAAACAATAATAACTATTTAATCCAGGAGTGTCAAACTGTGGCCCGCGTATACCACTAAAATTTTAAAGAAATAGTCGACAAGTTTAATCGCAGCAATTCGAAGATTAGATAAGGCAAAGATAACTGTAAAATTTTAGTGGTATCCGGCGGGCCACAGTTTGACACCCCTGATTTAACCCCTTCACGCTCGAATTAAATTGCGGTTAAAAAATTGAAATTGCTTATTGGCACCACTTTTATGAAAAAGAAATATTCACCTTATTTAATGACAGGTAAATCCATACTAAAATATAGCCAATTTCACGATTTTATAAAACTGGTGGGAGTCAAACAATCTGAGTAAAAGACGCAGCCCGAGAATATGACGGGAGCGAGAATTAAGGGGTTAACACCTTGAGGGGTGGTGGGATAAAATATATCCCACCTAATTTAAACAAGATTCTCACCAGAAAATTTTTACTAAATTTTATATTTTTAACTTTGGAGGAAAATCGTTAAAAAATTGCTTTTTTCTTATTTAAAAATAAAATTTTTCGATTTTTCCGGTGAGAATTCAATATTCAGAGTCAATTTTGCTTGCCCCTCAAGGGATTAAACATACTGGTGAGAATTCGGAATCATTAACCCCTTCACGCTCGAATTAAATTGCGGTTTAAAAATTCAAATCACTTATTGGCACCACTTTTATGAAAAAGAAATATTCACCTTATTTAATGACAGGTAAATCCATACTAAAATATAGCCTATTTCACTATTTTATAAAACTGGTGGGAGTCAAACAATCTGAGTAAAAGACGCAGCTCGAGAATATGACGGAAACGAGAATTAAGGGGTTAAATAAAAATTGAGTAAGATGCGTAATGTCACAGTGTTGCTGCATTTGGCTGATTTTTTAATAGGGATTTTAAATTCTTACCAGAAAGTTTAAATAGTTATTATTTTTTTATATGATGATAGATATTCCTCAAATAAAATAAAAGGAAATTGCTATTCAAAATTTCCCGGTGTGAATTCCAACTCTAGTGAAAAGTCGGTCGATTAATGATGACGTCAGAACTCGTGTCCACTGGTCTTGAGTATTTCGATGGCAGCGATTATTCATGCAAAATTTCTCTCACAAATATGGTACAAAATTCTATTTGTCTCTACAGTAAGAGTTGTCCCAGGTATTATAATTTCTTTCAATGACACTGACATGAGGTTGTTTAGGTCAAAGCGATATAAGTAAGCGTGCAAACTTAATGCTGGAATCGGGCGTAAATTAACACAGTTGCGCCATCTTGTGGACGGAGTGATAATTCACATACGCGGGCTTTTAGTGTGGCGCGTATTTTCTAAATCTTTAGTCACTCATACAAATCAGTTTTATTTGCCACAATTATTGTAAAATAATGGCGTAGCGAGAGGTGTATCCAGATGCACTTGACACCACGACGTTTTTTTCGCCTTAATAGGGACACTTCAGTTATTAATCAAGGTGAATAAAACTTTACAATTTTAGTGGTGTGAGTAAGAAAACAGTTAGGTATCTACCTGTAGTTCACACTCCATCCGCTACGAGGCTCATGACCTTGACTGATGTGACCTCGCTTTTAATCTTGCGGTTACTTCTCCCATATAAGATAGGACGCTTACTTATATCGCTTTGGTTTAGGTTGTCACAATATTCCTTTATCTACTGCATTATGATCTAGTGCAGGTGTGTCAAACTGTGGCCCGCGGGATACCACTAAAATTTTAAAGAAATAGTCGACAAGTTTAATCGCAGCAATGCGACGATTAGATAAGGCAAAGACAACTGTAAAATGTTAGTGGTATCCGGCGGCCCACAGTTTGACACCCCTGATCTAGTGCAACTTTTTTCATGCAAATTATTTTTTCAGTTACTACATTGAAACTCAAAGGATATACATAAAAAAATCTCTCACCCGTGAGAAATTTAATTCGTTAGAGGTAGTTAATTAAAGTGTTACTTTAAAGTACCGTGAGTACACTATGCCTAAAATATTCTCGTAACAGAAAACCCACATGATATTTAAAAAAAAAACTTTACTGCGGGCCAGTCCAACAATGCATTGTTACTCTCTTTAAACCACCGCCTTATAGATGCTGATTTATGACAAAGAGCATTGTCTTGTTGGAACTTCACGACATGTAAATTGATATCACCAAAAAAGCGCATTAACCAAAGCGATATAAGTAAGCGTGCAAACTTAATGCTGGAATCGGGCGTAAATTAACACACTTGCGCCATCTAGCGGACGGAGTGATAATCCACATACGCAGGATTTTTGGGCGGTGCACATTTTCTAAATCTTTAGCCTCTCATGAAAATGAATTTTATTTTGCCACATTTATTGCAAAATAACGGCGTAGCAAGAGTGGCCCCCATATACACTTGACACCACGGGATTTTCTTCGCCTTGTCAAATCGATTTCATTTATTAATCAAGCTGAAAGAAACTTTATAATTTTAGTGGTGTGATTAAAACAACAGTTAGGTATTTACCTGTAGTTCACACTCCATCCGCTACGTGGCGCGTGACCTTGATTGATGTGACCTCGCTTTTAATGTTGCGGTTACTTCTTCCATTTAAGATAGGACGCTTATTTATATCGCTTTGCATTAACCTTTTCAGGGACAAGATACTTGTATTCATAAAATGTTCAAATAATTTAATGACACCCGTATTAACAAGAGATTTTATTTGTAAACTAGGGAAAGCAAATTTTCGCGTACTGAATAAAGATGAAATTTTCATCATAAAATTACGGTGCCAATGTGGTAATTTGGGATTAAAATTATATGATGCCGTGACGGCATCACCGCCCTTCAAGGGGTTAAACTCTTAAAAATGCTAAATAACAAGAAGACACTCGCAAGTTAACAATAAAAAATATTAAATTGACATAGTTTCATTTTACACATAAAAAATGAGTAAAAATTCAAATTTGATGGTATTACAAAAACAATCTTTTTTATGTTTCGATTTTGTTAGCAGTCCTTGAGAATTAGTTATACCTGCTTTAATCTAGTTTTCAGTATTTTCCTTATGTTATTAGTTTAGCCTTAGGATTAGTTATGCAACACCTATATTTCAAGGACAACATGCTCTCTCGCATCTCCAGATATGCAATGTATGAATTTGCTTATGCCATTTCTAGCATGGCAAAAATGAGCCGGTATCACAACTTTTTCGATTTCCTATAAAAAAAATAATAAACAGAAAATATATACCAGAAAAAAATTACTACACTACAACTTAATTTTAATATTATAAAGTAGCTAGAGTTATGGGTAACTTCAAAGACGAAATGTAAAAAGGAAGTTTTCTGCAACACCCAGAGTACTGACGGTACTTATGAGTACTGCCGAGTAATTCAACTGTTAAATCAAATGCATACTTAAAATAATTGATCAAATTGTAATCTAAGATCATAATGAACGCATAAAAAAATCCAACACTTACCTTATATCCTTTACTGTAATTGCAGCAATAAAAAGTCAATCGTGACAATCTGTACAAAATGTCGACTCAAAACACATCGACTGTTTCAAAGATAGCCTCCTTCCTCGCTAAAATAACGAACTTAGAACTACTGCTGCCATGTATCATGAAAGAGTGGAGCTAAAAGAATGTTTTTGCAAAATACCATTAGAATATTATTAATATTCACTATGGGATGAGAGTTCAAAGTGAGTGGTACTTATAAGTACCGTCAGTAGATAAAGGGTTAAGGCGGAAACTCAGGGCCTGACAACCACCGAAGTAAACTTCCACCAGTAAAAATAAATATCTGTTATTGTCCATAATGTTGACTGAAATTCTGTATTAATAAGGAGTATAATTATGGAAATAATTTCTATTCAAATTTACTGGTTGAAATTTGCTCCGGTGCTAATGAGTCACTGCGATACGTGTTACAGTTGAAGCTTCACCATTTTGAGTATATGCCAATTTCTCTTTATCTATAGTTCCATGCTTCAAAGGGATGCTAACGAAGGTATTTTACCTCCGAAGGTATTTTAGTAAATTATTTATTGCCCAAGTGAAATAAAATTTTCTGTTCAAATACAGCGGTAGGAAAAAAGCTTAACACTTTCCAGGGCAGTGTTCATTTTTGGACCACTTAATTTTAATTCCGGAATGCCACAATGGTACCAGACTTTTATTATAAAATTTTTCCGTTTATTATGTATGTGAAATATACCCTTTTGTTATTTCCAAATAAACTTTTTATTGAATTCCTGTATCATTTATACATAACTACATTTTAGCAATGGGAGTTCTTTATCGCTGAAAGGGTTAAAGATTGGGAGTGTGTACGTATTACGGTGTGATACGGTGTGAATTAAAGGCGCGTAGATTCGTTATTAAGATAACTAAAGGTTAAAAAAAAAAAAAAAGATTTAACCTCGCAGTACTAAAATCAAAATATTACTTTAATCCCAAAGATTTAAAAAGTGTAGGTAATTAATTAATTACCCCATAAGTAATTTAAGCCCCCATTTTGACCCCATTGGTAATTATAATGTTCATACGACGCGACGATTCATTTCGTTAAATAGCGAAATTTACATGCAACTAAACGCGTGAGTGATGCTTACATGGTAATGCTGTACCCATAGCGGGATCTAGTGAACTACATTTGGCAGGGTGCAAAAAATTCTTTTTCTTTCACTTGGTGTTGTTTATGTCAGCAAATTATTTACACAAGGGGTATGGGCCAGAAGGGGGGGGGGGGGTTACCGTACGTGGGGGGTGTCTTTCTGAGGGATCCTAAGTCGTATTTACGCAACTTTCTTTCACTTGAAACATGATAAATGTTTGAAAATTTTCATTTATTCCCTGATTGCCTAAGACAGGGGTAAATGTGTTGCCAGATTGTGTACTTTTTTAATTGAAATTATTTTACTGTCATCACTTTTTTAAAAATAGTATAATTCCCCTTATTTTTCAGAATTTTTAATCTATTTTTAAATATACCGAATATTTCTATTAAAAAAAAAAAAAAAAAAAAAAAAAAAAAGCGGCGTCAATCAACAATCTGGGACAAAAAGTCTCAAAACTGGGAACACTGCCCCATTCGCAATTTTTGTAAAAAAAAAAAAAAAAAAAAACTTTGCGAAACTTGCTAATTAGACAAAATTAGGAGAGACCTTTATAAGATAAATCCTTGGAAATAATTTTAGGATACATATCCTAACTGAAAAGAACTACAAAATATCCATATGGGGGCAAATTGACCTCATCATAGTACTGAAAGTGTTTATAAATAATTCATAATAAGCAAATAATTTTTTGGACTGACAAAGTTAGTTACAAATCATGCACGACATTCCAAAAAAAAAAAAAAAAAAACGTCATAAGAGTTTTTCTCATTTACATTGCATGGCAGTCAAACATTTCGCGATTATTTTAGCGCTAGGAATTTTCTTTTAAAAAGCGTTCTTCAGTTTTAACAGCAAATGGAGAATAATTAAAACGAAAAATTTAATATTAGTACAAAATATGGATCATAACAATAAATTATTTGTCATAGTGACATTCATAACAATATTTTTTTAAGGCTTGTCAAATGACATAGTCAGTAATTACGAGAATAATTCATGATTATTTGTTTGATGTTGTTTTAAAAGTGTTATGATAAAGTTTTACAAAAGGGAAAGCTAAAACATGTATACTAGATTCAACATAACAAAATATATAAAAGTTTTGTACATAATCAAAAGTAAATATCAGTAGAAATGTCTTAAGCAGTCATAGATTGCACTGAAGTGTTTTGCTATATATTTTGTTATTAACCCCTTGGTGGCGGTGGAATATATTTTATCCCACGTACGATTAATGAAGATTCGAACCAGAATAATTTTATGAATTTTTAATCTTTAACTTTAGTGGAAAGAAAAGTTGTGAAATTGTTTTTCCTTATTTTGAGATAAAATGTTTCTAAATTTCCGGTGGTAATTCAGCATTACGCGAACGCAATAGCTTGCCCCTCAAGGGGTTAAAGAATTGTATTAAGGGTTCGCACGCTATTAGGCCACGCCCCATTTTGTAAGGACTCTACCACCAGTCATCGCATAAAACTATCACAAGTATTATTATAAAGATACTTTCCTTCACGATTCATTAGCTAGAAGATAGTTTTATGAGATGACTGGTGGTAGAGCAATTACAAAATGGGGGGTGGCTTAATAGCGTTCGAACCCTGTATTATTTATTTTGAATCTTTTTATTCTAATAACAAACATACTTGTTTAAATTTATGGACACGGTGTTAACGCAAATTTCCATATGGGTACACGGTATTATTTTTTTATTTTTTTAAATATGAAACCATTATTCTGATCTGCATTCATAAAATGAAGATGTACCAAAAACTCTATCTTAATTATGATAATAAGTAATAACAATTATATATTTCTTGAAATGTTTAATTAACTTTTGCGTCATCATTTAAGTCAAAAATTAACAATTTTGTTTAACCGTAAACAACTTTAATTAAGAAAACGTGAGTTTAAAAAAGATACAGTTAACAGTTAATTTAAAGCCTAGGAAATAAATAAATGATCAATAAACTTTGGAAATAATTACAAATTCTTGAGGGACATCGTTAAAATTTCCAAGTAAGCATAAGTTACTGTTTTATAATGTATTTCTATGTATATTGAATTCTGTTTTAGTTACGTATTAGAATATTTTATTACTTCGCTGATTTTAAAGATATTATAATAATGTTCTAAATAAAGAAATATCGACACAAGTAAACTAATTAAAAAGGCAACTGAAAAAATATAAAATAAGTTTACATTAAATATTAAGGAAAATTAAATATTTGTTTGTAATGTCCTATATAGTCACAAATAAAGCATTGTAATTTTATTAAGTTATTTCGTTTTAAAAGAGTTTTCATAGCCAAAAAAAAAAAAACTTATCCGTTTATTTTAAATTTAGATATGTGATGTTAAAATGCACGTTTATTTTAAAGGGACATGTAAAATAATATCCTCGAAAATATTTGCAATACAGTAAGGGAACAACTTAAATTATTATTGTTACGAAATATTAATTTATTATTGGATAGTGCGTTTCTGCGTACATTAAAGTTCGACTGGTAAAATTATCTTCTCCTTATTTTAGGATTTTTCTTAAAAACTTACGCCCCAAGTTACA
Organism: Maratus speciosus; assembly: GCA_963932465.1. NCBI lineage: Eukaryota > Metazoa > Arthropoda > Arachnida > Araneae > Salticidae > Maratus > Maratus speciosus. The sequence continues at coordinate 242,392,454 of OZ010794.1, forward strand.
AATTCACATATATTTTGCTTTTGACTGTATATCATTAACTTTAATCCTTTGAGGGGCAAATAATTGCGTTACTGCAATGTTGCATTCACACCGGAATCATTTAAAAATTTTATTGCAAAATAAGGGAATGCAACTATACAACCTTTACCATCAAAGTTTGAAAATTAAAATTTAATAAATTTTTATGGTGCAAATCTTTATTAATCGTAAGTGGTGTATAAAATATATGTAGTAGCAGGTAGATATAATACGTATATTCCACCGCCCCTCAAGGGGTTAAGACCCTCAAAATACGATTTTACTTAAAGTAGTATACCTTCGGTATTAAAATTACGATATAAACAATAGTGAATTAAATAAATAAGAATAAATAAATAATTAATAAAACAGTATTCCATAATAAAATATTTGTTTGTATTATCAAACGTATTCCATTGTCATATTCGTCGTAAAGTATGACAATTTATTCATAGTACATTACAGTAAAACATTTACAATGTTTGTTAAAATTATATGTATGTGATTAAAACCCATAAAATTATTTTAAAATCAGTTACAAAATATGTAAAACGAAACATTTCATATCAATACAACATATTTTCTAAAGCTGTTAAATTTTTAATCAAAGTTACATTCATAAAAGTTTCATTTAAAACTCTTTGTCAAATAAAATAATTATTAAATGCAAGAATATTTAATGAGTTATTTGTTTGAAAGATGTTATAATAATTTTTTTTTCAGAAGAGATTGCTAAAGCATGTAAATGTAAATTAATAAATTTACATAAAAATTAATAAAATTAGTAAATGTAATAAAGAACATTAGGAAAAGTAAATACATATTTTCTCAATGCCTAAAATAGTTCAAAATGATGTATTACAAAATATTTAAAATGAATCATGTCATATTAATTCAAAATATTTACTAAAGCTATTTAATTTTTAATTATAGTTCCAAACATCGTTAAAAGTTTCATTTAAAACACTTTCTCAACTAAATCAATTATTAACCCCTTAACGCTCGAATTAAATTACGGTTGAATAATTCAAATTAATTATTGGCACCACTTTTATGAAAAAAAAAAATATTCACCTTATTTAATGACAGGTAAAACGATACTAAAATATAGCCAATTTCACTATTTTATAAAACTGGTGGGAATCAAACAATTTGAGTAAAAGACACAGCCCGAGAATATCTCGGGAGCGAGAATTAAGGGGTTAATTACAAGAATAATGCATGAGTTAATTGTTTAAAAGATATTATAATAATATTTTTTTCAGAATCACTCATAGCATTTCTAGTTTGCAGAAGTCTTGCTTTGAAAATCTGCAAAGTTGCAGGAAGCTCAGCATGACAGGACTGAAAGTTCATAACAAGATAAACCAAGATAACGCAAACGCCGAAGTCACCACACTTTGAACTTGCAGCTAACTTGTGGTGCAAGTTAAATTCATGCTGTATCAAATTTATTGAAAACTAACGGCTAACAAGTAATAAAAAATACTGCAAAGTAGCAATCTTCCCATGCCACATTAACCCCTTGAGGGGCCCCGGTATATATTATATACCACCTACGATTAATGAAGTTTTACACCAGAAAAATTTTATTAAATTTTACTTTTCTAACTTTGGTGGAAAAAAGCCGTAAAATTGCTTTCACTTATTTGGAAATAGAATTTTTCAACGATTCCAGTGGGAATTCAGCATTTCACAAACGTAACTACTTGCCCCTCAAGGGGTTAACCCAAAGCGATATAAGTAAGCGTCCTATCTTAAATGGGAGAAGTAACCGCAAGATTAAAAGCGAGGTCACATCAATCAAGGTCATGCGCCACGTAGCGGATGGAGTGTGAACTACAGGTAGATACCTAACTGTTTTCTTACTGACACCACTAAAATTATAAAGTTTTTTTCAACTTGATTAATAACTGAAGTTTTTTCTGCTAGGGCGAAGAAAACTCCGTGGTGTCAAGTGCGTCTGGATACCCCACTCGCTACGCCATTACTTTGTAATAAATGTGGCAAACAAAATTCATTTCCATGAGCGACTGAAGATTTAGAAAATACGCGCCACACTAAAAGCCCGCGTATGTGAATTATCACTCCGTCCACAAGGTGGCGCAATTGTGTTAATTTACGTCTGATTCCACCATTAAGTTTGTTCGCTTACTTATAACGCTTTGGGTTAAACCCTTCGCATGGGTCCATAGACCTGTTCAATAGGGTGGGTCGAAAAAACCGAAATATTTATAATCGAAATGTAATAGAGCGGAAAAGTTGCCTTTTGTAATAAAGAATAAATTCGTAAAATATTAGACCTATCGGTTAAAATCTTTTACCGCCGCAACGGGGCCAAAATTTCCAAAAATCGCAAAAAACATGTTTTTTTCAGTATTTTTTTTTAAATCATACAAACGTACTAATACAATTTCTAATAGGACGCGATAGCTACATGAAGATATAAGAAATGTCCTGGTAAATGTTCATTATGATAAAGTAATATCTTTTACTGCCGCAAAAGGACCATATTTTTTTAAAAAAATGTAAAAATTTCAAATTTTTATTTTTTTTTTTAATTTTTATAATTTCTATAATATCTAGAAATAAATAAATTTACTTCATATCTATTAATATTGTCGTAAATTTTGTTAACTATTTGTTATAGACTGGGAAAAAAAACGGTAATCATTCATTATTTTTGACGATCGCTTTATGTACTAATGTTTTATTGCATATCAGCAGTTCATATACCACAAATCACAAAAATGATATAAAATGAACAAAATATTTTAGTATTTTATTAATTAAAATACAGAAATGTTTAACCGAAAAAGATTAAATAAACATAAAATGAAGAAGTATTTAAAATAATTGAATTTTATAATATGACTTTCTTTCAAATAAAGCCATTGTTCCTCGAGAGGCCAAAATTTATCATATGTGATCCTTCGTCTGTTCTGGTCCACAAACTTTACCAGCACTATAATTTCACGCATCTTTCTATTGATTGAATGGGAAAGGAAAATTATAATAGCTGTTATGTTTAATCGAACATTCTAAATTCACCAGCGTCGTTAGATCGTCAGTTCATAGACAAACCGTAACAGGTGGTTTCGTTAGTTTACAGTTTTGCCACTCGACTAAATCCATACAATTTTAAGCTTCAAAGTTCAATTCTGAAATGACGAAGTGACGAAAGGCACTATTCGTGCCCACAGAACTTCGTGCTTTGGCAATTTTCTTTATGGCTGGGGTTCTGATGAACTCTCCTTCATATGCTATCATTCCAATGAGGCTATTTTCATGATTTGCGAAACAGGCATTTCGTGAAATTACGGGAACTGTAATATTTTGTAGATGATATGGCAAGTAACTAGGGTTACTAATTATAGCCCACAAAATCTGAAAAACATGATGGATTCATTTTAATTGTGAACCAACTGATGCAGTACACTTTCAGGATGTACTCATTGAGTACATCCTGATCAGCCGATTGCCAAAATTAAAAATTGCCAAAGCACGAAGTTCTGTGGACACGAATAGCGCCATCCGTCATTTCGTCATTCCAGACTTGAACTTAAAGCTTAAAATTGTATGGCTTTAGTCGAAAGGTAAAACTGTATACTAACGAAACCACCTGTTACGGTTTGTCTATCAATTGACGATCTAACAACGCTGGTGAGTTTAGAATGTTCGATTAAAGATGCTATTATAACTTTCCTTGTACCACTCAATCAGTAGAAAGATGCGTGAAATTAGTCGCTGAAGTGCTGGTAAAGTTTGTGGACCAGAACAGAGGGAGGATCACATATGATCAATTTCAGCCTCTCGAGGAACAATGGCTTTATTTGAAAGCAAGTCATATTATAAAATTCATTTACTTTAAATACTTCTTCATTTTAAGTTTATTTAATCCGTTTCGGTTAAACATTTCTGTATTTTAATTAATAAAATACTAAAATATTTTGTTCATTTTATATCATTTTTGTAATTTGTGGTATATGAACTGCTGATATGCAGTAAAACAGCAGTAGATGAAGCGATCGTAAAGAACAATGAATGATTACCTTTTTTATTTTCCAGTCTATGACAAATAGTTAACAAAATTTATGGCATATTAATAGATATAAAGTAAATTTATTTACTTCTAGGCATATTATTAAAATTATAAAAATACAGAAAAAATGAAAATTTGAAAATTTTTACAATTTGTTTTTTAACCCTAGATCTACCGGGAATTTTATTCAAGTTTTAATAAAACGTTCTATACCAGAATTTTTATTTAAAACTATTTAACTTATTTATTTACCTTATTTTTGTCTGGCTTATATACTTAGTTTATTTTAAAGAAATTTCTGGTTTGAATGAATATTTTGTATGTACCTGTCGGGTCCAATGGACCCGTCTGGTAGACGGAGGGTTAAATATGGTCCGTTTGCGGCAGTAAAAGATATTATTTTATCATAATGAACATTTGCCGTGACATTTCTTATATCTTCATGTAGCTATAGCGTCCCATTAGAAATTGTATTCGTATTTTTGGATAATTAAAAAAAAAATATTGAAAAAAAACAAGTTTTTTTGCGATTTTTTGAAACTTTGGCCCTCTTGCGGCGGTAAAAGATATTATCCGATCGATATATTATTTCACGAATTTATTCTTTATTACAAAATGCAACTTTTCCGCTCTATTACATTTCGATTGTAAATATTTCGGTTTTTTCGACCCACCCTACTGTTCAAGTCTATTGTTGCATACGCACCATTCGCATGCATCGTTTTCACCACAAATAACAAGTTAAGGTAATATTTGTACCTAGCAACACGAGCCTTTTTTTGGTATTTTATAAGTATAGCGCTTAATAAAAGCGGTGCCAAACGAATAAAATTTCTGCGTATCTGCTGATTGTCTATTCTCTTAACAGAGGGATTTTTTGCTTTCGTCACTTTCGTGAATTAACCCCCTGGGGACGGTCGACCAATATAAGTGCCACATAAGTTGCTCAGAATCCATGATTATTCGCACCAGTAAATTTTTATTGTAAATTTTGCCTTATTTAATCCGAGTATTTTCCCGATTCAATTACGCCAAAATTTCTGTTTTGAAAAACCGGTGATAAAAGATTAAAAATTCTGTAAAAGAAGCTCGTCCGGAAGGGGTAAAGACAGTTTTGCCATCACTTTTACAACAAACTACTCATGCAAGTGGGTGATGGTATATCTTGTGGGAAATTTGCTGTGAATTTCTCAATTCAAATTTGTCACGGCAAAATAATATTAGAAAAAAACAAACTTGCTGCTAATGTTCATGCTGAGATAGATTGCTAAAGCATGCATATAAGGTACAATCTAAGTAAATATAATAAAGAACTGTTTAATACACATAAGGAAAAGCAAATACATATTTTCGCAGTGCCTAAAATAGTTTAAAATCATGCAGTGCAATTAAAGGATTTTGTCTTAAGAGTTTTCCTTAATTTATATTAGAATTTAATAATAGTACATATATGATGTCTGTTTACAAATTTACATGCATACTTTTAAGATATTTCGGACGGGCAATTTTTATCAAATCTGAATTTTAAAACAGTAGAAACTGTTCTGAAAGTCTTTTGTAAATTGGCGTTCAAGATAGGTTTCCCAAGTTTATGCATGGATGAATATCTTTCAATGTACGAATTTAATATAAAATGTCTTACAATCTAAAAAAATATGGACAACATGATCTATATGCATTTTCTGTAAGTTAGAAGCCACGCCCTTAGTGAATGATGTTTTTTGAATGAAAACGAGAATACTCGTTTCCATCGTGAATGTGTTAATAATTCAGATCATATTTGATAGTAATTTATATATTTGTTTAAGGGAAAGCGGGATTTACGGAATATATAGGACGCATTTCATTTGCTAGAAAAACTAATGAATTGGGAAAAATAAGTGCTACAAGAATGTATCCCAATGTACGCGAGATTTTTGTTCTGTTTCTCAAACACAATATTTAAATACACATTTTTATGATTTTATTAACGGCAACTGCGAGGATAGATCGCAGTTTACTTGATTGAACGTATTTTTACAATACCTATTTATCGATCTTGGTTGTTAGTTAATATTCAAATTCATATCTATATAAAAATTGTGATGTTAAATAATTTTTTATAACACATATTAAACAATATGTTTATCTTCACATTTACAAGATCGCTATAGGTTGCTAAACTATTTTTAATACTTATAATACCACTCTAGCAATATGATATTTTTTTCTCTTCTTTGGTTCCCGTTGTGAAAGCATTAACACTTGATAGGCCGGAAATTTTACACAAGATTTATTAACACTATAACGCCCGGAAAGAGTTGATTCGACTCCGGCAACGTGATTGAATGTCAATTGGAACCAGCATTTTTTTCTCAAAAAAAGTTAAATTTAAACCACGCGGATATAAGTTAAATAAAACAATTAAATAATTTTAAATAAAAATTCTGGTGTGGAGTATTTTTAAGGAAACTATTGCAAAGTTTCCGGGCGTTCTAGTGTTAAAATATTTTTCACCATAATTTTTATTTGCTTATTTAACTTTTTTTCTTATTTGTATATTTTAAACATATTTCATATAAAAATTTCTGGTTCGACGAAAAATATATTCATTTGGTAGTTGTTAAAATGACCAATCACGGTTCTTATAGTGTTATTGCAGATAAAAAATAATTCATTGGAAAATATTCATACATGTAAGAGATAGTTATGAGAAAAGGGGAAATCATTACTCCTATTTTCATTTACAAAATGGAGATCTATCTAAAGTTCTTTTACAGGTGAGTAAAGTTTTACTAAAAAAATTTAATAGTGTAAAAACACTATTATAGCCTTATGTAGTTTCAGAAAAATACTACAAATACTTCGATTAATCACGGTGATTACGACTTCTGCTATTTTGTATTAAACAGAAATTCTATTATCTGAAGTAGTGGCAGTAGGCTTCTTGAAAATTACAAGGAATATATTCAGTAAGTAATTACTATAAAACTTTACTCCAATTGCTTAATTATCTAGTTCATGATTATTTACCCTGAAATTAATTGATTTATTTCAGCAAATAATGTTTTAATTATAAAAACATAAAAAATAGTAAAACCTAAAAATAAATATAAAATAGATACCCTCGTTAGTTATTTTAAAATATTAAGTATTGAATGTGTCATTCATCTTTATTAACTCGTTGAAAGACGGAGGTATATAATATATCAGACATAATTTTAATTACAAAATAACACAACACATCAGAGTTTTAAAGAAAAAGTTTGCTTTTATAGTTTTACGCTAGAAGAGCCGCTTTTGTACCCAAGTTTTATAAAAAGTGTTTCACACCAGAATTTTTCTTTAAAACTACTTAACGTACTTAATTGTCCTGTTTTTGTGCTGAATAATTATAATATATCTCATGAAAAAAATTCTGGTTCTAGTCGAATAATATCAAATTGGCAGCGGTCAAAATGACCCCTAATGGCGGTTCTAGTTTTAAGCAAGTAAAGCTTTGCTTATCCACAAATAAATTTGTTCTAGGTGTCATTCTATCACGTTAACATTTTATCAGCATAAATACCTTATATTTGGAAGTGTTAAAATGACTAAAATTCTTGTAGCTAAATTTTTTTTAATTAATTTATTGTTTTAAGATTATTTTATAAATACAACTAGTTCGCCTTTTAAATATTTTACAGAATATCTCATGACATACTTATTTTTAGATATCTCATAAAAAGTTTAACAAAAAGAAGTAGAAACGTTCGTAAATTAGATATCATTGTAATCAATGTTTAAAAAAAATGTTTAATTAAAAATTAGCAAAAATTAAACATCTGTTTGGAATATGAGATGTAGTTAAACTTCATGTATTGTATTTCAGATTTTTTTTCTCTTTGTAAAACGTATTTGATTATTATTAGATTAGATATTTATTATTAGATATCAGTTCAAAATTAAGATTTACTTCACCTATGTGCTTTAAAATTTACCTTTGTTTAAGAAAGGGGTGTTTTCATAATTTACTGAAAATTTCTTAAATCCATTTATTACAATAAAGAAGATCTTTAACAATTAAAGTTTCAAAATATCAATTTGTTTTTTAACTATGCATTTCTAAATATATTAAACTATTCTTTAAGTAGGACTTCCCTCATAGGGATTACTCTGAGTGATATTGCTGAAAATATTGTATTATCAAAAACTTCAGACTATTGAAAATGAGATGCTATCTTTAACCCCTTGGGGACGAGTGACACTTTTACGTGCCGGAAATAGGCCTAAGAATCCTCGTTTATCCTCACCAGTAAAATTTTACTGTAAAATTTGCCTTATTTAATCCGAGCATTTTCCCGATTTGAATAGCCACAAACTTCTGTTTTTTAAAACCGGTAGCAAAGTAATAAACATTTCGTAAAAGGCTCCCGTCGCGAAGGGGTTAATTAACTAAATAAGGATACACATCCAAATACTGAAAATGAGGAAATGAATATTTCAAGATTTATTTGTTTAAAAGATGTAACAATAATGTCTTTCGAAAAATATTACTAAAATATGCATAATTAATAGGTATAATTCAAATAAATATAATAAAGGACTGTTTAATATATAACGAAAAGTAAATATTTGTTTGCAATATCTAAAGTAGTTAAACATCATGCATTGTAATTAAAAGATTTCGTCTTAAATGTTTTCTTTCATTTATATCAGATTTTACTAAAATATTTATGAAAGATGTTTACAAATTTTAATTTAGATGCTTGATTTTAATACAGTACTGTCTAATTAATTCTAAATATTCATATCTGTAGGGAATATTTATAAAATGTGAAATTATTATTAGGGTGAGTGAAGGGTATCCTCTACTAGGCTATACAAATTACATTTTGTCGTACACTTTACATAAAAACTATTCAGTATTTTGACTTCAACATATACATAAAAATAAACTATGATCTGAAGATTTTCACAATATTATTTTTTTTTTTTACAGAATAACCTTAAAAAATATATTACTTTAATTTATTTATTTTACATATTTTTACTTTACGGGGGCATTTTTGCAAGTAAAAAATGAAACACGTATATTTTCAGAAGAAAAAATAAATCATGGATTTAGTAATTGTAGATAGAATCACGATTAATTAAATAATTTCACGATTTCATTTATGAAATCTTAAAATTACCTTTTTTAATGAAAATTATAGCATAATTTCATGAATTAAAATTTGTGAAAATTCAATTATTTACATTCAATTATAAAAGTCGTTCTCAGTGTTGAGAATTCAAATACACAATTTATTCTGATTATGTGAAATCATTTACGCACACGATGCTTACGCATTTTAAAAGAATTATATTATGATTTTTTTGTAAAATGGTAACCAAAGAATTGTAACCAAAGAAAATTTATTGTTAAATTCGTTATGTCACAAATAAAAAGTTCTGAGGAAATTCTTAGTTATTTGGCTGAATTTACATTTCTAAAATTAAAATGCTCCAACACATAAAATAACGTTTTTGCTTAATAAAGATTCAAATACAATATAGAAAATTATTGTTACTTTCAAATATTTATCTTATTAAATAATACTTCGCTAATCAAAACAAATCATGGCTAGTTCATATTTACATTCACAAATGAAGATTTATCTAAAACTCTTTATGAAATAGTATAGTAGCAAGGTGAATATATTCTTACTACAATTTTTTAACACTAGAACGGCGGCGAGGGGTCATTTTGACCCTTTCTGAATGAATACATGCCGATTCGAACCAGAAATTTCTTTATAATATAAGATTAATATAAGCTGCACAAAAATAACCTAAATAAATAATTTAAATAGTTTTAAGTAAAAATTCTGATGTGAAATATTTTTTTTTTAACTTGAGTGAAAAATCCCGCCGTTCTAGTGTTAATGGAATTTTTCACCTTATTTAACCCTTTGCGCTCGGCGTCTCTTATGCAAATTTTATTCGATCGGCACCACTTTATTAAAGGAAGTTTCGTTCATGTACACAATTTCAAAAATGCTCTGATGAAATAAGGTACATTTTATTTTCCTTTATTACTGGTGCCAAAAACAAATTTTGCTAAGAAAGATTATGTCTCCGCAGCGGAGCCCTCGAGTGCAAAGGGTTAACTAAAAAATATATCAAAAATATTGCGATTAAAAAAGATGTTTACTACTTCTGCTAATTAATATTCATCAGGAATTTTCTTAAGTGAAATAGTGGTAGCAGATTAATTGAAAATTTCAAGGAATGTACAAAATAAGTGATTACTATAAAAGTTAACTTCACTTACTTAATTACGCTGCCTGGTACTCAGGGGCCTGTCATTATGCCTACACGCAGATACAAAAATGGCGGCTGTCACAGGCGATTTTTTTAGGTGTTTGCATAGTGCCTTGACTTTCAACAGCAGTAAATTCTAAATATATTCCTTATATTATAGAATCTCAGAAAAAGAAGGCTAAGAATACTTTTAGATTTTATTGATGTTGAATTTCAAGGGATCGTACAAACGCTGAAAAAAAATCCACCTACGGCATCCGTATTTTTTGTGTTAGCGAGCAGGCCTAGTATTCAGGAGACGGTGCGCAGACATGAGATGGAGTGTCTTACAAAGCATGAGTATGGAACTATTAACCCCTTGAGGGGCAAGCAATTGCGTTTGTGTAATGCTGAATTCCAACTGGAAATTTAGAAAAAAATTATTTCAAAATAAGGAAAAGCAATTTTACGACCTTTTTTCCACCAAAGATAGAAAAGTAAAATTTCATAAATTTTTTCTGGTGCAAATCTTCATTAATCGTAGGTGGGATAAAATATATCCCTCCGACCCTCAAGGGGTTAATAAAAAGGAATTGATTTATCTTTAAAATTCTGAAGCTTCAACTGGAACCGCTTTCGTAGGGCTTGATTACCGCCGGAAGAAACTTCCTCCAGTCAATTTAAATAGTAAATTTCTGCTTATTTAAACTCCTTATTAATGCAAAAATTCAGCCAAAAATAATCGCAGAAACAGCTGTACATTTTTACTAGTGGAAGTTTTCTTTCGCGGTAGTCAGGACCTGCGTTTCCGCCATATTATGACAACTTAGACAAACTCTTCTCAGTGCCAATGAAAAAGATTGTAATACTTGGGTAAACTGACACCAGTAAAAAGAAATAGAATTTTCAGGATATTTGTAAGAAAACATTTACATGAATAAGGCTCTTAATTAAGACAAAATTCTCTATTCATATTTACTGGTGGTGCCTCAGCAAACCAGAAACTGTTAATTAGATTTTTAACCCCTTAACGGTCGTATTAAATTACGGTTTAAAAATTCAAATTGCTTATTGGCACCACTTTTTTGAAAAAGAAATGTTCACCTTATTTAATGACTTGTAAAATAGTAACCACACCACCATAATAACCACCTTGCACCATGATAAAGCCAATTACACTATTCTATAAAACTGGTGGGAATTAAACAAATCTGAATAATCTGAATAAAAGTCACAGCCCGTGAATATGACGCAGCGAGAATTAAGCGGTTAAAAAAAGCAGCCGCCATCTTGTGGCAACTTCTCAGTTACTTCACTGGCAACTGGTGGGCAGTACACTATATGTCGCCTCTTCTTTATTCATAGCTCTATTAGCATGATTTTGTACAAAGAGAAAAAGTATAACTTTAGTGAAATCTGTGTGTTTGCTAGGTAAAGTAAAACAGAGAGAGATAGAAACATTATGATTGGTCGAGACCCGTAGGCATCTCCCTCTTAGGTTTTCTGCAGTAAAATGAAAAGGATATGACAGGTACTCTATTAACTCATTAAAGCCACCTGGCAAGAAAACTTGCCATGTAAGGTGAACAAAACTTTTAAATTTGAATACCAATAAAAATAAAGGAAAGGTGAAGATAAAGTAAAACATTAGTTAATTCAAACGATGGTGACAAGAAGCCTAGTAAAGAAAGACAAAAAAGCACGAAGAATCCTAAAAGAAAGCACTTTTCAGGTATATAGATTTTTTAAATAACAAATTTTAAATAAGTAGGAATTTCTTCTATTATTCTCTTTGATTTTGTGTTATCGGCCTGTTAATTACTACTTTAATTACTTCACTGGATATTCCATGACTTATTTATTTTTTAAGATGATAAAATAAAGGTAACTTAACCCCTTGAGAGGCGGTGGGATAAAATATATCCCACCTAATTTAAACAAGATTCTCACCAGAAAATTGTAACTGAATTTTATATTTTTAACTTTGGAGGAAAATGGTTGGAAAATTGCCTTTCTTTATTTAAAATTAAAATTTTTCGATTATTCTGGTGAGAATTCAATATTTAGAGCCATTTTTGTTTGCCCCGCAAGGGGTTAAAGAAGTGGCAACAATTGTAAATTAGATATTAAACTAAAGATTTTTTTTTTTATTTTAAGTTTCGTTAGTATGAAGAGAAAATTAACTTTCCAGTTAAAATTAAGGCATTGCAGTTAATTCAATGTAAAGGGCCTTTCTCATTGTTAGATTTGAATCAAAAAGTTTTGACGTTTGTTTAACCCCTTTTGAGGCAAGCAATTACGTTTGTGAAATGCTGAATTCCCACCGGAATCTTTGAAAATTTCTATTTGAAAATAAGTAAAAGCAATTTTACGTCTTTTTTCCACCAAAGTTAGAAAAGTAAAATTTAATAAAATTTTTCTGGTGTAAAACTTCATTAATCGTAGGTGGTATATAATATATACCGGTGCCCCTCAAGGGGTTAACCCAGGCATGTGATTTCCGCGTTTTGGCACACCAGTATATTCTTAGAGAAAATGTTGTTCTCTTAAATCGCAAAAATGTTCCGATTAAATGAAATATCATTTTCTCTAAGAATATACTGGTGTGCAAAAACGCGGAAATCACATGTCTGGGTTAACCCTTTCCGACTCAGTGTGCCCAGGTAGGAATACCTAATTTTAATTCCAAACTTACGAATGGCACCAAGAATATTTTAGTAAAATTTAGCTTTTACAATGAACATTTAATGTAACATGTTTTTAATTTCTAAAAAATTCGTTTTACAATCCCGATGTCAGTTAATCATTTCATCAATTTACAACAAAAATTGACCTGTGTGAAGTTGGCACCCCTCATTGTGAATTTAAATATGAAAACTACGCAGGAGTTTTGCCCAAGTTTTGCCCAGTTTTGCCCACCCATTAATTAATTTTGCCCACCCTTCGTAACGCTGTAAATCAAACTTTATTTTTTGACCCACTTTGAAAAAGCTAGCACCCCTCAATTTGAAATTTAACAAAACGACTGTACAATTATTTTGCCCAAGTTTTGCCCAGTTTTGCCCACCCATTAATTAATTTTGCCCACCTTTTATAACGCCGTAAATCAAAAAAATCTTTGATGACCACGTGTGAAGCTGGCACCCCCCATTACGAATTGAAATATGAAAACCACACTAAAGTTTTGCCCAAGTTTTGCCCAGGTTTGCCCACCTATTAATTAATTTTGCCCACCTTTTATAACGCCGTAAATCAAATTTTATTTTTTGACCCATTTTTTAAACTAGCACCCCTCATTAGGAAATTTACAAAAAAAATTATACTATTAATTTGCCCAGGTTTTGCCCAGTTTTGCCCACCCATTAAATAATTTTGCCCACCTTTTATAACGCCGTAAATCAAAAAAATCTTTGTTGACCACGTGTGAAGCTGGCACCCCCCATTACGAATTGAAATATGAAAACCAGACTAAAGTTTTGCCCAAGTTTTGTCCAGTTTTGCCCACCCATTAATTAATTTTGCCCACCTTTTATAAAGCCGTAAATCAAAAAAATCTTTGTTGACCACGTGTGAAGCTGGCACCCCCCATTACGAATTAAAATATGAAATCCACACAAAAGTTTTGCCCGAGTTTTGCCCAGTTTTGCCCACCCATTAATTAATTTTGCCCACCTTTTATAACGCCGTAAATCAAAAAAATCTTTGTTGACCACGTGTGAAGCTGGCACCCCCCATTACGAATTGAAATATGAAAACCACACTAAAGTTTTGCCCAAGTTTTGCCCAGTTTTGCCCACCCATTAATTAATTTTGCCCACCTTTTATAACGCCGTAAATCAAAAAAATCTTTGTTGACCACGTGTGAAGTTGGCACCCCCCATTACGAATTAAAATATGAAATCCACACAAAAGTTTTGCCCCAGTTTTGCCCAGTTTTGCCCACCCATTATTAATTTTGCCCACCTTTTATAACGCCGTAAATCAAAAAAATCTTTGCTGACCACGTTTGAAGCTGGCACCCCCCATTACGAATTAAAATATGAAATCCACACAAAAGTTTTGCCCGAGTTTTGCCCAGTTTTGCCCACCCATTAATTAATTTTGCCCACCTTTTATAACGCCGTAAATCAAAAAAATCTTTGTTGACCACGTGTGAAGCTGGCACCCCCCATTACGAATTGAAATATGAAAACCAGACTAAAGTTTTGCCCAAGTTTTGTCCAGTTTTGCCCACCCATTAATTAATTTTGCCCACCTTTTATAAAGCCGTAAATCAAAAAAATCTTTGTTGACCACGTGTGAAGCTGGCACCCCCCATTACGAATTGAAATATGAAAACCACACTAAAGTTTTGCCCAAATTTTGCCCAGTCTTGCCCACCCATTAATTAATTTTGCCCACCTTTTATAACGCCGTAAATCAAAAAAATCTTTGTTGACCACGTGTGAAGCTGGCACCCCCCATTACGAATTGAAATATGAAAACCACACTAAAGTTTTGCCCAAGTTTTGCCCAGTTTTGCCCACCCATTAATTAATTTTGCCCACCTTTTATAACGCCGTAAATCAAAAAAATCTTTGTTGACCACGTGTGAAGTTGGCACCCCCCATTACGAATTAAAATATGAAATCCACACAAAAGTTTTGCCCGAGTTTTGCCCAGTTTTGCCCACCCATTATTAATTTTGCCCACCTTTTATAACGCCGTAAATCAAAAAAATCTTTGCTGACCACGTTTGAAGCTGGCACCCCCCATTACGAATTAAAATATGAAATCCACACAAAAGTTTTGCCCGAGTTTTGCCCAGTTTTGCCCACCCATTAATTAATTTTGCCCACCTTTTATAACGCCGTAAATCAAAAAAATCTTTGTTGACCACGTGTGAAGCTGGCACCCCCCATTACGAATTGAAATATGAAAACCACACTAAAGTTTTGCCCAAGTTTTGCCCAGTTTTGCCCACCCATTAATTAATTTTGCCCACCTTTTATAACGCCGTAAATCAAAAAAATCTTTGTTGACCACGTGTGAAGTTGGCACCCCCCATTACGAATTAAAATATGAAATCCACACAAAAGTTTTGCCCCAGTTTTGCCCAGTTTTGCCCACCCATTATTAATTTTGCCCACCTTTTATAACGCCGTAAATCAAAAAAATCTTTGCTGACCACGTTTGAAGCTGGCACCCCCCATTACGAATTAAAATATGAAATCCACACAAAAGTTTTGCCCGAGTTTTGCCCAGTTTTGCCCACCCATTAATTAATTTTGCCCACCTTTTATAACGCCGTAAATCAAAAAAATCTTTGTTGACCACGTGTGAAGCTGGCACCCCCCATTACGAATTGAAATATGAAAACCAGACTAAAGTTTTGCCCAAGTTTTGTCCAGTTTTGCCCACCCATTAATTAATTTTGCCCACCTTTTATAAAGCCGTAAATCAAAAAAATCTTTGTTGACCACGTGTGAAGCTGGCACCCCCCATTACGAATTGAAATATGAAAACCACACTAAAGTTTTGCCCAAATTTTGCCCAGTCTTGCCCACCCATTAATTAATTTTGCCCACCTTTTATAACGCCGTAAATCAAAAAAATCTTTGTTGACCACGTGTGAAGCTGGCACCCCCCATTACGAATTGAAATATGAAAACCACACTAAAGTTTTGCCCAAGTTTTGCCCAGTTTTGCCCACCCATTAATTAATTTTGCCCACCTTTTATAACGCCGTAAATCAAAAAAATCTTTGTTGACCACGTGTGAAGTTGGCACCCCCCATTACGAATTAAAATATGAAATCCACACAAAAGTTTTGCCCGAGTTTTGCCCAGTTTTGCCCACCCATTATTAATTTTGCCCACCTTTTATAACGCCGTAAATCAAAAAAATCTTTGTTGACCACGTGTGAAGCTGGCACCCCCCATTACGAATTGAAATATGAAAACCACACTAAAGTTTTGCCCAAGTTTTGCCCAGTTTTGCCCACCCATTAATTAATTTTGCCCACCTTTTATAAAGCCGTAAATCAAAAAAATCTTTGTAGACCACGTGTGAAGCTGGCACCCCCCATTACAAATTGAAATATGAAAACCACACTAAAGTTTTGCCCAAGTTTTGCCCAGTTTTGCCCACCCATTAATTAATTTTGCCCACCTCTTATAACGCCGTAAATCAAATTTTATTTTTTGACCCATTTTTTAAACTAGCACCCCTCATTAGGAAATTTACAAAAAAAATTATACTATTATTTTGCCCAGGTTTTGCCCACCCATTAATTAATTTTGCCCACCTTTTATAACGCCGTAAATCAAGAAAATATTCGTTGACCACGTGTGAAGCTGGCACCCCCCCATTACGAGTTAAAATATGAAAAATACACAAAAGTTTTGCCCAAGTTTTGCCCAGTTTTGCCCACCCATTAATTAATTTTGCCCACCTTTTATAACTCCGTAAATCAAAAAAATCTTTTTTGACCACGTGTGAAGCTGACACCCCCCATTATGAATTGAAATATGAAAACTACACAAAAGTTTTGCCCAAGTTTTGCCCAGTTTTGCCCACCCATTAATTAATTTTGCCCACCTTTTATAACGCCGTAAATCAAGAAAATCTTCGTTGACCACGTGTGAAGTTGGCACCCCCCATTACGAATTAAAATATGAAAAGAGGATGTAGCAACCTCGTCCTGAAGCAATCTATCCTGAATATTCATAAAATTCGTTACAACCGATGTCACATAAACGAATGTATGAACGATTCAACACCCATTAAAACACAAAACTAAAAAAAAAATAGTGAAATCGATAGTGAAATCGGTTGAGTCCATATATTGAAATCTCTAAAAATAAGAAGTGCCTTAAAGACCGCAAACGCTGCAACGAATATTTAAAAAAAATCACATTATGTAAAACGCTAATATTGTTTAAAATCATTTTATAATTTAAGTAACATTTTAAAAATAGAAATTTTCTATTTTTTCATTCAAATTCTTTTTTATATTTTAAATAAATATTAAAAAGTAAAGTTTCCATATTTTGAAACTTTCTCCTATTTCGATTCAAATTTGCACTTACATAACTGAAGCTGAAGAGAAACGACGCACCACTGAGCTACTGCGAACTCAGCTCGAAACACTTTAGAATAACATTTTAATCAGCTTGCTTTAGTTATAAAAATTCGCCAAAAGTTAGCGAGTGGAAATTGAAAACGAAACACTAATTGCGCAAAGAGGCATTGCTGTCAAATCATCACAGTCAATCATGTTTCGGAGCCTGTTTGGGAAATATCCGCCCCATCAGTTTGACTGAATGCTCTATTTGCCTTTCGAGACTGTTTTTAAGAAATATATGAAGTAACGACAAAAAGCCCACCAAATGGATTTCTAGCATTTAGTAGGATACCGCGATACGAGAGTTGCAGCATATCGAATATAAAATTTGATTAGTTAGACGATTCTGGACAAAGCGAATGCACAAGCTTGGCGAGTGTCACATCATAACCAAGCTTATGCTTGTTAACTTATCTCGAAACTCGTCCAGGTGAGCATCGCCATGTTCTGGAATACAAAATGCCTAGGTTTGCAATAGTTTGGACAAACGCAAGCCGAGAAAATCAAGACAGAAAATGCTTAGGTTTGCCATAGTTTGGACAAACTCCTCTGTCAAAGCACAATCTGAACGCAACCAACGCCAACTATAGACAATGCCGACGAGCTCGATTTCGACCCCACGGCAGGTCGGCCATCAGCGGATGATTCGTTCGACCCTATTCTTGTGGCTTTTACGTCACAAGAATAGGGTTGAATGAATGATAAGCAAATGACTATCTGCCGTGATGTCGAAATCCAGCTCGTCGGCACTGCCGCAATCAAAGACTTTTAAGATACATAGACCGGCAAACTGTCAGTTTAACTGAGGATTTTTGATCACAGCTCTTGTACGGCAGCATATATGTTTTATATTTTAATTTACCTAAGAAAATGCTTTTATTAGCGTATTTTTTTATTTCGTATCATTAAGTATTAGTCTACCCTATTTCATTTAGGTCTTAAAAAAAAAAAAAAAAAAAAAAAAAAAAAAAAAAAAAAAAAACTTTATTATTAATATTTTTTTTGTCTTTTTCGTATAGCAAGTAAGTATTTCAATAAACGTCCTCCAAGGATAAAAATATAGTGTTACTTTCGTTTATATGCATTTTTTAATTGTCTTTTTACATAAAAATTAGTTTTAACGTAGATTTCTTTACAAGTAATTTAAAATTTTCTAAATTACTATATTATGTTACAGTTGTTACCTTTAATCTAAACTTCCCTACCAGTTACTTTAGTAAGTCAAACATAAAAAAAAGGTGGAATTATAATCTTTAACAATCTGTTTCCACATTAATTTCGCTTTATTTCTGTTTATAAGGCATAAAAATTAGATACTCTTTTTCAAACATACCATCCATAAAATTATTAATAAATCGCTTTATTTAACTTTATTTCTGAAAATTCAATATTTATAACACATATTTAGATATAAAAAATAGCGTCCTGTAAAACATTTGCCATAAAATTCATATATATTGATAAGAATGATTTTTAAAGCACATTCTAGCCATAGCACTTAATGGTAAATAACTCACAGCTGACGTACAAACCTCGCGGTTGAGGTGTTTCAATTTACTTCAGATGGCTGCCATGATTTCGCATGCTTTTGAATGGGAATTGCCGGACTATGTATCTTAAAGGTCTTTGGCCGCAACCAATGACATATAAGGCCAATAAATGGCGTTTAAAATGTCCCACGGAGTGGATCAACTTTACTCGGTGATTGGTAGAAAGCGCTGCGCCCATCGTTTGGTGACAATCGCCATGTAAAGATGTTCCACTCCATATAATGTCTTAAAAGTCATAATCTGCTCTTTTATGACGTTGGTCATAGTCTGAGTAACATATGCCGCCAATTTCATTTCGAGGCACGCTACGCGAAACTAGAATTTGATTTAGGAACACCAGCAAATCCTGCAAAACATTTGGAAGTATTTAAAAATTGTATGAACGGTGCAAGAAAAAAACTCTAATTCCATAAAAATGTTGGACAAAGCTGAGACAATCTTTTGAAACGCATGGAAAAACTCTCGGAGCATTAGTAAAAATTGAACAAAATATGGCGAAATCCACTAAGCTCCATACATAACAAGAGTTCTCAGTTGGCGGTCAGAAGTTTGCAAGGCAAATGAAGCATACAAGGCAAAGGTAAAAAATAGTTCGCGTTACCAGTGTTAGATATTAGTGTTGACATTTACTCTTATTCTAATGTATGTTTCTCTAATTAAGCAATACTTATCAAATTAATAAATGATTCTTCAATCATGCAAAGAAACGAAACAAACAGTACCTTTTGCCTGGAATGCAAACCTGAACCGCTAGAAATAATCATGGGAAATAGGAATACAGATTTCCTGTTTGTTAAATATGGAGCTCAGTGGGAGAAAACAAGTAAATCTGGACGAAAATCTAGACACAATATCTAACACTGGTAACGCGAACTATTTTTTACCTTTGCCTTGTATGCTTCATTTGCCTTGCAAACTTCTGACCGCCAACTGAGAACTCTTTTTATGTATGGAGCTTAGTGGATTTCGCCATATTTTGTTCAATTTTTACTAATGCTCCGAGAGTTTTTCCATGCGTTTCAAAAGATTGTCTCAGCTTTGTCCAACATTTTTATGGAATTAGAGTTTTTTTCTTGCACCGTTCATACAATTTTTAAATACTTCCAAATGTTTTGCAGGATTTGCTGGTGTTCCTAAATCAAATTCTGGTTTCGCGTAGCGTGCCTCGATATGAAATTGGCGGCATATGTTACTCAGACTATGACCAACGTCATAAAAGAGCAGATTATGACTTTTAAGACATTATATGGAGTGGAACATCTTTACATGGCGATTGGCACCAAACGATGGGCGCAGCGCTTTCTACCAATCACCGAGTAAAGTTGATCCACTCCGTGGGACATTTTAAACGCCATTAATTGGCCTTATATGTCATTGGTTGCGGCCAAAGACCTTTATGATACATAGTCCGGCAATTCCCATTCAAAAGCATGCGAAATCATGGCAGCCATCTGAAGTAAATTGAAACACCTCAACCGCGAGGTTTGTACGTCAGCTGTGAGTTATTTACCATAAGTGCTATGGCTAGAATGTGCTTTAAATGTAATTCTTATCAATATATATGAATTTTATGGCAAATGTTTTACAGGACGCTATTTTTTATATCTAAATATGCGTTATAAATATTGAATTTTCAGAAATAAAGTTAAATAAAGCGATTTATTAATAATTTTATGGATGGTATGTTTGAAAAAGAGTATCTAATTTTTATGCCTTATAAACAGAAATAAAGCAAAATTAATGTGGACACAGATCGTTAAAGATTATAATTCCACCTTTTTTTTTATGTTTGACTTACTAAAGCAAGTTTAGATTAAAGGTAACAACTGTAACATAATATAGTAATTTAGAAAATTTTAAATTACTTGTGAAGAAATCTACGTTAAAACTAATTTTTATGTAAAAAGACAATTAATCAAAGACAATTAATTATTTTTATCCTTGGAGGACGTTTATTGAAATACTTACTTGCTATACGAAAAAGACAAAAAAAATATTAATAATAAAGTTTTTTTTTTTTTTTTTTTTTTAAGACCTAAATGAAATAGGGTAGACTAATACTTAATGATACGAAATAAAAAAATACGCTAATAAAAGCATTTTCTTAGGTAAATTAAAATATAAAACATATATGCTGCCGTACAAGAGCTGTGATCAAAAATCCTCAGTTAAACTGACAGTTTGCCGGTCTATGTATCTTAAAAGTCTTTGGTTGCGGCAGTGCCGACGAGCTGGATTTCGACATCACGGCAGATAGTCATTTGCTTATCATTCATTCAACCCTATTCTTGTGACGTAAAAGCCACAAGAATAGGGTCGAACGAATCATCCGCTGATGGCCGACCTGCCGTGGGGTCGAAATCGAGCTCGTCGGCATTGTCTATAGTTGGCGTTGGTTGCGTTCAGATTGTGCTTTGACAGAGGAGTTTGTCCAAACTATGGCAAACCTAAGCATTTTCTGTCTTGATTTTCTCGGCTTGCGTTTGTCCAAACTATTGCAAACCTAGGCATTTTGTATTCCAGAACATGGGGATGCTCACCTGGAGGAGTTTCGAGATAAGTTAACAAGCATAAGCTTGGTTATGATGTGACACTCGCCAAGCTTGGGCATTCGCTTTGTCCAGAATCGTCTAACTAATCAAATTTTATATTCGATATGCTGCAACTACAGCGTCTAGAAGTATATAGTGTGGAGATCGCTAATACCGGTATAGCTTTTGAACGCATCCAAAAAATTACATTTTCTTAGGTGGCGCTGCCGTCAAATTTATTGCGTGAATGCGTAGGTTTTGTTTTGGCTTTCTTTTTGTTGTAAACATTTTTAGCGCTATATACAAAGTCTACAATTATTAGAAATTTATGTGAAAACACGTAAATGTATCGAAAATGATATAAAAACGAGATTCTCATAGTTTTGTTCCCGTCTGTGTTACATACAAGAACAGCAAACTTGTTTATTTTCGGTGTATCTAAAAATCAGTAGGTTTTGTTTTGGTTCTCTTTTTGTTATAAATACTTTTAGCGTTATGTATAGCGTCTACAAATATTGCAATTTTATGTAAAAATATGTAAAATTTATCAAAAATGATGAAAAAATGAGATTATCATTGTTTTGTTCCGGGCTGTGTTACGCAATACAAGAACAGCAAGCTGTCTATTTTCGGTGTACCTAAAAATCAAAATCTTTTTGAAAAATGGAAAAAAAATTAACTAATATAATTAACTAATAACTAGTATGTTGTGGTCATCACAAAACTTTCTTCTATATAAATCACGTCAATTAAATCATTTAAATAGTACAAGAAATTACATCAATTTAGCACCCATTCATATCAAAGTATATCTGAATTTGAAGTTTGATGAAAATTCGTGCCTTAGTTCTTGAGATAGAGCTATAGCGGAAAGTCTGAAAAATGTAGCATAGCAGCGCCACCTGTTGAGTGATTTACACCAATACATAAACAACAATAATTGATATCCAGGTGTACATGGATCTGAAGTTCGTTGAAAATCCAAGCATTAGTTCTTGAGATAGAGCTATTGCGGAAATCACAAAAACAGCATAGCAGTGCCACCTATTGAACGATTTACACCAAATTGTATAAAATGTCAATTCATGTCAAGAACTAACTGATTCTAAAGTTTGATGAAAATTCGTGCATTAGTTCTTGAGATACATTTATAGTGGAAATTCTGAAAAATACAGCATAGCAGCGCCACCTGTTGAGCGATTTACAGCAAAATGTCAATTCATGTCAAGGATTAACTGCTTCTGAAGTTTGGTGAAAATTATTGCATTAGTTCTTGAGATACAGCTATAAAGGAAATTCTGAAAAGTGCAGTATAGCAGCGCCACCTGTTGAGCGATTTGCACTAAAACACAAACAGCACTAATTCATATCAAAGTATACTTGAATCTGAAGTTTGATGAAAATCTAAGCATTAGTTGTTGAGATAGAGCTATTGCGGAAATCGTAAAAAATGCAGTATAGCAGCGCCGCCTACTGAGCGATTTACACCAAAATGTACAAAACTTCAATTCATGACCGAATCTTAAGTTTGATGAAAATCCGTGCATTAGTTCTGGAGACTAAGCTATTGCGGATATGGTGAAAAAGGTTGCATAGCAGCGCCACCTTTTGAGCGATTTACACCAAAACCTAATCAGCACCAATTTATATCAGGGACTAACTGAATATAAATTTTTATTAAATTCCGTGCATTAGTTCTTGAGATAGAGCGCCCACAAAATTTGTGTCGCATACAGACAGACAGACTCACAGACAGACATTTTGTAAAAACATGTTTTTTGGAATCTCTGACCCCTAAAACGTGTAAATCCGTCGAAAACCGAAAATTTTCACGAATCCAATACTTTCTTCTTGTAAAGGATAGAAGAAAGTAAAAATTTACTAATATAAACAAAGATATATTTAATACAAAAAAGAGCTTATTCAAAATGGAAACGATAAAATTACTTCATATCATTTATATACATAAGCATAAATTATTTTTTATAATTTCAACATATATATAAAAAAATACTTGTACTATAATAAACCTATAGGCTAAAAAAAAAAAAAAAGAAAAAAAAAATAGTATGCACGGCGATCACATGAAATATTAAATCGGTTTATAACAGAGCAATTTGAAAATAAAGTGTTCTTCAATTCGTACAAATGTGAAATGCATATAAAATATATGCCTGAATTTTCGTTGATTCTTAATATATCGCGTATTACAAGCTAATTTTTTTTTTTACTCTGTTTTTCAAAAAAATTATCTTTCAAAAAATAAGTTTTCCGCATCAAAAGTATCTAATACACATAGGATTTCTATACATTCGTTGCAACGAACTTGATCTTAGCGCCCTCTGGCGAAATTGTAATTTTTTGGATATGGTTTCGATTGTTGATTTCCACACTATATACTTCTAGACACTGTACTGCAACTCTCGTATCGCGGTATCCTACTAAATGCTAGAAATCCATTTGGTGGGCTTTTTGTCGTTACTTCATATATTTCTTAAAAACAGTCTCGAAAGGCAAATAGAGCATTCAGTCAAACTGATGGGGCGGATATTTCCCAAACAGGCTCCGAAACATGATTGACTGTGATGATTTGACAGCAATGCCTCTTTGCGCAATTAGTGTTTCGTTTTCAATTTCCACTTGCTAAATTTTGGCGAATTTTTATAACTAAAGCAAGCTGATTAAAATGTTATTCTAAAGTGTTTCGAGCTGAGTTCGCAGTAGCTCAGTGGTGCGTCGTTTCTCTTCAGCTTCAGTTATGTAAGTGCGAATTTGAATCGAAATGGGAGAAAGTTTCAAAAAATGGAAAGTTTACTTTTTAATATTTATTTAAATTATAAAAAAGAATTTGAATGAAAAAATAGAAAATTTCTATTTTTAAAATGTTACTTAAATTATAAAATGATTTTAAACAATATTAGCGTTTTACATAATGTGATTTTTTTTAAATATTCGTTGCAGCGTTTGCGGTCTTTAAGGCACTTCTTATTTTTAGAGATTTCAATATATGGACTCAACCGATTTCACTATCGATTTCACTATTTTTTTTTTAGTTTTGTGTTTTAATGGGTGTTGAATCGTTCATACATTCGTTTATGTGACATCGGTTGTAACGAATTTTATGAATATTCAGGTTAGATTGCTTCAGGACGAGGTTGCTACATCCTCTTTTCATATTTTAATTCGTAATGGGGGGTGCCAGCTTCACATGTGTTCAACGAAGATTGTTTTGATTTACGGCTTCATAAAAGGTGGACAAAATTAATTACTGGGTGGGCAAAACTGGGCAAAACTTGGGCAAAACTTTAGTGTGGTTTTCATATTCCAATTCGTAATGGGGGGTGCCAGCTTCACACGTGGTCAACAAAGATTTTTTTGATTTACGGCGTTATAAAAGGTGGGCAAAATTAATTAATGGGTGGGCAAAACTGGGCAAAACCTGGGCAAAATAATAGTATAATTTTTTTTGTAAATTTCCTAATGAGGGGTGCTAGTTTAAAAAATGGGTCAAAAAATAAAATTTGATTTACGGCGTTATAAAAGGTGGGCAAAATTAATTAATGGGTTGGCAAAACTGGGCAAAACTTGGGCAAAACTTTAGTGTGGTTTTCATATTTCAATTCGTAATGGGGGGTGCCAGCTTCACACGTGGTCAACGAAGATTTTCTTGATTTACGGCGTTATAAAAGGTGGGCAAAATTAATTAATGGGTGGGCAAAACTGGGCAAAACTTGGGCAAAACTTTAGTGTGGATTTCATATTTTAATTCGTAATGGGGGGGTGCAAGCTTCACGAGTGGTCAACAAAGATATTTTTGATTTACGGCGTTATAAAAGGTGGGCAAAATTAATTAATGGGTGGGCAAAACTGGGCAAAACTCGTTCAAAACTTTTGTGTGGATTTCATATTTTAATTCGTAATGGGGAGTGCCAGCTTCACACGTGGTCAACAAAGATTTTTTTGATTTACGGCGTTATAAAAGGTGGGAAAAATTAATTAATGGGTGGGCAAAACTGGGCAAAACTTGGGCAAAACTTTAGTGTGGTTTTCATATTTCAATTTGTAATGGGGGGTGCCAGCTTCACACGTGGTCTACAAAGATTTTTTTGATTTACGGCTTTATAAAAGGTGGGCAAAATTAATTAATGGGTGGGCAAAACTGGGCAAAACCTGGGCAAAATAATAGTATAATTTTTTTTGTAAATTTCCTAATGAGGGGTGCTAGTTTAAAAAATGGGTCAAAAAATAAAATTTGATTTACGGCGTTATAAAAGGTGGGCAAAATTAATTAATGGGTGGGCAAAACTGGGCAAAACTTGGGCAAAACTTTAGTGTGGTTTTCATATTTCAATTCGTAATGGGGGGTGCCAGCTTCACACGTGGTCAACAAAGATTTTTTTGATTTACGGCGTTATAAAAAGTGGGCAAAATTAATTAATGGGTGGGCAAAACTGGGCAAAACTCGGGCAAAACTCGGGCAAAACTTTTGTGTGGATTTCATATTTTAATTTGTAATGGGGGGTGCCAGCTTCACGCGTGGTCAACAAAGATATTTTTGATTTACGGCGTTATAAATGTGGGCAAAATTAATTAATGGGTGGGCAAAACTGGGCAAAACTCGTTCAAAACTTTTGTGTGGATTTCATATTTTAATTCGTAATGGGGAGTGCCAGCTTCACACGTGGTCAACAAAGATTTTTTTGATTTACGGCGTTATAAAAGGTGGGAAAAATTAATTAATGGGTGGGCAAAACTGGGCAAAACTTGGGAAAAACTTTAGTGTGGTTTTCATATTTCAATTAGTAATGGGGGGTGCCAGCTTCACACGTGGTCAACAAAGATTTTTTTGATTTACGGCGTTATAAAAGATGGGCAAAATTAATTAATGGGTGGGCAAAACTGGGCAAAACTTGGGCAAAACTTTAGTGTGGTTTTCATATTTCAATTCGTAATGGGTGGTGCCAGCTTCACACGTGGTCAACGAAGATTTTTTTGATTTACGGCTTTATAAAAGGTGGGCAAAATCAATTAATGGGTAGGCAAAACTGGGCAAAACTTGGGCAAAACTTTAGTGTGGTTTTCATATTTCAATTTGTAATGGGGGGTGCCAGCTTCACACGTGGTCTACAAAGATTTTTTTGATTTACGGCTTTATAAAAGGTGGGCAAAATTAATTAATGGGTGGGCAAAACTGGGCAAAACCTGGGCAAAATAATAGTATAATTTTTTTTGTAAATTTCCTAATGAGGGGTGCTAGTTTAAAAAATGGATCAAAAAATAAAATTTGATTTACGGCGTTATAAAAGGTGGGCAAAATTAATTAATGAGTGGGCAAAACTGGGCAAAACTTGGGCAAAACTTTAGTGTGGTTTTCATATTTCAATTCGTAATGGGGGGTGCCAGCTTCACACGTGGTCAACAAAGATTTTTTGATTTACGGCGTTATAAAAGGTGGGCAAAATTAATTAATGAGTGGGCAAAACTGGGCAAAACATGGGCAAAACTTTAGTGTGGTTTTCATATTTCAATTAGTAATGGGGGGTGCCAGCTTCACACGTGGTCAACAAAGATTTTTTTGATTTACGGCGTTATAAAAGGTGGGCAAAATTAATTAATGGGTGGGCAAAACTGGGCAAAACTTGGGCAAAACTTTAGTGTGGTTTTCATATTTCAATTAGTAATGGGGGGTGCCAGCTTCACACGTGGTCAACAAAGATTTTTTTGATTTACGGCGTTATAAAAGGTGGGCAAAAGTAATTAATGGGTGGGCAAAACTGGGCAAAACTTGGGCAAAACTTTAGTGTGGTTTTCATATTTCAATTCGTAATGGGGGGTGCCAGCTTCACACGTGGTCAACAAAGATTTTTTTGATTTACGGCTTTATAAAAGGTGGGCAAAATTAATTAATGGGTGGGCAAAACTGGGCAAAACTTGGGCAAAACTTTAGTCTGGTTTTCATATTTCAATTCGTAATGGGGGGTGCCAGCTTCACACGTGGTCAACAAAGATTTTTTTGATTTACGGCGTTATAAAAGGTGGGCAAAATTATTTAATGGGTGGGCAAAACTGGGCAAAACCTGGGCAAATTAATAGTATAATTTTTTTTGTAAATTTCCTAATGAGGGGTGCTAGTTTAAAAAATGGGTCAAAAAATAAAATTTGATTTACGGCGTTATAAAAGGTGGGCAAAATTAATTAATGGGTGGGCAAAACTGGGCAAAACTTGGGCAAAACTTTAGTGTGGTTTTCATATTTCAATTCGTAATGGGGGGTGCCAGCTTCACACGTGGTCAACAAAGATTTTTTTGATTTACGGCGTTATAAAAGGTGGGCAAAATTAATCAATGAGTGGGCAAAACTGGGCAAAACTCGGGCAAAACTTTTGTGTGGATTTCATATTTTAATTCGTAATGGGGGGTGCCAGCTTCACACGTGGTCAACAAAGATTTTTTTGATTTACGGCGTTATAAAAGGTGGGCAAAATTAATTAATGGGTGGGCAAAACTGGGCAAAACTCGGGCAAAACTTTTGTGTGGATTTCATATTTTAATTCGTAATGGGTGTGCCAGCTTCACGCGTGGTCAACAAAGATATTTTTGATTTACGGCGTTATAAAAGGTGGGCAAAATTAATTAATGGGTGGGCAAAACTGGGCAAAACTCGTTCAAAACTTTTGTGTGGATTTCATATTTTAATTCGTAATGGGGAGTGCCAGCTTCACACGTGGTCAACAAAGATTTTTTTGATTTACGGCGTTATAAAAGGTGGGAAAAATTAATTAATGGGTGGGCAAAACTGGGCAAAACTTGGGCAAAACTTTAGTGTGGTTTTCATATTTCAATTTGTAATGGGGGGTGCCAGCTTCACACGTGGTCTACAAAGATTTTTTTGATTTACGGCTTTATAAAAGGTGGGCAAAATTAATTAATGGGTGGGCAAAACTGGGCAAAACCTGGGCAAAATAATAGTATAATTTTTTTTGTAAATTTCCTAATGAGGGGTGCTAGTTTAAAAAATGGGTCAAAAAATAAAATTTGATTTACGGCGTTATAAAAGGTGGGCAAAATTAATTAATGGGTGGGCAAAACTGGGCAAAACTTGGGCAAAACTTTAGTGTGGTTTTCATATTTCAATTCGTAATGGGGGGTGCCAGCTTCACACGTGGTCAACAAAGATTTTTTTGATTTACGGCGTTATAAAAAGTGGGCAAAATTAATTAATGGGTGGGCAAAACTGGGCAAAACTCGGGCAAAACTCGGGCAAAACTTTTGTGTGGATTTCATATTTTAATTTGTAATGGGGGGTGCCAGCTTCACGCGTGGTCAACAAAGATATTTTTGATTTACGGCGTTATAAATGTGGGCAAAATTAATTAATGGGTGGGCAAAACTGGGCAAAACTCGTTCAAAACTTTTGTGTGGATTTCATATTTTAATTCGTAATGGGGAGTGCCAGCTTCACACGTGGTCAACAAAGATTTTTTTGATTTACGGCGTTATAAAAGGTGGGAAAAATTAATTAATGGGTGGGCAAAACTGGGCAAAACTTGGGAAAAACTTTAGTGTGGTTTTCATATTTCAATTAGTAATGGGGGGTGCCAGCTTCACACGTGGTCAACAAAGATTTTTTTGATTTACGGCGTTATAAAAGATGGGCAAAATTAATTAATGGGTGGGCAAAACTGGGCAAAACTTGGGCAAAACTTTAGTGTGGTTTTCATATTTCAATTCGTAATGGGTGGTGCCAGCTTCACACGTGGTCAACGAAGATTTTTTTTATTTACGGCTTTATAAAAGGTGGGCAAAATCAATTAATGGGTAGGCAAAACTGGGCAAAACTTGGGCAAAACTTTAGTGTGGTTTTCATATTTCAATTTGTAATGGGGGGTGCCAGCTTCACACGTGGTCTACAAAGATTTTTTTGATTTACGGCTTTATAAAAGGTGGGCAAAATTAATTAATGGGTGGGCAAAACTGGGCAAAACCTGGGCAAAATAATAGTATAATTTTTTTTGTAAATTTCCTAATGAGGGGTGCTAGTTTAAAAAATGGATCAAAAAATAAAATTTGATTTACGGCGTTATAAAAGGTGGGCAAAATTAATTAATGAGTGGGCAAAACTGGGCAAAACTTGGGCAAAACTTTAGTGTGGTTTTCATATTTCAATTCGTAATGGGGGGTGCCAGCTTCACACGTGGTCAACAAAGATTTTTTGATTTACGGCGTTATAAAAGGTGGGCAAAATTAATTAATGAGTGGGCAAAACTGGGCAAAACATGGGCAAAACTTTAGTGTGGTTTTCATATTTCAATTAGTAATGGGGGGTGCCAGCTTCACACGTGGTCAACAAAGATTTTTTTGATTTACGGCGTTATAAAAGGTGGGCAAAATTAATTAATGGGTGGGCAAAACTGGGCAAAACTTGGGCAAAACTTTAGTGTGGTTTTCATATTTCAATTAGTAATGGGGGGTGCCAGCTTCACACGTGGTCAACAAAGATTTTTTTGATTTACGGCGTTATAAAAGGTGGGCAAAAGTAATTAATGGGTGGGCAAAACTGGGCAAAACTTGGGCAAAACTTTAGTGTGGTTTTCATATTTCAATTCGTAATGGGGGGTGCCAGCTTCACACGTGGTCAACAAAGATTTTTTTGATTTACGGCTTTATAAAAGGTGGGCAAAATTAATTAATGGGTGGGCAAAACTGGGCAAAACTTGGGCAAAACTTTAGTCTGGTTTTCATATTTCAATTCGTAATGGGGGGTGCCAGCTTCACACGTGGTCAACAAAGATTTTTTTGATTTACGGCGTTATAAAAGGTGGGCAAAATTTTTTAATGGGTGGGCAAAACTGGGCAAAACCTGGGCAAATTAATAGTATAATTTTTTTTGTAAATTTCCTAATGAGGGGTGCTAGTTTAAAAAATGGGTCAAAAAATAAAATTTGATTTACGGCGTTATAAAAGGTGGGCAAAATTAATTAATGGGTGGGCAAAACTGGGCAAAACTTGGGCAAAACTTTAGTGTGGTTTTCATATTTCAATTCGTAATGGGGGGTGCCAGCTTCACACGTGGTCAACAAAGATTTTTTTGATTTACGGCGTTATAAAAGGTGGGCAAAATTAATCAATGAGTGGGCAAAACTGGGCAAAACTCGGGCAAAACTTTTGTGTGGATTTCATATTTTAATTCGTAATGGGGGGTGCCAGCTTCACACGTGGTCAACAAAGATTTTTTTGATTTACGGCGTTATAAAAGGTGGGCAAAATTAATTAATGGGTGGGCAAAACTGGGCAAAACTTGGGCAAAATAATTGTACAGTCGTTTTGTTAAATTTCAAATTGAGGGGTGCTAGCTTTTTCAAAGTGGGTCAAAAAATAAAGTTTGATTTACAGCGTTACGAAGGGTGGGCAAAATTAATTAATGGGTGGGCAAAACTGGGCAAAACTTGGGCAAAACTCCTGCGTAGTTTTCATATTTAAATTCACAATGAGGGGTGCCAACTTCACACAGGTCAAAAATTGCCTGTGCCGGTAAGGGTTAAAATTCTTATGCTTTACAAAAATGCATAATGTTTCACTCACAATTCTTTACATGCCATTATTACGGTAATGAAAATCTTAAACACTTAAAGTTAGGAAATATTAATTTCTTACGTAATTGTACATTTCAATAAATATTAAACTACTGTTCAATTACTTTTAGAAAATTTTACGATTTGTTTGTTAAAGATATTATAATAAGTTTTGTCAGAAAGTTAACTTAATGGATATGTATTAAATATTGAATTAAACAAAGATAAAAATCTGGAGCGACTTCAATTAACTTTTCTAACACAATAACATAAAGTGTTTTCCGATTAATTTCTAATATAATAAAAGCTCGATTCGAAGCTTGGACCTTCTGCTTTAACCACTTACGGAGTAAGCAGTTACATTTATGAAATGATGAATTCGCAGCAGAAAATTTATGGAAAAAATTAAATATAAAGAAACGCAATTTTGTTACGTATTCCCACAAAATTTATAAAAGTAAAATTTCATAAATTTTTTTCCGGTGCAAATCATTATTAATCGTAGGTGGGATAAAATATATCCCACCGCCCCCCAAGGGTTTATAACTGAATATGTTAGTTCATAGAAACGGAGTCTTCTTAATTACGCGGAAGAACTTAATCGCTATTCTTGGTCACATTTCCCTGTAGATTTGTTCTACACAATTGGTGAAAAAAGGATTTGCAAATGGCTAGAAAACTGTTGGAAAAAGGTTTAGATACAAAAACAAAAACTTATGCAGTTCTTGTGATGGTGAGCGGCAATAAAACTGACAGTTTTGCGAGCAATCAAATAAACCTTTTGACTGCTATCGTGTTTATAATACACTCCAGTGTGTTTATATTAACCCTTTCAGGTACAGAAAAATTCTGTTCTTAAAATGACGAAATAATTGACTGACACCAGAATTTGCAAAGGAATTTTTTTAGAAAACAAAAGCCTGCTTTTCTAAACTTTCAAATTAAAAGGAAAAATTTATTAAAATATTATTGGTGCAGCTTGGCAGTTTTGTAATTTATCCCCTTAACGGTCGCATAAAATTACGGTTTAAAAATTTAAATTGCTTATTGGCACCACTTTTAAAAAAAAGAAATATTCATCTTATTTAATGACGGGTAAAATGATACTATAATATAGCCAATCGCCCTATATTATAAAACTGGTGGGTATCAAACAAACTGAATAAAAGACACAGCCCGTGAATATCATGGGGGCGAGAATTAAGGGTTTAAAGTAGGTGGTCACGCCGCAAGACCACCGCCCTTGAAAGGGTTAACCCCTTGAAGGGTGGTGGGACATATTGTATCCCACCTAAGTTTAATTAAGATTTGCACCAGAAACATTTTATTAGGTTTTACTTTTATAACTTTGGTGGAAAGAGGTAAAAAATTGCTTTTCCTTATTTTAAAATAATTTTTTTTATAAATTTCCGGTGGTAATTCAGCGTTATACAAAAGCCATTACCTCTTAAAGGGTTAATCCCTTAATTCTCGTGCATGTGGCTTTCACGAGCAGTGTATGCTACTTTTAAAAATCAGATTATTTGATGTCCACCAGTTTTTGCGAATAATTGAATTATCTTTAATGTCGCTCATTTTATTCGTCATTAAATAAGGTGAATATTTCTACTTCAAATAAGTGGTGAAAATCACACAATTTGAATTTTTTTTAAGTAACCTACACTTATTGTGCGCGATGCTTAAGTGGTTACTGGCAACACTGGTCACCCCTTGAAGGGCGGTGATCAGTGTTGCCAGTTGGGCTACTTTTTAAATTCAGATTCTGGATTGGCACCACTTTTTTGAAATGGTAAAATGCGCCTTATTTAATTACATATTAATAAAGGCAAAAACAAAGGTAATTTTATCGTTCCAAAAAAGTGGTGGCATTCAAGAAATCTGAATTAAAAAAAAGTAGCCCACTGGCAACACTGGCGGTGATGCCGCCATGGCATCACATAATTTTAATCCCTAATTGCCACATCGGCACCCAAATTATTTTTATGAAAATTTCACTTTTATTATGCACGCGAAAATATACTTTTACTAGTTTACAAATACATTTTCTTATAATACTGGCGTCGTTCAATCATTTCAACATTTTACGAATACAAGTACATTGCCCCTGAAAGGGTTAATAGAAAAAGGAAAGAAAAAAGGTAAAACCGTCATAAATGGACTCCGGCCACCTAAAAACGTTCGAAAATATTCAATATACACATATATATAAGCACATACGTACAATTCCTCGTAAAGGTAGCAAATAAGAATTCAGGGAGTGTAAAAAACTGATTATATTTTCAAATTTC
Source organism: Maratus speciosus (assembly GCA_963932465.1). Taxonomy (NCBI): domain Eukaryota; kingdom Metazoa; phylum Arthropoda; class Arachnida; order Araneae; family Salticidae; genus Maratus; species Maratus speciosus. The sequence goes on from OZ010794.1 coordinate 242,425,802, forward strand.
AGAGTCGGAATTTTAAACTGATTGCATTTAATTCCGTATTTTACAGTATGTATTCGAGAAGTAAAAAGATTTGTTCATAAAACAGAAAGAATTGGTAATGGTAAATATACATATTTTTAAATACCACATACAATATTTTCTTCAAAAATAATGCACTGTAGTTAAATAAATTTTTGCAATGGATTTTCCATTTTTTTATTTATTAAACAAACATTTATGACATTTATTTCGGATTCCTATGCAGCTCTCAGAACATATTTTTATTTTCAAATGAGATACAACACATTTTATATCAAATATTTCATATCCGTAGAAGTAATTACTAAAAATATTAGTTAGTTAGATCTGCATTCCCCAAAATAAGAAACACTTGAAATTCTATGAAAAAATCAATAATAAGTAATTACAAAATTATTTCACTGAAATTATTTAATTATTTCTCCTCTAATGATTTAGGCCCGAAATTGATTATTATGTTTTAGCATAAAGAATTTTAATTAAGAAAGTATGAATGTAAAATAATACAGCCAAGTTATTATTATTTTTTTTTTAATTTGGAAGGTAAAAGGTGATAAGTTATCTTGGAAAATATATTGTTCTCATTATTCATAGCAAAAGTATGCACACATTAGATATATTGTATTAAATATCTTTTTTAATTACGCCAGAGAATGAACCGTGGAGTTTATATTTCTAATAAAGTACGACACAAAATAAGATGAAACAGATTTATCCCCTTGAGGGGCAAGCAAAAATGACTCTAAATATTGAATTCTCACCGGAATAATCAAAAGAAAATATTTTAAAATAAGAAAAAGCAATTGTTCAATCATTTTACTCCAAAGCTAAAAATTTAAAATTTAGTTAAAATTTTCTGGTGAGAATCCTGTTTAAATTAGGTGGGATATATTTTATCCCATCGCCCCTCAAGGCAGCAGAGGTGTCAAACTGTGGCTCGCCAAATACCACTAAAATTTTAAAGAAATTGTCTACAAGTTGAATCGCAGAAATTCGACGATTAGATAAGGCAAAGATAACTATAAAATTTTAGTGGTATCCGGCGGGCCACAGTTTGACACCCCTGGGTTATAGAAATGTAAAATATGACCTAATATATAAGCAGTTTAGGGTCAAATTGGATCGATTATGAAGTTTTATTGCAATAAATTTTCCTTTTCATTATATATTAAATAAACATTTATGACATTTATTTCGGATTTTTCATGCAGCTCTCAGAACATATTTTTATTTTCAAAAGAGATAGAACAGATTTTATATCAAATGTTCCATATTCGTGCAAGTAATTACTAAATATATTAATTAGTCAGATTCGCAATCCCTAAAATAAGAAATACTTGAAATTCTATGAAAAAGAAAATAAAAAATAATTACAAAATTATTTTACTGAAATTATTTAATTATTTCTCCTCTCATGATTTAGGCCAGAGGTGTCAAACTGTGGCCCGCCAATACCACTAAAATTTTAAAGAAATTGTCTACAAGTTGAATCGCAGAAATTCGACGATTAGATAAGGCAAAGATAACTATAAAATTTTAGTGGTATCCGGCGGGCACAGTTTGACACCCCTGATTTAGGCCCTAAATTGATTATTATGTTTCAGCATAAAGAATTTTAATTAAGAAAGTATGAATGTAAAATAATACATCCAAATTATTTTTTTTAATTTTGGAAGACAAGATGTGAGAAGTTATCTTGGAAAATATTCCAGTTCTCATTATGAATAGCAAAAGTTTCCAAATATTAGATATATTGTATTAAATATCTTTTTAGGGGCGTTCGTAGTTATATAAATACGTAGAACCTAAAGTCGTCGTTGTCGTTTGGTCTGTCTGTCTGTCCGTCCTCATATAACAGAGCAAAAAATACCCAACCGAATGGTGCGAAATTTTAAATATAGAATTGTTGCAAAATTTTTTTGAGTCATTTTAAATTTTATGAAAATCAGATGCATCGTTTAATTACAGGGACAGTCAAAAGTTTTCCGTTACATTACGGCCAATGGGAAAATAATTATTTCAAGTGCATTTTAATGATGTTACAGAATTTCCAACAGAATGAAATTGATATGCACTTATGAAGTGTACTAAAATATACACTCAGTACAATATGCGGTGCAAAAAATATTTATAAAACTAGTTATAGTACGAACGCACCACATTTGCCACGTTTGACGTGCAATTTACAACTTGTTTAACCCCTTAACCTACAATGACGGGCATAGCCCGCGTACGATGATTGAGCCAAATGTAAATTCCTCTTACCACTAAAATTTAACAATAAATATAGTTTAATTTAATCGTTGAAATTCCATGATTAAACAAGATGAAAATCTCTATTAAATTTTAGTGGTAGCTATTGTTAAACCGTGGAGCTGTTGATTTTAAATCGTAGGTTAAGGGGTTAACCCTTTCTGAGGCATAGTAATTCTGTTTGTAAACTGATGAAATAATGGACTGACACAAGAATTTATAAATGATTTTATTAGAAAATATGAACTTGCTTATTTTCACGTACATTATAAAAGGAAAATTTTAATTAAATATTCTTGGTGGCGATGGTCAGTTTTGGAATTCAAATTAGGTGTCCTTTTTTAAGGTCCCGCCATCGAAAGGGTAATTACGCCAGAGAATGAACCATACAGTTTATATTCCTAACGATGTTTTAATAAAGCCCAACACAAAACAAGATAAAACAGATTTATGGAACTGTAAAATATTAAATGAATGTAAATATTAATGTAAATATTAATGTAATATTAATGTAATATTAATGTAATAATAATGTAAATAAATGTAAAATATTAAACAGTTTAGGGTCAAAGTGGATCGTTTATGAAGCTCGTTTTTGTCGTTCAACCAATGGAGTTATGAAAAAAAGAGGAGGAGACATAAAGTGTTGAGTGTACCAGTTGCGAGTGAAATAACTGAGAAGGTTGTGACAAGATGACGTCTGCATTTTTTTAAATGGAGTTTTGAATAAAGAGGAGGAGACATTTGGTGTAGTGTCTACCAGTCCGAATGAAGTAACTGAGGAGGTTGTCACAAGATGGCGGCTGTGTTTTTAAATCGGATCAACAGTTTCTGAATGTCGCCGGTACCAACTTCCGAATAGTAAATTTCAATAGAAAATTTTGTCTTATTTAACCCCCTGACTGCCGAGCAAAAGGGCAATATTGTAATGTTGTTTGCTCTGTAATTTTTTTTTCAAATGCTGGAAAAAGATCATTTTTTCAACGTGATATAAAAAAATTAATTATGTTTAGCAACACAATCCTTGGGTGTATTAATTGTAACTTAATCTTTCAAAACTGGATTATATCTGAAGAAATACATTAATTTAAAAAATTGCATATTGCAGTGAAACCTACAGCTTAGCGAACGGTTACATCAGTTCACAGCGGTGAGAAGGTTAATTGCAGTATTCATGAGAATGTTTTCTCAGAAACGCGCTAAAAATTTCAACTCGTTTTTACTGGTGTCAGTTTGACCTGGTATTATAGTCTGTTTCACTGTCACTGACAGGAGGTTGTCCAAGTTGTCACAATATGGCCTAAACGCAAAGCCTGACAACCAGCAAAGTAAACTTCCACCAGTAAAAATGAATAGCTGTTTTTCCCATTATTTATAACCGAAATTTTGCATTATTAAGACGTTTAAATAAGGAGAACATTTCTGTTTTAATTTACAGGTTCTAAAACTGACAAACGGCACCAAGAATATTTAACTAAAATTTTCCTATTATAATGTACATGGAAATAAGCAAGTTTGTATTTTCTAATAAATTCGTTTATAAATTGCGGTGTCAGTCCATTATTTCATCAGTTTATAAACAGAATTACTCCGCACAGGTAAGGGTTAAGGGCGCTCTTCTTTTGCATTTCTTTTAATTCTTCGGCACCGGTTTTTTTCACATTGTAATTTTGATGTATTTAATCGATTAAAATCTGAGTTAAATAATGTGAAAATTTCCAAACTAAAATACTACTTTTATTCAAATTTAAAAGTTTTGTTCGCCTTTCATGGCAAGTTTTCTTGCCAGTCGGCTTTAATGAGTTCAGGATATGTCAGTTTCTTTTTATTAATAGTTCTATGCTTTTTTTTTACATCATATCAACAGTTTCTGATGACCGCTGAAACAAACTTCCAGGAGTGAATTTTCAGTAGAACATTTTGCCTTATTTTAGCGTATTATCCAAGCAAAATTTATCTCACAAATATGGTAAAAATTTCAACTAATTTTCTCTGGTGAAAGTTTGCCCGGGTCTTATAATCTCTTTCACTGACAATGATAGGGGGTTGTTTAGTTTGTCACAATTGGGCGGAAACTGAGGGTCTGAATACTGCCTAAGTAAATTTCTACCAATAAAAATCAATATTTGTATTTGGCCAATTTATGACTAAAATTCTGGATTAATAAGGCATTAGAATAAGGAGAAAATGTCTATTCAAATTTACAGGTGGAAGTTAGCCCCGGCGGTAATGAGCCACTGCTAAACCTATTATAATTCAAGATTCAGCACTTTGATTGATATATCAATTCCTCTTTATTGATAGTCCCATGGTACAACCTAGTTTCAGACAAATTCTTAATCTATAGTTGACAGTTTGGCCAACTATTTTATTCAGAAATTCTACGTTTAAATCCGCAATTCCGAAACAGAAATCTTTACTACATGTAACCATGAAATGTCTGCCATCATACCTTGAATTACAATTTCAAAATTCCATCCCTTGTGAAAATTAACACGACTATAAGAACCACATACCTACACTGATGTCCAAAATTAAGGACCAACCACAAAATGCTAATTTTCAAATACGCGAATACTCAAAAGGAAATAATGTAATTCGAATAATTACTATCTCTATAGCACAGCTAGTCCATATAACATCTCATTCATGTCACACATGGTCACAAGTGTCACAGTCACTGCGGTGAAGCAAAAAAATAGGAAATTCCATACATCTCATTATGAGTCTCAAATGAACACTATATGTGACTCCACTGAGACGTCACTGTGACTGCTGCTTTGTGACGAGTCACCATGTGACTTTACAATGTAGTTACATTGTGATTCTCATGTGACTGTGATCTGCAGACTCAATTTCAAAGTCATCGTGAACGCTGCATTGTGATGAGTTACCAAGTAATGTCACATTAAAGTCACATGATGACTTTCAGGTGACAGAGAGACTACTGTGAAGTCACCATTGTGCTCTTTGTGAAAAGTCACCATGCGACTATAATGTGATATTTTTTGTGACTTATCATAATGCAACGTTCATGATGACTTTGAAATTGAGTCTAAAAATGACAGTCACATGAGAGCCACAATGTAACTACATTGTAAAGACACTTGGTGACTCGTCACAAAGCAGCAGTCACATTGATGTCTCAGTGGAGTCGCATATAGTGATCATTTGAGACTCATACTGAGATGTGTGGAGTTTCCTATTTTTTGTTTCACCATAGTGACTGTGACACTTGTGACCATGTGTGACATGAATGAGATGCTATATGGACTAGCTATGCTGTAGGGATAGTAATTATTTGAATTATATTATTTCCTTTTGAGCTCCCGCTTACTTAAAAATTAGCATTCTGTGACTGGTTCTTAATTTTGGACACCAGTGTATATGGATTTAGAGAAAATTGAAATCAAATGACATTTTAGTGGTCCTTCTTTAGTGGTTTATACAGCATCCATTTATGGAAAAATAGCTCTGTATTTGCATAGGTTTCTATTCATGAAAAGCATAGTTTGCATTTGAGAGACAGATTATATGCCAATAAATTCCCCCCTAATTTGCATAAAAAATTCTACGCATACTTTTACTATTTCATATTTTTAATTTTCCCATTTCATTATAACAATATTATTAAGATATCTAAATGATTATATTATATCATGATATAAGTCATTGAATCTACATAAAATGCTTATAATCGTGAATTTTATTTAAAACATTAATACAGATTATATGTTCCTGAAATGTAATGTAAAGGATGCAAAAATCTCACTGCTTTAAGGGGATCGGGTAAACAAAATTCAACCAAAACATCGATTTTTAATTTTTTATATAGTTTAAAATTTTATCTTTTCAAAGATGTATTACACATATTTATATGTAGAAGGTAAGTGTTGGATTTTTTCATTCTTTCTTAGACTACTTCACAGCAGTGGGCTACTTTTTTAAAATTCAGATTTCTTGATTTCCACCACTTTTCTGTTGTGGTAAAATTTTCATTGTTTTCGCCTTAACTAATATGTTTTTAAATAAGGCGAATTTTTTAATTTCAAAAAATTGGTGCCAATCAAGAAATCCGAATTTAAAAAAAGTAGTCCACTGATAACACTGCTTCACAGCTTTAATTGACTTTTTCTCAAAACATCGATTTTTCACGTTTGTGTTCCCTTTTTTCAATATCTATTAAACTTAAGAACTCAGATTTTTCTAAATACTTATACAGTCGAGTCTCTATATAACGAAATCCATTGTTCCAGTAAAAAATTCGCTATATAGAGAATTTCGTTATATAGAGAATGAGTAAAAATTCCTATTTAATGTCTAAATTTTGAACAAAAATTACTTTTGAGTATTTAATTAAGAATTTGAAATGTTTAACTATAAATAATAACCTAATATTGTATTTCTGAATTATTTAAACAGTTTTAAAAAAGAGAACAGACATTTATTTGAAAGCATAATAAAAATCACACAAGGAAAACTTACATTAATTTTAGACGAAGAAATCTGTAATTTTTCGCTGTTTTGATTTCAAAATTGTTACTCTCAAAAAAATGTTCACACTTTAGCAAGGAATAAAAAATTGTATCGGGAACATTTCCCCATTTGAATTCCCATTCACCTTAAACTTCAATTACCTCTCTGATCCCGCTCTTATATGTATAACAATCCAGATGACACTGTTTTAAGAAGTATGTTGGAAGGTGTGTGGGAGGGGGGGGGAGATGAATTCGTTGGGCATAAAAAACAAGGAAATTCAAGGTAAGATAAAAAATTCAGCACTGAAAGATAAACCGCTAATGAGTGATGAAAAATTGATTCCATGTTATTTGGAAGCTTTTTTTAAAACAATAAATAAAGAACATTTTATGAAAAAAATTCGTTATATGGAGATAGATATTTCGCTATAGGGAGACTGTTTTTAATGAGATCATGGGAAAAAGGGACCGTTCCTGCTAAAAATTCGTTATATAGAGAAATTCGATGTATGGAATTTCGTTATAGAGAGACTCGACTGTATTATGTTACAGTGCATACTTTAACACAGAGGTTTAATGATTTGTTGATAATTATTTATTTTCCGCAGCGAAATCTTACCAAAATGTCTAATTTAAAACAAAAATCAGTAAATAATTAATAATTAATTTTCAGTGTCACTTAGAAAGAAAATGGTGTGTTAAAATACGTAAAGCATGTTATTCAAACTACTCTAAAAATCTAGACCTCTATCTTTCACCATTTCTGAGAAAAAGGTACATAAAGTTGGTGTATTTTAACATTGCCGAGATAGAGTTTACTCGGTCCCCCTAAGTGGTCTCACAACTCTTAAAAATGGAAAAAATGAAAAAACGACCATTTTCAACATTTAATATCCTAAAATGAATTTGATTTTAAGACACAATTTCTATTGGGATAAAAGATATACGTCTGTTTTTCCCTTTTATGTATTTTAAAAATGGAACAATGTAGAATTGACAATTACAGGGTGCTCGAAAGTGTCAGACATTTGACGAGCGGAAAATTTGTATACGAGATTTCGCGCACGATTCCAAAATAAATTTTGGAACTAGAAGGAAAATTTTAGTACCTACTTATACTTCAGATAATAATATTTACCCTGAACCTAAATAATTTTGTATTTAAAACATTTATAAATTTTTAATACAAAGTTGCTAATGCAAAATTTAGAAAATTTCAACAATACAATCACCTAAAAGATATATATATTTTCTTTGACAATTAAAAAAAAAATTTCAAGTTCACTTTATACAGACTAACATGAAACACATGTTTTGAAAATTTCATGAAAAAAAAATCAGAAGCTTTTGAGATATCGTGCACGTTATGCACAAAAACGTCAATTGGAGGAAAAATACTTCAAAGTTTCGGAAACGCCGCTTAAGCTATTCAGCGGGTATAATTCTAAAAGCCATAGCTTATTTAAATTTCGAAGATTTTCACCCGTAAACTCTCGATTTTATATTTCGTTTCGAAAAAAATGTATATATTTCTCTGAAAGCTTTATTACACAGGAAAAATAATGAAAAAAGTCAGAGATGCATTTTCATGTTATACGTCAATCTTTTCTTCTGTTGCAGATCTGCAACACAAGTAAAAAATACTGTCCTGTGGCTGTTTTACGCTAAAATAATGCAAATTAGTAAATATTTTAATAAGTATGCCTCCAAATAACTTATTTTGTATTATTATTTATTTTATAAAACTTAACCTTTAACCTTTTAATTCCAATGATAGAATGCGTTCTAGAAATTACGTAGTTCAGAGAATCTGACTTTACACCCGAAAGCTTCAATAGTTAATTTCGCTTTATTTAGAAACGGAATATCTATTATTAATTAAAGCAAATATTGCTATATTAAATTTCTGGTGTGAATTAGGTAAACAGGAATAAAAAAAAATCTATTAAATTCAAAGCACTGTTGCTTGCATACATGCAAGGCTGCGCACTAAAGTGCTAAAGCTTTAAGTGTCCTTAGACCCTTAATATCACAGAAAAATAACAATATGTTCTTTATTATTCAGATCATGTATGCTGCTAATGTGTATATATTTTTTAAGGGAGATCCGGGATTTATCGGACGCAGTGGATCCAGTTAACCCCTTAACGGTCGCATTAAATTATGGTTTAAAAATTCAAATTGCTTATTCGAACCACTTTTTTGAAAAGAAATATTCAACTTATTTAATGACAGGTAAAATGATACCATTATAAAGTCAATTACAGTATTTTATAAAACTGGTGGGAATCGAACAGTCTGAATAAAAGCCACAGCCAGTGAATATCACGGGAGCGTGTATTAAGGCTGTTCTTAACTGATCTGCTCAACAAGCGCAAAACCTTTTTACACATTTACAAATTTTTTTTTTAGCAGAAAGATACAAAATTGGAAAGCCTGGCCATGGAAGCGATTGGGAATTGAACGGTTTTTCCATTTTTTGATCAATCGATTATCTATTGAGTTATAAGCGTTTTGGATCACGTGACAAACACGTAACACGTTTTTCGCCCGCTCTTGAGTACTTTTTCTTCCTTCGCGCGGAAATTCGGTTCAAAACGTGCACTTTGACACTCTTTTCTGAAAGATCTATTGCGTTTGCAAAAAAATAGAAAAAACACCTCAATGACATAGTTTCTGAACAACAACACCAGCTAGTTTCATGCATTTTCGAACAAAAATAAATTAAAACTTATGTCAGAAAGTTGCCCTTTTGGATTTGACAACAGCCTTAAGGGGTTAATGTTCATGTGAATAGTGGTTATATGAATGAGTCTCGCAGAACGCACGACCGTGGAACTATGAATAAAGAAGATCTGACGTAACCTTAACCCTTTCGAGACGGCATCCCTTATACACATTTTATTTGTTTGGCACCGCTTTTTTTAAACAGATTCCTTTACTTGTGAAATACCACAAATACTCTAATTAGAAAAGACAAATATTACATTGACGTATTAATGGTGCAAAAAAACAAATTCCAAATGCAACCGATTTCTCATTGGTTGATTGCCATCGGGGCACATTTATATCGGTAAATTTAAACAGAAAACTCCTTGTTATTTAAACTCCTTTTTAATGTTGGATTTCAGTCATAATTATGGCCAAAAACATATATTCATTTTTACTGGTGGAAGTTTACTTCGGCTGTAGTCAGGCCGTGCGTTTCCGACTTATTGTGACAAACTAGACAACTGCCAGTCAGTGACAATGAAAAATATAATGCTTTGGCAAACTGACAACAGTAAATACAAATAGACATTTTTAGCATATCTGTCAGGGAAATTTTCCATGAATAAGGCGCTTAAATAAGAAATAAAAAATTGTATTTAAATTTACTGGTGGATGTTTGCCCCGGCCTTAATCAAAAACATTTTATCAGATGTACAAAATCAGCCTCCATTTTGACATAATTCTTTAGTTACTTTACTCGCAACCGAACCCATTATATAATAAGCCTGATCAGATCAAGGGAAGAAATCTCGCAAGTTGATAATAGCGTCCACTAACGTCTGGTGTTCTTTTGTATTTTGAAAATTTAAAAGTTGACATAAAAAAAATTTAAAAAGGAAATGTTGAAATATTTATCCAAAAATAATCCGAAAACAAGTTGAAAAAGCGTGAAATGTAAATCGGTAACTTGCTCTATGATAGGTACGTGTGATGGACTATGTGAACGCAAAGCAACTTGTAGCTATTCTGACTACCTCGCGTCGCTTTTTTTGATAACTCATCGACGGAGAAGAGAGCAGGGCTCATGTATCCAAACAAAATTTACATAATGAACGTTTGCAGGTCATTTCTATTTTGCCATCGGCCGCAATGTGGCGCTAGCGAGCATTAACAAATTGAACACGCTCAAAGTATACTCGCTCTGGTAGGCGCTAGACTATTTGTCTGCTTCATTTTATTCATAACTCCATTCGCAGGACCTCATCAAACTTTATCAAACGCAAAATTTAAGTAACCAAATTTATGATACTTAATTACGACTGCAATAACATATTGCAGTTTACTTGATTAAATTGTACAAACATAAAAGAAATTTAGCGGACAAGAATTGAGAGTTAATACTTTAATTCCTATCCATATGAAAAATCTGGTGTTATTTTCTATAATGCATATTAACACTGGAACGGCCGGCAATTGTACTCAAGTTTTATAAAATGCATTCCACACGGGGACTTTTAGTTAAAACTACTTAAGTTATTTAATTAGCTATTTTCTGAGCTGAAACATTTAACATATCTTTTGGCATGGGTGAAAATGACCCCTAACTGCGGTTCTAGTGTTAAATAATATCATAAACAGACTTGCTGTAGGCAACTATTCTTTAAAAATTACAATACCTCTATTCACATATAATATTTTCCATCATAAATTTATCGTGAGAATCTTTGAATTTGTCGACATAGTACATCAGGTACGTCATTTCCTGGTCACGAAATTTCAGGACAAATACGAACCCTACGATTATGTTGAGAAGTAGCTGAACAATGTGCCGTTCAAATGTAGGTAATAATAACAAATTTCCTTTCATCTTTTTAAATTCATAAATGTAAGTTCTTGACGAACAGCCCTCGTATTACGGAAGTATCTAATCCATTTAACTAATCGTTCTTAAATTTATATTTCGCATTTTCAAATTATTTTCCATACTGGTATTGCCGATTAAACTCCAGATTGAAGGCATAAGTCCTGATAGAGTGTATGCATTTTTAATGAATTACTGTTTTATTGCGAAAAGTGTGAGCAGGATTTTCAAGGAGAAGTTCAAGAGATTTTGAAACTTTGGTGACCTTAAGGCTAATGTCCGACGAACGCCTATTTGCACGCTTTTTTTTCTTTCTTACAGCCTCAATATGCCTTCGCTAGCATGCATGTGTTTCTTTCTAATGTTGAAACAAAAAGCGTGCAAATAGATATTCGTCTGACATTAACCTAATTGTTATATTAGGAATATGTTTTCTGAAAGAAAGTCATTAATCAAATATACCACCCAGATATTTAATGTCATTCTTTTCAATTCAATGTGGTTATTTATAGGGTTTGTCTACTGGAGTAGAAAAAGTTCTCGAAAATTAAATAGCTGGTGTTTTAGATTGATTCATTTTAGGTCTCCATTCAATGAACATATCAAGGTGTTAAATGTATATATAAATAATATACAAACATACATACAATAAAACAAAAAACCCAACTGGAGTGAAAAAATTAGCCACAGCCAGGAATCGAACCCTGGACCACAGCGTACCAGGCTACTGCTCAAACCATTGAGCTACTCCGGTCGATACCTGCGTCTGCAATTTTTCACTAATAAACCATGTTGGGGAAGTTAACAGATACGACGATCTTGGATGACCGGACAACGATGTTTAGAATTTTCTATAACATCGGTCTACGATATATAATACAACAAACATACACAATACAAATTAAAGCATACTTATACACATAAATAGCGCCTGCATTTAACTGTTAAAAGTATATATAAATATTATACAGACATATATACAATAAATAGAATAAACCCAACAGGAGTGAAAAACACAGCAACAGACTGGTTCGCTGTGTTACAGGGTTCGATTCCTGGCTCTGGCTAATTTTTCACTCCAGTTGGGTTTATTGTATGTATGTTTGTATAATATTTATATATACATTTAACAGTTGAATGCAGGCGTTATTTATGTGTGTATGTGTGTTTTAATATATATTGAGTATCTGTGTTTCATTATATCAAGGTGTGTTTACAAGTTTTTGAATAAAAATACAGGTCGTGTGCTGAAGCCTAAATAACAGTATCGTCAGCATATAAAGCAATGTAAGATTGCACTATTCGAAGTATAAGTTACGATGTATAACAAGAAGAAAGTTTGAAAGCGCCAATATAATAACAGGATCTTGGATGATGCCCGGAATAATAATTTGAGTGTATACGAGGTGTTATTGATGAGGACGCAAAAACTTGGATCCTTCAAGATAAGAGTGTATGAAATGCATATGTCCGCTGTGGATATTTAGCCGAATTAAATTGCAACGGGCCAGGCTTTGTAAAATTCTTTGGTGATGTCTACGGCAACATATTGGTTTCTTCGCATTCACGTTTTCTGTTAACATTTCTAAAAAAAAAAAGATACTGGGCTCTGTGTAGCTCAGAAAGGAAATTAAGTAGGCAATAAAATATAGTTTTTTTGAAGTCATGGAAGTGGGACTGAATGATAAATTAACAAATTTCTTTAACGATGGAAGACGAAATAAGTATAATGTTAGTGTGGTCACTATGATTAGAAAAATGTGTAGGGATGGGAACGATGCCAGATATTTTCAACGGTTTCGAAAAGTAGCTCAATTTTCGAATAAAACTCGTCAATTTCGTGATATAAATGATTGTAGTTCAATGACCATATTTGAATGACATATTTATAGGTTTTACCCCTTGAAAAGTGGCTGCATTATGTATATTGCCTAATTTTACTTCCCAAATGCCTCATTGACACCAGAATTTTGGAATTAAGTTTGTCTTTTCCTAGTCTACGCGAAGAAAAGCTTTTAGTTACTTCCATATAAAATTATTCGTAATTATCGGTGTCATTCAATCATTTTAACATTTTAGCAACAGAAGCTCTTTGTCCCTGAAAGGGTTAAGACTCATTCATAAGAATTTCCAACCCATTGTGAATTCTTTATACGTAAATGAGACAAATAAATGGTACATATTGATGTACACTGTAAGAAAAAAAAACGGAGTAAGAAACGGGAATTGCACTGGCAATCGAGACGCCAGTACCATTTTCGTATTTTAACAGGAAAATTTCCGTTTTTCTGGAATTTATGGGGAAAATCTTCCGTTCAAATACGGAAATAGTACTACCGTGCCGATTGCCGTTACTATTTTCGTATTTTAGTCCGTTTTTCTACAGAGTATAACATGTCTCTATTTTAATGTTGACTATTAGCTATTTCCTAAATTCTGTTTTACAGGTAAGGCCAGTGTGCCTAAATGTGATGACCCTTAAATGCGATAATGTTTGTTTCCTTTTAATCTTAATGCAATAATCATAAATAAATGGAGTATAATGAAGCATCAGATATTAATGAACAAAACCCGAAACATTTATCTACATTTAAAACGTTTTATATTAAACAAATTCCCATTCCAATGGACGTCGCTTATTTTATAACGCTCCAATGTTTCCTAAATGCTATAAAAAAATTCCGAAATTGGTTCAAGTTTTTTTTTTTCAATTAACTTTGAAGATCAAATAAAATTACGGACGTCCATGGCTACCATGTCTGTTTCATTTGCCAGCAACGTTAGCTCCTGAAAACACGAAAAGTTTTCAGATTTGAGCTCTAAAGTTTTTCACGCATTTAGGTAACTTTTTTTCTTCAGTGGCCTATTAGCCTCAAAAATAATGTCCTAAATGCGATGAGACTTTTAGGATATCAACTAAGGTAAATGTATGGCATTTTGATAAATTGCATTAAAAATATGTTTAAAGAAGAAATTGTGTTTAAATAAGATGTGCTGTGACAATAAATTGAGAATTTCAAAAGATACTCCAATAGTGTGTTCTTTTACTGCGTACTTAAACATGTATTTGAAATGATCAAAATACGAAAATACTCATCTTTAAAATTTTAAATTTTAAAAATGGCATTTCCCAATTCAGTGAGTGCACCATACAAAAATGGTAACGTTTGGCGTATATTTCGGAATCGTTTTCTCTTTTCATAAGATTTTATAACATGAAGTTATAATTTTATTTTTTCAAATATTCCTACTACTCGTATGTACTAATGATAATTAACTTGCTAGCACGCGCATTCGCCACTAATGTATATGCATAGGTGCCAACCCTAAACTAATCTTCCGTAATACTTGAGTTAATTTGACCCTGGTTTAATATGTTTCGAACCAGAATTTTTTTTTAGAAATGAAAATAAGTATGTTCCACGTATAAACCTGGATTTAAATAAATAAGCATTCATGAAATAAATTTTCTGTTTCGAAATGTGGTTCGAAATGTGTAACTACGTGTAATGCAGGGGTGTCAAACTGTGGCCCGCCGGATACCACTAAAATTTTAAAGAAATAGTCAACAAGCTGAATCGCAGCAATTCGACGATTAGATAAGGCAAAGATAACTGTAAAATTTTACTGGTATACGGCGGGCCACAGTTTGACAGCGCTTGTGTAATGTGTAACTGTATTTGGAATCGCGTCTCATTTAGGCACAATGACCTTATAGTTTCAACTGCAAAAATACGTCAAATATTGGTTTTCATCATAGGACAGTAACATTTACGTCAAAACAGTCCTTTTTTAAAAAAGTATGGAAATTGAAATTTTTATGCAGGTTCTTAAATAAGAGAATTTTGTTTTACGCTGTTACAAGTAAATTAGTAGAAATGTCACAAACACAAAATCATGCCAACAGTGGCGGCTCGTGACTGGTGTGCCCAGGTGTCTCGCGTAACCATGATTTACGGGGGACACCTGGTAAAACAACCCGTTACTGACATTTCTGGGGCCATAAAATGATTGGTTGCCAAATTTATTATTTTCTTACCATTATTTATTAAAAGAAATTTTCTACTTGTATAATGGTAGAACATTCTGCCACTAATAAATAAGAATTTTTTTTTTTTTTTTTTTTTTTTTTTTTTTAAATCAGTGAGAAGAAAAAAAATTAATTTGGCAGCCATGCATTTTGGGCCCCAAATAAAGCAAAATTCGAGGGGTTATAAAATTGATAAAGACAAATTCTCCAAATTCAGATTGAATACAATGCAAAACATAATGCTTATGATTCCAATTTCTTACATAAGGTTCCGCTGCCTAGAGATATATATATATATATACAATAGAATATGCAACATAGCAATTTTCATTAAAGTTGTCGAATATTTGTCTCGTTTCTTAAATATTAGAATTTTAGAAAAAAAAAATTGTGATTTCTTATTATAATAATAGATAAATAATTTTATCACTTTAATTTCCATACCGTTGAAAAAGTACTATTAAAATTATCAACAAGAACGTAAAATCAATACGTCAAGCATAGATTATGAAACATTTTTCAACGCATTCAGACTATTATATTCTATTTCCACGAGTACTTGTAGTGTAAGTCACATGCTACGAGTTTTGGATACCAGTATTTTCGAACGAAAAATAAAACTTATTTTATGGGAAATATCGCACAATTGAATAAGGCCGAGCAAACTTTTCAAAAAGAACGGTGGCCAGGAAGCGTAGCAGTAATCAGCTATGTGATTTACAATTCAAAACCCATGGAACTAGCCTATAATAAAACTTCATAGTTTAATAACGTGGAAAAATATGTCTAAATAATAATTTGTAAAACACATCCCTCATAGCATGCATGGTCACGGTGACGTCGTTGTGACGTCACTGTAAGTCACTGTGGTCACGTCACATCTGTGACCAAAATGCCACCACTCAGTGATGTCACATTGTGACTGAGATGTGAACGTCTTAGAAAACTTTAAAAAATTGCAAAAATTCTTTAAAACATGTTATTTACTGTAAAATTATATTTTTCTGGCAATTAAAAGAAAATTGTGACGACACTATTATGTCACTGCATGTAACGTATGTCACGTCACATATATGATAAAAAAACCCCACCATATTGTAAGTCACAGTGTGACAAAAATATGAACTTCAAAAATCTTTGAAAATGAAGAGAAATAATTTAAGCAGTTCCGAGTTACAGCGACATAAGGAATGAAAATATATTAGTGGATAGCAACTAGTAAATTCTGTCACGAAAGGGGGAAGGGGCATAATAAATAAAATGCACGATACAAGCATTAATAAACTAAATTTTCATGTTATATTTTATCAATTTGATGGATTAAGCGGTCTCACAGACCGCTCACAATAGTTATGCGGCAATTTTTGTCACATCAGTTAAGGGTTAAACAGTATTTTAAACAGTCCCGAGTTTCAGCGGCATAAGGAATGAAAATATATTAGTGAATAGCAAATAGTAAATTTTGTCACGAAAGGTGGGGGGGGGGGCATAATAAATAAAGTGCACGATACAAGCATTAATAAACTAAATTTTTATGCTATATTTTATCCATCTGAAAGATTAAGCGGTCTCACAGACCGCTCACAGTAGTTATGCGGCAATTTTTGTCACATCAGTTAAGGGTTAAACAATATTTTAAACAGCTGAGTTACAGCGGCATAAGGAATGAAAATATATTAGTGGATAGCAAATAGTAAATTCTATCACGAAAGGCGGGGGGGGGGGGTGACATAATAAATAAATTGCACTATACAAGCATTAATAAACTAAATTTTCATGCTATATTTTATCAATTTGATATCTAAGACAGTAAAAGTATTCTTTTTTTCATGATTTCAATTTTATCTAGCATTGCAATTTAATATAATAATCCTCCACAGATTGTTACACTCTCATATGATTATTGCGCATTTCAGATTCAAATCAGTTGTTTACAAAAACAAATAAATAATAAAAACACACCTGCTCAAATCGTCTGCTTCGCGATATTACCATAGAATAAACAAGAGAATACGCGGGAAGCCACTTCACTCCACTGTTTAGAACACCATCACGCCTAGAGCACTTCTTTTAATATAAAAGAAAGACATCTGCCGTTTTAGGATATTACAAATATACGGATATTATTGATGAAGCATATATGTAAGTCTTATTTAATTTAAATATTTTGTTCCTGTTTTGTATATACTATAATGATGAGTTAAGTAGTTTTATGTTACACATATAGAAAGAGACTGGTCTGTATTGTTTTCAGAAGGATATTTTTATTCGGTTCTGTTGTATCTTAATCTGCCATCGCTCGAAAAAAAAAAAGCTGGCGCAGAGACTGATTCGTGCTTACATTCATAGTAGAATGAATGTAAATATTAATTTTTAGTCCCTTGATATTGAAAATGTGTTGAAACAGTGGTGTGGAATTTTTTTCGGCTTTTTAATGTTTTCTAGTTACTAACACTTATAGCATCATTATTATTTTGGAGTTAAATATGAAATTAGAAATTGTTTCAGATTAGAAATTAACATTATGTAAGCATTTTTTTTTTTTTTCTGTTTGTGATTTTAATGAAACATTTAATTGTAAACACTCAGAATCAGTTATTAAATTTTCTTCGATTGTAAATTCATTTTCTACGTTTTCGATATATGTAATCACTGGAATAAAAAAATTAAATATATTTAAGCATTGAAATAAAGGGTTTTTCATGCCTGTGATAACAAGTTTATAGATTAAACTGCTTTAGTATATTTTTTAAAAAGTTGGTATTTACTTACGTAATATAGGACTGCATATTTTTTAAAGCGACTAATAAATACTTTCTACATTAAAATGTTTTTCAAACAATAAAAATAGTTAATATGCAATCATTTATTTTACTTTTACATGTCCTTTTTAATACTTTTCAACAAACTTGAAAAGTGTTTATGACTTCGGTTTGTCTGGCCGTCTATCCGCGTCCTAACTCTCGCAAATATACTCGGATTGCCTTGAAATTTTTGGATGTTATTGACGTTTACCATAGCACGGCCCCTATTTGTAATGAAGTTTGTAGCGTGTTTAATTCATCTACAGGAACAGTCAAGAGTATTTCATTACACTACGGCCTACGGGAAAAAATCGTTCCAAACGATTTTTAACGATTTTACACGTTTTCAAACAGAATAAAATTGATATGAATTTATGAAACGCACTAAAATATGCATTCTGAAGAGTATGTGGTGCAACGAATAGTTATTGTTCATTTACAGGGCTAAAAAAGGGATTCCAATAGATTATTATACAGGGATGGAGGAAATTATTTGCGGCGTACTTTAATTATGTTAATCTATTTCATATATAATGAAATTGATATAAGTCGCCGAGGCTTACACACTATACATTATTTCATGATAATACGAAATGTATATAGCATTTACAGGACACACAAATTATTTCCGATACTATATTGTATCCGAAGTTCATTAGGGATGATTGCTGGAAATGCATTTTTAATTATGATATGCGCTTTTATGATTCACTATATTTATGCATAGAGTATGGTATATATAAATGCTATAATTCATATACAGGACTACATAAAAGTATTCGTAAGGGTTACTGGGTATATGCGCAAATTGATTAAAGGTAGTTTTTAAATGAGATATGGATTTTTACGTTCAACTGCATTTAATTTACTAAGAAATGTTTGTAGAATATAGATAAAATGATATACAGGGTCACGTAAAGAATTGAATACATGGCCATCTATAAATTATAATTTCTGGAAATGTGATTTCAGCAGTTTTAAGAGTGTTTGAATTAAATTTTAACTAAGCAGTAGCGCGTAATAAACGTTCTAGGTAAACTACAAATTATACAAAAGTATTCAAGTATGTTTCCATATATTAGTATAAATTGCTGAAAGAGAATTTCAACCTGTTATGCGTTTTCTAGCAAAAATAAATTTTCCCATTATATAATATGTATATCAACTTACAGATCAAATGCAGGGCTGTTCAAAAGAATTAGAAAACATATTTGGTTATGGACGGTAAATGCTGAAATCAGTTTTTCAAATGTTTTATGTGTTTTCTAAAATATTTACTTAGTTATCTTATTTACGTTATTTCCCTAAATTACGATGTCTTGTTAAAGCATTCAGGAAGCGTTGGAAAGTGTTTTAAAATCTATGCTTAACGCATGATTTTTCTTAATTGTTTTTTTTTTTATTTCGCAGATCAGTCTTTTCCTATAAAAGATACCAAATCTATTTAGCTCATATTCACAAAATACAATATACACGGGAATAAAAAATTTAAATAAATATGGCCTATCATGTCATGTTTAATAAAGCAATGACTAATCACAACACATTAAAATTTTACACATTCTTAATATCAAGCTTGAACTCAAGATAAAACTTAAAACTTAATAAAAAAAGATGTCAGTTGATAAGCATTGTTTTTTAAGTGGAAAAATTTTAAATGTTTTAGAAGAATAGGACTCCAAAATAGCGATATTTTACTAAAAAGTACGGTAAAAAGATAAGAATTTATATTTCAAACAAAACTTTATTTTAAAATTGTGCATTTTAAAATTCATCACAGTGTTTATGGCAAGAACCATCACAGTATTAATACTCCGAATTTTTTCCAGAGAGAAACATTCGGCTTGCATATAATATTTCAAATGAAAATCAAATTTCAAATTATTTGCTTAAAAGGCGCAAAGGCCAACTTAGTAAAAAAGATTCAATGCCGGGAATCGAACCCCTGCCATCAGTATAGCGTACGGACATTCTACCGACTAAACCACGTGGAACGATACCCAGCCTGGGAAATTTCTTGCTATTACATGTTGGCAAGGCTACAAAAGCAGCACAAGATGGGATATTTATCGTGAGCCACCGACATGGGGCAAACACGAAACTTAATTAAATCCAGCATAGGTTGAAACTATATTAATACTTAGAAATTTTTCCAGAGAGAAACATTCGCCTTGCATACAATATTTCAAATAAAAATCAAATTTAAAATTAAAATTGCCTTTTAAGCATGTAATTTGAAATTTGATTTTCATTCGAAATATTGTATGCAAGGCGAGTGGTTCTCTTTGGAAAAATTTCCAAGTATTAATATAGTTTCAATCGATGCTGGATTTAATTAAGTTTCGTATTTGCTCATTGTCGGTGGCTCACGATAAATATTCCATCTTGTGCTGCGTTTGTAGCCTTGCCAACATGTAATAGTGAGAAATTTTCACGGCTGGGTATCGTTCCATGTGGCTTAGTCGGTAGAATGTCAGTGTGCTATATTGATGGCCCGGGTTCGAGTCCCGGCACGGAATCTTTTTCACTATGTTGGCCTTAGCGCCTTTTAAGCAATTAATTTGAAATCTGTTTTTCATTTAAAATCATCACATTTTTTATGACAAGTTCGTAACAAATGACACATATTTCACAAATTGGTCACAATGTGACTTCAAAGCATTGTCACTTTCGTCACAGCTTCGTCACAAAGCTAATGCCAAAATAGTCACAAATGACACACTTTTCACAAATTAGTCACACCATGACTTCACAGAGTGGTCACAATGTGACGTCACAAACGACCTCTAAAACGGCCATAACGACCTCGCATTGTAGTCACTGTGACGTCACATCGACGTCACGTGACGTCACATCGACGGTCACAAAATCACAGTGTGACTTTACAACGACGTCGCCGTGACGTCACCATGCCTTACGGGATAAAACGTTTGAAAACACAATTTCAATCAAAGTCGAAAAAATAACTGAAATTTTTATTCATCGCTGTATATGACTATAGATTTATCATATAATGCATAATATGCTAAAATGTAGCACAGGTAGGGAATACATAGCACAGTTGAAAATACCCCTTCAGCAATTTCCGACAGTAAACATAAATGCACTTCAAATGTTTTGTGCAGCCCTGTATATGATTTATAGAAGTTATACACAATAAATAGTGTGCAATTTTGTCTTATTTAAAAAAAGCATTTCATGAATGAAAACGCTCTTCCAGAAAATATTGTTCATAGAGAGAAATACAGTCAGTACCGGATATATGGTCACCCGCTTATAAGGTCACCACGCTTATAAGGTCACTTTTCGTAAGTCCGGACTGACTGAATAGGTATTACATGTTAAAATACGCCGCCTATTTGGTCAGTTTCCAATGGCTACTATCGGATATATGGTCACATGGTTATCTTTTGTCTCCCTTTTTATTGCAAGATGTCTTTTAGTTTTATGCTCTTTTTTCCTTCCCTTTTTTTATTGTGTAAAGGGCCGAATAGATATATCATTCACATTCAAGTATCTTCAACTGTCGGTCTCTTTGCACTAATCACGCAGTGCTTTTCACTTTTAATAGCTTTAGAAAGAAGTGATTGGACATCCTGAAGGAGGAACTTCTTTCCTACTAATCAATCTTCCCCCTTTTTTCTATCGCTGAATCTCCCATGCTTTTGCTAAAATCCACAAGCATGAACTTCCGTATGGTAAAGAACGGCCAGTTGACATTTTTATAGCTTTAGAATGAGAGGGACACCTTTTCCTTTTTAAACGGAGCCTTAAAGATCGCGATAACATTGCATACCAAGCGACTAGATGCGCGTCGATACTCGGGTGAGGGGATCTCCTCTTCCCGGCTGCAGTCTGTAAGAGAAACTCTTTCCTGTCGGTAAAAGTTTCCAAAGCTCTGGAGATTTCTCCCTCAACTGTCGCATTAGATACTGATGCTTGGAAAATATGCCATCACCCCTTGCGACCGAATGAAAATTGTCCTCCGTGCACAGAAATGTTAAATCACGCATATTTAGTTTTTTTGTATTTTTCATTACTTGTCGCTGCATGTAAAGTCTTCTTTCATTTGTTAATTGTCAATTGAGAATACAAGATGTCAGCAAAACTAAACATTTGGCAATTGTGGAAAAGAGGGGTAATAAACTTTGAAAAATCGAATGTATCGAAAGCATCTTTAGCGAAGACTGATGGAATAGTGAGAGCGACACTGAATAACGTCTTAGGGTTCAAATCTTGTTAATCAGACGATGTTATCAACCAAAAGAGAAAGCGAGAACATGTTTCAACATTTGAGAATGTTGGGAAAGATTTTTTCACTTGGATAAAATGTGCCAGATTGCGGGATGTTCCAATGCATGGATTACCGTAAAAGAAAAATCGCTGAAAATTGCTGCATAGCTAGGAAAACCAAATTTTACTGCCGAAAAATCGAAGGAATGCCTGTTAACTTGTTACAGTGACATTCTCAATAGGTGCAGACCTTGTGATGTCTTTAATTTTGATAAACTTGGGCTGTTTCTTCTTTTTCATGTTTTGCCAGATCAAACTGTTACATTTAAGAACGAAAAATGAAGTGGTGAGAAGTTTAAGCAAAATAAGATTGGCCGTTTTATTAGCAGCGAATATGGATGGATGGCTCAGAGAAATTGACTCCATTAGTTATTGGTAATTTTCTCACACGTCGTTGTTTGAAGAACTGCAAATCATTTCATGTATCTGACGATGCGAACCGAATGACCAGGATGACAATAAGCATTTGGGAAAAAGAAATTCGGCGTTTCGATAAAATTTGCACAGACAAGTGGCTATAATCGCAGACAACTGTACCGCCCATTGCATGATTCCCAATTTAAATCCGATTGAACTTGTTTTCTTGCCTCCAAACTGAACCACAAAAATTAGATCAAGGGATTATTAAAAATATTAAGATAAAATATCGAAAGCTGATTCTAAATGACGCCATTGATCCAAAAAAAAAAGAAGTTTAGCATGGGTGTGTTATATGCCATGTGTGTGCGGACAAGAGTTAGAATATGGTACCAAAGAAGACCATTGAAATTGTTTTTCCATCCTTGGCTTCCATAATGTGAAGAATTATCGTTCGAAGAAACGACAATAATGATAATGGTGATGATGTGTGCCTGTTTGAAGTTGCACAAGAACTACGGAATGCCGTTTTGCACAATACATGACGAAGTGTCATATGCAGTTGTTGACAATGAGATCGCTACTAATGGACTTTAACTTTACACACGAGTGGCAACTGTCACTCCTTTGTGGGTATGTACCTTCCGAAAAAGACTGCTTATTGGACGAAGGGGAAGGCGTGTTAAAATGTTTTTCAAGAATATTGGTGTTTTTCTTCTAGATATCCACAGCTGACGTGACATCGGTAAAGTCCATGGTGAAGCTTCTATACTGGAAATAGTTTCGGAAATTTAAAATATAAACACTGATGGAAACGATGATAATGACAGTGAATTCGAAACTGAACCGACAACGTGAGCAGAAGCTCTCAAAGCACTGAATACATTCAAATTTTTTTTTTTTTTTTTTTTTTTTTTTTTTTTTTACCAATCCCAAAGGGACAGAGGAACATTTTAAAACTGTTCATGGATAAGAAAAAGTAGTTTTAACAACTACGATAAAAATAATCAAACCTGCATAAAAGATTATTTTTACTACTACGAGTATACTCATCAATTCGAAATTTTAAGTGTAAAGCAATTCTTGTTTATACCTCTTGTTTTGTAAATTACATGTCCATAGCTTCTTTGTACATTATTGTACAAAAATAACGAACTTATTAATAGAATTTTATTGTCTAAAGTAAAATTCCTGCTTACACCGCATATAAGGTAACCCCCATTATAAGGTCATATTTTTCAGGTCCGCATGGTTGACCATATAACCGATACTGACTGTATAACTGAATTGTTTTGTGTGCCCCTGTATATGAAAGATGAATGCTATGCACATCTATTCTATAGTAATCATCTTATATATCACTTCAGAGATATATATCAATTTAAATTTGCTTAAAATAGTGTAACATGAACAAAATACGCCACAAACGATTTTACACCGTAATAAAAGGAAATTCTTGTTAGTATCCCTGTAATTGATCGATAAATGGTATCCATACCATATTCTATAGCAAGAATCTTCTAGTGCACTTCATAGATATGCGCATTAATTTCAATGCGTTTGAAATTATTAAAACATCATTAAAATCCACATAAAACGATATTTCCCCACCAGGCGTAATATAATGGAATTCTTTTGATTGTCCCTGTAACGGAATTATAACTGCTGTAGGCTACATTTTCAATATTGAACATGCCATAGTGAATATCAATAACGTTTTCAATTTCATGGCGATTCGACTATTACTGACGCCAAAAATAATTTTGGCCAGCTAAAATCTGTAAATCTCCCACCGTGGTGTCACTGCATACCAAATTCTAATAGTTTGAGGGTTTTTTTAATTCTATTGTATTCTCACGCTAAAAATGCCTTCATCCCCTTTAGACACACATACATGTAAACAGCTTCTGATTTATTCGTTTTTTTTTCATATTATTATGTTTGTTTGAAACATATTTATATCATTTTACCAATTTCTTTTTAAAAATAAAATCTGCATATCGAATGACAACAAATTTTGTCTCTTCAAAAGCATATTTAAATTTTAATAGGTTTTAAATCTCAAGAGATAATATCTTAATAAAAAAGAAAAATGCCCAGCTAAACTGATGGCATTGAGCTCACAGGCTATTCACACTAATTGTATATCATACTCTTATTTTAAAGAATAATGCCCCTCAAAAAAATAAGTGAAGGGGAATTAGCCCCCGTTTCACCCTTTATACTTAACCAGTGAACCTCCAAGTCTAATCAGGGAAGCTCCTTTTCATAATAAACCGGTATACAAAATTTGGAGCAAATCGAATAATCCTGCAAAAAAAAACATTTATCTAAATTAAGGGGGTGGACTAGCACCCCCCCCCCCTTTATCCTTAACCAATGAATCCCCAAAACGAATCAGGGAAGCTCCTTAACATAATAAACCGGTATACCAAATTTGGAGCAAAGCGAATAATTCTGCATGAAAAAACCGTTTATATAAATTAAGGGGGGGGGGGGGACTAGCCACCCTTCCCCCATTATCCTTAACCAATGAACCCACAAAACTAATCAAGGAAGTTCCTTAACATAATAAACCGGTATACCAAATTCGGAGCAAATCGAATCATTCTGCATGAAAAACCCATTTATCTGAATAAAAAGGGGTGGACTAATCCCCCTTTTCCCCCCTGTATCCTTAACCAATCAACCCCCAAAACTAATCAGGGAAGTTCCTTAACACAATAAACCGGTATACCAAATATGGAGCAAATCGAATGATTCTGCATGAAAAACAAATTTATCGGAATTAAGGGGGGTGGACTAACCCCGTTTTCCCCCCTTTATTCTTAACCAATGAACTCCCAAAACTAATCAGGGGAGTTCCTTAACATAATAAACCGGTATACCAAATTCGGGGCAAATCGAATGATTCTGCATGGAAAACCCAATTATCTGAATTAAGGGGGTGGACTAACCCCGTTTTTTCCCCTTTATCCTTAACCAATGAACTCCCAAAACTAATCAGGGAAGCGCCTTAACCTAATAAACTGGTATACCAAATTCGGTGCAAATCGAATCATTCTGCACGAAAAACCCATTTATCTGAATAAAAAGGGGTGGACTAACCCCCCTTTTCCCCCTTTATCCTTAACCAATGAACCCCCAAAACTAATCAGGGAAGTTCCTTAACATAATAAACCGGTATACCAAATACGGAGCAAATCGAATGATTCTGCATGAAAAACCCATTTATCTGAATTAAGGGGGGTGGACTAACCCCGTTTTTCCCCCTTTATGCTTAAGAAATGAACTCCCAAAACTAATTAGGGAAGTTCCTTAACATAATAAACCGGTATACCAAATTCGCGGCAAATCGAATGATTCTGCATGAAAAACCCAATTATCTGTATTAAGGGGGTGGACTAACCCCCCTTTTCCCCCTTTATCCTTAACCAATGAACCTCCAAAACTATTCAGGGAAGTTCCTTAACATAATAAACCGGTATACCAAATTCGGAGAAAATCGAATCATTCTGCATGAAAAACCCATTTATCTGAATTAAGGTGTTGGACTAACCCCGTTTTTCCCCCTTTATCCTTAACCAATGAACTCCCAAAACTAATCAGGGAAGCGCCTTATCACAATGAACCTAGGAAAAAATTTTGAAGCAAATCGGATGTTTCTATCAAGAGTTATCGCGTTACGTACATACGTACGTACGTACATACATACATACATACATACCGGGTGTCCCAAAAAGGACTGACTGATTTTAAAATTAAATAACTTCCAAACGGTGACAGATATTAAAAAAATTCTTGCAGGAGGGTTATGCATAAAGTCAAAAGTTTTATTACAGTGATTTTCGATTTTAGTTCGAATTACAAACAATAGATGGCGCTGCGATCAATAGAGGCTCAATTCAGGCTCGATTTTTGGTGCTTCGTGGCCCGGATAATACATTTCCATCTCCTTTTTCTGCATGAAACAACAGAAAGGACCAAAACTCGAGCCTGTATTTAGCGACTATTGCTTACAGCGCCATCTATTGTTTGTAATTCGAACTAAAATCGAAAATCACTGTAAAAAAACTTTTGACTTTATGCATAAAGCTCCTGCAAGAATTCTTTAAATATCTGTCACCGTTTGCAAGTTATTGAATTTTAAAATCAGTCAGTCCTTTTTGGGACACCCGGTACATACATACATACATACATACATACAGAGCGGGCGGGCACATTAGCTCTCAGGCTTTGATAGCCTGTGAGCTAAAAAGTGTAATTTAGCTATTCCCTTGAAAGAATATTAATTAACTTCATTAATTCAAATATTCTTTTCTTGTGGTTTAATTGCAATATTTTAAATTAAATTATTTTTATGTTATTTTGATGTAAAACTGTTTGGACTTAACGTTACTAGTTCAGTAAAACAAATTAATATACTTTAGTATTTTATATTTGTAAAAAAGAATTCACAACAAATTCTCAGGGAAATATTAGTGTAATTTTTACAATTTGTATGAAATTAAAATGAAAAAAAGGCTATTATATGAATAGAAAAGTGCATATGTTATTCTTGTTAAATTTATTACATGAGAAAAATGAACGATTTTTTTTTTACTGATAAAATTGATATTATCTTTGATTATACTTGGCATTACCTTATTCCAAATTACTATTTTAATTTGAATGCCTTATCAAAAGTTATTAACATTTATTAGAAAATAGGTATTTATTTTTTTTCCTTAATTCTAATGTGTGATAAATATTATACAAGGGGTAGAGCTGAAATATATATTTAAAAGGTTTCTTAACCCTTTCAGGGATAGGGTACTTGTATTCGAAAAATGCTCAAATAATTTAATGACACCAGTATTAGCAAGATATTTTATTTCTAAACAAGTAAAAGTAAATTTTCGCGTACTGAATAAAGATGACATTTTCATTGTAAAATTCCGGTGCCAATGTGGCAATTTGGGAATAAAATTATGTGATGCCGTGACGGCATCACCGACCTTCAAGTGGTTAAATCCTTTTTTTTAATAGCCTTTAACCCCTTGAAGGGCAAGCAATTACGTTTGTGTAATGCAGAATCACCACTGGAAATTTATAAAAAAAACTTTCAAAATAAGGAGACGCAATTTTCCGACTTTCTTCCACCAAAGTTAGAAAAGTAAAAGTTAATAAAAATTTTCCGCTGCAATACTTCATTAACCCCTTAAGGTATCCGCACACCTTCGGAAGTGATTTTTTGAAATTTTTGAAATTTTCTCTTGTTATCCGTTTTTTATAATGACATTTACTTTAAAACTTGGAAAAAAAATAAAAAATTTTAGCAGCTACCCAGAAATATATATTTTTAAGAGTAAAATTCTCAAAATTATGTCAAAAATTGATATTTTCGCAAAAAGTAATAACTCAAAAATGAAACAATGTTTTGACATTTTGTAAATTGCATAATAAACAGAATAACTTTCTTTAGGACTTAGACTACACACATTATAAACGCATATCTATCTCAGATGATATGACAGTTAAAATACTAATGTAATGAAAAATTCGCAAAATTTGTCTCAAGTTTCTCAATTATACCAGTGTAAATATAAAACTATTTAATATATTATCATGAGTGTAGTCTATTCCCTCAAAAGCCATTTGTAAAACAAATACAGAAAATTTCGTCACATTTCATGCATAATTTTTTGTTTTAGGATGTTTTGCGTATAGTAAAAATCTGAAAAACTTCATTTTGAGAAAAAGCTAAAAAAAAACTGTTAAACACAATTCAAAAGCTGCGATAGCTGTAACTTTAAACGGCTGTAATTCGGGTTCTATTTTAGATATAGAAAAAATTTAAGCAGATTTCGACAGATAAAATATTCAATTTTAATATTATTGCAAAAATGAAAAATCGATATTTTGATCGAAAATTACGTTTTAAAGGTGTTCGGATACCTTAACGCTCGAATTAAATTACGGTTGAAAAATTCAAATTGCTTATTGGCACCACTTTTATGATAAAGAAATATTCAGCGTATTTAATGACAGGAAAAACGATACTAAAATATAGCCAACTTCACTATTTTATAAAACTGGTGGAAATCAAACAATTTGAGTAAAAGACATAGCCCGAGAATATGACGGGAGCGAGAATTAAGGGGTTAATCGTAGGTGGGATAAAACGTATCCCACCACCCCTCAACCTCTCTCGCTCGCAGCCCGAGTTTCTTTCGGGCATGCATTTTTCCGTATAATTAATCCTCTTTGATTATTCCCACCAGTACTTTTTTAATTGTAAATTTTGCCTTATTTAATCGGTGCATTTTCCCGATTAAATTAGACAAAAAAATTTTGTTTTGAAAAACCGGTGGCAAAGAATAAAAATTCTTAACCCCTTGAGAGGCGGTGGGATAAAATATATCCTACCTAATTTAAACAAGATTCTCACCAGAAAATTTTAACTAAATTTTATAGTTTTAACTTTGGACGAATAACGTTAAAAAGTGCTTTTCCTTATTTTAAAATAAAAAAATTCGATTATTCCGGTGAGAATTCAATATTTAGAGACATTTTTGCTTGCCCCTCAATGGGTTAAAAGACGCAATTTTTCGAGCTATTTTGATAAAACAATTACGCAGCGTGTGGGTTAAGCATTTTAATCATTTTACATTTTTGTTCCTCTGTATAATGTTAGGGCTGCTATTTTACATGTATATTACGGCCAAATCCCAAAGTCGAAATCCCGAAATTTGCTAATAAAAAGGCGAAATGGCCACATTCGTAAATTGGTTAGCCAATATCCGATCATTTTCTTTATTCTTTATGCAGTCGGAAGTTTTCGAAATGATTCGGTGCTATTGACCTAAGATGAATGAAAAATCATGTGTGGATTTCGAGGGTCTGTACAGTTCCATGCATTATATTATCATCTATCTATACATTAAAAATGCAAGCAAGTTTCTTTCGTCATCTGACCTTGGCTATCTACCAACGTATTTTAATATTTCTTTTGAAATAAAATTATGATACAGTAGTTATGATTATATATGACGCAGCATCTTTTACTTTTTATTCCATATCTGACTTGTATGTTTTATTAAAAATTACAATTTTTTTAATGGAATTTCTACAAAATAATGACAGTTAGGTTTTTTCCAATGTTACAGAGTAAAGAAAATATTGAGCAGCATTTTATTCACATTCATGTCATTTTCTCATTACAATTAAAAATAAAATTAATTTTCAATTTTCATGGATAGTGAGTTATTAATTTTTAAAAAAATATTTTCAAAAACCAGAACCAAAATAAAAAATAAATAAAATATTATATTTTTCTGGTCTTAAGTTGTAGATATGCAGAGTCTCCGGGTTTTTGCATATCACTATTATTTTAGAGAAAATCTAGTTCTGTTAAATCGTCAAAATGCCCCAATTAACATACACATTTATTATAAACAGCATTTTCTGTATTAAAATAGCTGTATCTGAAAAGCCGGAGATTTGGCAGCTCAGGATAAGATAGAAATGAACAAGTGGTGAAAATCTCTGTTGACTGCCATGCAAATTTTTTTAGTAACACTATGCGCAGTATCAAAATTCATCGTTTTCAATAAATGCGACGCAAAGTTTAATTATCATACGTAGTCTTAATATGTAGACTTAATAAAACTGCCATTGATTAGTAAACAAATGTCAATTTTTAATGCTATTTTTTGCATATTGTTCAGAAATGAGTACGGAGTCAAAATATGTATTAAAAAATCGAAAATTTTAAAGGTTTAAAGGTATTCTACCCCCTTAAGTCCCATATAAATGATATACGATTTTTCAATAACTCTAGCAATTTGATTAAACAAAACGTAGCTTCAAAATGTGATTACATCACGCATATGTAATGACGGGCAAATAAAGCGAAGTATAAGAAAAGTTCACAGTTTTCTTATATAAAACAAAAATACACGTCAAAATAAAATAAATACTCACGTTACTAAAAAAAAAAAAAAAAAAAAAAAAGAAAACACTTAAAACAACAGTAGTCTAGTAATGTATTTTTAATGTCTAGTTTAGCTTTTATAAATATGTTCAGACCAGGGCTGTCAGTTTGTCCTCCAATTTTAATCAGAAATTTCAAATTCACACCGGAAATTTTGAAAGAAGAATTTTCACTTTGTGTGATAGCAAAGTGTCTCTTATTAAAGGAAGTGTACAATACTAGTCTTTATTTCTGGTATGAACTCGAAATTTCTGAATAAAATTGGAGGTCAAAGTGGCATCCCTAGTTCAGACAGCAAGGTTGGGTAGAGTCTTATAGCTCAGTGGAGGCCATCTGTGACATGCTAGACACCACTAAAATTTTATAGTAATCACTGCCTTATCTAATCTCCGAATCTCTTCGATTCAAGCACTTGGCTTTTCCTTTAAAAAATTAGTGGTCTCCGGCGTGCCGCAGTTGGCCATCCCTATTATAGCCTACAGAAAAAAAAAACTATTTAAATTACACATTAATCGCGCAGAGCAGGAAGGTTCTTTATATACAGGGTCATCGAAAAATAATGCCTATATTTAAAAAAAAATCATAACATCGAAACCTTTTATGTTAAATGAGTAATTCTTTCACTACACGATAACTGGTGAACGCATGTTTGGTTTTGGTTCACCAGAATTCGTTTGCGTGTCTATGTTATGCGCGGATTCGTTGCGCAGTCGTCAAGGTCAGCCTACGCACCAGACTGCAGCTGCTCAGTACGATGTTGACCGTGCAACAAAAAGCACAGTGCGTGATTTGGTATGTGGAGCCAAAGTCAATAATCAGTGTACATCGGCAGTCAACATCGTACTGAGCAGCTGCAGTCTGGCGCGTCGGCTGACCTTGACGACTGCGCAACTAATCCGCGCAAAACACAGACACGCAAACGAATTCTGGTGAACTAAAACCAAACTTGCGTTCACCAGTTATCGTATAGTGAAAGAATTACTCATTTAACATAAAAAGTTTCGATGTTATAATTTTTTTTTAAATCTAGGTATTATTTTTCGATAACCCTGTACTTTAGCACAAAATAATTTGCAGGCAACCTGCTATATGTAAACGGTGTGTACAGTCAAACTGAGAAATACCAATTTTATTTTGTGAATATACCCTTCTTATATTTACTACACAAAAATCGTGTCAAAATGCCTAAGGATGCATGAATGAGGAGTTTCGCTAAATACGAAATTCATCTTTAATTTTCATAGTGTGAGTGCCGGTTGAATACAAAGTATTTTAAAAGTAAAAAAAAAAAATAATAATAATAAAGATTTCTTTATCGGAAATTCACAATAGTACATATAGCGCATTTAAGAATTCAAAAGAGATTCGCCATTAAAAATGAGTGTTGGTCTAAACGATTGTGAAGGTGAAGTTGAATAGGTTTGTTCTATGTTACGATCATGGTAGGCATGGTAGGCAAATGTTATCATTTGATTTATCAGTGCTCAATATTATTACATGAGAAGGATGCGCAGTACGCCGAAATAACAGAATGTTTACAAACAAGAAACAAGCGTAAGGGAAATGGGTATGTATGGAAACTTTTTCTTATTTTGGTGTACAGCGTATCCTGCCGAGTGGAAATATCACGAATGGAACATTCAATTTATATCAGCGTATTTCTGCAAATACTAAGAGGAAAAGTTAGGAGTATTTTAACCAGTCGTTAACTCTGAATTTTGTTATAACTCAAAAATAACATCTTCAACTTTAACGTTTTTGTCTTGGTTAAAGTATATTCTTTGAGCTTTATTGTGTAATTTGTTTGCTTGGTTTAAATGTGATATTACTATATTATTATTTTTTTCTGTGTTATAAACTGTGCAAAAATGTAAAATATTCTCCATATATTCAATAATTGACGTTGGTTTCATTTTTTGAACTTTTATACTTTTTGAGATAAACGTATTTGAAAAATAGTTGCGTCGGTGCATACTTTTCTGATTATCTCGAGGACAGTTGTAGGTCAGGGACTAAAAGCACTCTATTCTGTATTCTCATGGTAAGCCTTATTACGACAAATGTTTTTTCAGACATCGACCATGGGGCCTATTCGAAACGGTTATACGGTTAGAATCTTTTGTTTTAGCAACGGAATTTCTGCTATAAAAGCATTTGAAATATTGCAAAAGACTTTTAAAGTCTGTTTATAAAAAAATATATATTTAAAAGTTTTTCAAAAGACTTTTAAAGACTGTTTATAAAAAACAATAGTATTTGATTGGTAAAAAAAGGTTAAATACAGTAGAGAATCCGTAGTAGATGATCCGCGATCTTGTAGGCCATTTACTTCGATAAAAGATCAATATATCGATAAGGTCAGAGAAACAGCCTGAAATGTGTCAAGATATCTCATGAGATTTGCACAACGATAATTCGACTTCTCAGAGTGCAATTATTATTCGTGTGTTTAACCAAACATTATACAAATACGGCCCCACAAGCTCCTTTTTTACAGCGGAACTATGAATAAACAGGAACTGACATATCCTCAAAATAGTGACGTTTCATTTGTAAAAGGCTTTGCAGTGTCTCAATACTGCTTGGACAATCTTCAACCAGTATATTTTAATTGAAAATTTCTTCTTAATTCAACTCCATATTATAGAAGCATTTAAGTCATAATTACAGATACTTATTTTTACTGGTTGAAGTTTATTTTGGCTGTAGTCATATCTTGAGTTTTCACCATATTGTGACAATCTAAACATCCAACTGTCAGTATCAGTGAAAGATATTATAATACATGGGCCAAACTTCACCATTAAAAACGAATAGAAATGTTTATCATATTTGTGAGAGCAATTTTGCAAAAATAAGCCGCTAACATATGGATATATTTTCTATTCAAAATTTATTGGCGGAAGTTTGCTTCTGCGGTAATCAGAAACATTTGATCCGAAGCAAAAAATCAACCGCCATTATGTGACAACCTCCTCAGTTACTTCAGTCCCAGTTGTTAGACTCTACACAATATCTCTCCTCCTCTTTACACACACCTCCATTGCATTTACATCATATGGTGACTATTTCTCATTTCCAAGGTTGTTATTGCCTCTTCGTGATCACCGTTTTGTCTCCATTAACACGTTCACGCCGGCGCGGTGGCTCACACTCAACTGTCTCAGAGCTGCCAAGTCTCCGGCTTTTTGGATACCAGTATTTTAATACAGAAAATGTTGTTTTATTTAATTAGAACAATTGGGCGATTTAAAGGAACATCATTTTCTCTAAAATTTACAGTGGTGTGCAAAAAAAACAGAGACTTGACAACTCTGAGACAGTCGAGTGTGACCCACCGTACCGGCGTGAACGTGTTAATTCGACAAAAGAAAATTCTCTACGAACTCTAAAGGGGTTTGAAAAAATCGACTTTAACCCCTTAACGCTCGAATTAAATTGCGGTTGAATAATTCAAATTGCTTATTGGCACCACTTTTATGAAAAAGAAATATTCAACTTATTTAATGACAGGTAAAACGATACTTAAATATAGCCAATACCACTGTTTTATAAAACTGGTGGGAATCAAACAATTTGAGTAAAAGACACAGCCCGAGAATATCTCGGGAGCGAGAATTAAGGGGTTAACCCGGGAGAACACGCGCATACCCAGGGTATGGATGGTTTTTACTTTATCACCAATAAATACAAATAATAATCGTCACCTTATTTAATCGGAGACAATTTTACGATAAAAGAAGTCGAAGATTACTTTTAAAAATATAGTGGTGACAATTGTAAAAACCGTACGCACTCCGGGTCTATCAGTGTCGGCGTGCGTCCTCCCGGGTTAAGATATTTTATGATGATTGGAAAAATCTTTGGCAGATGGCAGAAGTGTATTGAAGTCGAAGGAGATTACTTTAAAGGAGTTACAATAAATATTGACCGATAAATTTATATTTTTTGTATCAGGCCACATTCCGTGCAGTGTTGCCAGTGGGCTACATTTTTTTTTAAATTCAGAATTCTTGACTGGCGCCACTTTTCTGAAATGGTAAAATTTCCCTTGTTTTTGCCTTAATTAATATGTCATTAAATAATGCGAATTTTACCATTTCAAAAAAGTGATGCTAATCAAGAAATCTGAATTTTAAAAAAAAGTAGCCCACTGGCAAGACTGATTACGTGTTCTGTTTGATCACAGTAGTTTATTGAAATAAATTTGTTCCTAAAACATTTCTCATGCAATAATTTCAACGTTTTTGCCACAGAAATACTTTACCACAGAAAAGATTTTATATGAAGAAAGTGCCATGAAACTATGTAAATATATCTTTACTGATAGCAGATACATGTTCGTCAGTCGCACTAACCTTGCTCAACAGTTACACGAAACGCCCAATATTGGTATTTTTTTATTTTGTCATTATTTAACTTATGATAGAAATGTTTTAAGTGCGACATTTTCAATGTGAAGTGAGTATTTTTCTATAATCAATATTTGCTTTTTGACATATTTGAGATTAATGCTTTTCTGTGCCACCATGTGAACAGAAAATGTTGTGAACAATACTAGATAAGATACGTTTAAATTTGATGTTATTCCATATCATTTTGAAAAATGTTACATTGTAAAACATTTTCATGCATAAAATTTCAAACACTCATTTTGATTTCCGAAATGCAATAAAGATGCGTACCGGTGTTCCCGAATATAGTTGTTTTTTCATTCGAAATTTTCTGAATTCAGATCAGAAATCTTGAATGATAAATGTTATTGTTCTATTCAGGAATTGGTATTAATTTTAAAATTTAATATTTAAAATCTCTGGTAAGAATTTGAAGTTTCCAAAAAAAAAAAAAAAATCGACATATTTTCAAAACAATTGCGAATATTTCTTGAAATCTCGATGGATACTGGCATAACTTTTTCTGATAAGAAAATTTCTATTTAATATTTAAATTATATATCTCGTAATCACCTGATTTACTAGCAGAATTTGTAATATTTTTCCGCGATTAAGTAAGGTATAAATTCTGTTGAATACTTTTTATAAGGATATGCGCACCCTGTTTATATCGTTATATTTTTTAATTGACCGTAAAAAGCAATAAGCGTTTTGCACTTGGTCTAAACCGATTTTTCAATAGCATATTTGCACGAACCCAATCAGACAATTAATCGTAGCTCGTCACATATACATAATTATTTATAAAATATGTTTTGATGTACTTTTATTCTTAAAGAACATTTCATAAAAGTATAATAACAAAGCATATTAAAAATAAAATATTTATAGCATAATTTGTGTACGACTATTTAGCCGAAAAGTGTTCAGTAAATGTGTCACGTAAAACAAAAGAAAATAAATATATTAGCCAAATAAATTTATTAACGGAAAAGATAAATTTATTTATTTATTTATATAATTGGAAAATTAAACGGTTACCCTGAAAATTTAGGTGTTCTGCTGGAGACTGCATTTTAATTTCTACTCGTACTAATTTTTCAAAACAAAAATTTTTCATATGCACTGTGACAACATATATAAGAGAAACAAACTATAAAATTATTTTTTTTAAATAGTGGTGTAGACAGAATAATTAGACGTCTTAAATTTCTTGCCCCTGAAAGTTTTAACATCGAAACATTATTACTCATAGCTTTGGTACAATGACGGGTGATAGTTATCTATATATTTATAGTCCAGGCAATAGAGGCCGTATAGGGACTCTAACTAGCAAAATTAATGGTAGTACTGGAAATCGGCTTTCTAGATGTTTTTTGGGTCGCTGAATCCGAATTTGTAACTTTCCACCAAAATTTCCCCCGCACCCCCCCCCCAAAAAAAAGGTTTTTATTAAAAAATACCATTTTTTATTGTTTTAGGGGAAAAACAGGTAGAAATTCAGAAAGTAGATAAAATTTGCAACAAATTAGATGTATGACATTATGACTTGGTATAAAGGGGAAGGGGGGATCTGACTCGGAACATGCGCCGCAGTGCTGCGTGGACTAAGTTGCGCAATTCCACTTAACCACTCACACGTTTACATTAGCCTCCTATCTCCCCTCCGAACTTTCTCTGTAAGGTTTACTTTAATGTTTTTGAGTCGCTGAATCCGAATTTTTAACTTACCCCCAAAATTTTCCCCCACGAACTCCCTTCCCAAATAGTTGTTTTTAACTTAAATTTCTTATTGTTTTAGGGGAAAAACATTACGAAATTCAGAAAGTAGACAAAATTTGCAACTAATAGGATATATGACATTATGACGTAGGATAAACGGAGAGAGAGGGGGCTGTCTCGGAACATTCCCCGCGCGCTTTTCTCAAAAACCAAATTTTTTCAAAAAATCACTTTTTTGGGGGGTTGCCGGGTGAAATTTTGGTGGGAAGTTACAAATTCGGATTCAGCGACCCCAAAAACATAAAGTGGGTCTAAATTCAGAACTAGTATTAATTTTGCCAGATAAAATCCCCTATTGCCTGGACTTCATAATTTAGTGCACATAGCGTCGCAGTGCAAGTTCAGAGGCAGCCCTCACCCTCCCCGTTCATCCTAATTCATAATGTCATATATCCTATTTGTTGCAAATTTTGTCTAGTTTCTGAATATCGTGATGCTTTTCCTCTAAAACAATAAGAAATTTAAGTTAAAAACAACTATTTTTTTTTGGGGGGGGGGTGTTCGGGGGGTGGAAATTTCGGGGGTAAGTTAAAAATTCGGATTCAGCGACCCAAAAAACTTAAAGTAAACCTTATAGAGAAAGTTCGGGGGGAATTTTGGAGGGCTAATGTAAACGTGTGAGTGGTTAAGTGGAATTGCGCAACTTAGTTTACGCAGCACCGCGCGCATGTTCTGAGGCAGATCCCCCCTTCCCCTTCATCCTAAGTCATAATTTCATACATCTAATTTGTTGGAAATTTTGTCTACTTTCTGAATTTCTAGATACTTTTTCTCTAAAATAATAAAAAAATGATATTTTTTATAAAAAGCCTTTTGGGGGGGCTTTTTACCAAAATTTGGGGAGGTTTCCGGGGGAAATTTTGGTGGGAAGTTACAAATTCGGATTCAGCGATCCAAAAAACATCTAGAAAGCCGATTTCCAGTACTACCATAAATTTTGCTATTTAAAATTCCCTATTGCCTGGACTATTAATAGACAAGGCTGTTTTTTTATTCATCTGTCATGAAATTTCTATTGAACCAATTTTGATAATATATTTTTTTTTTTCAATGAAAGCAGTTCATTTGTAGATGCACACATTCTAGCCATTTTTTTTTAATATTTTCATTTTTTTTATTGTAATTCTTAAAGCTTTTTATGAAATGTGACAGTTGGGTCACTTCCATTGTTACAGAGAAAAGTAAAGTAATGTATCTTTACTGAGGCCATTTTTTTTATCACAATTAAAAATGTATAAATTTCTCTTAATGTTAAATGACGTAGCGTTAAAAAAAAAATAACCACACATTTTCCCATATAAAGTTGTTACGTTTCAACATTAATTAATTTCTCTAATATTGAGATTGAGATGCTAATCTCAGTAGGAGATGAAATGCTTCAGTGTGTGAAAATGTCGTCATAGTAAAAAGGAAACTAATATTTTCGCAGATAAAACTAAATATTTAACAATGAATGCGTCTAAAGTATGAATTTTTGAATTTTGAAAGTACAAAGATTTGAACCTTAAGTCAAGAGTGTCAATGTTCGCATGCAAATTTGTAGCTTCGAAATATGTTTATTAATTATTTATTGCACGAAAAAATGTTTTTTAAACAGTAAATATGAATATAAAAAGTAAGCATGTAAACTTTGCGACGTTGAAAATGACGTAATGTTTAGATTTTGTTGAAAAAGAAATTGATTGTGTCAAAGTAGCGCAATTTTTGCGGATTTCTCACTCCGTAATACCAAAGATCAAAGCATCAGTTAATAACTTCATAATTACTTATCTTGATTACAGGTTACTGATTATTTATAGGAATAAAGTAATTTTAAAAGTTTAACACTAGAAAGACGGCGAACGGCCATTCTGACCGCTATCAAATGAATATATTTCGGTTCGAACCAGAATTTATTTTATAAAACTAGTTTATAAGATACAAAGAAAAAAACGCGTAAAATAAATAAGTTATTAATTTAAAATAAAAATTCTGGTGTCAAATATTTTTACAAAATCTGAGTAAAATTCCCTGTCTTTCTAGTGTTAAGTTAATAGAAGCAGCTATTTTAGTAACTTTAGTTTAAAAAAAAAAAAAAAAAAAAATTGTTTAAGAATTATCGTCACCAATGTCATATTGATATTTAGTGTAATTACTTTTGATACATTTTATAAACTCAACGTAACAGTTTTTTAACCATTTTTATTCTTCAAATTTGTGGGTGGGGGGGGGGGGACTCTCACTTGTTACCTATACTTGCACTTCAACAAACATTAACCGCTTGAAGGACGGTGACTCGTTCGCCAATACTAATCCTATGGAAGAAATTTATAAAGATTAGGTCGCATTTCAATATTTCTAAATGATTTCTTTTGCATTGAATAGTTGAGATCGATCTATATGCAGACCGTTTTTAACTTTTTCGACTTTGTTTACAGGTATTTTTTATGAGGACACTTTCATTTTTAGAACCGGTTTCGAAAGTAAAAGTATCCTCATAAAAAAATATCTGGAATTAAAATCGAAAAAGTAAAAAAAAAAAACGATCTACGTACAGATCGGTCTCAGCTATTCAGTGCAAAAGAAATCAATTAAAAATATTGAAATGCGACCGAGATATCTTTATAAATTTCTTCCATAGGGTTAGTATTAGCGAATGCGTCTTTTCATTTGACTGAAGTAGCCTCTTAATCCCTAAATACCCATTTGCACCAAGATTTCGGTACGAACCTTTTTCCTTTTACTAAGTACATGAAAAAAGGCTTTAACTTATTTCCAAATAAATTGTTTATAAATCCTTATGTCAATCAATCACTTGAGATTTTTATTAATAGAAGTACTTTGCCCCTGAATGGGTTAATAAAATTCAAAATATTTTGTAATGGAACGGTTTTAATACATTTTTTTAAGGATGAACTTTAATAGCTTTAAAAATATGTTTTTTATGAAAATTTTATACCGTAATCTGCACTAATCTTTTTACGATGAAATATATTTGATATATTATGATTTTATTAATCATAAACAGTACATGTATGAATGGAGTGAGAATTATATAGGAATAATAAATTTTATTTTACTATCAAATATGAGATTTAACACTAGAACTCCCGGAAATTTTACTCAAGTTTCAAAAAAATATTTTATACCAGAATTTTTATTTAAAATTATTTGACTGTTTTATTTAACCTAAATCGGGGTTTTTAAAATTTAACTTATTTTGTAAAAGAATTTCGGGTTCCGATTGACATTTAATCATATAGCCGGAGTTCAACCGACTGCTCCCTGGTGTTCTAGTGTTATATGAAATTTGACAGAATATTTTAATTTTTATAAGAACATTGATAGGAGTCATATATATGCATGTTTTATTTACAAACTGTATTTTGATATACTTTTATTCTTAAAAAACATTTTAAAAAGTTTTTATAAAAATGCTTATAAACAACATTATCATAAACGCTTGAATATTTATTCGAATATATATATGATCGAAAACTATCGAATGTGTCGCATAAAATGAAATATATATTTCCGCAAAACTATTTTAGAACCGGAAAAATTAAAAACATGTATTTATATATTAAATACAAACAAATGGTATGCTTGGAATCCAAAATAATTACTAGAAATTCATGTCAGTAAGGCGTTTTTAAGGACGGCTTATAGGCAAAAAAAAAAAAAAAAAACTATTGTGGCCCTACGTATACGGTCGCCAACTTTCCATAATTTTCGTAAATCTGTTTCAGCGTCAAACAGCTGAAATAACCGATTTTCATACCGGACAAAAATTGTAATAAATCAATTTATATTAGGAGCACAATGAAACAAGTCGCATCTTAATAAATAACTTTTCTGGTACAGAATGTGATTATTTACTGAAGGAGATATCGATACAGTTTGACGGAAATTACCGGAAAGTTGGCAAGTATGTAAGTACATGAAAATTGACAAAACAAAGCGGAAGGGAGAGTGACTTTTCTCACTAAACACAGTCCTTAATATAAACCCCTTAACGGTCGCTTTAAATTACGGTTTAAAAAATCAGATCGCTTATTGGCACCAATTTTTCGGAAAAGAAATATTCTCTTTATATAATGACAGGTAAAAGGATACCATAATGAAGGCAGTAACACTATTTTATACTACTGATGATGATCAAACAATCTAAATAAAAGACACAGCACGTATATATAAAGGGCGCGGGAATTAAGTTGTTAAAGGTAACTGTATTTCAACAAAAAGTTCGTTACATAAATAGGCATACTTTGTCAAAGATGAAAGTTTACACGAATGAAGCAATATTATGTTGTAATATTTCTGCATACTTTGATTTCTGCGTACGTTGAATTCATTATATGAGGAGCTCACAACCATAGTAGACCAAGTCCATTTATCTCTATTGTCTATACTAATATTATAAAGAGGTAAAAATTGTTTATTTGTAGGAGGTAAGCTCCAGAACTACCGTACCGATTCCAAAAGTAATGGTATCAAAATGATGGTGATAGTCCAACTTAGAACGTAGGCTATATCTTATGTCCGTGCCGCCCAAAGGGGATGCAGGAGCAAAAAACGTTCTAAAAATGCAATTTTGGGTTACTGAAGGGCCTAGAAACATGAAATTTGGAATAATAGTTACTTGTTCTGGTTACCTGTTCAATGGTAGTTACTACATTTCTTAAAAAATTGAAATTAAAAGAGGGTGAAAATGCGCAAAAAGCGTTCTAAAAAACGTTCTAAATGGTGGTTTTTACGCAATCTCAGAAAGTACCCAACCTATTTCAAAAGTAATGGTTGGAAATTGATGATGACAGCCCTTGCTCCAATATAGGATCTATTTCATGTCGGTTTCACTACCACATTCAGGTTGCATTTAAAAAAATATTCTAAATTGTGATTTTTGTGATACTGAAGGGGCTAGCAACTTGAAATTTGGCATGGTAAATACTTATGAGATGTAAATACTCTCTGAGAAGAGTTCTTAAAATTTTGAAATTTAAAAGGGATGAAAATTAACAAAAAGCGTTCTAAAAACATTCTAAATAGCGATTTCTACGCAATCTCAGGAAATATAAACCGATTTCAGAAGCAACGGTTTCAAATTGATGGTGACAGTCCCCGCTCCAACATAGCATATATTTTACGTTGTTGTCACTACCACCTGGGGGTTACAGGAGAAAACAAAATGTTCTAAATTGCGTTTTTGTGTTACATAAGGGG
This sequence comes from Maratus speciosus, assembly GCA_963932465.1. NCBI lineage: Eukaryota > Metazoa > Arthropoda > Arachnida > Araneae > Salticidae > Maratus > Maratus speciosus. The sequence continues at coordinate 242,467,961 of OZ010794.1, forward strand.
TCTAACATTTTAAATTTTGAATGGTAATTACTTCAACGATGCAAATGCTTTCTAAGAATTGTCGAAAGAAAATTCCAATTTTAAAAGGATTAAGTGAGCGAAAAGCGTTCTAAATTACGATTTTTATGCAATCGTATGAAATAGGAAACCGATTTCAAACATAATGGTTGCAAATTGATGGTGATAGAACCTGCTCAAACATAAGCTATATTTTATGTCGAGGGTTGCAGGAGCAAAACACTTTCTAAATTGCGATTTCTGCGGTACTGAAGACGCTAGAAGCTTTAAATATAGCACGGTAGTTATAAAATATAAATATCCTCCTAGAACAGTCGAAAATAAATTTGAAATTAAAAAGGGGTGAAGCGAAGGGAAGAAGCGAAAATCATTCTAAAAGAGTCCAAAATTACGATTTCTATGGAACATCAGGAAATAATAAACCGATTACAGAAGTTATTGTTTGCGAATCAAGAGTCCATGATCCTATACGGGCTATATTTTATGGCGGTGTCACTGCCACCTGGTTGGCAAGAACAACAAGAAAGCCTTTAAAAACATCTAAATTCCGTTTTCTATAGAATATTAGGAAATACCAACCGATTTCAAGGTTAATGTTGGCAAATTAATGGTGACAGTCTCTGTTTCAACATTTTTCGATACATTCTATTTCAACTCTGTTTCAGCATTTTATGTTGGTGCCACTAACACCATAGATGTGGTAGATTGTTAGACAAGAAGCTTGGAATTTGACATGATGGTTAATTTTATGATGTAAATGTGTTATGATGGTTTCTAAAAATTCAAAACTTCAAATGAAAACTGAAATGAGCATAAAAGTTTCAAAATACTTTCTAAATTATCATTTAATTGGAATTTGTTTTAATTCTTCTTATTAATTAAAATCCCATTTCTGTCTGTTACACTTTTACAATGAAGTTGAGTCAAACTGTGGCTGAATTTGTAATTTTTGAATTATTTCAAAAAGTATACTTCTAATAAAAAAATAGTCATGCAAATATCACTTGGCATATTTCCGCTATTACGCGAGCAAAGTCGCGGGGTTTGCTAGTAAATAATAAAGTTTTAACGTTCTTAATAAATAATTAATTCATGTCAACTGATTTTTAAGGATTATATGTGTCAATATTCAATTTAAAGTATCATTTTTATAATGCCCTATTTTTACGAATGGCAAATTAATATTTCTATTGTAAATTTATACTTTGATTTAAAAATGAGGACTTGCTCCAGAAGGTATGGTTGTGAAATTTCCATTTGCGAAAAAAGACATGTTTATTATGATTACAAAACCACCCGATTTTGATTTATATTTACCTATTCTATTTTTTACTCTAAATTAAACACAAAGAGTGAAACATATTACCAGTTTTCGCAAATCATTCACTGTACACAATACTATCATCATCATTATAATCGTCATCATGATGTACTCCAGAGGAAATAGCCTAGAGCCTGGTATTGACAACTACCGTAAGATTCTTGAAGTATACATGATGAATTGACGGAATGTACAAATCGCAGCCATCCAATATCCTATTCTAATATCCATCCAATTAAAACAAGCTCTCTCGGTATCCTTTTTTTTTCTGTTTGTAATACTTTGTTCCAAAGCTGTAATATAAACAAAGTCGGAATTCTGAACTTCAATGACAGCAAATTCCGGAAATTTCCACTTTCCACTCACAATAGTTTCCTCCCAGTCTCCAGGAACATTATTTCTTTGTTTCTTGTAATTTGCTGCTTCAATCAGACCAAATTATGGCGTCATTTGAAAGGGAACAGTGGCCGGACACCATGAATTTATTGTCAATTGACTCTGCTGTTATGTTTGTACTATTTCAACAGCGTAAGAGGTATTTTGAAGTTTCTATTTTGGCAACCACAGGCATGAGAATATAGAATAATTTTCTTATGTTTACATGTTTTCTCTCATAGATGTCTTTCAACAATGCTAGAAAGGTCTTGAGAACCTCTTCCTCCTTCTATTAAATCCCACATTATTATTAAAGGAATGCGCCCCAAAATTATAAACATATAGATTGTATAAATAGATTGCATTTATATGAAGCTATGGATGTTAAAAGCTTAGGAAAGGGAAGTGCTTTTTTCAAGTCCAATGCACAGCAGTAAATTTCATCTGAGGCTTTAATTTTATGTTTTTTCATTTTCTCTGTAGCCTGTTTCGATTTCCGGAAGTGGAACTCTCTCTCGGTTTCAAGAGTTTTTCTAGTGTTTTCACCATTTTCTGTAGAAAGTTTGATTGATATGTTATCACACAATTTACATGGCGGCTTAAAGTTTAAATTAAACTTTCTGCTGGAGACTTTGTGTTAAAATTTCTGTTTCACAAGGGTTTTATTCTTTTTCGTACATTCCTCTCTAGATCGAAGATCGAACTATGTGATTAGAGATTTTTTTTTTCCTTGAAATGAATTTTTAAGAAAAACGCCTTCGGCATGTTTACCGTTTGTTTATCGAGAGGAGGGGGAGGACAATCATCAAAAACAAAATTACTTTTCATTAATAGTTTATCCATCTGATAATTCATCAACGTTAATTTTCATCAGAAGTTTTGAAATCCTTTTTTATTTAAAATACAACGTTTTTTGATTGTAATAAGGCAAGACTTAGACAAGAATGGACCGCACATGAAAGAGTAGTACACTGATAAATGGACATGATTCAGTATGGTTGTGAAGGTTGCTTATATTACTTCACCAACTCTGGATACAGATGCAATAAATGAGAAAGTATGTGAACTATAGGTTTGGTGCACTATGTTAGTAGATAAAACACAGTTTAATACATGAGCTATCTAATTTTTACTTTCTTCTATCTTTACAAGAAGAAAGTATTGGATTCGTGAAAAATTTCGACGGATTTATACGTTTTAGAATGCCCAGAACCCGATTTGATGGTTTTTAGAAAATGTCTGTCTGTGAGTCTGTCTGTCACTCTGTCACTGTGTGAGTCTATATGTGACAAAAATTTTGAGGGCGCTCTATCTCAAGAACTAATGCACGGAATTTCACAAACCTTTATATTTAGTTAGACCTTCATATAAACTGGACAGGATTAGTTTTTGGTGAAAATCGCCCAACATGTGGGGCTGCTATGCGGCATTTTTCACGATTTCTGCAATAGCTATATCTCAAGAACTACTGTACGGATTTTCATAAAACTTCAGATTTAGTTAGACCAGGACATAGTTTGGTGCTGATTACTTTTTTGTGAAAATCGCCTAACAGGTGGCGCTGCTATGCTGCATTATTCGTGATTATTGCAATAGTTATAACTCAAGAAACAATGCACGAATTTTCATCAAACATCAGATTCAGTTAGTCCCTGATATAAATTAGTGCTGTTTAATTTTGGTGTAAATCGTCCAAAAGGTGGCGCTGCTGTGCTGCATTTTTCACGATTCCCGCAAGAGCTGTATCTCAAGAACTATTGCACGGATTTTCATCAAACTTCAGATTTAGTTAGTCCTTGACATGAATTGACGTATAAATTAGTGCTGTTAGATTTTAGGTGTAAATCGCTCAACAGGTGGCGCTGCTGTGCTGTATTTTTTGCGATTTCCGCAATAGCTTTATCTCAAGAACTAATGCTTGGATTTTCAACAAACTTCAGATTCAGGTACACCTTGATATCATTTAGTGCTGCTTATTTTTGGTGTAAATCGCTCAACAGGTAGCGCTGCTATGCTACATTTTTCAGAATTTCCGCTATAGCTCTATCTCAAGAACTAATGCACGAATTTTCATTTAACTTCAAATTCAGATATCTTTGATATGAATTGGTGCTAAATCGTTGTTATTTCTTGTACTATTTAAATGATTTAATTGACGTGATTTATATAGAAGAAAGTTTTGTGATGGCCACAACATACTAGTTTTAAGTGGAATTGGTCCACTATGGTTCTGAGCCCCCCTCAGATGTTGAACAAAAACTAAAGTAACGGCGCCAATTGCTTGATAGATGAAACTCTTTCTGGTAAAACTAATAAATAGTTACATTTTGAGAACCAAGTTCGATTTTGAAATATTATCTTTGAGAGGAAAAATGTCCTTGATAAGAATGAGATTTTTTCGATGTTTTTTCGATGTTTTTATACATTTGCATTACTTTAAATCACACAAACAAACCCCAAAATAGGAAATTTACGTATCGTACATATCATACACACATGAACATTTAAAAAACACATCAAACATTTTATTTAAAAATGAGTATACATAATAGGGCAATAATAATATTTTCAGGGAAATAATTATCACAAGCACATCACTAAACGCACATAACTTTGCACAAAATAATGCCAAATTCACAATGTGTTTCGAAAGAATCAGTGAGTATGAAAAACGTTTTTCTCTTTTTTTACACGAATTTTTCCACGATAGTTAAAACTCGATTCGCATTTTAAAACACAACTGGTTTGCTATATTTTTGCCGAATTTAGTAGTTTTTCTCATTTTACACGAATTATTTTTGACATTTTTTGTTTTTAACCCCCTCGGGACCGGCCACTCTTACACGAATTTTATTCGGTTGGCACCACTTTTTTTTACAAAACTTACCTTTACTCGAATAATCACGAATCTGCTCGAATTAAAGAAAGCAAATATTACGGTTTTTTTTTTTTTTTTTTTTTTTTTTTTTTTTTTTTTTTTTTTTTTACTGGCACCAAAATAAAATGCTATATGCACTTTTCGAAGGTACATATATGCACCAATAGTCCCAAATGGTTAAAAATACTTTCTGATTGTACTCGAAAATTGTTAAAACAAAGCAGAAAATAAAAAGGGACTTTTCCCACTAAACACAGTCTTTAATATTATACCGGGAGGAGCTGCACAAATCATCACCACATCCGGTTCACGTCTGAAATTGCAGGGTAGTTAAAACTTAATTCGCAATTTAAAATACAACTGGATTGCCAAGTCATATCTTGGTATTAAACACCTACAAATCCGATTTTATTAGTTGACTGATAAGTGTACAATTGTGTTTCCCTGCTTCCAGTTCTCCATGTTTTGATACCTTTGTGTGAGGTCAAAGAAAATGATAAACATATCGGTCAACCGCAAAAATTATGTCTGCAGGTAGTTTCCAACAAGATATGACTTGGAAGACGAATACCTTTTTAATAGGCTAATCGAGTTCTGTCTAATCCTGGAATATCAGCTGTCAACTCAATCTGTGCAGCAGGACTTCCATTCAATAACTAAAAGCTTCACTCACTTAACCACTTAACTGATCTCATTACTTAACTTAACTCTTTTTTTTTTTTTTTTTTTTTTTTTTTTTTTTTTTTTTAACACCATAAACTAAAAACAGGAGCTTTTAAATAAACCGCTTTTTAAGTACAAATATATTTACCTTAAATAATCGAGAAAAGTCTGCCATTTAACACTCTTGCTGCGTAATTGTTTTATTAAAGTAGCTTCAAAATAATTAAAATAGTTTCTTTTGTCACCGGTTTTTCAAAACAAAAATTTTTGTCTAATTTAATCGGGAAAATGCTCCGATTAAATAAGGCAAAATTTACCAAAAAAAAAAAAAAGAAAACTGTTGGGAATAATCAAGGAGGATTAACTAGACGGAAAAATGCATCCCCGAGAAAAACTCAACACCCCTTGCGAAACGAGAGGGTTAAACCTTTCAGGGCAGAATAATTCCGTTCGTAAAATGACGAAATATTCACTGACACCAGAATATCCAAATGGTTTTCTAAGAAAATAAAACCCGCTAATTTGCGCCTTTATTACAAAAGCAAAATTTTATTAAAATAAAGTTTTGTAATTAAAATTAGGTGGCTAGACCGTCTGGCCACCGCCCTTGAAAGAGTTAAAGAACCGAACATTTCAGGTAAAAATTAGTGGAGTAGAAAAGCTTTTAGTAACTAAGAGAGCTAAATTTTCTTGCCCTAACAGAGTTCGTGAAAAACAGTTAAGTGGTTAACCCCTTCGCGACGGGAGCCTTTTACGAAATGTTTATTACTTTGCTACCGGTTTTAAAAAACAGAAGTTCATGCCTATTCAAATCGGGAAAATGCTCGGATTAAATAAGGCAAATTTTACAGTAAAATTTTACTGGTGAGAATAAACGAGGATCCTTAGGCCTATTTCCGGCACGTATACGTGTCGCTCGTCCCCAAGGGGTTAATGAAAAGAAATTTACTGGGTCGTTCGGAAAGTCGTGTCCATTAGGGAAAATAAATTCGTATCGGAAAATTCTGCCCAGTAATTACTAGACATTAGATATCGGAATTAATGTCTAATAATTAAATGATAGAATTTTCCGGTACGAAATTGATTTTCCTAAATAGGCACGACTTTTCGAACGACTTAATGCCATTCTAAAATTCTGGTGCAATGTGACAAGTAGAGATTTAAATTAAGCGGTCCATAAATGAACTACCGCCCTTCAAGGATTTAATATGTTAAACGAGATTTAACTAATTCTAAAATTTCAGACGTGAACACCATAAGATGATGGTTTCAACAGACGCCTGCAGATTTACAATTAACACAATAATATCGTAAACAAGAAATCTTGTTTTTATTTAAAAAAAAAAAAAACATAATTGGCTAAGGTTTGGCTTCTACTTACAGAAAATGCATTTATATCATGTTTTTCCTACTTCATTATATTGTAAGACATTTTATATTAAATCCGTTCATTGAAAAAAAAAATACTGATGCATATACTTGAGAAACCGACAAAAGAAAAAACATAACAAAACGAAAGACTTTTAGAACACGGTCACACATGTACTGTTTTAAAATACAGATTTAACATAAATATACTGTCGGTAATGTGCAAAAATTGCTGAAGAGAGAATGTGTGCTTTATTTCGTCTAACTTTATGTCGAAACATTACACTTGACTACGCGTTAGACTTATTTTTCTGAAGTAACATGAAGTTTATTGTTTTGTAATAGCGGTAGAAAAATTTTAAGACAATAGGAGTCTCTTTCAAACCCGCTCCAGCCGGTGGTTAAACAAAAATAAGTGTTAATGTGTGACAATTGTTTTTCATTTCACTTAAATTATTAGTTTAATACTTACATCTGTTCAGAGGGCAATTTTCTTCTCTTCGTGATATTATTTGTCTGTTAGAAAATACCTGTTGATTATTATTTATTTATTATTATTTATTTTTACTATTTATTTATTATTATTTATTTATTGAGTACACTTTGTACCAGTGAAGTAATATGGACTTTATTGTTTGTTAATAGCATGCGAAAAATAGAAAAATAAAAATAGTCAGGTGCAACTCTGCAGCAGCTCGTGGTTAAAAATTTTTTATAAGGGTTAGTGTTCGACAAATTTTTTTCTCATTTTACTTAAATAATTACGTTTATAACTTACATCTTTTAAAAGGAAAATTTTCTTCTCGTTATGATATTATTCGTTTGCTAGAAAACATGTGTTTATAATTTATGTATTAGTTATTTATTTATTATTAATTTTTTACTTATTGTCTGTTTTATTAAATATTTATTTTAACCTGTTCAAGGGCAAGTAATTATTTTTCTGTAATGTCGAACTCACCCCGGAATCTGCAAAAAGATTTAATGCAAAATAAGGAAAAGCAATTTTATGACCTTTTTATCTACCAAGTTTAGAAAAGTAAAATTTAGTAAAAAGTTTCTGGTGCAAATCTTCATTACTCGTAGGTGGTATAAAATATATCCCACCGCCCCTCAAGGGTTAATAGATATTAGTAAACCTAAAAGTGAGTGTGCAACTTTTTAAAAACATTTCAAATCTGGGTATATCATTTAGTGTTATTTTTTAATTGTTTTTAAAAAAGTTTTTTGCGACAAAGGAAAATGATGGAAATGATGAAACAAGTAATCTACCAATATGTAAAGACGCATTATATGGCAAGAAAACTACAACACGCAAATATTTGAATGTTATAACAGTATTTTTTATAACCCTATAAATGATACAATTTTTTTTTTATATAACAGACCTCATAGAGGTTAAATTTAGGCCGCCAATTTTTTTTTAAATTATTTTTATGGCATATTACTACAAGAATTGTACGGAAAATCGCTTTATAAATTTGGTTCGTAAGACATTTCCACAAAAAAAAAAAAAAAAAAAAAAAAAAAAAAAAAAAAAAACGAAATTTTCCTTAAGAAAACAGTGGTGGTATGAGTTTTGATTCTGTCTTTATAAAATGAGACCTCCCCGAAACCTGTGATAAAGTTAAAACTCTTATAAATGTGCAAAAAGGAATCCATTCAATCAAGCAAATTTGCGAAATTTCGCTTTTGGCATTCGAAGGCTGTAGATTTTCATTTTGATTTTTGATTTTATTATTTCTGTAATAAAGAGCCTGTCCTTTATGAAAACAATATGCCTGATTCTTAAACATAAAATGCAATTTTATTGTCCTCCGTATGTAAAATAATACAACCAAGAAATAATATATTACTAATGCATAGTTTAAAAAAAAAAAAAAAAAAAAAAAAAAAAAAAAAAACGTGTAAACTACCATGCATTTCACGCTCCAGTTAATTTACGGAAGATGCCTTTTCCCCAAATAAGTCGTCGAAATTCAGTCGTCGACAGTAAATTTTATGTTTTACGGACAAAACCCATTCATCTATAGGCAAAGCCCCCTTCCTAGAAACTCTGCTGCAGTAAAATTACTGCCGCAATTTTTTATTTTGTGCCTCTGTAAAATCAGTAGAAAATACGCCTATAAACACACTTTTTCCTTAAAAATTTAGGATATCTCATTTTTGAAACTACGTTTACTGCTACAAAAGTACTGAACACATTAGGATTATATATTAAATATTTTTTCACTTTAGTCAAATTTTTGTTAAAAGGTAACATAGAAAGTGCATTCGCAAAATGCCATATCCAAATATAGTACAACAGAATTATGTACATGTCGAGAATTTTCATATCTAGAAAATGCTGTCCATTTCCAATAAACTGAAGTAAGAGTACTTAAATCTAAAATATAATTTCCTTTCAACAAGATTATTTTATATTAACAAAGGGGATTTCGAAAAAAATGAAAACGATTTTTATGTTGTAAATGTATCATAATATCTCAATGATGCTTTACAGGTAATAATTTTTTATCTCTCCATAAAGTAATTTCGGATATTTTATGATATGGAAATAAATATCATTTTTTACAATACAATGAACATTTATCAAGCACTTTCAAAGATTATGCTATCATTACTTTTATAAAAGACAAATCTACACACATTATAGAAAATAAGTGAGTAGGAGGAATGCATTAGATTTTATACAACGCTTGAGAACGTACACAAGAATTTATTTATAATTTTTAGACACTGAAAGGAAAAAAAAATCTTTATGTCTATTGAGAAATGTCTATATGTGATGTGTAAAATATCGTATGCAGGGTTGACAAGTTTCCTGCTTTTTGCGTACCACTATTATCTTAGAGGAAATATTGTTCTTTTAAATCGTCCAAATCTTCCAATTAAGTAAAAGCACATTTTATGTACATTGAGATACTGGTATCCAAAGAGCCGGAGACTTGGCAGCTGTGCATATGTCTTTCTTTGTGCTTGACAAATAAATTAAATATAATTCGTCTAACATAAAGGTTTTAATTTTATATTAACCCGGGAATGCTCGCGCATATCCGGGATATGAACGATTAACACTTTGCCACCAATAAATTGAAACAAAAATCGTCATTTTCTTTAATCGTTGAAATTGCTCACAAAAATAATTTGAAGATTACTTTTCGAAAATTAGTGATGAGAAATGTAGTATCCGTGCCCAGCTTGGGTATGACATACCCTGCGCGAGCAATCTCGAGTTAACGCTATAGGTCACTTGACTCATTTATGCAGCGTCATTTATAAAACCACCTTTAAGAAATTTTGAACTCTCAAAGAATTTTTTATTAGTTAATTTTGGTTATTATAATGCCAGTGTCTTAACATTTTTTGTACCTTAAGCTACTTCCGAGTTGTCGACCACTTTACTCCCAGTCTATGGATCATTTGATATTTAGAAAATAAATCCTTCTATATATATAAAAAAAATTGATTTGGAAATGGACCAATGAAAATCTGCGTAGATATTCCGGGTAGATCTGCATCCAATTTGAATGCTTAATTATGGCCTTTCATCGTTAATCTTAAAAAAAACTGTTGCATACAAAAATATGAAAATCAGTGGTATTATAGAGAAATGTTTGATAAACACGCTGATACAGACAGTTTTCAAATCGAAGAATTATTTTAAGATATATTTAACGCTAAAGTTGGACAAAATCGTTCCATTAAAAAAGTTTTATTGGAGCAAAAACTATACATGAGAATTTAATCATTTTTAGATAATTTTAAACGATATAAGTTCCCGGTGTGGAGATTGCATTTATTTTTCCTATTTGACTCATTTTTTGAGGTTTTATTTCAATTTTAAATTCAAATTTTCAGCATTTCGAGAGATATTTTTTACAAAGTTTAGAAAAAGTTATTAATTTATACTGTTGCCAGTTGTATAAACAGCGCAAACAATAATGTTTATTTCAAATTAAAAAATTATTTACACGTGACTATTACAAACAGGAAAAAAGCTTTAAAATAGAATTAAATGATTACATGTTAAAAGCAGGAAAATTACGTCAAAAGAACCACAGGCACAGATGTCATATACCATTTTGACGCATTTTTTTTCCGACGCCAATTTGGCGAAAACGTCAGTAGCATAAACAACAACTCCCATGTTACCATATCAAGCAAAATAACGACACTTTAGCACCAGTTAAGCACCCGTTGCGTATATGAAATTGGCGTCAGAAAAAAATTGCGCCAATGATATCTGTGCCGAACCATATTTACACTTGAATTTAAAAAGAGAAACGAAATCTTAAAATTTAAAAAAAAATCATTATTATGCATTAAAACTTGTAATTTGAGGAAATTACGTCATATTTAAAATGGCAAAACAATTTAAATGGAAAAATATATTTGCGCGAGATATTTTGAGATAATCTTTTCAACTATTATCGTGAATTCGAAGACAGCACAAATAACATTTCCTTCTAACAACAAAAGTATTTTCACGTGAATATTAATAAGAGAAATAAAACTTTGGTGTAAATTACGTCAGATTTGAAACGATACATTTAAAATGAATTATTTAAAAGAACTATCTTATAGCGCTGTTAAAAAATACCGGGAGACAATGACACTGTTTACTTAATTCATTTTACATTAGCTTATTTTCTAATGTTTAACGGTACTTCTTAGTTAACCCGTCGACCAAATTACAGTCGCCAAATTGTAAGATTAAATGCCAATAATGGTTGCCATTAATTAATTAATTGCAAGATTAAATGCCAATAATGGCCAATAAAACCATTAATTCGACGTTTTATTTGTATTTTTATTAATGTTTTACTAATTTATTTGTTCTTTCGTTATTTAAATTAAAAATTATGTCACTGTGTATAATTTGGCGAGTGGTTTGGTGATTTATATAAATTGACGAAATTGGTCGACGGGATAACTAAAAAGTACCAGTTTAACTAATTTTTTTAATTAAATACGAAAAAAGCCATTGTATCTCTTAACAGCAGCAGATTTGGCCTTAAAAATCCCCAATCCAAGGAAAACGAATGGAAAGTCGTTTACAGAGAGATCGCTACTTTTTTTAATTATTTATTTTAATTCAATATTTTTAAAGCCAATCAAATTAGTGGGCTTTTTGGATTTTGGTGTGCCTGAACGGGGATTGGCGAGCGTAGCTCGTAGAGGGCAGAGTCCCCTAGTTAGATAAATATTAATATTAAACTTTTCTGGTGTGAACTTTAATTTCTGAACAAAATAGCTCTCCAAGTATGGCAAAACTGTACCATACTTAACTTAATTTTGAGTCATTCCTTGTCAATTCAACCAGACCTAGTAACCCAACCAACAGGGATTTGGGTGAAACTTTGTGTACATACTGGCCCTACCCTGATATGAACAAATAAAAAAAAATTCCTTCCTATACCACATAGTCTGTGATATATGGAGGGCGGGTCGAATTTTTGGATTTTTCTCTAATGGCGGATTTCTGAATCTGCATTTGTAGATTGTGGTTCCATCTTCAAGAAATTATTTCTTTAGACCTAAAATCCAAATGTGCTTAAATATATCACTGTAAGTACATCAAGAGATGCAGATTCTAATAAAAAATATGTAAAAAAAAATAATTTGTAATTTTTAAAACCAAAAAATTAAAACAAAATTCAAAGTTATGGTTATTTTTCTGAATTTTTGTTTACAGTTATATTGTAAAAACTAAATTAAGAGACGTTTTAAATTAAAAAAATGCTTATAATAAAAGAAAGTATATGAATGAATAAATAAATGAAACATAAGAATTATGCACAAAATTTAATGGAGGATAGACAGCAGTCATAGATTTTTTTTCGACTTTTACTCAGAAGAAAAAAAAACAAAGCAGGAACTCTACTTTGCAAAAGAAAGAAAGAAATAAGCATTAAATAATATATTTAATAAGCCATAGGAACCGCAGTAGTTATTTAGATACCACAGCTAAAAGTAGGCAGATATATTTTTTCTCGATTGGTGCTGTTTCCCAAAACAGGGCAAAATCTTTGCATAAGCCCAGGGGTGTCAAACTGTGGCCCGCCGGATACCACTAAAATTTTACAGTTATCTTTGCCTCATTTAATCGTCGAATTGCTGCTATTCAACTTGTCGACTATTTCTTTAAAATTTTAATGGTATCCGCGGGCCACAGTTTGAAACCCCTACATAAGCCATAAGAAAGACATAATTTTTATTTCACAACTAGAAAGACCAAAGTGTAAACTCTTATTTAAAATAAAAAGAAATTGGAAATTTCATTTGCATTTTTGTGTAGAGCTTTTTTCGTAAAACCACAAAAATTTGGAAAAATAACCACAACTTTCAACTTTGGTTTAATCTTTTGCCCCAAATATTTAAAATTATTTTTTTATATTTTTTTTAATTAAAATCTTCATCTTTTGTGTACTTACAGTGATATTGTTAAGATGATTCGCATTTTAGCCACAAAATCCACAAAAATTTGGAAAAATAACCAAAACTTTCAACTTTGGTTTAATCTTTTGGCCCTAAATATTTAAAATTAATTTTTTAAATATTTTTTTATTAAAATCTTCATCTTTTGATGTACTTACAGTGATATTATTAAGATGATTCGCATTTTAGATCCAGAGAAACAATTTTTTGAAAATGGAAATGCAGTCTAAGAAATGTGCGATTTGAGAAATATCGAATAATTTGACCCCCCACATCTGACAAACTAGGAGGTCTAGGAAGGAAAATTTTCTGATAGATACATATCAAGATAGAATTAGTATGTATACAAAGTTTCACCCAAATCCCTGTCGGTCAAGTTACAAACCATAAAACAATTGATTAAAATAATAAAACTTTGTAAAAAATAATAATAATAATTTGGATTTTTTCTTGTTCTTTTATAGTTCTTTATTTATTATTTTATTTATATTTTTAATTTACTTCTTTTATTTTTATTTTTTCTTTTATTTCCATTTTTTCCATTTCATTTTCTCTTCTATCTTTTTTCAACACATTTCCCTCTATCAGGTAGCGCCATCTGTCGCATTCTTCGCAACATTCTTTTTCTTCAGTTCATTTTTGAACTTGTCCGTTTTCGGACACGTGTATGCTTAGCTGATGACGAGCTGTTATGTTTTTAGCTCGAAACGCGTCCTGTGTTTTGTTTTAATTTTTTGGTGATTTTTTACAAAGTTTTATTATTTTAATTGCTTCATATCGCCAGTTTTCGGTGCTGTTTCGCCATAAAACAATTGGTTGAATTAACATGGAATAACCTTTTTGCAATAATACGAACATGGGAAAAATAATAGTTTGAATGTATAAAGAAATTAAAACGCTGCAAATGTCATTATCGTGTCATGTCCCTAACTTAAAATTTGATGCTCCAGAATGAAAGTTTTGATTGTTGGAAAGCCTTACAGCAAAAACCAAAACAATATAATAAAGGTTCATGTCTCTGCTTATAATATAATTAGGATTTCAACTTGGACGCAAAAATGGCTATCTTTAATTATCTTATTAAAATTTTGTCGCTGGACATAATCGTCACTAACATGGTGTCGGCTTTCATAGCTCCTCAATAGAGACTTCTAAAATACTACTTATATTGTTAAAATGTAGAGTAACGCATGCCCATACAAGCAATTAGTGCCTTCTTTTGTTAACCCTTTCAGGCACAGACAATTGAACCACCAATTGGAAGAAGGGAATAAATCCAAAAAATAAGAATGGAGATAATTAAAAAAAACTTTTTAACTTTTTACTTTCAATTTATAGGCTCATGTGATATCAATAATAGTGAAGAAAATATAAATTCTGATTTATTTACTAACAGAACTGACTGAAATGTATAAAATTCATTTATATATGTATATGTAAATGTGTTGGATTTATTTCCTTCTTCCAATTTATCATATACTATATATACAAAATAATTTGAAATAATAAACAATATAATGACAAAAACTGTTTATCTATACTCCTATTATAAAGAGGAAAAAATTGTTTATTTGTCGGAGATAAGCCCTGGAACTACCGAACCGATTCCAAAAATATTGGTGTCAAAATGATGGTGACAACGCTTGCTCCAAGATAGGCTACGTTTTATGTCGGTGTCACTACCCCAAAGGGGGTGTAGGAGCAAAAAACGTTCTAAAAATGCGATTATAGCGTTACTGAAGGGCCTAGAAATATGAAATTTTGAATATTAGTTACATATAAGATATAAATGATGTCTAAGAACAGTCCTTAAACAATTCGAAATTTGAAAGTGGTGAAAATGCGCAAAAAGTGTTCTAAAAAACATTCTAAATGGTAGTTTCTACACAATCTCAGGAAATACCAAACCGATTTAAAAAATATTGGTGTCAAAATGATGGGGACAACGCTTGCTCCAAGATAGGCTATGTTTTATGTCGGTGTCACATACCCAAAGGGGGTGTAGGAGCAAAAAAGTTCTAAAAATGCGATTATAGCGTTACTGAAGGGCCTAGAAATATGAAATTTTGAATATTAGTTACTTATAAGATATAAATGATATCTAAGAACAGTTCTTAAACAATTCGAAATTTAAAAGGGGTGAAAATGCACAAAAAGCGTTCTAAAAAACGTTCTAAATGGTAGTTTCTACACAATCTCAGGAAATATAAACCGATTTAAAAAATATTGATATCAAAATGATGGTGACAACGCTTGCTCCAAGATAGGCTATGTTTTATGTCGGTGTCACTACCACAAAGGGGGTGCAGGAGCAAAAAACGTTCTAAAAATGCGATTTATGTGTTACTGAAGGGCCTAGAAATATGAAATTTGAAATATTAGCTACTTATTAGATATAAAGGATTTCTAAGGACAGTTCTTAAGCAATTCGAAATTTCAAAGGAGCGAAAATGCGCGAAAATCGTTCTAAAAAACGTTCTAAATGGTGGTTTCTACACGATCTCAGAAATACCAAACCGATTTAAAAAATAATGGTATCAAAATAAGGGTGTCAAAATGATGGTGACAACCCTTGCTCCAACATAGGCTATGTTTTATGTCGGTGCCACTACCCCAAAGGGGGTGCAGGGGCAAAAAACGTTCTAAAAATCCAATTTTTGCGTTTCCGAAGGGCCTAGAAATATGAAATTTGAAATATTAGCTACTTATTAGATATAAAGGATTTCTAAGAACAGTTCTTAACACTAGAACGGCGGCGAGGGGTCATTTTGACCCTTGCCGAATGAAAACATTTCGATTCGAACCAGAATTTTTTTTATAATATAAGATTAATATAAGTTGCCCAAAAATAACTTAAATAAATAAGTTAAATAGTTCTAAATAAAAATTCTGATGTGAAATATTTTTTATAAAACTTGAGCAAAATTTCCCGCCGTTCTAGTGTTAAACAATTCGAAATTTAAAAGGAGTAAAAATGCGCGAAAAGCGTTCTAAAAAACGTTCTAATGGTGGTTTCTACACAATCTCAGGAAATATTAAAACGATCTAAAAAATAATGGCGTCAAAATGATGGTGAAAACCCTTGCTCCAACATAGGCGATGTTTTATATCGGTGCACTAACTCAAAGGGGGTGCAGGAGCAAAAAACATTCTAAATTGCGGCTTTTGCGTTACGGAAGGGCCTAGAATCGTGAAATTTGGAATGGTAGTTAGTTATAAGATACCAATGATCTCTAAGGACATTTCCTAAAAAAATCGAAATTTAAAAGGGGGTCAAAATGCGCAAAAATCGCTATAAAAAACTTTCTAAATTGCGATTTCTATGGAATCTCAGGAAGTACTGAACCGATTTTAAATATAATGGTGTAAAAATGATGGTGACAGATCTTGCTCCAAGATAGGCTATATTTTATATCTGTTTCCACAACCCCAGAGGAGATGCAGGAGCAAAATGCGCGAAAAGCGTTCTAAAAACGTTCTAGATGCCGATTTGTCGGCAATATCTCAGGAAGAATGAATCTGATTTCAAACGTAATGGTAGGAAATTGATCCTGACAGCCTCTGCTCTAACATAGACGCTATTTTATGTCGGTATCACTATCACCAAGACGTTGCAGGAGCAAAAAAGCGTTCTAAATTTCGATTTTTATGATCGGTAGGGGCTAGCAACTTAAAATTAGGCAAGGTACATATTTATTAGCTATAAATGATCTTTAAGAACAATTTCGAAAAAAAATGGAAATTTAAAAAGCTGTGAAAATGCGCGAAAAGCGTCCTAAAAACGTTCTAAATTGCGATTTCTACTCAATCTAAGGAAATACCAAAGCTATTTCAAAAGTAATGGTTGCAAATCAATGGTGTCAGACCCTGCTATAACATAGGTTATATTTTATGTTGCTGTCACTACCATCTGAGGGTTGCAAAAGCAAAACATGTTCTAATTTGCATTTTTTGCACAACTGAGGGGTCTAACACTTTGAAGAATGGCATGGTATTTACCTACAAGATGCAACTGCTTTCTAAGAACAGTCGAAAGAAAATTCCAAATTAAAAAAAAACGAAGTGAGTGAAAAGCGTTATAAATTACAATTTTTAAGCAAACTTATAAATTACCAAACCGATTAAAAAAATAATGATGACAAATTTTGGTGATAGAACCTGCTCAAAAATAAGCTATATTTTATGTCTGTTCCACTACCACCAGAGGGTTGCAGGAGCTAAAAACTTTCTAAATTGCGATTCCTGTGATACTGAAAAGGCTAGAAACTTTAAATATGACATGGTAGTTACTTACAAAATATAAATGCCCTCGAAGGAACGTCGAAAATAAATTCGAATTAAAAAGGGGTGAAGCGAAGGGGAGGTGCGAAAAACATTCTAAAAAAGTTCTAAATTACGATTCTATGCAATTTCAGGGAATATAAACCGATTATAAAAGTAATAGTTGCGAATCAGTGGTAACAGTCTCTGATCCTACACAGGCTATATTTTATGCCGGCGATTCTACCACCTGGGGTTCACAGGAACAACAAACGTTCTAAAAAAGGGCTTTAAAAGCTTTTTAAATTACGTTTTTGTGGAATATTAGGAAATAACAAACCGATTTCAAAATTAATTTTGGCAAATTAATGGTGACAGTTTCTGTTTCAATATAGCCCTTTATGTTGAGAGAGGTGGTAGAACTTGGAATTCGACATGATGGTTAATTTTAAGATGTAAGAAGATGGTTTCTAAAAAATTCAAAACTTCAAATGAATACTGAAATGAGCGTATTAATTGAGCATAAAAGTTTCAAAATATTTTCTAAATTATCATTTATTTAGTTTTATTTCATTTTATTAATTTAATTCTCATTTCTGCCTAATACAGTGTAATAAGGATGTTTAGTCAAACTGTGTTTTAAATAGTAATTTTTGAATTATTCCTAAAAGTAATAAGTAACTTTTAATAAAATAAAATATTACCTTTTAATAAAATAAAAATTTAGTTAGTACCTTTTGATAAGAATTAGACATATAAATATCACTTGGCATATTTCAAATATTACGCGAGCAAAGCCGCGGGGTTTGCTAGTTTATTAGAAAAATGTAATGACACTCTATTATTCATCTATTTCTTACCTTTCGGATCTTGTAGTTGGCCAGGTCAGAATAATATCGTAAAAATCTTTGAATTCGTCAGGAATATATTGGATTATTTTTTGTATGTTGCTCATTTTTTTTTCTCATTTATGGGTATTTTAGTAACATATGCTGGAGTTTCTAGTATTTTCGGTTTTGTCGAAGGTTTTTGGAGCAAAAATGTAGCTTTAATGAAACCATCGATAAATTCGGAACATGTCAAGTAACCTTTATGGCTTGAACTATACTCAAAGCTTCTATATTGCGAGATCTTCAATGTTGTTGCCTTTTCTAATGACTTTTCTTGAAACATCGCTGCCATGAGTTTTTAAAATCAAGTATATCGTTAGAAGGAATGGGTTTAACTGAAAAACCCCTGATATTTGCTGCCAAATTAAGATTATATTCATTTGGAACGTAAATTCTGTCCTTCTCCTAATGAGTCTGTTAGCGTTCCCGAAATTTCTGTCACACTGTAAAAACGAATGGCCACGCACAGGAAAGTATGGATATATTTTCTCAAAACGATTCATCGCAACAAGAGTGAGAAAGAATCTTATAAGGGAGTTATTTCTATTTTGTCCCCCGCAAGCACCGCTAAAAACGTGCAGTTCTTTGACAGAGGGATCGATGTTCTGTATAGTTTTCCACAGTAAACTGCATACTCCATCCGGGCCCCGTTTAGCTTCACCCTCATGGTAATTGTAGAAATCAGCTGAGTTTGTCTTTCAGTCGTGAACGCAAAACACATACAGCCATAGTTTTCTTAAATAAAACATGTCTTGAACTGGGATCTTAGGAATAGGCAGATTTTGCATGTAATCAAATACAATGGCTCCTACATTTTCTCTTTCCTGGCACAAGGCCAAAATTTCTTTCTGTTTATTATAAGACTTTTTAGCACGTTTAAGATGTATAATTTTTTTCCGCAACCGCCGCTCTCTTCGCATTCTCATTGAGAGATGGACTTTTTATTTTTGCATCGCTTTCTTCGCAAGTCGAGCAAACGTCTACTTGTGGCCGATCGAATCTGTAGTCACGATCTGTAGACCTTACCAAAGCTACCAAAGTTACCGACCAATTGTAACGCAGTATGAAATAAATATCAAGGCGAATTGTGACGTCAGCTATAGTTCAACAGGATAGCTTTCGCTAGTGCCATTGTTGAATTGTAGCTGACGTCACAATTCGCCTTGATTTTTATTTCATACTGCCCTACAATTGGCCGGTAACTTTGGTATCTTTGGTAAGGTCTGCTGAACGCGCTCTAAAATGGCAGCTATTAGATCGCTAGTATCACGTCCCCCACCAATTGCGATGCGTTTTTGTTTATCGAAAATAAAAACAGGCAAAAAGAAACACTATTTCTATACTCGTACAGTTGATAGATGGAAGAAGGGAATAAAGGAAGGATTTGTTTCCTTCTTCCAACTAACTATTTTTATGGCCCCATGAATCTATACGACGCGAATAGTTTTTTTTTTCCTTCAAACACACAATTAAGCCCTACGTCTAAAGAATGTAAAAGTGTAAAAAAATCAATTTGTCAAAAAGTGGCGTTTATTCCCTTCTTCCAATTGGTAGTTCAATTTTTGTTGTAAAATGATGAAATGATTGACTGACACCGGAATTTAGAAACGACTTTTTTAGATATTAAAAACTTGTTGTTTTGAAAGTTTATAGTTAAAGCAAAATTTTACTAAAATATTCTTCTTACCGTTCGTAAGTTTGGAATTAAACTTACGTATCCCGACCTGGGCACACTGCGTCGGAAAGGGTTAAAATTGGTAGTGTTGTTCATTTGATTGCATATTTGATTTCATCATTAAAATATAGTCTTGAAAAACATTACATAAATTCAATGGAAAATACTTTAACCCTTTCAGGGGCAAGTAATTGCGTTGTTGTAATGTCGAATTCACACCGGATTCTCCAAAAAATTTTATTGCAAAATAAGGAAAAGCAATTTTACGACTTTTTTTCCATCAAAGTTAGAAAAGTAAAATTTAATAAAAAGTTTCCGCGGCAAATCTTCATTATTCGTAGGTGGGGTAAAATATATCCATATAGTTGCTATCTATATATATATCTATATAATATACAGTTGCGCAATTCCACTTACCACTCACGCGTTTATATTCGCCCTCCCATCTCCCCTCCGAATGGGTCGCTGAATCCGAATTTTTAAATTACCCCCAAAATTCCCCCCCCGAACTCCTTCCCCTAATAGTTGTTATAAATTTAAATTTCTTATTGTTTAGGGGAAGCATTACGAAATTCAGAAACTAGACAAAATTTGCAACAAACAGGATACATGACATTATGACGTAGGATGAACGCGGAGGGGGAGGGCTGCCTCTGAACATGCACTGCTGCGCTACGTGCACTAAGTAAGTCCAGGCAATAGGGATTTTACCTAGGAAAATTAATACTAGTTCTGAATTTCGACTCACTTTATGTTATTTTGGTCGCTGAATCCGAATTAGTATCTTCCCACCAAAATTTCACCCGGTAACCCCCCAAAAAATTGATTTTTTGAAAAAAAAATGGTTTTTGAGAAAAGCGCGCGGGGAATGTTCCGAGGTAGCCCTCTCTCTCCCCGTTTATCATACGTCATAATGTCATATATCCTATTTGTTGCAAATTTTGTCTAGTTTCTGAATTTCGTAATGCTTTTCCCTAAAACAATAACAAATGTAAGTTAATAACAACTATTTTTTTGGGGGGGGAGGGGGGGGGGTTCGGGAGAATTTTTGGGTGTAAGTTAAAAAGTCGAATTCAGCGACCCATAAAACTTAAAGTAAACCTTATAGAGAAAGTTCGGAGGGGAGATGGGAGGGCGAATGTAAACGTGTGAGTGGTTTAGTGGAATTGCGCAACTTAGACCACGCAGCACCGCGCGCATGTTCCAAGGCAGATCCCCCCTTCCCCTTCATCCTAAGTCATAATGTCATATATGTAATTTGTTGCAAATTTTGTCTACTTTCTGAACTTCTAGATACTTTTCCCCTAAAACAATAAAAATGGAATTATTTAATAAAAACCTTTTTTTTTGGGGGGGGGTTGCCGGGGGAAATTTTGGTGGGAAGTTACAAATTCGGATTCAGCGACCCAAAAAACATAAAGTAAGCCGATTTCCAAAACTACCATTAATTTTGCTATGTAAAATTCCCTATTGCCTGGACTATAGACGGTGATGGAGAGAGTGTAAAAGATTCGCAATCAACGCAAAAATACTGAATAAGAAGCAATTGAGGCGTTGACATGGAAAAGGGAGTAAGTCACTGTTGTCAGTGGGCTAATTTTTTTTTTTTATTCAGATTTTTAGATTGGCACCGCTTTTCTGAAATGGTAAAATTTCCCTTGTTTTATCGCGTTAATTAATGTGTCATTAAACAAGACGAATTTTACTATTTTAAAAAAGTGGTGCCAGTCAAGAAATCTGAATATAAAAAAAATACCCTACTGGGAACAGTGACTTACTCCCTTTCCCATATCAACATCTCAATTAATTTCAGTTTTCTGGCAGAAAAGTTGTTGTCCAGTGTATCTTTGAGCAGAAATTTGACATGAATAAAGATACATTTTTATTTAATGCCTTGAGGGGCAAGCAAAAACATCTCTAAATATTGAATTCTCACCGAAATAATTGAAAAATTTTATTTTTAAATAAGGAAAAGCAATTTTTCATTGATTTTCCTCCAAAGTTAAAAACATAAAACTTAGTTAAAATTTTCTGGTGGGAAGCTTGTTTAAATTAGGTGGTATATATTTTATCCTACCGCCCCTCAAGGGGCTAAATTTACTGGTGGATTTTGTAACTCCGGTAATCAAGCTGTGTTAACGACTGTTTTATAAAAGGAGTTATGAATAAAGAGGAGGAGACATAAGGTGCAGAATTTACCGGTTGCAAGACAAGTAAAGGAGGAGGTTGTCGCAAAATAACGGCTGTTTTTTTATCGGACCAACAGTCTCTGATTACCGCCAGGACAAACTTCCCACCAATAAATTTGAATAGGGAAATTCGTCTCATTTAAGCGCCTTATTCATGGTGATATTTTCTGAGAAATATGGTAAAAAAATTTTGTTTTTAGTGGTGTCAGATTTCCCAGGTTTTATAATCTTTTTCACAGACACTGACAGGAGGTTGTCTACACTGTTAAAAATATCGTTAAAAATTACCTCATTTTTAAAGGCTATTTATTTTTTGACCAATGAGGATGATGCATAAACACCTATAGTACGTTCTCATTGGCCAGAAAATAGATAGCCTTTAAAAACAGAGGTAATTTTTCACGATATTTTTAACAGTGTAGATTGTCAAAATATGGCGGAAACGCGGGTTCTGACAACGGCCAAAATAATGTTCCACCAGTTAAAATGAATACAACGTACTTCTACCATTATTTTTACTGACATTTTGAAATTTCTATATACATTTCTGTATAATCTACATCTATATATTCGGGAGAAAATTCTATATAAATTTACCGGTAGAAGTTACCCTCGGTGGTGATCAATTCCTGCGAAGGCGGTTACAGTTGAAGCTTTATTCTTTTAAGGTTATGTCAGTTCCTTTTTATTAATAGTTCCATGGATTTATACTGACTCGTTTTTTAATCCTTTCTGGGGCAATAGTCACATGGCTTGAGCACTTAATTTTAATAACACATTGCCAAGCGGTACGCATATCCACAATACCTACTCGGATCAGATCCCAGGCCATTCTGATTGGCTAGCTAGAATCAGACAACACTGATTTTAATGTCTTGGGTGACTGCATCATGCAACAGCGTAATTTTGGTGCACATAATTTAAACCTTTATTTCCCAAATTATGATTTCATAAGAACTTCATCTTCTGAAGCATTTTTCGCGAATTTTCGTAACTTTATTAGAAGAATTACAGAATCATTTAATGGACTTACAAAGATTTTGCTAATTAAAATTAATTAATTAAATTTCAATGTATAAGGATTTTGTGCAATACTTATAACTCCACTCAAAAATCGTATATGTAAAATATTTTTTTTTAATATTTTGTTCATTTACAAAATGCACAAACATAATGCTCTTACAACAGAACTATACAAGTATTTACTAATGGAAACTTTTTCACCACAATTTCTCAACGTCAAGGAAGTTGAAAAGATGAAAATGGAATAGAAATTATCCTTTTTAATCCTTGTGTGAGGATTTGTAGAACTCGTAAATTCGTTTTTTTTTTTTTTTTGGTCATGTATGAGCGTTTCGCGCCCATGAAAGCCAAAAAAGAAATCAAATCACTAGATCAGGTCTGCGGCAGACGACTATTTTTATATTCTATGCACACAACAATCTTAAGAAATTTTTTTCGTATATTTCTCTTGCAGATGTTGTCAAAGTGTATATAATTTTTTTTTTTATGAAACTGGTGGAAGATAGAATTAAAAAATATTCGCCTGTGACAGCCCTGCTGGATGCATCAACCTCGTTCTATAGGAATTTCAAAAATGCATGAAATTCGTTATATCTGTAATTACTATAACGAATATTAAAATTATTTCATTATATAAATTAGTAACATTATTCAAAATATTTTTTTTAAATTAAAAAATAGATGTTTCCATGTTTTTCTAACTTTCCTCTGCTTGGGTTCTAACTGTTGTGCTACAGTACTGGAAACAGTTAACATACCACATAGCTGCTACGAACTTACTCCGAAACGGTCGAGGACCAAATTTTAATTCCCCGACAGTCGCTTTCAAGACTAATTAAAAGTCAGTATAGTCTGGAGATCTGAATCGGTTCGGGATTTGAATCAAATAGATATTATGAATATTCGAGCGGCACCAAAAATATGAAATTTTGCTCTTATAATGAACGTTTAGAAAAACAAATTTTTATTTTCTATGAAATCCTTTTATAAATTCGGTGTCAAGCAATCTTTTCACATATTTTGAACAAAATTACTCTTTGCCAGAAAGAGTTATCACAATAGATAACAACTTATGTTTTAATATTAAATTGAAAAAAAAACGATTACGGATATTCATCTTTAGAAGCACAAGCTATGTTTAATTAAATAAAATAGTATAAAATTTTTGTTATATGCATACCATATTATCAATAAACCGGCAAACAGCTTTCAATACAATTTCTAACTTTATAAGTTAAAACTTAAAATTATAATTACATTTGAGCTTGTTTTTAACCCCTTAACGGTTGCATTAAATTACGGTTTAAAAATTCAAATTGCTTATTAGCACCACGTTTTTGAAAAAGAAATGTTCGCCTTATTTAATGAAAACTAAAATGATACCGTAATAAAGCCAACTACACTATTGTATAAAACTGGTGGGAATCAGACAAATATGAATAATCTGAATAAAAGACACAGCCCGTAAATATCACGAGAGCGAGAATTAAGGGGTTAATTAAATACTGCTTTCCCAAATGTATTTATTTTTTTTTTTTAGGAAAATGGCGTACAATGTTAAACAGCATTTCTGTTAAATGGTACTTTCTTTAGTTTCAAATACTAATGAAACCTTTGACAAAAAAAATCATAAATTTGCATAATGATATATTTAACATTTCTTTTAATGCATAAAATAATATCTAGGTAAACTTCTTTCAGCGCGCAATTCTAATGTGTTTCAATTTTCTTTTATAAAAGTGTTTAAAATAATTTAAAAATAAATATTTTATGAACTTTTTGTAACACCTGTGATAGTTTTCCGTTAATGAAACCGTAAGTCTCGAGAGATATATTTTGAAATAGGATTTTAAATTTAATATTTTTTTTTCTTCATAGAATATTAATTAACTTCACGTTTCTAAACAGTTTTTCTTGTAGTTTTAATTAAACTATCTAAATTAATTTTCCTGCATTCCTTTAGAAAGTGAAGCATTTGTCATTAAGATTTTTCTTTTAATTGTTTTGTTAATCCCTCGGATTTTGGTTGTATGTTACGTATATACTTTAATTTCAATTCGAAACTGCCAAATGGCATTCGAATTTTTTTTTTTTTTTAAATAAAAATTGTCTTTAATAAGACGCAATGTAGTGCCTTTATTTATTTCCAATCAAATTGTTTAGTAAATTCTGGTGACAGTAATTCATTTCAAAATTTTAGTAATAAAATTACTTAGCTTCTGAAATGGTTAAAAAGAAATTGGAATTTTGAAATAAATAATGATTAAAAAACTGAAAAGGACAATTTTACTGTTAATACTTTTTATTAACCCCTTGGGTACGGATTTATTTCAGGGCTGCCAGTGGCGTTTTTTATTTTTTTAAATCTATCTCGCAACACTTTCTCCAAACAAAAATCTTTCATATACACTTTGACAATATGTGCAAGAGAAAAATACTGCAAAATATTTTTCTTTAAATAGTGGTATGAATAGAGTATAAAAATAAGAGCCAGTGGCCAAATGCATGACGAGTCTCAGTCGTCAAATGTACCCAAAGGGTTAAACTAAAAAAAAAAAAAAAAAAGAAAAAAAAAAAAAAAAAAAAAAAAAAAAAAACAAGCATGGACTCAATTTTAATTGAAGAACACAGAATTTTTCTGGATAAATAATATTATGGTAACATAGAATATATATTGATTTTTTTTTTAATTTTGTGAAACTACTTTCCAACAAACACAGAGCTATACGTCAGCAATCGGCCGACAGCCACTTGCCACTTCCGGCGGCACGATACCAGCTGCCGCTACCGTTTCCGGAACTTTTTTGATACGCCGCGCGAATGCGGAAAAGGTACCCGGAAGTGGTTAAATCTTTATCTATTGCATTATGATATAGTGCAACTTTTTTCATGTAATTTATTTTCAGTTACTGCGATGAAAATTAAAGAATAAGCATGAAAAACATACTCAGCCGTGAGAAATTTAATTCCTTGTAATTAATTAATAAATTAATTAAAGTGGTACTTTATGACATTTCTAGCATAGCAAAAAAGAGACGGCGCCACAAAATTTTCGATTTTGCATAAAAAATAATAATGAAACAGAAAAGAAATAATAGGAATATTATTACTACACTATATTTTAGCAATTACATTTTAAAACAGAAGAAAACGATGCTTAACTACACAGACGAAAAGTAAAAAAGAAGTATTCCTCCAACACCCAGTGTACTGGGTACGGTACTTATAAGTTCCACCGATTAATTCAACTGTTAAATCCAATATATACACCGTTCACCTAACATAACTAGTCAAATTTTATTCTAAGATCATGATGAACAGATAAAAAAGAGAAAAAAAAAACCCAACACTTACTTATCTTATGTCCTTTACTGTGTTTGCAGCAATAAAAAAAAAAAAAAAAAAAAAAAAAAAAAAAAAAAAAAAAAAAAAAAAAAAACACGAGCATTATAATCTATACAAAATGTCGGCAAAAACACGCCGACTGTTTCAAAGATAGCCTACTTCCTCACTAAAATAACAAACCTAGAATTACTGCTGCTATGTATCCGGATAAAGTGGAGTTAAAAAAAGTGTTTTTGCAAGGTACCGTTAGAATATTAGTAATATTCACCATGGGATGAAAGTTTAAAGTGAGTGGTACTTATAAGTACGTTAGTAGAAAAAGGGTTAAAATGAATATATAATAAAAAAATAAGTTGAATTAATTTATGAAGTATTTTGTTTTATTCTGCTATTAAGTTTCTTATGAATAACAATTTTTATGAGCGATTTAAAAAAATCTCTTGATGATTCAAATAACTGTAAGTTCTTTTTAAAATGAAATCAAAAACAATTCTAAAATTAAATAAATATAGGCTATTTTTGACATTTTTTTCTGTATATCACTGTTAGAATTTTATATGAATTATATGAAATTCAATTTTATTATCAAAACTCAAACTGAAACAAAATTAAGAAAAAGAAAACAAATGTCGGCTAAGACTAAAAGTTCCGAATTCGGACCGATTTGCAAATCTAATCGGGCGACAATCTGAAATCACATATAGTTCCTGCATCACTTGCTGGTATAAGTCGCTTGCCCATATGTAACCATAAGAGGACCGATTACGGCAGTCGAAAAAGCATATTCTTAAGTTTCAGTTGCCGACATGCTGACAACATTTCACCGAAACCACTGTGCCGATGCCGACACTTAACTTACACTGTTAAAACTAGAGGTTGCTTATGGCACCTCCTAGGAGTGAAACGCTTGTCTCGTGAGCGACCCCCCTAGGGGAGCCAGATTTTCGCCCTTAACTAGGGTGAAAAAGTAGCACCTCAAAACTAGGGTACCCCACAGTGTGAAAGGATGTACCACAAGGGAGAATAATGGCACCTCTACAATGTTGCCCAAAATTTCTATTGGGTCGTTCGGAAAATCATGTCCGTTTGGGAAAATCAATTCGTTCAGGAAAATTCTATCATTGAATTATTAAACATTGATTCCGATATCTAATGTCTAATAATTACCGGACAGAAATTTCTGGTTATATTAAATTATAACCTTTTTGATATTAATTACCTTTTTGAACCCTAACAACTGCGGTTTACAGATGTGGTGAACGTAAACTTCTCACTGAGATAGGAGAAGTTTATGCTCAGGGAGATTTCTAGCTTTATTCAACATAAGGCAGAGAATCCTGGCTCTGTAAAGGAATGATGAAAATTATCCAGAGAAAATGTAGCAATAAGAACCTTTCAATAGAAAGTGATGGGAGCAGACTTTTCTGTTAGTGTCTGACAAAAAAAGTCACAAAAAAAATGTCTGACAAAATTATAATTTTATTTTCTCATACTCTTTCAATCACAATAGACTTCCTTTTTTTTACATTCTTTTTACAAAGATTTATTTAACCCCTTGAGGGGCACCGGTATATATTATATACCACCTACGATTAATGAAGTTTTACACCAGGAAAATTTTATTAAATTTTACTTTTCTAACTTTGGTGGGAAAAAGTCGTAAAATTGCTTTTATTTATTTTCAAATAGAATTTTTCAAAGAATACGGTGGGAATTCAGCATTTCACAGACGTAATTGCTTGCCCCTCAAGGTGTTAAATATCACTTTTTAATATTAAGTTTGTTAGAAATTTAAAAAGAAATTATTTTGAAAATTAATGGCCTACTTTTGAAACTAAACTTGTATTCTTTCAACAATAAAAAATAAAATTAATTTAAAAGTCTGAAATTCGAGATCATTATAAAAATATAAACATAGCATCCCTTAAAATATATATAAATTGATCTCTTTTTTTATGTAAAAAAACATTATGTAATAAAAAAAAGCGTCATTTTTTTTTTTTTTTTTTTTTTACTAACATTTTTTATATTTTAATATCGTTATAGGCAATTCAATATATATATATTTTTTTTAAATACAATTAATTCTAGAGCAATAATTGCAGATTTCCTTATTAAGTTTGTATACTGTAGCACTATCAATAGATTTTAATAGGAAATATTTTTCTTGAGAAATGTTTCTATTTTCAATCTCTATAAATTTCTAAATAAATTATACTACAGAAAATTTTCTTTACCAATCTCAATAGATTTCTATGTAAATTTTTTCGGACATATATACATATATATAAATAACACACACTCCTAAAGAATTTTCTAAAGAAAGAAGCCTCTTGGTGCCAATTGATACCGTGTTTTCACCCCAGTCTTTCAAAAGGCACCGAAAAGTCACCTTCAGTTTTAACTCCTTGAAGGGCAAGCAAAAATGTCTCTATATATTGAATTCTCACCGGAAAAATCGAGAAATATTACTTTTAAATAAAGAAAAGCAATTTTTCAACAATTTTCCTCCAAAGTTAAAAATATAAAATTTAGTTATAATTTTCTGGTGAGAATCTTGTTTAAATTAGGTGGGATATATTTTATCCCACCGCCCCTCAAGGGGTTAACAGTGTACACTGCCGGCTGCGGTCCGATCGTGGGCCGAAAGTTATGTGTTTGCTGGGTTGTTATATAGTTCAATTTTAATGTTCTATTATTTATCGTTCAATTTTAATAATTAAACTATAATTAAACGATTTTTATTTATTTTTATTATTCTTTTATTTCATTTTATTTTTACTGGCATATAATATACAGGTAATGGCAAGGAAAATATAAAACATGATGTATTCGTGTAAAAGTATATCATGTATTGTCATTCAGTTGGTACATTAAAATGTTTTTAATAACGAAAGATTTAGAACGTTGTCACACGGAAAAAAAAAGACAAACAAAGAAAATGCTTATACACTTTTCGACAATATTGGAAAGTGTTAGAAATAAGATTCTTTATCAGTAAATGTTATATACTTAGCAGTGCTAATGTTTTTAGATGACGTACTAATAAATAACACAAAATTGTGCCTGTTGTTTAAACTAGATCAGCGAAAGAATAATATTTTAAATATAAATTAACCTTCAGAATCTAAGAAAAATACATTGAATAAGAAATATTTTTATAGAAATAGTCACAGCTCTGTGATTTTCCACTACCAAAATGTTATCTCTAAATTTAATAAAATAAGAAATTTTTAAAGGTATATTATTGAAACTTTTAGACGAAACTTCTTTCGTTTTCAAACAGATAGTTAACTCAATTGTGCATTAAAGAATATATTCTTAGTATCTATAAAAAAAAAAAAAAAAAAAATAATAATAATAATAATAATAATAATAATTTTCTATCCTGGAAATTCATTAAAGTTGAGCTATAGTTAAAAGTTTAAATTAGAAAATAATTAATAAATTATTTTTTATAGAAATTTATATCCTATGCTGCAAATACGGAATTTGCTCACTGAATATTCCAGTGTACTTATAATGTGAATCTTTCCCACTAAATAAAAACTTTTGCGAACTTTTGTTTTCAATTAAAGTACAATTTTTCAATTTTATGGGAAGGAAAACATTTCTTTTTTTTTAAATTTCTGTACTTAAAAATAGAAAAAAAAAAGACAATTAAAAATATTCATTAAGAAAACTAGAAAAAAGTAGCATTTATTCGTATCCTTTTAAGAACTTTCTTTTGCAATTTAATCTTTAAAAACTTTTTAATTTCTGATTGGAGTTAATTAGCATTTTCAGTCTTAATTTTTAATTAAACATTTCATAATCTGAGATACTTTTTATCATTTTACAAAATAAATTGGATAACTTTCCAACAACAACAACAACAATTCAGTCACTCATCTTCTTAATTAAATAATTTAAATAAGACAATCTTTTTTTATGGATATGCAATATCCATTCAAGGCTAAGATTTTATAAGGCTCCCAATAAATAGAAAATTAAAAGTGAAAATAAAGCACATTTTTCCAATGACAATTTCTTTCTTAAATTCTTAAAAGCTAGGTGGAGGCGGTGGGAGAGTATTTACAAAAGGAATAAAAATGGCATAACTAATACATGGTTTTTAAAAGGATTTTAAAACTTATTTATATTTAAATAATCAGAAAATTAATGATATACTTTCAATTTATAATTAGTTTTAAAACCGATTTTTCCCAGAATATCAAGAGCTGTAGACATTTATTCACCTGTTTAAAATTTCAGATTTTTGTATACATGAAGATAACAGATAAGGTATTTTTAATTAAATTGATAAACTACTTTTTAGTTATACTTTTATTCTGTAAAACTATTACTGATCTATATATACACTAATGAAGTTAAATTGTTTTTAACCGAAAATGTTTTTGGAGTAGAGGAGATGGGGAATGAAAGGGACATTTTGTCTTTATAATCTTATAAAATAAAATAATGACATTAAAAGATATCATTCTCATGTTTGCACTTAATTCTCGTCTAAAACCTTTGCTTTAATACTAGCAAAACCTCTTCACCTACAGTTATTTAAAATCTGTACGCATTTTATAAACTGGGAGAATTGCCTCTTCTAATCCCATTGTAGGGGGTGAAAGGGACACACATAAATAAAAGAATTTTACGATTTTTTTTTCTTTTTATTTGCTATTATATTATTCAAGAATGAAAGATAATAATACACAAATAAAAATGAAATATATTGCAACATGTAATAAAAAAAAACAAGAAAAATAACTTGTTTATGTCTACTTGACATAAAACAACTTTAAATCAAGCATTTTAAGAATGATTTAGCTCTACCTGTCACACCACCAATTACATATGTAGGTAACTTCATCACAATATCCTCAATATTCACGTCATTTATGTTAAGAAAAAAATGTACTTCGAATATTGTGGCATAAATACTAAATGTGTAGGATGCCCCGGTAATCATCTTTGTACGAATTGTATTCTAAAAGTTATCTCAAAGTTATCCAAACACCCTCCGAAATGCTGCACTTGCAGATTACACACTAGGGTGTATCGATTTTTAACTTTTTTTTTTTATTTCCAAATTCCAAGTCGATAAAAAGTTGCTACTAGACACCACAACTTACCACAAAAAATTTTGGATTAAAAAAAAAAAAATGTTTAGGTCTCCCCCACAAGGCCTAAAGTTTAGAAATTTTACTTAAAAAGTACATTTTTACAAAAATTTAAAAAAAAAACCCTAAAACACTTTTTTTTTCTAAATTGCAAGTTAAAATTCCGCTAACAATAAGCACAAAAAACGATTGAAAATGTATTTCAAAAACTTAGTACAACATTTAGGTCTCCCTCACAAGGCCTAAAAGTCGTAAATTTCAGCCAATTTTTTAACATTTTTCAGTGCTTTGATATTTGTGTTGTTGCTGGTTTAAAAATTAAATGTAACTAAAGCCTCGTTAGGCTTGATTGGAATTGTTGAAATAAGTAAAATAATAAATCACATTTCAATACGTCAAGTGTCAACTTGAAGCGATGGGGTGGGGGAAGGCCAGGCTGTCGCGCCGCGGTGACGCGACACCTGTGAATCACCGCGCAGACTTGTCAGTAGTCGTCTGCCCGCGAGCGAGCATTACGGTTGTGTTTTAGTGCGATAGTCTTGTTGTAAGAATCAATTGAGTGAGTGTTGTTGTTGTTCATTATGAGTAAAAAACCGCATCTAACTAGACAAACTGCCGACAGACCGGTTATTGGGCAACCTATTGATCTGAGTGAGTTTAATGTTCTGCCAACCAAGATGGATGTTTTGAAGTATTTTGAGTGGGTACGCATTGAAATGAAACAAGAGGGAATACATCAGCCTGCAAAGAAGGTAATTGAGTTAAGAGTTGCTTTAACCCCTTGAGGGGCACCGGTATATATTATTATACCACCTACGGTTAATGAAGTTTTACACCAGATAAAAATTATGAAATTTTACTTTTCTAACTTTGGTGGAAAAAAGCCGTAAAATTGCTTTTACTTATTTTCAAATAGAATTTTTCAACGATTCCGGTGGGAATTCAGCATTTCACAAACGTAATTGCCTGCCCCTCAAGGGGCTAACCCCTTGAAGGGCGGTGATGCCGTCACGGCATCACATAATTTTAATCCCATATTGCCACATTGGCACTGGAATTTTATGATGAATATGTCGTCTTTATTAAGTACGCAAAAATTTACTTTTACATATTTACAAATAAAATCTCGTGACAATACTGGTGTCATTAAATTATTTGAACATTTTACGAATACAAGTACCTTGCCCTTGAAAGGGTTAAAACTCGAGGAAATTTGGAAAAGAGTTTCAATTCCTGTTTGTGGCACCAAAAACGCAATAATTATGGTTTTAAAACTGCATGAGCAGCTTGAGAAAATTAAAAAGTGTTCAGGGCCTAAAAGGAAGTATCCTGATTCCTAAAAAGATGCAGTAACTAGCTTTCAGTCAAAAACTGAAACTGCATCGTTTGATATTTGTACTTGCAAATGTGATCTCAGCAACTGTATTTGCTCTATTGACCAAATAGTCCTGGCAATAGAACACGAGTTTTTGCTGGACCAACGTGGTCCTAGATTGATGTCAATTGCAGAGTGTGACAAAAACGAGACTAAAATGCTTAAAAAGCGATTAGAAAGAGAATCTAGGTCACAAGCTTTAATGCAGGTAGTTGTAAAAAAGACTGAGGATGAAAACTTAAAATCTGTTGATAACATTGTTTCTGGTGATAGTACAGATGATTCAATGTCTCACACATCATGTCAAGATAGTGATTTTGGAATAAATGCACTTGATACGAGTAATAAAAGTGTTTCAAGTGTAGAAGTAAAACAAGAACTGCCACAACGCTTGTCTTTGTTTTCACGAGCTTGTGTCCACAGGGGCGTTTCTAGTAGAGCTGGAGCTCAGTTAGCTACTGCACTTTTGCGAGACGTAAATGTCGTTACTGCGGAGAACCAAGAAGCAGTAATCGACAAATCAAAAGTAGCACGTGACAGACTTAAGTCTCGTAAAGAAGTAAGCTCAACTCGAACCTCCGATCTGTTGGCCATTTACTTTGATGGTCGTAAAGATGAAACCATAACAAAAGATATTGTAGCTGGTAAGGGTGTCCGAAAATCTTTAATGGAAGAACACATATCTATTGTTGAAGAACCTGGATCCAAGTATTTCGGTCATGTAACTCCCATAAATAGAACAGGAAAGGAAATAGTTACATCACTTGTAAAGTATTGTGAAGAAAAAACTGTCGATCTTAAAAAACTAAAAGTTATTGGTTGTGATGGTACGTCAGCAAACACAGGCACTTCAAATGGAGTTATCAATTTATCTATATATACAGGGTGTTCCGTTAAAGGGGTCCAATATTAATAGGGGTAATAGAGGAGATCACATGGAGCATAAATCAGTATATAAAGCCTGGTTGGATCTCAATAGTTTTCAAGTTACAGCAAATAGAATGAAAATTCGGAAAATTGTAAAAGAACCCTCATTGCTGAACTATCGATAATGCTACATAAAAACGACACATATTTAGAAAGAGCAGAAAAAAACCTACAATAATGACATCAATTGTATTAAAATAGCAATATTTATTGACGAGTTACAAGCCCTGAAACAGTGAAAAAAGTACGAAATCCAATATACATCAAAATAGTTAATCGTTAATTCCAAAAAGACAACTCTAGCTACAACAAGGAAAATGTAGTAAAATTTGGTCCATTCCGAAAAAGCTTACAATAAACCATATCGGTTTAATTGTGTGAGAGAAATTAATCAGTTTCTTAGTTACAACTCCTCTTTCTTTGACACTAGCAAAGGTTAAACTCCGCCCATCACGATTGGAAACACCGCCTTTTTAATTACTCTCAACTATACATTTTCGATCATGCTTCTTCTGAGATGCAACATTTTTAATTATTCAAGAGTTGAATGAACCAAAATAACTTTACAATAATAGTCTACATTTTAAAGTGGTCTTTTATTGATATAAAGCTTAAGTTAAATTCTTTAAAATTAAACTGGTGGTGAAAATTCGGAAATAATTAAAAATATTGCGATTTGTAACTATGCAAGAAATTTCAGTACATGTTTTACGTGGACAATTATTGTATGTATATGTGCATCATAATTTATGATAGGAAATAATAATAACAAATAGCATAATAATTTCATTAATTATAAATTTAAAAAAGACACTAAATTTTAAATTAATTCATACAAACTTTGTAATTTACAATTTGAGTACACCACAGTCTGTGACTTACAAAATACTGTGCCAAAAAGTGTTGAAAATAAAAGAAAATTGACAAATAAAGAATTACATTCCACGTACTTTATGACATATGTGAAGCATAGTCTTCTGGCCTGCGCTGCACAGTTCAATGTCGGAAGGCAGACGAACGGACATTATTATAATAGGTGTTCGAAGTTGCGCCCATTAACAGAATCGCACAGCCGACAGCGACGTCGTAAAGATTGGCGAACACGCCGAAAAACTCCGACGGAGTTGGGAATGTCTCCTGCAGCGACAACGATTCGCGCTAGTAAATCCTCCGGTGTATCCACAGGCGTTTCATACACCAGCGATTTAAGGTGTCCCCAAACAAAAAAGTCTAACGGATTGAGGTCTGGAGAGCGTGCAGGCCAAGCAACGGGTCCACTGCGTCCAATCCATTTCCCAGGATATGTTGAATTGAGGTGATTGCGAACACCTATGAAAAAATGTGCCGGTGCGCCATCGTGCATAAACCACATATTGTGGCGCAATGTTGCTGGCACATTTTGCAGTAACTGCGGTAAGATATCCCGTAGGAAAACCAAGTACGTACTGCCATTGAGTACATCTGGGAGTAAATATGGTCCTATGAGATAATCGCCGAGGACACCTGCCCATATGTTCACACTGAACTTTTGTTGTGCGTTCGACGGGAAAACAGTGTGCGGATTTGTATATGACCATGTGTGCATATTGTGCGTGTTTATCACGCCCTCTCTCGTAAATGTTGCTTCATCAGTAAATAAAATATTTTCCAGAAATTGTGGATTATTTTCTGTTACATTAAGCAACCAGCGTACGAATTCTGTCCGCTGAGCACAATCTGTTACTGATAACAGTTGTACCCGCTGCACATGAAAGGGGTGCATGTTTTCTGCACGCAGAACACGCCACACACTTTGGTGAGAAACACCGACTTCAGACGCAGCAGCTCGTGTACTCGTGGAGGGGTTATCTTTAAAAATATTCAGTACATCTTCTTCCATTGCAGGTGTTCGTACATGTCGAGTTTTCCCTGCATCAATGCTTGCTGTATTAAACGATCCAGTCTCCCGTAATCGTCTATCTATTTTTATGAAGAGTTTCGAACTTGGGCAACGTCATGCTAGACATGCATTTCCATGAGCTTGCCCGTACATTAGATGCATGTCCGCATATTCTTCGTTAGAGTATTCCGGCATAATTATTATACATCAACTTACTACAATCCCACTTACAACAGCCTCCCTTTAACATAACGCCCACTGATGACTGCTGTTTTATTACACTTTTCTTCCTATACACATAGAAAATTTGCATAAAAAGTACTTCTTCTTCATCATCCTGAAAATTCATGGAGGAAACGCAGCAGTCACGGAGTTTGCTTTAAGACAAGGCGAGAGCTGCACAATATGTCATTCACTTGACCAGACTGAATAATGAAAGGGTATTGATAGAGGTTGATCAGAAATGTATAATTGAAAGATATTAAAACGGAGTGTTTTTCAATCGTCATGGGCGGAGTTTCGCCCTTTCCGAGCGTGCAACAGTACACAGTTGTAACTAGGGAACTGCTTGATTTCTCCCATACAATTAAACTGATATGGTTTATTGTCAGCTTCTTCGTAAGCTTTCGGAATGGACCAAATTTTATAACATTTTCCTTGGTGTAGGTAGAGTTGCATTTTTGGAATTAACGATTAACTATTTTGCTAAATATTTGATTTTGTATTTTTTCACTGTTTCAGAGCTTGTAACTCGCCATTAATTCTCAATATTCTAAAACAACTTATGTCATTTCGTAGGATTTTTTCTGCTCTTTCTAAATATGTGCTTCGTTTTTATGTAGCATTATCGATAGTTTAGCAATGAGGGTTTTTTTACAAATTTCCGATTTTTCATTCTATTTGCTGTAACTTGAAAATTATTGAGATCCGGCCAGGCATTATATACTGATTTATGCTCCGAGTGATCTCCTCTATTACCCCTATTAATATTGGACCCCTTTAGCGGAACACCCTGTATATAATCCGTTCTCTGTGTGTATGTCTTTTATACAAATCTTCAATTTTAGACCAAATTGCACGAAACATGCTGCATATACGTTTTAGAACAGGGGTGTCAAACTGTGGCTCGCCGGATACCACTAAAATTTTACAGTTATCTTTGCCTTATCGAATCGTCAATTTGCTGCGATTCGATTTGTCGACTATCTCTTTAAAATTTTAGTGGGATCTGGCGGGCCACAGCTTGACACCCCTGTTTTAGAACGTGGAAAAGATCACTGTCCACTTTAAAAAATCACCAGACTAATATTTATCCCTTTTTTCTACGGCCTTTCATAATTTAACATTATAGAAATATCTATTTTTAAATATTCAAATTCAAGTTTCTTTCATATTGCCATACATTTAAAAACTGCTCAATAATTAAAAATTTTTTTGGTAACTCGAGTACTTTGTTTTATGTCAATAAAAATTCGGATTGCCTCACTATATTTTTGCTGTTTTTGAAATTGACGCCATTCAAAGAAGAAAATGCACATTTTTTATATATTTATGTAAAAACTTTAACTAAGCATGTTTTAAAATTACCTTAGTAGTACTTTAGTTGAATGTTAAAAAATCTATTTTAATGAATTCGTTTCAATATCAAGAAATCAATGAAGGAAAAAGATAATAATAAAAAAATCGTTTGCTAGATATGACCTCGATTTCGCCAATATAATTTCAAACTGGTTCTAAAAACTGGATGCTACAATTTATTTCCTACTTCTTTGTAATGCTGTATCTTTAATTATATCATTTAGATAAAGCTTTTAATACCTCAAATGCAGTGATAACATTCTACGATATATATCGAATACGGTTATATAAAATACGATTTTTCTACGATTTATATTAAATAGAAATTATAGCTACTATTTTTTAGGGTAAGCCTTTTTCTTTTTTAAACAAAATTTCATGACTGACAGACTTTTCTGTTAGACGTTGAAATAATGGGACGCATGATGTTTAGAGATCAAATTGCAGCAAAAGCGTAATTTATGGCACGGTTAGGTTGTTGCCACCAACAATATGGTGATAGGCGTTACTCATAGATATGTCTATTCTTCATAATATTGCATTAATAGCAAACGTATATATCTTTCTTAATTGGGTTACAGGTATATTTAAAAATATCTCCGTGAATGAAAATTAATTTAAAATAGATAAACAATCCGTAAATTGAGATAAGCTTTTCAAATAAATATTACTGAAAGTACTTTTTGTATTCTATTAGATGTTGGAATAATCAAATGTGCGATGTTTAAAGGTCAAATTGCAGTAAAAGTTAAATTTATGGTTGGGTTAGGTTGTTGCCACCAACAATATGGTGCTAGAGTTACTCATAGTTCATCAATGTCTTTACTTTATAATATTGCATTAAGAGTAAACAGGTATATCTTTCGTAATTGGGCTGCATCGCGAGAGTGTTCCGATTAAATTAAATATCATTTTCTCTAACAAAATACTGGTGGGGAAAAAAAGCGGAAATCTTACTCCTGACTGCAAGCAAATTAAAAAATATCCATGATTGAAAATTACTTTAAAATCCATTCATATGAAAAAATTGAGATACAATTTTCAAATAAATTTCATTTGACAGAACCTTTTTCTATTTGACAGTGTGAAAAACAAAATTGTATTATGATCATAAGTTGAAAAAAATTTCAGTAAAGGCAAAATTTATAGGGTTAGGTCATTGCCATCATCAGTATAATGTCACAATTGGCATTGTGTTTGTAGGTTTTTTTTTTTGTTTTTTTTTTTGGTATATTCTGAAGATGACTTAATGAAAGGGTCGAAACATGTAATTTTTTTATATTTTTAATGGTTTCCTTTTATTGAAACGACGCTTTTTAAGCAAATAATTGTACTTTAATGTATGTTATGACATTTGTTCGGAATATATATTATTATGGTATAGTTAATAGTAGACGCAATTAAGACTATTTTACTTATATATCTTATTCGTCTTTTTAACGATTCGTGGACGGGAATGCACCAATCTCAGTTATTGTCATTGCCGTATTATTTCATTTTAATGTATTTTACCCGGGAGGACCCTTATTATTGAAACGAGCGAAGCCGGGTAGATCTGCTAGTTTGAAAATAAAATACAACAGCCACTGCAGGCAGTTGTGTGTCTACTACATATAAATGAATTACCATTTAGAAAAATTATGGTTGCTCTTGATGGGCCAACTTCTGGACCAAACACATTTAGCGGGCCTATTGGTAAACAACTTCTAAGCTGCCAAAATCCGGATGTTGTCAATTTTGTTGCAGTTGAAAGCGATATACCAGAAGTTGATCTCAAAGAGTTGAGCACAGACCAAAAGTATCTGTACGAAATATCCAAAGCCGTATCAACAGGTACTTATACAGAAGAGTTGGCCAGACGAAACCCCGGAAACATCTCGCCAGGTGGCTTTCCTTGGCAAATCGAATCCTTCGATTGTATGTAGCCATGGATGATCCGACCCATGAGCTGAGAAAGATTACAGAATTTATAATGAAATTCTACATTCCATCATGGTTCTCAATTAAGTGCAATCCCAAAATCCCGCAGGGTTCCACAAAGTTTTTTTTAATGATTCATTTCAGCAATTACTTGGAAGATGAGCTAAAACATGTCGTCCATGCAACGTTACAGAGAATCGCATTCATGGCTCTCCCAGAGCATGTTTTAATAGTTATGTTGTTTGATGAACGAGAATATATTAGTCTTGGCTTATAAGAGAATCCAGAAAGCTCGTGAAACAGAAAAGAAAGGGGTAAGGATATCTAAACCCCCTCAGATAAATTTGAATGCTAAAGACTATATATATATATATGATTGACTGGCAAACCACTTCAGTAACCGAACCCCCTCTTGTTACCGATATGAGCATAGAAGAGTTACAGTTAATTGCGGAAACGAGAAAAAGTGGAAGGGTTGAATTTACAATTCCTTCTCACAATCAAGATGTTGAACGAATTGTGAAAGAAGTCACAGAAGCTTCAAAGCGAGTGTGTGTGATGATCGAAAGATATGGTTTCATTCGTGCCAGACTGGAAGAGCTACCTACGTTCGTAACCAAGAGCCAGTACAAAACCTCAGTGAAGGATTAAAATGTAAGTAAGTGTTTTCTGTACCACTTTGATTTTTAATGATTTTAACCCTCTGTCTACTAGAAGGGTCCAATGGACCCGACATGTATTTTCAAAATATCTATTCAAACCAGAAAATTTCTTCAAAACAAACTAAATGTATAAATCAGACAATAATAAGTTATATAAACAAATTAAATAGTTTTAAGAAAAAATTCTGGTGTAGAATGTTTTTATAAAACTTGAGTAAAATTTCCGGTAGTTCTAGGGTTAAATAACATCTTTATCTTACTGTCTTCCATATAATATTTGAAATTCATTGGGGATCATTTCTATAATTTTGTAAAAATCTGTAGGCCTATGTAAATACTGTATATAACTTTCGTTTCAGGTTTTGAAGACAAGATGAACGGACGAATATTTAAAACAAGTCAGTTAATTTGAAATAGAACAAGAAAACTGCGCTCATGTTCTATGAAAATACATCAGCAACATTTTGTACTTATATACTACATTTTATTCCACGTTATAATATTTTATACATTTGTAATAAACAATAGTAATCACAAATAACGATAGAGTTTATTTCAACACCTTTATCAAACAATTTACATCGTTAAACTATCTTTTTTAAGGTATACAACGTTTACATATTATTTATGTAGTATGTATATATATATATATTGTGTCATTTTATGCCTCCTGTAACAAAAATACACTTAAGTCTGGTGTTTTTAACGAAACAAAAATGGTTCATTTACACTAAAAATTACGAAAGTTTCGTCAAAATTAACAAACTTTAGGTCTTGTGCGGGAGACCTAAATGTTGTGCTGTTTTTGAAATACATTTTCTATAGTTTTTCATGCTTATTGTTAGTGGAATTTTGACTTGCAATTAAAAAAAAAAAAAGGTGTTTTAGGTTTTTTTTTTAAATTTTGTAAAAATTTACTTTTTAAGTAAAATTTCTAAACTTTAGGCCTTGTGCGGGAGACTTAAACATTTTTTTTTTTTTAATCCAAATTTTTTTGTGGTAAGTTGTGGTGTATAGTAGCAACTTTTTATCAAATTGGAATTTGGAAGCAAAAAAAAAAGTTAAAAATCGATACACCCTATTACACACCCCTTCAATTACAAAAAATACACAAAATTTTCTTACTGTTTTATCATGGTTCGTACGGGATTCCGTTATTTCTCCAGGGAACTACCAGTATATTTTTATAAAAAAAAAATCTGTATTAATCGCGTAAAATTTCACCTTCATTTAAGAATATATTTTCTTTAAGACAATACTGGTGCAAAAAAAAAAAAAAAAAAAAAAAAAAAAAAAAATCTGGTCTGCAAAATTCAAGGAGGCGTACGAACTCTGTTTATGGCTTTTATTAA
This sequence comes from Maratus speciosus, assembly GCA_963932465.1. Classification (NCBI taxonomy): domain Eukaryota; kingdom Metazoa; phylum Arthropoda; class Arachnida; order Araneae; family Salticidae; genus Maratus; species Maratus speciosus. Next base: position 242,509,214 of record OZ010794.1, read on the forward strand.
CCCCTTAATTATCGCTCCCGTCATATTCACGGGCTGTGTCTTTTACTCAGATTATTCGATTCCCACCAGTTTTATAAAATTGTAAAACTGTAATTGGCTTTATTTTAGTATAGTTTTACCTGTCATTAAATAAGGTGAATATTTCTTTTTCAAAAAAAGTGGTGCCAATAAGCAATTTGAATTTTTAAACCGCAATTTAATTCGAGCGTTAAGGGGTCAAACATCTTATAAGAGTTAATGAAATATACTATTTATTGTGTCGTTCGAAAAGTCGCGTCCGTTTGGGAAAATCAATGCGTACCGGAAAATTCTACCTGGTAATTATTAGACATTAGAAATCGGAATCAATGTATAATAATTAAATGATAGAATTTTCCGGTGCGAATTGATTTCCGACACGACTTTCCGAATATATATTCTGAGAGCACGAGATTAGCAAAAAATGAATATAAACTTATTTGAGAACATCCGACTTTTTTTGATACACTTAAGTTATTCTTTTTCTTTTTTTCTTTTTTTCCTTTTTTTTCTTGATACAATAAATCGAAAATATTGAATAAATACTACCTTTTTTAAACTAAAATATTCTTAATATTTAGTCTAAAAATTCCTTTTATTTCATAGTATTAAATCCGATAGTGATTTTCACCGTACTCTCTGAGACATCCGTTTGTCTGTCATTTCAATACATTCTCTGAGCTCGATTTTTCCGGCAATGTGATTCGTTACCCTCTGCATCCTGAAAGGCTGCTGAAGTTAGCCGTCCAATCCTTTACGGCTTTTTCCCCAAAGGTCATAGCCGGATAAGCATTGGAAACATGTCTTTCAATCAAATTTTCTGATTTTTTCCCTAAATGTAGCTACATATCTGACAATATATTTCCGCTATTACCACCCTATAAATATTGATATTTAATGAGATAAAATTTTTTTTTCGATTTTTTAAAAACGGATTTTCTCGAAAACTGCTGTACGGAATTTCATGCCATTAATTCAGGATATATACATATCAAAGATGCATAACTGGTAATTTTTGTATATTTTTTTGTTTATAAAAACTGTGTGAAATAGCGAAATTAAAAAAAAATAAAAATCATATCTTATGGTTATCCGAAAATTACTATTTTCTTGTAAAAAATTCACCATATGTGCTCGTTTATTCTATATAAATGCCGAAAGTCTGCGTTCGGTACTACATATAAATATTTACAAAAATGTATATTAAAATTATTGAAATTTCTTTTAAGGCGTTATTTTGGGCGGAGCTACTCAACTTCCACACCCGAAAAATTTCTGAAATAAACAGTTACAGAATTGCTGTATTTTATATTTTAATGAACACATGAGCAGCATTCCCAACACTCTCGATATCACATGAACATGACGTTGAAAAACTTGGTTTATATTCTTAATGGAATATATAATACATCAGTTGACATATTGTCTGCTGACTTTGTTCCAAAAATTCTTCGGATGTTCAAGTTAAGTAGCTCAACCCCAAATAACGCCTTAAAATGAATTTCAATAATTTTAATATACATTTTTGTAAATAATTATATGTAGTACCCAACGCAAACTTTCGGCATTTATATATAATATACGGGCACACATGGAGAGTTTTTTAGAAGAAAATGGTAATTTTCGGATAACCATAAGATATGATTTTTATATTTTTTTAAATTTTTATTTCGCTATTTCACACAGTTTTTATAAACAGAAAATTATGCAAAAATTACCAGTTATGCTTTCTTGGTGTCTATATATCCTCAGTTAACGGCATGAAATTCCGAGCTGCAGTTTTTGAGAAAATACGTTTTTTAAAAACTCGAAAAAACATTTTTATCTCATTAAATATCAATATTTATAGGGTGATAAAAGGGGAAATATATTGTCAGATATATAGCCACATCTGAGGGAAAAAATCAGGAAATTTGGTTGAAAGGCATTGTTCAAATGCTTATCCGGCTATGCCCTTTGATATTTTACAGTAAATCTCTATTATTGTTGTTTTGCTTAATGCTATTTTATTTTTTTCTAAATTGTCATTTATTTATTTGATTGATTGAAAAAAAAAAATGGACCTTTTCTTTTTCGCTCTGATTCTGGCTTGCTATCGACCAGCCCAATGCTCTGGAATTTCTATTTACTGTATGCTTAACTTTACTACGCATGAAGAAAATTCGATTGATCACTGTCGAACTGGATGAACAAGAGCGCTGCGACTCTTGGAAGCGCTTCAAAATCATCTGCATTGATTCATTGGTTCAAATAATATGAAATTGTAATTAAAAAAATTATTGGTATCAAACCGCTTTAACCCTCCAGCCGCGGGAAACACTATTATTGCATTCCAGTGGACTACTTATTAAAAATTGAGATTGCTTGATTCTCACCATTTTTTTAACCCTTTCCGACACAGACAAAATTTGTTTTGAAATTATGAAATAATTGACTGACACCGGAATTTACAAACGACTTTTTTTAGAAATTAAAAACTTGTTACGTTAAGCTTTCATTGCTAAAGGAAAATTTTATTAAGATAATCTTGGTGCTGCTCGTAAGTTTGGAATTAAAATTAGGTGTCCAGACTGGGACCACCTGGAAGGGTTAACCCTTACCGGCGCGGAGTAATTCAGTTTATAAACTGATGAAATAATGGACTGCCACCGCAATTTATAAACAAATTTATTAAAAATGTGAACTTGCTTATTTTCATGTACATTATAATATGAAAAATTTAGTTAAATATTCTTGGTGCCGTTTGTCAGTTTTGGAATTAAAATTAGGTGTTCTTTTTTATGGACACCTCGCCGGTAAGGGTTAAAAGCGTATAATTCGGCTTATTCTCGCATTATTTAATCTGTAATTCTACACTAGCGACTACTTCTACTTCAAAAAAGTAGTGGGAATCAATCAATCTTAATTAAAAAATGTAATCCATTGAAAAAGTCGCCCGCGGATGGAGAGTTAAGTGCTGGATCAAGCAAACTCTTCTTGCCTGTACGGCATACGGGCAAATCAGTTAAACGGTTAAAAAAATAAAATAAAACTGTGAGCAAGTAAATATGTTTAATTAAATGTGCCTTGCGTTAAATATGATAGTCATTTGACTACTTAATTTCATTCGTTATACAAATTTCTGGTTGTAAGGTTTTTTTTTTTTTTTTATAAAAAAAAAAAGCCGGTGGTTGGTATTCATGGTTATGATTGATATTTGTGTCTATCGCGGGTGTCAAACAGTGGCCCGCCGGATATCACTTAAATTTGGTAGTATTCATTGTCTTGTCTAATCAGCGATTTTCTGCGATATAACCCCTTGGGGACGAGCGACACGTATACGTGCCGCATGAAGCGCTCAGAATCCTTGTTTTTCCTCACCAGTAAAATTTTACTGTAAAGTTTGCCTTATTTAATCAGCACATTATCTCGATTCAAGAAGAAACAAATCTCTCTTTTTAAAAAACTGTGACAGAAGATTAAAAATATCGTAAAAGGCTCCCGTCCAGAAGGGGTTAAGAAGTCCACTAAATCTTTAACCCTTAAATGCATGATTTTTTTTTTTATTTCCATAAAATTATATATCATTCTCTGAAAGGTTTATAACACAGGAAAAATAATGAAATAAAATCAGAGATACATTTTTCGCATAATACGTCATTCTTTTCTTATGTTCCACATCTGCAGTACAAGTAAAAACTAAAATGTTGCAAATTAGTAAATATTTTGATAAGTATGAATATAAATACCTTATTTTATATATATATATATATATATTTTAAAGTTAACCCTTAAATGCATGAATTATTTTTTAGAATTACGTTTTTTACTCTTGTATTAAAGATTAGACATCAGAAGTTTTAAGATACCGTAATTTTCCGGGTATTTTTCAAAACGGAAATTTTATTGAAAAAAAGAAATCAAATAAGAGTTAAGTAGAACCAAGTCAAACCCTTATTGGAAAATTTAAAAAGTGTATTTAATCAAACTGAATTTACGGCTATAAAAGAATGAGCATAACTTCTTTTAGATTACAGTTTTTCTCCTATCTATATATATTTTTGAAAAAGAAGAAAATAATTTCCCTCGTAAAATACCATATCCAAATATAGAATGTTAGAACTTTGTGCGTGTCGGAATCTTTTATATCTACAGGGTTTTATCATTTTCCAATAGTCTGAAGTATAAGTACCTAAATACAATTTCCTTTCAGCAAGATTATTTTATACTATTTAAGGCGTATTCGAAAAAGACGAAACCGATTTTTATATAATAAAAGAATCATAATTTCCAGATATGTCATAAAAAAGTAATTTTTTTAAACTCTCAATAAAGTTTTTTTTATTATACTGTAGTATCAAGAGATATTTCATTTTTTAAAAATAGTATAATGAATATCTTTCACATACTGTTTGAAATTATGATATCATTACTTTTACGGAAAATCTTTTCTACACATTACAGGGAAACCGTAAGTAAAACTGATTCTGGAAAAATACTCAAATTAACATTTAAAACAATGTTTGGACACATGACTTTTAAAATATTTGAAATTAAATATTTCCTTCTTCTAAAAAAGAAAAAAATACTGTATATGAAACAAAATGCATATGAAACAAAATGTATAATTAAGCATAATGCATTAAGCAATATCCTAGTATCGAAAATGCATAAATTAGAATGAAAAGTTAGAAAAAAGACTGTTATTAACATTCTTAACAGCACCATAATTGTTAATATTATGAATCATCTAAAAAACATATCTTTCATTTCCAATTTCTTCATATGTCGAAACACAGCTGGGAAAAATATTCTAATTAATAAATATTAGACTTCTGTGCCTACCTTTACATACTGTGTCAGAAAAACTCATCAATATACACTAAATTATTCCTCATTTTTTAACAAATAATTTCCGTACTCCTAGAAAACATGTTTTATCCATGAATTTTCCCCGAACGTCTAGAAAAGAGGGATAAATTCCGTTCATTCATAGCACGCATGCGTATTAGGTCTATTAATAATCAATCCGAATTTATTTTTAAAATGAAGAAGAAAAAAAGCTATAAATTAAGATTTCTAATTTAATTTTAAAAAGACAAAAAGTTTTCGAATTTCAAAATAAATAACAATTACTTTTCTCATTCATTCCAACATACTCGGTAAGTTGAATAAGTTGAATAAGTTGAATAAAGTTAAATAAAGTTAAATTTCTAAAGTTGTTTATTAATAAATATTCGAATTTAAAATGTACTTTAAATGAGCACATTTAAATGTTATTTTAATTAATAAAATTAAATGGAAAAAAATCTATATTACTCAGAAAAAAAGAAATCTTATAGAATAAAAATATAATATTCGTATTTTATCTCTAGCAAATCTACGTAAAAATATTTAAAATTCATATTTTTATACTATATTAATGCTAAAGTATAAAAATCCCTGCCACAATCTCATTAACCCCTTGGGGACGAGCGACACGTATTCGTGCCGCATGAAACGCTCAGAATCCTTGTTTTTCCTTACCAGTAAAATTTTACGGTAAAATTTTCCTTATTTAATCAGAGCATTTTTTCGATTCAAGAAGACACAAATTTCTGTTTTTAAAAAACGGTGACAAAAGATTAAACATTTCGTAAAAGGCTCCCGTCCCGAAGGGATTAAAGACAAAATCTTCTCGAAATGAACTTGAAAATTAAAAGCTTTTTAAAGAAATTGATCAAGCCTTACTCACCTGAAGCAAACATATTTACTTCAAAGCGTCTCGCTGCAGTACAACTGTAACTCTGTGCTGGCGTGTTTGCCCCGTAACGCTGATATGCTGGTTCGAATCCAGCGTCAGCCGCTTTTGCTTTTTCCCACCTTTCTTCAATTGACGGATATTTAACCACCTGTAACGGAATAGAAAAAAAGATGTATATTCGCATATTCACGGAAATATGCCGGCAGCAATAGTGCCAGTAGAATTTCCGTGAATTAAAGAAAGTTTTTTTGAGAGTGTACATTGTGCCATTCTTGAAACCAGTGTCGTCAGTTTGGCCACCATTTTTATTCAGAAATTCCCAGTTCATACCAGAAAATACCAAATTATATAATTAATTTCTAAATTAATAATTTCTAAATTTCTAATAAATAATTTAATTTCTAAATTACATAATTACGAACAGTGCTGAATAGTTGAGCAGCATTGAATGGTTACCTAGCTGTGATCATCTTAACACACAGTCTATTGATTTAACCCCTTGGGGACGAGCGACACGTATACGTGCCGCATGAAGCTCTCAGAATCCTTGTTTTTCCTCACCAGTAAAATTTTACTGTAAAATTTGCTTTATTTAATCAGCGCATTTTCTCGATTCAAGAAAACACAAATTTCCGTTTTTAAAAAACGGTGACAAAAGATTGAAAATTTCGTAAAAGGCTCCCGTCCCGAAGGGGTTAATGTCTTGTATAATTATTAGCCATCGGGGAAAGAAACAGTGAATTAAAAGAAAAAAAACTACATGATAAGAAAAAGAAAAAAATAATAATGTAAAAAGCTAAAATTAAGAATTTATTTTTAATGTATAAAAAATTAAAGTTAAGTCTTTAAGCCAAGTTAAAGAACGTTTCTTGATTACATAACCCTTCAAAAGCGGAGGTTCATATTTCGACTACTTAATATTAACTCCTAAATACAAAACTGACACAGAATATTGGAATGAAAATTTTCCTTTTATTAAGTACGTGAACAAAAGCTTCTACTTATTTGAAATAAATTTATTTATAGATTCTGGTGCCACTCACTCATTTCAGCATTTTACGAATACATTTATCTTGCCCCTGAAGGGGTTAAAGTAAAAATTCTTCTTTTGGAATTTCCGGTGTGAATTCGAAATTTCCAAATAAAAACTGAAGCCAATCTCACAACCCTGCTTCAAAACCAAATCTTCTTAAATAGAATGCAGAAGATATTTCTTTTTCATTTACCTAGTTAAGATGGTTAAAAAAGGAAAATTAATTTTTTAATATGAAAAATTAAAAAATATATACATTAAGATATTATAGAGCGCATGACAAAATAAAATAAAAACCATTTTTTTAATCAGGGATCGTATGCTCAAGATTTTTTGTAAATTAATGGTTGTCATATATAACAAGTAATATAAAAATTTCGTTTTAAATCCATTCCTGCGCGGGCACCTAATTTTAATTCGAAAACTGACAAGCGGCACCAAGAATATTTAACTAAAATTTTCCTATTATAATGTACATGAAAATAAGCAAGTTCGTATTTTCTAATAAATTCGTTTATAAATTGCGGTGTCAGTCCATTATTTCATCAGTTTATAAACAGAATTACTCCTTGCCGGTAAGGATTAAAGTCAATTCCTTCTTAGGTTATCAAATAAAAATTTAATATAATCCCTTAAGCTAATATTAGTTTTTGTTGCATTGAAATATCTCAATTTGTAGATTTTCTATAAGCCAGTAAAACCTATTCGATTACAATGGAAGTCTATGGAAGTTTGCGAAATATTAGAGATATCGCCAAGTTGGCGACTCATTTTGGTCGCTAAATTTGGCGATATATCGCCAAGTTGGCGACAGAACAGGGTCCCCCCTATGGTAACACCGCTTGTAGATATGAAGTTGCATTAAATGTTGTTCAATAACCAATAGCCACCATTTTGTCTCTCATATAAAACTAAAATTAATTAATTAAAATTTAATTAATGAATTAATATTTGAAAAAACTGTATTGACATCAATTGTCATCCAGTACAAATTAAAAAAAAATATTTCAACTTGATATGCTGAATAATAAGTATTTTATTAACGATTGAAAATTTGAATTATATATATATATATATGTGTGTGTGTGTGTGTGTGTGTGTGTGTGTGTGTGTGTGTGTGTGTGTGAACTAATAGTAGGAATTGAAAAACGGAATACCTTTGTTAAATAAAGCAAATACCACTTTCCACAAAATCTCCTACTGAAATTCCCAGAAGCGTAGATACCCTGTTATTCCTTATGATGCGAAATTATATTTTATTGTACACCTCAGATATCATGATTTGTGAATGCTATTTATCAGGGTACTGCAAAGGAAATTCGTGCGTGACACATTTCTTCATTTCATTAGTTTTTAAAGCTCTAATATATGATACAGATATATAATTTCCTCCTTACAAAATCATTTTTATGTACTAATGGTATTTCATATGAAATGAATAAATACCTATGAGATCAAAATTACATATAAAATCTCGATTATATACTTACAGGAGTCATTTATGAGCATTTCGTTACGGACATTTACACAATTATTTCATATGGAAATATAATTCCGATTAATCTTCACAAAAATACGTTCCAATAACACATCATTACGTTTCCGCCCCCCCCCCTGCTTTTCGCTTCCCGCTTACACTCACGAAAGTGTTCAAAAGCCTTTTTTTAAAGACACTAGATATTTATAATATGTAAATAACTCTGCATTTATATATACCTTTGACAGGTATATTTATATGAGTATACAATGTTAAGACACATACTTTGTAAGGCAAAAGTTTGTTAAAACTTTAAAAACTTATAAAAATGAAGAAAGTATAAGTAGCAAAAAAAAAAAAAAAAAAAAAAAAAAAAAAGGTTAAAAATCACCTGTAGAGGTCGCTGACGACCCGAAACACAATGTACAGGTATTAAGACTCAGTCTGGTTGCGTCGTAAAATGTTCTGGAGGTCATGCTGAATATTTGATATTGGAAGAACAAATGATTGGAGTGTGTTATTATCCCTTTCATTGTGTTTCAGGTCGTCAGCACCATCTGCATCTGATTTTTTAACTATTTTTTTTTTTTTGCTGCTAAAAAAAAATAAAAAAAAATAAAATAAAATAAAAAAATAAAAATCCGACTACCTTTTGAGCTCTTTCTTGCAAACTGCACTCCTTTTTCATAATTTCTTCATTTTTTATGAGTTTTTTAAGTTTAACGAGCTTTTGGCTCACTCGGAATTAAACAAAATATTTTAAAATATTATTTAAAATCAATATCGAAGTACAACCATTTAAATTCTAGACTGAAACATACAGGTGTCGGAAATGCAGATTAACCTCTTCAAGGGCGATTTTTTCATGATAAATATTATGTAATTCTTTATACGATATATTTATTTTATATTGTCAGGAATTCAAAAACACACACAAAAAAAGAATAGGAAATACAATGAAAAATCACAAAAAATAACGTCCGCATTTGTGGTCGCTGAGCGTTGATGGTAATTTATAAGGGAAATGATTTCTTTTAAAATAAAATAAAAAATAGTACTAGATTTCTTTCTTACATTTCTACAATTCATTAAAACTTTATATATTTAATATATCTCACATTATTTGTATGAAATATTAAAAATTTGTTTAACACTAGAACCACCAACGCGTTCATTTTGACCGTTTCGATCCTTTCATTCCGTACCAATTTGTTTTTATTTAGAGTATAACTTTCAGTTTCCGTGACTTTTCCTATAATTCGAAAAGTTATGATATTCCAGTGATAAATTTTCCAGTCAGCCGAAATCTAGGAAGTATTGCAGTAGTATAACTAGAACCGCCGAAACTATCAAAATGACCGCCGTCAATTTTAATGCACATTTTATCTAGTAGATGTCGCAACAGTCCATACTTCATTGCAACTATACTTCAACAAATGTTACAACATCACCACATATAACTTTTTTACTTCACTGCCCCTTGCAGAAAAGCTGAAGTCACTAAAAACAAGCATTGTTGACACAGTCAATCTCGGACGAAAAACAAAATTCTACTGGCCATAAAATCTGAAAAAAATGTCATTGTATAGTAGCCAAATTCTTGCCAAAGATGACATTACGTTAAGATAATCAAGGGAAGAAAAATAAATATGTTTTAATTCCAAGTTCCCGACCTCCATCAGTTACATTTGAAACTGGTGATAAATACCTACCAGGAACTCTAAAGTCCTATAATTCTACAAAATACTTCCGTGCCATTTGGACGTGCTCGACCAAATGGCACGGAAGTATTCTACAAAAGCTAGTTCTTGATCAGGGTTGTCAAACTGTGGCCCGTCGTATACCACTAAAATTTTAAAGAAATAGTCGACAAGTTGAATCGAAGCAATTCGACGATTAGATAAGGCAAAGATAACTGTAAAATTTTAGTGGTATCCGGCGGTCCACAGTTTGACACCCCTGTTCTAGATGATGACATCTACAAGTGTTTTATAATTTTCTTGATCTAGCAGGCATCAATTCTGAAAAACAGAGTCAAAAAAGATATTAAATACCAGTATTTTGTGAAAGAAAAATCCGCATTCTATATCCCTTGATATTATTCGTAGTATTTTCTAGAAGAAAATACTGGTAGTTGCCACATTTGTTGATTGCGTTTTTCCCTGACTATTCGCCACTCTGAATATTGTATTGCTCAGGGGATAAATATAAATGTTTGTCTTCACCAAGTTTATTCTTGTTTTTAGCAATTTCGATTTCCCATGAAAAATATTTCTTACTGTAAAAATATTCTTAAAAAAAAAAAAAATTAAATAATATATGCATATATATATCAATGTAATATGCTTATAACATAATGAAATATAAAAAAAAAAATAATAAAATTATGAAATATATATTACTATATTGGCAATGATGATAAAAATAGTAATAAACGATACTAAGAGTAAAAATGGCAAGTAAACAATAGTTGAGCATGGTAATCCACATCGGTCAAAATGACAGCCTTGGCGGTTATCCTCTTGAGGGGCAAGAAATTACATTTGTGAAATGCTGAATTCCCACCGGAATCTTTGAAAAATTCTATTTAAAAATAAGTAATAGCAATTTTACAGCTTTTTTCCACCAAAGATAGAAAAGTAAAATTTAATAAAATTTTTCTGGTGTAAAACTTCATTAATCGTAGGTGGTATATAATATATACCGGTGACCCTAAAGGGGTTAAAGGTATACGTTTTTGCCGACGGTTCTAGTGTTAAATAATCCAACAACACTGACTGCCGAAAAATTACTTTCCGGTTTTTTATTTGTTGTTTGTTTGTTTTTTATATCCTTAACTGTACATCGGTTTAGCCAAACCATAAATTTTTTACTTCTCTTGTTGAGGTATTCTGCTGTGAATAAGTTATCAAATTTTAGTCATTTTTATTATTGACAGTAATTATAAATATAAAAATCTAAACGTCCACGTATGTGGCAAAGAGCGTGAAGAAATTAATTGAATGTTATTATAAAAAGTGTCAGGTAGTCCAGAACAAACAATATTTGGACACAAGTACACAGCTCAAAGAAATTAGGGGAGCAATCAAAAAAAGGAAGAGAACAGTGCGAGACAGCAATGCAGGGGCACAAAATTGAGAGTGACATGTGCACCAATGCGCAATACAGAAAAAAACACGCAAAAAATTGCAAGACAGCTTTAATTCTCTGAAACGATGGGTAGAATGTGAAAAGCTGGTTTTGGGCTGCAGTTTAGTTACATATAAATTACAAAGAAAGTACTGTTTAGGAATGATGCAAGGTATTTAATATCGTGTGTGGTTCCTTCGAATAGGTAAAACTGTCATATACCTGTTTTCCATGCATTCGATGACATTATCGATACGTTTTAGGGAATTACTGGTGCACTCCTCAAGAATGTCAATCTCCAAGTTCCAGATAATAAAAGAAGGCCTCGGCCACGCTGCAATGCGTCTTCGGAGTATGCCCCAAATATGCTCGAAAAAAGAATTAAAGCTAATTCTTTTATATTATGAATATGTTTTATGGATTATAAAAAAAATTAATGTATTAAAATATACAATAGAATTCTGTTGTTTTCTAATTCAAAAGTTCGTTTTCTGCTGTCGTATATCTGTCAGATAAGACGCGACTAACGGAATGTTAATGGGTTAATTAAGTCTAAAAAGTACTATGTGAATGAAAAACACTGTTTACTAATGTGATTTAATTTGACATTGAAAATTTTTAAATTTTATTGAAAAGGAATGAATATTTATTAAAATAAAAATGTTTAACATTTAAATGAATGATTCAGTTGCATTTTCAAAATGAAAATAAAACAAAATAAAATTATTCTTGAAAGATGAAAAAATAATAATAATCAAAAATATTCTTTGTAAAGCATAAGAAAAATGCATTAGCTAAATTTAAAAATGGATTTATTTCACTCTTTAATTGTCTCACAGTTACCTGGGGAAATAGGAGGTTATCCTGAGAATTATTCAGTGTAGGTATAGTGTTATCACAATTTTTAATAGAAGTTTTTGTTTTATTTAAAAGCAGAAAACCTTTATATAATCTGCTATTAAATAAGGAGTTTGCGAATTCTAGGGGTTGATATTTAAGAAGATTTCTAATCTGAAAAACAATAGCGAGACTCCACGGAAATTCTAAGGGTCATTTTGGGTTAACCTAGTGATGGCCAGAATAAATTATTTTACTTCTCGAATGAATCATTCGGGTCTGTGCGAAATCCTAGTACCACTGCCATCGTTGTACTTATATATATATATATATATATATTTAATCATAATAATAATTTATTAATAATAATGTTGATAATATTTTTAATATTAAAAGATTGCAATAACATTTTAACACTAGAGCAGCCGGCTATTTAACACAAGTTTTATATAAATTAAAAAAAAAGTGTATTACACCAGAATTTTCATTTAAAACTATTTAAGTTATTTAATTAGACTATTTTGATGCTTTATATATTTAACGTTATGAAGAAATTTCTGGTTCGAATTCGACAATTAATTATAAAATTGGCAGAGGTCAAAATGACCCCTAATTGCGGTTCTATGTTAAATTAATTAATTAGTACCAGAAATTTAGTAGCCAAAAAAAAAGGAAACAAAATCATAGTTGACCTTTCATAGTTTTTTTAAACATTTATGTTCAGAAGTTTTGAAGATAAAAAGAACTTTTACGTTTTTATGGGTTTCTTAAAATAATTCTAATTAAAATGAAAAACCTTTTTAACACTTTCTAACAAAGTTGAAAAATATTTATGCATTAGGTTTGTCTGTCCGTCTGCCCGACCGTCCACGCTCTAAATCCCGTAAATATACTCCGATTTTCATGCAATTCATAAAGATTATATAGGGTCACTAAGGCATGTTTGGTATTGTATATGAAGTACATAGGATTATTATTTCATTTACAGGGTCACTCAAAAGAATTCCATTACATTAACCTCTTCGAGACGGGAGCCTTTTACGAAACTTTTAATATTTTGTCACCGTTTTTAAAAAAACAGAAATTTTTGTGTTCTTGAATCGAGATAATGCGCTGATTAAATAAGGCAAATTTTACAGTAAAATTTTACTGGTGAGGAAAAACAAGGATTCTGAGCGCTTCATGCGGCACGTATACGTGTCGCTAGTCCCCAAGGGGTTATGGTATATGGGGAAAAATCGTTTGCAGAGTATTTTAATGACATTATGCTATTTCAAATGTATTGAAACAGATATAAATCACTGAATTTCCCTACGATCACGTTAGAACAGGGAATTCATAGCATTTTTAGCCTTTTACTGGGACACACAAAAGAAATCGATTAGAGTACAGTCTTTGAGTAATAACTGCTGTAGTGTACGTTTTAAAATTCGGTATGAGATTTTAAATTTAACTAATTTTTTGTTTGTTATTCGTTATACAGCGTGTTTATAAAGTCCCGGACCCATTTTGATGTTTAATAACTCATAAAATAATAAAGATAGATTAAAATTAATAACATAAATCGTTAGATAGACTCAAAAAGTTTCAAGACCCGTGTCAATGAACTTCCACGTGTGTTCCCTTCGTCGCACGGAGATTATCAAGTCGATAGTCAATTTCACGCCAGGTAGCGGCAAGCATGTCGGCATCCACAGAGGCTAGGGCGGTTGTAATTCTGGCTTTTAAGTCAATAATGTTCGACACTCTCCTCCTGTAGACACGTTGGAAAACTTCGTATTTCCACAACTAGAAGAGCTTCAGTCACATGTCATTTTGCAACAATAGGGTGCACCACCTCATTGGGGTACCATCGTTCGTACTTCTTTGAATGACCATTTTCCAGAAAGATGGATTGGGCGAGGAGGTCCAATTCTCGGCCACCCAGATCGCCTGATATAACGCCGCTGGATTTTTTCTTTTGGGATTTGTAAAGGACAATGTTTACAGGAGGATAGTGTCGAACATTGATGACTTAAAAGCCAGAATTACAACCGCAATAGTCTCTGTGGAGGCCGACATGCTTGCCGCTACTTGGCGTGAAATTGACTATCGACTTTATATTCTCCTTGCGACGAAGGGGACACACGTGGAAGTTCATTGACAAGGGTCATGAAACTTTTTGAGTCTATCTAACCATTTACGTTATTAATTTTAATCTAACTTTATTATTTTTTGAGTTATTAAACATCAAAATGGGTCGGGACTTTATAAATGCCCTGTATATAAATTCTATACCTCATATACAGGCTGCACAAAAGTATCCACGTACCATTTTTCTTATTAGAGGAAATTACTGAAGAAGAATTTTCAACTGAAGTATATGTATTTCTTAAGTGAACTAAATTTTGGAATGCATATAAATCAGACTTTAATTTATATGCTATTAGATGTTGTTAATAGGTGGATGTATTTAATAGATACAAACCTATATATCGTATACAGGACTGCTCAAAGAATTCGGTTCATTTTCCGATTGTAGATGGGAACAGTTGAAATTTGGTTTTCAAATGTGTTATGCTTTTCCATAGGGTTGAATTAGACATAATATTGTAACTTATTAAACGATGCAGTTTTATTACATTATTCTGAATGCGTTAGAAAGTGTTTAATAATCTATGCTTGACGCATGATTTTCCTTTCTTGTTTTGGTATACAATTTGTGGTAGAAATTTAATTTAGATTGACAGCTATGTTTTTGTGCATGCCCGAATAATTCAATCGAATAATTAAATCACCCATTCTGTCAATCACTAATTTAAACTGGGGTTATACCAAATTGCAGAAATATTATCCAATATATCAGAGCGCAAACGAGAATTTATATATAATTTTTAACTGTGTATGTCGATAACAAATATATGTTACCCTTTTTGCTTTCTTCTCCTCTCACATGCCCGGAGTTGATTCATCCACAGAATGGGCCCCGACCAAAGTCAGCATGACCTGAAGGGGGTAGGAAGTAGCTGTGTAGGATCCGTTTAGGTTGTAGGATTTTAACTTTCGAATTTTTTGTAAGGATCTACTAAACCTTAATGTAGTGTGGTTTCCCTCAGAATCCAAGTCTTGATCGGCAAACACTCTTTAATCCCATAACGGTTGCATTAAATTACGATTAAAAAATTTAAATTGCTTATTGGCACCACTTTTTTGAAAAATAAATGTTCACCTCATTTAATGACAAGTAAAAAAAAACAACAAAGTAAAGCCAATTGCACTGTTACGGTAATTTCCCGCGTATGCGGCGCATCTCAGATAGCTCCCTTTCACGTCGGAGTTTACTTTAAATGAAACGTGTCTTCCTTTTGCTTAGTATTTATCTTACTTCATTTTCTAAATAAGATTTCCGGTAATGAAAAAGACTTAACCTTAACCCCTTAACCTACAATGACGGCATAGCCCGCGTACGATGATCGAGCCAAATGTAAATTCTTCTTACCACTAAAATTTCACAGTAAAATTAGTTTAATTTAAACGTCGAAATTCCATGATTAAACAAGGCGAAAATCTCTATTAAAGTTTAGTGGTAGCTATGGAATTGTCAAACCGTGGAGCTGTTGAGACGTAAATCGTAGGTTAAGGGGTTAAATGCGCGATTTTTTATTGTGTTTCGAAAAAATTATACTGTATGATTCTCTGAAAGGTTTATTACACAGGAAAAATAATGAAAAAAATCAGAGATACATTTTTCATATAATACGTCAAAATGTTCTCCTATTGCACTTCTGCAATAAAAGTAAAAACTACTGTCGTGTGGCTGTTTTACGCTAAAATATTGCAAATTAGTAAATATTTTAAGAAGTATGTCTGCAAATACCTTATTTTATATAATTATTTATTTTATAAAACTTAACATTTAACTCTTTAATTCCCATGATAGAATGCGTTCTAGAAATTTCGCAGTTCGGAGAATCTGAGTGTACACCAAAAAGTTTCAATGGTTTATTTCGCTTTATTTAAATACGGAATGTCTGTTATTAATTAAAGCAGATATTGCAGTTTTAATTTCTGGTGTGAAATATGTATAAAGGAATGCAAAAAAATATATTAACTTCAAAACACTGTTCTTTGCATATATGCAAAGCTGCGCACTAAAGGGTTAACTAATCCGCGGCGCATACGTAGGAAATCGCAGTATATAAAACTTGTGGGAATCAAACAATCTGGATAAAAGACGCATCCCGTGAATATCACGGGAGCGAGAATTAAAGGGTTAAGGTCTGGAAAGTTTAAATTTACTCTCGGTTTTCTGTGGATCCGGTTGGACTTTGAAAATATTTTGCTTTCTTTTCTCTTGTCTTGCAACATTTCATTTTCACTCTGTACATATCGCGAGGGAGGTTTTATATCCAATTCACCCTATGGAAGTGAATACTGTTTGGGCGAGGCCAGGTGGGTTGCAAGACGGCTAATCTTCCTAATTTTTTTTTCTATGGATTCTAACCTTTTATGATCTGTTTTTGAAGGTCCTACAATGTTAGGCACACGTGTAATGCCTTTCGAAACTGTGTGAGGTCCGTATGGATTATGGAATCATATTTGTCGGTCTATTTTTGACTATCTTGCATATCATAGGAAGTAGTATTTCACACATGATGTGGGATGGTCCGTTGGACCGAAAAACGTGATTTATGTTTTTATTGTTTTTTATGTTGTGTTGTCTTTCATGTTTCTGCGTCATTTCTTTAACCTTTTCTTTCACAGTTTTGATGTTGATCGTTTCCACTCAAACTTTTGGGGGCGTACGATTGTAACATGAAATAGATTCGAATTTGACTGTGGGATTCTAACTTTCCTATATTCTTTATTCTTTTACTAACATTCATCCGCCGACTTGAATCACAGATGTAGCCTTACAATAAGAGATCATCAGTTCCTACAATTTCCAGTCAACCCATACAGGGGGGGGGGGGGGGTATTTGTCTGGTGCAGAATTTCTGTTTTCGGGGGTTTGTGTTCTGGGGTTGTTGGTGAGTGCTCAATCTGCCTCGCATACGATCTGTTCCAACCCCTCTCAATAAGTGTTTGGTGGAGTTTTCTGTCGCAGTGTTTGGAACTCGGTGTGAAATTAGTGTGATGACCAGTATTTGCAAAAACACAAATCAACCGGGCTTACCATGTATCTACTATTCTTACATATCACAATTACATAAAAGAAAACTCCTAAATCTTAATAATTTGAATTTTTTTTAATTTATTCAACTTAGTTAAAAAGCGTACAGCCAACCAAGGGCGGATCTGGAGAGTGCTCAAGGGGGTGGGGCGATTTTAGAAATTTGGAGACTCCAATCTGATGCGCGGGTCGGGGCTAATTGTTTTAACTGCGGGTCGTATTACTACTTTTTGCTGCGGGTCGGGTTTGGGTCCGGTTGACTTCTACTTTTTGTTTCGGATCGGGTTTGGGTCCGGTTGACTTCTAATTTTCTGCTGCGGGTCAGGTTGACTTCTACTTTATAGCTTCGTGTTGGGTATGGGGCAGATTGACATACATTATTTCGGGTTTAGGTCAGTTTCGAATTGGGTTTTGGCTTTGGCGAGAAGGGCTCGGTCCAATCCGAAATTTGAATAGAAAGTCTAAATATTTTGGAAGATAAAAACTACATACAGTAAAAGCTCCATAACGGGCACGCCCGAACAATTATTTAATAATACTTTTTAATCTTCAGGATTATGTAAAAAATACTAATTTAATTTAAAAATACTAAAATACTAACTTGTCTCTTTATATCTAAGATCAGTTGTAATTCAGTAAAGAATGATTTGAAACTTATTAAAAAACATAAAGGGTGTCCTAAAATGCACTGACTGATTTTAAATTCAGAAACTTGCAAATGGTGACAGCAATTAAAAAAAATCTTGCGGTAGGGTTATGTAAGATGCCAGGAGATTTTTTACTGCGATTATTGATTTTGCTTTACAATAGCAGCGATAGATGGCGCTGTAAACAATAGTCGTTAAATCGGGCACCGATTTAACGCCCATTGCTTGCAGCGCCATCTGTCGATGCTACTTTAACTAAAATTAAGAATCACAATAATGAAAATTCCGGAACTGGGTTGATTCTCGGTAAAAAAAATAATAATAAAATAAAATAAATAAATAAATAATAATAATAATAATAAAAAAATTCTGAAATTCAACGAAATTTTCTGAAATGTTACAGCAGAGGAGGAGGGAGGGGTTTCCTCCTGGCACTAATTGTTTTTATTGCAGGACGGGCTAGGTGTTTTCGATTACGGTCGATTTCAGGCTGAGTGTAGATTGCTGCTAGCTGGGTTTGGGTTAACCCGTTTTCTTCAAAAATTAGTTCAGTATATTATTTCAGATTAAAAACGATACCTATAATAATAAACATAGGTGCATGTACGTGTGCTGTCTTCTAAAGAGACCACTGTAGTTTTTTCACGACTCTTTGATAAAATTCGCATTTCTTCCGCGACTCTTTGACGAAATTCGCGTTTTTTTCGTAACTCTTTGAAGAAATTCGCATGTTTTCGCAGCCCTTCGAAAAATTCGAGTTTTCCCGCAGCGGTTTGATGAAATTCGCATTTATTCCATTACCCTTTGATGAAATTTACGTTTCCGCAAACGAAATTTACGCAAACGAAATTAGCAATTAACAATTTTGCATCCCTTTGTTGAAATTCGCGTTTTTTCACGCGACCCTTTGACGAAATTTGCGTTTTTTAAGTGATCCTTTGACGAAATTCTCGTTTTTTTAAGCGATTCTTTGATGAAATTCGCTTCTTTCGCGATTCTTTGAAGACATTCGCGTTTTCTCCACGATCCTTTGACGAAATTTGAGTTTTTTTCACGAACCTTTTACGAAATTCGCGTTTCTTTCGCGACCCTTTGATGTAATTTGCGTTTCTTTGATAAAATTATTTGCATTTTTTCGCAATACTTTGGCGAAATTAGTTTTTTTTTCGAGGTTATTTGACAAAATGGGCGTTTCCTCCCCGATCCTTTCACGAAATTCACATTTTCCGTGATCATTTGAAGAATTTTGCTTTTTTTCGCTATTCCTTGGCGAAATTGAAGTTATTTTTTGCGAACTTTTGACGACTTAGATTTTTTATTGCGACCATTTTTCAAAATTCGCGATTATTTTTATTTCTGAATTTTCGGATTGATTAACTTTTTTAATTTTTGGAACCGAATGCCTTAACCTTCTCGCTGCGTATATATAATTTTTTTATGAAATTGATTAAAAATTGCGCATCTATTTTATTACATATGTCAAATCAGCATATATTTTAAAGTTCTTTGTGAAAGAGTTTCTTTTTTAAATGAAATTGGATCATAAATAAAAGATTTGCTCCGGAAATTGCACGGAAATGCGGAAATTTGCTGCGGCATTTTTATGTTGGCCATGAAAATCACGGGATGTGCAGCGAGAGGGTTAAATTTTCGTAAAATTCCAAACAGAATCACCCCTGTTCCTGACATCTTACATAACCCTCCTTCAAGTGTTTTTTTAATAGCTGTCGCCATTTGTAAATTATGGAATTGTATTTCAAATCAGTCAGACCATTTTAGGACACCGGGTATAATCAGTAGCTTTGGGATGATGGCTGAAAGAATCATTAAAAACAAAACAAAAAAGCTGGCTTCGATAGGTCACTTAGAGGTTTACCCGGGCTGAAATTTCCAGGTCCAACCCACAGAAAAAAAATTATTGACCCGGCCCGGTATAAAAGCTAAAAAATCGACTCCAGCCCAGACTGCATTTGCAATTAAAATTATTCATAAAGCACACTCACTAATGCTTATATTTTATTTTAGATTACGTTCGAAATTCATGAATACAGAAAATATTAATATTAATGACTATTTAGGCAATTATGTCCATAAACACTACATAAAAATCATTACTTAGACAAATACATTGAAATGAATATGAGTTTAGAATGAAAGAAACGGATGATAAAAGCAAATCACAATTTTAAAGCTCTACAAAGAAAAAAAGGATTTTTATGAATGTATCTCTAACTTATTAAATCAAATTAATTTTTTTAAGATTTCGGTAAACAAATGTACAACATAAATATGATTTTTACGAATAACAAATAAATAAGATGCCAGACCAACTTGGGCTCGGGGAGAAGAATTTAGAGAAGTGCACGGGTCGCGGTCTGGCCAATACTGTTTATCATACGGGCTGACATGGACCGAACGTTTAGATTTTATTACGGGATAAGCGCCGACCTGGAAATTTTAGCCAGTGCACACCTCTAGGAAGAATGAAGTCCAGGCCAGGCTCGATCTGAAATTAAAAGAAGTCTGTCCTGATCCGAAATTTCAGTAAAATTTAAGATCATGGCCCGATCCGGCTCTAAAAGAGAGAAGACCTTACCCAGGCCGACACTCATGGATTTAAACTGGCGCGATCCGGCCGGGTCGCGGAGGGCTCGAGCTTCGCCCCAAGTCATTTGCCGTGAGGATGCATAATGCCGTTTTGCAAATCCTTTATTTACCCAAGGGGGGGGGGGGCGGTAGCCCCACCCCCTTGGATCCGCCATTGCAAACTGTGGAACACTGTGGACTGTGGGACATTGTGAAAAAGTGTCCAAGCTGTGATCAAACCTGGGTTATTGACATTACCCGTAATGCTTTACAAATGAGCTACTTTGACAATCCCAAGCCTGGCAATTCTCTCTTTTATCCGTTGGCAAGGCTGCAATCACAGCACACGATGGAAAGAGAGAACACGAAACGAAAGAGTATCTGTCATCGAGGATGATTTAGACCTAAATCCCTAATATATTTTTGAACCCATACAGATATTTCTTTCGATATTTATTAGATTAAGAGCCGAATGCTCTGTCGATTAATTTATCTGGAATTATTACTTATGATCTTATCAAGGTATTTCATGCTATAAAAAAAGGACACCTAATGTTTTTTTTTACAGGCACTAAGAATGTTTAATTACATTTTTCCTTTTACAACTTACTTGAAAATAGGCAAGTTTGTATTCTGTCTATCCTTTATATATTTCTAATCTTTTTTGCTAAAAGGAAAAAAAACTCATTGAAAAGGCCTCTTATATATATGTTTCAATATGTATATATATATAACCATTAATTTATGTATATCGCCCTTATTAGTGCCTTTTTTGTTTAATGTGGCTTTTCGGCCTCCCTTACTGCTTTTCCTGCCCTAGCTAGGTGAGTGTTACTTCTGAACAAGTGCTAACTTTAATTCTTTTTCACATTTTTTATCTTTTTATAGTAGTTCTTGCAACTATAGTTATACCTATATTTAATATAACTCTTATGTATTTTTCTATGCTTAAAGACTTTTTTTTAAATTTTTATCTCTTATAAATAAATTCTTAATTTTAGATTATATCCTTAATATATTTTTCTTTATTATTAAGTAGTTTTTAACAACGACACCTTTACTTTTTTTCCAATGGCTCATTAATTAGTAAAACATTAAATCTTCAGACTGGGTGTTAAGCAGATAACAGCTAAGAAAACTCTCAATGCTGCGCTACTGTTCAGGAAGTTGGTATTTTATAATAAATTCGTTTAAAAATTTTGGTTTCATACCATCATTTCACCAGGTTATATACAGAATTACTCCGCGCCGGAGAGGGTTAAAAGTATTTCACATTAAGTAGTAAAACTAAGTATGTAGAAGTTTGTAAACTTCAGGGGATTTGAGTTCTAGAATTTTCGTAAAGTAATGTTTGTCACACTTTAATACAGAATTTGTTGAATAAATAATGCAAATGTTACCTTACGGAGATTGCTTTAAAACTTTTCTGTAACATACGAACCTCGTTGATAATTAGATATTTATTAAAAAAAATAATAAGCGAAAATTGCATTATTATTCGCGCTTTTAATTAAAATCTTCTTTCCCCAGTGTATTTTATCTTGAATTTAAAATGTAAAAGTATATCTGCGAATAAAACCATTAAGACTACTAATACCATTTAAAACATTAAGAAAAATTGAGATAAATTTGCATGATAATTTATTAAACAATTTTTAGCGGATAAAATAATTATATTTAACCAAATATCTTTCAGCATATAATTATAACATGTTTCAAAATTCTTTACAAAGTGTTTAAGATACCTTTAAAATAAATATTTTATGAATTTTTGTTGCTAGTGCGATAATTTTTACGTTAATTGAAACAGAAATATCAAGAGAGATATTTTCAAATAAGATTTTAATTTAATATATTTAGTTTGGAGAATATTAATTTTCTTTTCTTTTCTAAACTCGCTTTTCTTGTGATTTTAATTCAAATCACTATATAAACACGTACCCGTTCTTTTTTAAAGTGAAGCGTTTGCGATTAAGTTTTTTTTTTGTTTTTTTTGTTTTTTGTTTTGTTTTTTTTTTTTGTTTTGTGTGTGTGTGTTTAATGCTTTGTTAAACAGAAATTTCAATTTATAAAAAGTATTTAAAAATTTAAGGAAAAAAATACAAGCTGTGGCAGAATGCGACTGCCAAATTCAGTGAGCTAATATCAAGAGCATGAAAAATTACCATAGAAAATGGGGGTCGAAAACCAACCATTTAATCTAACATACAGGGTGTTCCATCCTAACCCAACTTTGGCGGACGGTAATACCTTTTAGAAAACTATGTATGTTAACACTAGAAAGACGTTGAGCGGTCATTTTGACCGTTGCCAAATGAATATATTTCAGTTCGAACCAGAAATTTCTTTATAAAACTAGTTTTAACCACCGCGCTCGCCATATCTTTCATGTCTCAATTTTTTTTTTTTTTTTTTTTTTTTTTTGTGGGGACAGATAAAGGCTCTTGTGTATGAGACTCCCATTGAATCCGCAGAAGAACTTGTCGCCAAGCTTTCGTCTGCTGTAGGGGAAGTTCGCGATATGCCTGGTGTGTTTCAGAAAATTCGCCAATCTGTTCTTCGCCGTTGTACTGCGTGCATAACAGCTGCCGGTCAATGTTTTGAGCACTTATTGTAATCAAATGCCATTAAATTTGTTCTCGTAACTTAACTTAATCGTTCATTGTGTGATTTTGCCTCGTATAAGAACATAACTTTTGGCGCCCTCTAACTTTTTTACGTTTAGTTTTCGACCATGCATTCTTTGATACAAAATGTTTGTTTGGGTGTGTACTATCACCTCTTAAAATTTTTCCCATCTTTTTTTAATCACCCTGTATAACTAGAGTCTACATATAACTATGTAAATATAATTTATAGGAGTCGTATGCTTAAGGGATTTTTTTAGGACAAATATCACTATTTGTTTATAGAAAAATAAATATAGGCTTAACGCGTGAAATGTCAACTTTTCTAACCTTTTCCGACGCAGTGAGCCCAGGTCGGGATACCTAATTTTAATTCCAAACTTATGAACGGCACCAAGAATATTTTAGTAAAATTTTGCGTTTGCAATGAACACTTAAAGTAACATGTTTTTAATTTCTAAAAAAGTCGTTTATTAATTCTGGTGTCAGTCAATCACTTCGTCATTTTACAATAAAAAGTGTCTGTGCCGGAAAGGGTTAAGAAATGATTTTTCCATAAGGAAATACTGGTAGCGAAGAATTTCCCGGTCGTGAAATTTCAGGACAAATACGATGCCTGTAGTATATTCTTCAGGTAACGATTATCGTTAACATTTATTATTTATCTACAAAAACATATGATGACTGACTTGTCTTGCCGAACACCGGTGTAGGTTTTCATATAATAACAAGAAATACAAGTTTGCATCCGTCATAGATCATGAAACACTTTCCAATGCTAATAGATTATAAAGATTTTTTTTTTTTCCCTAGAAAGAAATGATATATCAAAATGAGCAATAATAAAAAAAAGACAACAAAGGATTCGAAAAAAGACATATATTTTCAGCAATTTCTGTCCATAACTGATGGTGTGTGCGAAGGCATTCGTGTATCTCTGTATACGGTCCATAAAATTTATACACTTCGCCCAAAACACTCAAAATTAGATCAATTTAAAAATGGATGCAACAAAGGAAAACATAATTCCAGCAATTATCGATCATTTTTCCAGTGATGAAATAGTGTAGCAGCAGAGAATCAATTGACACCTCAAAATTTAATGAGTATTCATCATCTAACTTCAGGGCAGACTTTCTGAGATTTTTAAAGGCGAAGAATACTATAAAAATTTAGTGGTGACAATCGCTCAACTGCTGCGATACTCTTCCATCACCGTAATTCCTTAAAGTGAAGGTCTTTATTATAATACTCGTCATAAATCATAGTACTCGTATTTATCATACAAGCATATACATTTTTTTAATTTCATTTTCGCCAGGATGCATTGATCACCAAGACAAGGAAATTTTCATTATTATTATTAATATTTTTTTACGGGCGTTATATCGATGTTCCGCAGGATTTTTTATAACCATATACACCCTCGTGAGAAGACATTCTGATTAAAAAAAGTCATTGTTCTGAGTATGTGCTTATAAGAACTTTCGTAGTGAGAAAATATTCTCGCAATGAAATTATCGTTGTTATAAAACTTGTACTGATCTTTTTTTGAAACTGTCCTCGTGCACACTGTACAGGTAAAATAGTCCAAAAATTAAGATACAACAACTGATGTCCATTCACGAAAATTTGGAAAAACTTCACTTTGAAACTAGAAATGAAGAACCATTAATACCCTAAAAAATAAAGTTGTTTTACTCTGTCTTTCTTCGACGGAAAATTGGACAATTTTATCTGAGGGATGCGGGGAAATCATTTTATTTAATTAGGTCGATTTGGGTATCGTTTATTATGTATTTTTAAATACTGAATCTAGTGGTACATTCCGAAAGTTGATACGATCATTTTCTACAAAGTTACGGCATGTTATATGAATGTAAAGTCGACAATTGTAGGATGCAGGTAAAATAGGTTTTTATAAAAACAACAGAGGACCATTCTTGATGGTAAGAATACGTTTTTGCACTAGAAATGAACATCCGATAAGTCCCCAAAGAATAAATTTCTTTTTCCGTGTTTTTGTGTGGTGAAAAGGGGGCGTTTTAACTCGGTGGTGGATAATTCAACTTTTTTAAAGTATGTCAGTGAGGTATAGTTTAACCCTAGAACTACCGAAAATTTTACTCAAGTTTTATAAAAACATTTTACACCAGAATTTTTACTTAAAACTATTTAATTTGTTTATTTAACTTATTATTGTCTGATTTATAAATTTAGTTTGTTTTGAAGAAATTTCTGGTTTGAATAAATATTTTGAATGTACATGTCGGGTCCATTGGACCCTTCTGGTAGACAGAGGGTTAATATTATTTTTTAAATTATGAATCAAATGACACAATACGTTAGTCGATACGATCATACGTTACAAAGTTAGACAGGTTTGCCAATACAAAGTAATGAATGATTTTACGAATACAAAATTATAAATACATGGATTTTGACAACCTTAATGACCTTGAAGAAGACAGATGATCCTGATTTTGATTATTCTACTTTTGAGGACATCTAAGAAATTTGATATTATTTGATATGATATAAAGACATGTTTTAAACTTAAAATAAATGTGAAATAGGTCTGCCTAAAGTATAATTTTCGAAATTTTATTTATAAAACCTACCATCAATTTATAATGAATGATAGTATCGGCATGCGGTTGGTTTCATTCGGTTCCGAATTAAGATATACATAACAAACGATACCCGAATTGACCGAATTAACCCTTTCCAGCACAGTGTGCCCGGTTCGGGATACCTAATTTTAATTCCAAAGTTACGAACGGCACCAAGAATATTTTAGTAAAATTTTGTTTTTACAATAAATAGTTAAATTATCATGGTTTTAATTTCTAAAAAAGTCGTTTTAAAATTCCGGTGTCAGTCCATCATTTCATCATTTTACAACAAAAATTGGCCATGCCGGAAAGGGTTAAGGCTGCTCTCAACTAAGGCTAAGACTGCTCTGCTCAACAAGCGCAAAACGTTTTGACACATTTACAAATTCATTTTTAAACGGAAAAATATAAAATTGGAAAGCCTGACCAAGGGAGCGATTTGAAATGGAACTGTATTTTCCAATTTTTGATAAACCAATTACCTATTGAGTTTTAAGCGATTTTGATCACGTGGTAAACACGTTTTTCATCCTTTATCGAGTGTCTTTTCTCCTTTTAGCGGAAATTCGGTTCAAAACGCCCACTTTGATACTATTTTTCTGTAAGATCTATTGCGTTTGCAAAAATTCGAAAAAAAAAAACAGCTCGATTACAAAGTTTCTGAACAACAACACCTGCTAGTTTCAACCATATCCGAACAAAAATAAATTAAAATTATGTCATAAAGTTGTCCTTTTGGATTTGAGAACAGCCTTAAACACAAAGTTGATCTCTACTTCCCAGAGTTAAAATGTCCCATCTTTGGCTTTGTCATCCTTTGTCAGTATTGTGTCAGTTGTATTATGTCAGTTGTCAGTAATATGTCAGTTAGCATTATAAATACAACATGTCTGAAGTATATTTTAAAAGAAATTTAAATCTTTATATATTATTTTTGTATGAAAATTAAACTAGATATTAAAATTGTTATGTGCAAGTTACTACATATCTATCTGTTTATTATGAATACGGTTATGTAATTCGTAAAAATTATTAAAAAAAAAAAAAAAAATATTTGTAAAAGTATAATCATATTACTCTACGTTTGATGAAACAAAAAATATTCGTTAAATACATATCAATACCAAATTTATTTTAACCTTCTAACAAGAACAAAAAATTAAATGGCGTTTTTTTTTTATAATTTTTAAGTCATATACCTAGCAACTCCTCTTATTTAAATACATTTCATGCTACTACAGAAAATGTATGTATTTTTAGTATCCATTAAAGGCATCTCTATTTTAAAGGAATTAAATTAGTTCTGTTATAAAAGCTTTTAGCTTTAATAGATCAATCATTTTTTTCTTATTCCTCAAATTCCTCTATTAACTAACGCTTTATATAAATTGCTTGAGAATATCCGAAAAGAATGTGTTTATCTTCCATGTCAGTTTCTTAAGTGCTGTTAAATTACTTTAACAGTTTTAAAGATTAGAATAAAATGGCATTGTATAAAAATGCAAAATACGAACTATATTTTTAATATTTATTCCATACATGATTCACAATATAAATAAACTGTCTAAACTTATATTATTACTTCATAGCTTCCAAAAAATTTAAAGTTATTTCAATTTGTCAGGCATAAATTCCGATCCATTAAAAGTATTATACTTTAATAATTAAAGTATATTAGGAAAGGTTTCTTTTCTCGTGGTAGTCTATTTAAATTTCTAAATACGTGGTAGTTAAGGTGTTTAAGGACTCTTTAAAATTGGAAAAAAAGACTATATTCAGCATTTAGCATCTTAAAATGTATATGATTTTAAAACATTTTTTTTTTTTTTTTGGTGGGGGGGGGTTGAAAGATATAAGTATGTTCTTTCATTTCATGTATTTAAAAAATTACCAGATAAGAATAGGGGGCTCCAAACGATCAGACATTTGACGAGCAGAAAATTGGTATAACAATTTACGCGCAGGATTACAAAATAAATATTGCAACCAGAATGAAAATTTTCGTGTCTACTTATACTTGAGATTATAATAAATATCCTGAATCTAATTAAACTTATATTGAAAGCATTTTTATATTTTTAATATAAAGTTGTATTTATTTAATGCTAAATTTTGAAAATTTCAACAATATAAACACCTAAAACATATTTTTTTTTTTTGAATAATAAAAAGGAAATTTTAGATTCAATTTATACTGACTAACATATATTTGGAATATATCATAAAAAATATTCAGAAGTTTTTGAGATATAGTGCGCGTTATGATCAAAACGTTATTTGGAGAAAAATGACCTCAAAGTTTAGGAAACGCCACAGCAATTGAGTGGATATAATTCTAAGAGACATAACTAATGTTCTAACGGGAATTTCAAAGAAACAATTATATCAAAATGTTCAGAAAGATAGTAGTTTAACATGAAAGATAGTAGTTTATCATCTAAAATATTAAAATTCTGATAATTTTGAAACTTTAAGAGACATGAGACTGCTTAAGAATAGTCTGCTTTTAAGAACGATAATACAGCGAGAGCAGATGTGGTTATTTTTCGATAGCATTATTTTGTAATAGCAATCTCCGCTTTTTTAAATTACGAAATTCTGTGATAAAATAAGTTAAAGATTATTATTGGAATAAGTAGTATTCCAACATATGAATCTTTATGCCCCCAAATAACATTCTTAAATTGTTTTTCGAAAATTTAGAGTGAGTTATAAACTAACTATTTTAATCTCATTTCTAGTTATTAAATGTTACTACACTTTCACATAAAATACCAGTATTTTTATGTAGAAAAACTCGAGTAGTGTAACCATCTGATTCAAAAAGCCGAATTTTTCTCTAAGAATATCCTGGTGTGTATCTGATCTAAACTCAGCGAAATTCCCTGACCGGTAGCAACCCGTATTAACCCTCCATCCGCGGGAAAGGCCATTTCCGCGTTCCAGTGGGTTACTTAAAAAAAAATCAGATTGCTTGATTCCCACGACTTTTTTTAAAGCGTATAATGCAGCTTATTCTCGCATTATTTAATCTGTAATTACTTAAAGTGACTATTTCTACTTCAAAAAAGTGGCGGGAATCAAACAATTTTCACTTTAAAACTGTAACCCACTGAAAAAGTCGCCCGCGTCTGGAGGGTTAACAAGGTACAATCGCGAAGAAAAAAGTAAATACCCCCCTACTAACTCTGCAACTACTTAAAATAAAAGAAAGTTCTGGTACCGAACGATTAAAAATAAAGTCTACTTTTCAGTGGTGTACAAAAAAAATTGCTTAGGGGGCCATCCATAAATCAAAAACAGATCAAACTTTCTTTTTTCCTTTGGCAACACCCAAGTTTTACAATATATTTTAATTTTTTGTTTCAAACTATACCTAGAAAGGAAATTGCAACTCATCTGCATGATAATTTGAAGTCGTTTGGATGATAACTTTTTGAATTATAAACAGTCAAAATTTTGAGCTTCTAACATTAAATTACATTTTCATATTTTTATTAATATCTCATGAAATAGTAATAACAATGTGATAATTCTTATTATGCTTATAATACTAAATACCCAAACATAAGTACATTGAATTTGTAATTTAAAAAAATATATAATATGAATTATGAAATTAATATTAGAAAAAAAATAAGAATTGCAACCTACAATTTTTTTTGATAGATTTATATTTATTATATCCTGTTTTATGAGTCTCATGATTTTTCTTCCAAGTACTTTTAAAATTATGTTTAAAAAACGTCAAAATGGTGGTTTAAGGAACCGTTTGTGATCTGCAGAATAGCATATTTAGAAAAAATATATTTTTCTCATTTTACCGAAATATTTGTGCTGCAAGAGTCGAAACATATTACGCGAGAGAAATGGTCATATTGACAATAAATAACACATTAGTAGAAGTGATATAGTCATTCTGTAGTATTTCAACAATCGAGTTACGGAATTCAATTTGGATACTGCCTCTAAAATATGTTCACTTTAAAATAATATTTTTTTCTGAAACTAGTCGTACGAATTTCATGAAAATTTCTATTTAGACTAATTGAAGGGTTGGAATTTATTTATGGTGTCAAACTTAGGTATTGCTGTTGAATAAAAAACAAAGTTCGGGTTCATTTTCATATGTAGATGGCCTTCTAAGCAAATTTTATCGACCCCTAGTTCCATGAGTACTAGTAGTGTAAGTCACTTATTTTATCAGTCTTATTGATTTATTATGTATCATTAATTGAATAACGCGAAGCAAACTTTTCGAAAATAACGGTGACCAACAACAATATCAGTTATCTGCAATGTGACTTATACTACAAAAACCCATGGAACTAGCCGCAGATAATTTAAAAGTAGACCTTATTTCTCACCGTTTGGTACCTGTAGCTACCTTCTACAATAATTTGTTCCAGAGTTAGTAGAGGTGTTTACTTTTTTCCCACGACTGCATGTAAATATTCCTTTGATATTTTAAGGAGTTTTTGATCCGTTTTTGTACGTTAGAAAAGGTATTTATTATTAAATATTTTATTCGTTTATTAAGCTTTCATTTGAAAAAAGGAGAGTATTAATACATTTCTTCCAAATTTTACGCTTTTTCGCTACCAATAATATTTAATAGAGATTTTCGCCTTGTTTAATCATGAGATTTCGACGATTAAATAAGAAAATATTTAATATAAAATTTAGCGGTAAGATGAAAGCGTAAAAGTTGGCAGCTATGTTTAATACCGGGTGCGCATATGTACCTATTTTAGAATACCAGTGTCGCGTAATAGTAAACTTCACTATATTTAACTGCGAAATTCTGCAATTAACCCCTTGGAGACGAGCGACACGTATACGTGCCGCATGGAGCGCTCAGAATCCTTGTTTTTCCTCACGAGTAAAATTTTACTGTAAACTTTGCCTTATTTAATCAGCGCATTTTTCCGATTCAACAAGACACAAATTTCTGTTTTTAAAAAACGGTGACAAAAGATTAAAAATTTCGTAAAAGGCTCCCGTCCCGAAGGGGTTAAATGAAAAAATAATTGTATTTGGAAACAGTGGTATTAAAATATAAGCATCTCAATTCCACCTTAATTAAAATTTCCGCTGTAATCATATTCGCAGACATTGGCAGGGAGATTGCTTATGTTGTAACACTATTGTGAAACAGCAGAACCTGACTACGACCGGTGAAAACTTTCCCCAGTAAAAATGATTATATATATTTGCCTTAATTATGACAGAAAATTTGCATGAATAAAACGTTTAAATAAAGTGGATATTTCTATTCCAATTTTTCATAGCTACCAACTCTTCGGGTTTTTTTGTACCACAAAAATTTAATAGAAACGTTTGCCTTTTTTTTTTTTAAATAAAGAATTTAACACTAGAACGCCCGGAAGAAGTCGATACGATTCCGACCATATGATTAAATGTAAATTGGAACCATAAATTCTTTCATAAAATAAGTTAAATTCAAACCATGCAGATTTACGTTAAATAAATCAGTCAAATAATTTTAAATAAAACTTCTGGTATAGAATATTTTTATGAAACTTGAATAAAATTTCCGGGCGTTCTAGTGTTAAAGATCAAATTTACTACTAAATTTTTGTGATACAAAAAAGGGTACGGTTAGGCAGATATAAATTTACTGATGGAAAACTGCCCGGGCGATAATCAAGCCATGCGGGTCTTTTTGCAGTTGAAGCTTCAGCAGTTTAATGGAATGCCTATTCCTCTTTATTCAAACTTCCATGGATATTTCCTTTCACGTATAAAAAAAGAAAAATTCCCAGGTTGTAACTCTAGTAATTTATTGTAATCTCAGCGAGAAGCCTGCAGCATTTTTCTTGTTTGATATATTATTATTATTATCATTATACCGGATGTCCCAAAAATGACTGATGGATTTTAAAATTCCATGACTTGCAAATGGTGACAGATATTAAAAAAAAATTCTTGCAGGAGTGATATGTAAGATTTCAAGAGTTTTTATGCTGCGATTCCCAGTTTTAGTTGTAAATAGCATCGATAGATGGCGCTGCAAACAATAACCGCTAAATCCAGGCTCTGGTTTTCGGCCTCTCTCTTCTTCCATGCGAAGAAAGGAGATTAACCCCTTAAGGGGCACCGGTGTATATTATATACCACCTACGATTAATGAAGCTTTACACCAGAAAAAAAATTATTAAATTTTACTTTTCTAACTTTGGTGGAAAAAAAAGAATTAAAATTGCTTTTACTTATTTTGAAATAGAATTTTTCAAAGATTCCGGTAAGAATTCAGCATTTCACAAACGTAATTGCTTGCTCCTCAAGGGGTTAAAATGTATTGAATGGATCCCGAAGTACCAAAAATCGGGTCTGGACTGAGCGCCTAATGCTCTTAGCGCCATCTATTGTTTGAAATTTGAACTAAAACCAAGAATCACAGTACAAAAACTCCTGACATTATACATAACCCTCCTGCAAGAATTATTTTAATATCTGTCACCGTTTGGAAGTTATTGAATTTTAAAATCCATCAGTCATTTTGGGACACCGGGTATATTGATATGATTCTTTGAAATAAAAATCAACAATATTTTTTTTATTTTAATTATTTTAATTTCCGGATCCAAGCGATTCATAACTGCTTAGCTGCAATTAGCAGTTACTAACTATTTTGCAGAATTATTTATATATCCAGTACCAAAAATCGGGTCTGGACTGAGCGCCTAATGCTCTTAGCGCCATCTATTGTTTGAAATTTGAGCTAAAACCAAGAATCACAGTACAAAAACTCCTGACATTATACATAACCCTCCTGCAAGAATTATTTTAATATCTGTCACCGTTTGGAAGTTATTGAATTTTAAAATCCATCAGTCATTTTGGGACACCCGGTATATTGATATGATCCTTTGAAATAAAAATCAACAATATTTTTTTTTTATTTTAATTATTATAATTTCCGGATACAAGCGATTCATAACTGCTTAGCTGCAATTAGCAGTTACTAACTATTTTGTAGAAATATTTATATATCCAGTACCAAAAATCGGGTCTGGACTGAGCGCCTAATGCTCTTAGCGCCATCTATTGTTTGAAATTGGAGCTAAAACCAAGAATCACAGTACAAAAACTCCTGACATTATACATAACCCTCCTGCAAGAATTATTTTAATATCTGTCACCGTTTGGAAGTTATTGAATTTTAAAATCCATCAGTCATTTTGGGACACCGGGTATATTGATATGATTCTTTGAAATAAAAATCAACAATATTTTTTTTTATTTTAATTATTTTAATTTCCGGATCCAAGCGATTCATAACTGCTTAGCTGCAATTAGCAGTTACTAACTATTTTGCAGAATTATTTATATATCCAGTACCAAAAATCGGGTCTGGACTGAGCGCCTAATGCTCTTAGCGCCATCTATTGTTTGAAATTTGAGCTAAAACCAAGAATCACAGTACAAAAACTCCTGACATTATACATAACCCTCCTGCAAGAATTATTTTAATATCTGTCACCGTTTGGAAGTTATTGAATATTAAAATCCATCAGTCATTTTGGGACACCCGGTATATTGATATGATTCTTTGAAATAAAAATCAACAATATTTTTTTTTAATTTTAATTATTTTAATTTCCGGATCCAAGCGATTCATAACTGCTTAGCTGCAATTAGCAGTTACTAACTATTTTGCAGAATTATTTATATATCCAGTACCAAAAATCGGCTCTGGACTGAGTGCCTAATGCTCTTAGCGCCATCTATTCTTTGAAATTTGAGCTAAAACCAAGAATCACAGTACAAAAACTCCTGACATTATACATAACCCTCCTGCAAGAATTATTTTAATATCTGTCACCGTTTGGAAGTTATTGAATTTTAAAATCCATCAGTCATTTTGGTACACCCGGTATATTGATATGATTCTTTGAAATAAAAATCAACAATATATATTTTTTTTATTTAATTATTTTAATTTCCGGATCCAATCGATTCATAACTGCTTAGCTGCAATCAGCAGTTACTAACTATTTTGCAGAATTAGTTATATATCCAGTACCAAAAATCGGGTCTGGACTGAGCGCCTAATGCTCTTAGCGCCATCTATTGTTTGAAATTTGAGCTAAAACCAAGAATCACAGTACAAAAACTCCTGACATTATACATAACCCTCCTGCAAGAATTATTTTAATATCTGTCACCGTTTGGAAGTTATTGAATTTTAAAATCCATCAGTCATTTTGGGACACCCGGTATATTGATATGATTCTTTGAAATAAAAATTAACAATATTTTTTTTTATTTTAAATATTTTAATTTCCTGATCCAAGCGATTCATAACTGCTTAGGTGCAATTAACAGTTACTAATTATTTTGTAGAAATATTTATATATCTTATACTGCAATTATGCTGCAATCTATATTATTCTTATATCGTATTTTTTCCCCTTTCGGGGAATTTTTTATTTATAAAAGTATTTATTTATAATTTGGGGGGAGAAATCTTCTTAAATTACAACAGAACTTACGTAACAGAAGTGCAATTTATTAAAAATGTTCCTCAGCATTATATAAAAGAAACATTTATTCGCATTAAAAAACTCTTATATGTATTCATCTATTTAAAAAATTCTAACAGGTTTTAAATTGCTGTTACGAATTATGTAGTACTTTCAGTCTTAACTTATTTATTTCAGGAAAAAAGAAATTTTCTTCATAATGAGATAAATACTGACACTTTATAAAAGTGATAATATCCTGATAATATCCTCATTAATTAGATAACTTTATATGAAGAAAACGTATTTCTGAAATCTTTCTTGCTAAAAAAAAAATTCAATAAGAAACACGCTTTCTTTAATTAGTTTATGAATATTCAAGCTGATGTAAAAATGGGAAGATCTGATAAGTCTTCATACTTGCCTTTTGTTGTTTTGCTTTTCTGTTATAAATGAAACAGATTGGACCATTCGAAAAGTCGTTTCAGCTTGGAAAAATTCATTCGAACCAGAAAAATTCTATCATTTATTATTATTTTTTACATTAATTCCGATATCTAATACGTTAACACTAGAAGGTTAGAAACACTCAACATTATCCTCTTCAGACCCGAGCTTAAAATAACACTACAAATATATATTTATTCCTTTCGCACAAACGAAATGACACCATAGATAACAGCAAGAGTAATATTTCATAACCCCTTGAGGGGGGAGCAAAAATGTCTCTAAACATTGAATTCTCACCGGAATAATCGAAAAAAAATTACTTTTAAATAAAGAAAAGCAATTTTTTCTACGATATTCCTCCAAAGTTCAAAATATAAAATTTAGTTACAATTTTCTGGGGAGAATCTTGTTTAAATTATGTGAGATATATTTTATCCCACCGTCCCTCAAGGGGTTAACTTCATACTTTAGGGGAATAGTAAATTATGTTTACAAATACGGATTTAAAGTACTAACCCTGTTAAAACACCAATTTAACTATCAGCAACCTAAATATATGCAATAACAATATTAATGTCTTTAACCTTTCACGGACAAGGCATTTCTGCTCCGAAAATATTCAAATAATTAATTCACACCTCAATTTACGAACAAATTTATTTTAAAATATATTAAAAGCTTTTCTTGATGTATATTACGAGATCGAAATTGTACTAAAAATTTACTGTTACCATTTGGCAGTGTGGACACTAAAATTAAGAGTTTGCAGACTGCAAACAGCACCCCTGTAAAGGTTTTAACAGGGTTTGTACGCATCAAGGGATGTAGGGAATTTTAGGTGTTATAGTACCAGAAATTTATTAGAGCACTGGTCGCTATATCTGAAGATATAATTATTTTTCATTAAAGGAGGAAAATAAAACTTTCCAAAAATTCTGGTAACCAGCCCCTGAAGCGTTCGAACACTGATTAAGAAAGTAAATTATGAGCAAAATGTTTTATTGTAAAGCGTTTAACCCTTACCGGCGCGGAGTAATTATGTTTATAAACTGATGAAATAATGGACTGACACCGCAATTTATAAACGAATTTATCAGAAAATAAGAAATTGGTTATTTTCATGCATATTATAATAGGAAAATTTTAGATAAAAATTCTTGGTGCCGTTTGTCAGTTTTGGAATTAAAATTAGGTGTCCTTTTTTAAGGACACCGCGCCGGAAAGGGTTAAGTTAAATAATCATGAGCATTTCTTACTTTCTTCGCCACACTGCCCTCAAAGCATTTTGGAAACTCGGTTGAAAATAACATTTAATTCATAAATGAATATTCATTAGTGCTGACATTTATTGGTTTTGTTTTAAAGCAGAAAAACATTCAGCTATAGAGAAAAGAAGTAAAAATGTAAAAAAAAAAAAACAGTTTAATTTTTGTTAAAAAAATAAATAAATAAAGTATCCATTTGGGTACCTCTGGTCTGAAGAGGTTAGTTAAATAAAGAAACCTATTTTTTATTTAAGTTTTTTAAACTCATTTAACTTTGCGATCTCTGTTTGGAATTTAACACATCCTCCTGAATACTTGGCTTGAACGCAGGCACAAAAATGGCGGCTGCCGAAGATGGATTTTTTTCAGCTTGTGTATGGTTCAGTGTTGCTAATTTGACCTCCAGTTTTATTCTGAAATTTTGAGTTCACACCAGAAATAAAGAATATAATTTTATGTTTTATTTAATGAGAGACATTTGTCGATCTTCTTAAAGTAAAAAATATTCGTTCGAAATATCAGGGATGAATTTGAAATTTTGGATAAGAATCGTATGCCAAACTGGCAACCCTTGTACGGCCCCTCGAATTTCTGTATCAATAGTTTTTAAAGGTTTTTTGGTTTATTTTTATGATATTAAACATGTCAATGATTTTTTTACAAAATACTGGTGTCCAAATTTATAGAACCGTACATTTCAAATAAATCCGCCATCGACAGCCGCCATTTTTGTGTCAGCGCTCTGACCTAGTAAAGGGTGGTGAATTTAACTTATTTTATGCAAATAATTCTGGCTAGAACGGATATTTAATAATTTAGTCGCTGCCGAATCGACTCAAGCTGTAGATTTTACTGTTAAACGAGAAACATTTATTAAATAAATGTGTATTTTTCGTATGTTGCGGTCATCTAATTTGCATATATTAATTTTTATCCACATCATCCATCAAACACAATTTATGGTTCAAATACGTTTATTTATGATAGAGTCATCAACGAAGAATAATTTTTCAGCTACAAATTCTGTTCTTAGTTAGACAACAAAAAATACAATTGTAAAATAGCATGACTAAATATATTCAGGAAATATCTTTTTCATTTTACTCATTATTAGCTTCTTAGACTATTACCGTTCAACAAACGTCTGCTATATCATTACGATAGGTAATTTCCTGAAACAAGACATGTTTTTTTTTTTTTTTTGATGTTGTCATATCGGAAATTTAAAGAGAATCATCTGAAGTGCTTAATAATATATCATGTAAATGTTTAAGAATGTCATTGCTGAATTATTTGACTATTATCATTTTATTATATAAGTATGACATACTCACGAAAATACTATATTTTCGTTTAGAACAAGAAACGTATTTATATCATTTCCAGTTCACTTTCAATTGCAAGAAGTTCTAAATAAACAGAATAAATAAAAATAAAAAAATAGAGTGAAATACAACGATAAAAAGAATGATATGTTTTTTTTAATTATTTTAATTTAAAAAATTACTTTTTATAGTGAAAGGATCAATCAAACTGCTGTAATCGCGTAGCCATTTTCAATTAAGAAGGGCGTTGAGCTGTGTTGCCGCATCTGGATGATTTATATTTTAGGCATTGGTGTGAATTCAATATTTCAAAATAAAAAATTCGCTAGATGTGGCGACACTGGTGTTAATGCTCCCAAACTTGTCGAAACAGCTGATCAAGTTTGCTAGTTCGGCCTTCCTTTCATTTAGAAATAGCGAGTTTATGCCACAAGTTCCGAAAAGTAATTTTTGATTCATTTAGTGACAGACAATTCGTGATTACATTGATAAAAATATCTTTTATTAATTTTTCGTATGAACTTTGAATTTTGTATAAAAAATGAGGCCAAACTGACAATCTTGCAACTGACGGCTATTTTCTTGATTGATTGATTAAGTAGGATCAATTTCATATTTGAAGATCTATTTAAATAAAATTCTTCGAAAAAAAAAAAACACTACTCTTTACCACATGTAAAGTACTTCTATTATACTTTAATGTTCTTTTTATTTTTTTGTGCTAGATATCAGATGAATATATCGTACCAAAAAGGGGTACGCATAATACGGCAAAAATTGTTAAAACTTCAAACATGTAGACAGATATTCTTAGTATGCGTTATACACAGTAGCGCGCATTAAGTTTTGATTTGATTTGATAGCCTAAGAGGGGCTGATCAGACAAGGGTCTAGTCTGTAGAGCATTTTATTCCTCCCGGTCACCTTTATTAAAGTTTATAAAAAATACAATGAAAAAGTTACAATATTCAGCCGGAGCTGTACCCGGCGGGGCGCCTAGGCGCTGATTTGAAAATAAGTTTGCTCTAGAAAAAAAAATAGTAATTATAAGCTATTAGTCGAGGCAATAGGGAATTTTACCTAGCAAAATTAATGGTAGTACTGGAAATCGGCTTTCTAGATGTTTAATGGGTTGCTGAATCCGAATTTATAACTTCCCACCAAAATTTTCTCCGGCAACCTCCCCAAATTTTGGTAAAAAGCCCCCCCCAAAAAAGGTTTTTATTAAAAAAATCAATTTCTTTATTGTTTTAGAGAAAAAGTATCTAGAAATTCAGAAAGTAGACAAAATTTCCAACAAATTAGATACATTACATTATGGGTTAGGATGAAGGAGGAGGGGAGGATCTGCCTCGGAACATGCATGCGGTGCTGCGTAAACGAAGTTGCACAATTCCACTTAACCACTCACACGTTTACATTCGCCCTCCCATCTCCACTCCGAACTGTTTCTATAAGGTTTACTTTAAGATTTTTAGGTCGCTGAATCCGATTTCTCAACTTTCCCCCAAAAATTCCGCCCCGAACCCCCCCTAAATAGTTGTTTTTAACCTAAACTTCTTATTGTTTTAGGGGGAAAGCATTACGAAATTCAGAAACTAGACAAAATTTGCAACAAATAGGATATATGACATTATGAATTAGGATGAACGGGGAGGGTGAGGGCTACCTCTGAACATGCACTGCGGCTTTAGGAGCACTAAATTATGACGTTCAGGCAATTGGGGATTTTATCTGGCAAAATTAATACTAGTTCTGGATTTCGACTCACTTTATGTTTTTGGGGTCGCTGAATCCGAATTTGTAACTTCCCACCAAAATTTCACCCGGCAACCACCCAAAAAATAGATTTTTTGAAAAAATTTAGTTTTTTGAGAAAAGCGCGCGGGGAATGTTCCGAGGCAGCCCCCTCTCTCTCCGTTTATCCTACGTCATAATGTCATGTATCCTATTTGTTGCAAATTTTGTCTAGTTTCTGAATTTTGTAATGCTTTTCCCCTAAAACAATAAGAAATTTAAGTTAAAAACAACTATTTGGGGGGGGGGGTTCGGAGGGGGGGGCGAAATTTTGGTGGTAAGTTAAAAATTCGGATTCAGCGACCGAAAAAACTTAAAGTAAACCTTATAGAGAAAGTTCGGAGGGAAGATGGGAGAGCTAATGTAAACGTGGGAGTGGTTAAGTGGAATTGCACAACTTAGTCCACGCAGCACTACGGCGCATGTTCCGAGGCAGATCCTCCCTTCCCCTTCATCCTAAGTCATAATGTCATATATCTAATTTGTTGAAAATTTTGTCTACTTTCTGAATTTCTAGATACTTTTCCCCTAAAACAACAAAAAATGAATTTTTTTATAAAAACCTTTTCTTGGGGGCTTTTTACCAAAATTTGGGGGTGTTGACGGGGGAAATTTTGGTGGGAAGTTACAAATTCAGATTCAGCGACCCAAAAAACATCTAGAAAGCCTATTTTGAGTACTACCATTAATTTTGCTAGGCAGAGTCCCTATACGATCTCTATTGCCTGGACTATATGGTCTAAGAGCAGATCGGCTCTGCCAGGGAAGAACACTCAACACGGCAGGCGGCAGAGAATGAGAAGAAGTTCTGCATTGGGAATTGCAGCTGCCGGCTACTAGGTAAGGTTTGAGAGATCTCTGAGAAAAAGATACCCAATTATCCGCCAAAACTATAAAGTAGGAATTTTCAAATTTCATGTTGAAATTCGTTTGCCACCACAAATTTAGAAAGATAATTTTCGCTTTATTAAAATAACAAAATTTCTGCCAATAAGTAAGGCAATTTTTTTAATTCTAATATAATGGTGTAAAAGTATTTTATTTACTCGTTACGTCAACGCAACACCAGCGGGTAATGGGGGTAACACTATATATACCAGCAGGGCCTGATTACTTACGCCAATAAAATTTAACAGAAATGGGCGTCTTATATAAACGCCATATTCATAGAAAATTTCTGTAATGGATAAGGCAAATTTTCCTGTTATTTTTTACTGGTGGGAATGTGGCGCGTTGGTTATCAGGTTCAGTATGCAAAGGGGTTCGTACGTGTCAAGGAATTTTTGCAGGAATACTATCAGTATTTTTTTATAAGAAAAGAATTCTTGTTTAAGTACGAAAAATTGTGTCTTCTTTTAAGGGGAGCTTTTCCATAAGAAAATACTGGCCGAAGAATTGTCTGGTCTGCAAAATTTCAGGAGCCGTACGAAATATGTACCAACAACCAATTATTTAACTGGTAACAGATAAAAAATTTTCAATTTAAAACCAGAATTATTTTCATAAAATAAATAATAGATAACTCACATTTTAACAAGTGCAATACCTACAAATTGTGATGCGATATTATCATGAAAAATAATAGTTATTATAATTTTGCTTACTTTTCATTATTAATTATTTTATTATTATTTCATAAAAAAGCTCTCTTCGTCGGCAACCCTTTATTCTTCTACTCTACTCCGACTCTTTTGCGGAAGCAAGATTCCCAGGTGCCCAGCCACGTCCCGAATGAAAGACTCTCTAACGAAAGCCAGATTGAAAAAAAAAATCAAAAATTGAAACCGGACAAATTTAAAAAGGAAATTACACAAATTAAATACACCGAAAAGCGGAAAGGGTTGGACCTGGGGCGATGAAGCTACCGAACGACACCCGAGCCACTTCTAGCCTATTATTATACTGAAAACACTGACATGTACAATAAGTTTACACGTCATGATTATTTTTCTAAAAATTGCATGAGAGTTGACACCTCACTGAACATCTTAATTAATATCTATGATGAAACAAAGATATATAGAAAGTGGTAATTCTAGTAATTGACTCTTATTATTATAGTATTTACAGATATTAATTAAAAGCAACGATTTGGATCAGGCTATATAAGGATATTAAAAGAAATACTGGTTTATATATATTGAGAAAAAGAAAACAACAACAAAAAATTATTTAGAGAAAAAATTGTGTATTTTAAGATAGATAATTCTAAATTTTCTATAATAATTTCGTATCGATACATTTCCATTCTTTAAAAAATTAATTATTAAAAATTGTAATTAGCAATTACACAGAAGTATACTTTTGGATAATTTTCACGAAAATTAAATGCATATCTTTATTCTAAGACATATTTTTTCGCCATAATTGAAGCATCTAGTAAGGATGACCAATACAACTAAAAAAAGTGAAATTCGAATTAGAATTAATCCATTAATCGCAAAACTATAGAGGTTTTCAATTTTTTAGCAAAACGTCGTTTGCTACCATAAATTCTGAAAGTTAATTTTCTCTTTTTGATCTAAATATTTTGTGTCTTTAAGTAAGACTAATTTTTTAATTGAAAAAGAGTGGTGGATAAGAAAATAATTTAAGCATGTGCATTTATTTTTACCATTGCGTCCACGCTACACCAGCGGATAATGAGTTAATATAAGGCTGATCAACATGCACTGTTTCCGCTTACTCAGTAATTCACAATTTATACTACAAATCTTAAGATTATTACGTTATGTATTGAATTATATCATAATAAAAATCTGTCTACAGGTTAACAGATTTATGTTTAGCGCTAAAGTGCGGTTCCAATATTGATAACAAAAAGTTTATTTTAATATAAAGCATTTTTGTTCAAGCCACTAAAAAATATGCATTCTGGCGTTTAACCGCTGCCATTGAAATACTCAAGGCCAGAGGACACGAGTGTGACGTCACCACTAATCGACCGACTTTTTCCTAGTGTTGAAATTCACACCGGGAAAT
Source organism: Maratus speciosus (assembly GCA_963932465.1). Lineage (NCBI taxonomy): Eukaryota > Metazoa > Arthropoda > Arachnida > Araneae > Salticidae > Maratus > Maratus speciosus. Next base: position 242,551,365 of record OZ010794.1, read on the forward strand.
TTTGACTACCAATTTTCTTTTATTTTGTTTGTGGATTATATATCACCTTATAAAACAATAATAACTATTTAAACTTACTGGTGACAATTCAAATTCTCTAAATAAAAATTCAGCCATATGCGGGATGTCACAGTGTTGCCATATCTGGCTGATTTTTTATTGGGGGATTCCAAATTCTCCCCAGTAAGTTTAAATAGTTATTATTGTTCTATAAGATGATATATATATTCCATAAATAATATAAAAGAAAATTGCTATTCAGAATTTTCTGGCATGAATTTCAACACTTGTGAGAAGTCGGTCGATTAGTGATGAAATCACAATTCGTGCCATCTGGCCTTGATTATTTCGATGGCATCGGTTTAACAGATACAGGTTTCATAATGATCTACCACGATTTTACAACAGGGTTTTTTTCTTATTTAATCTCAGAAAAATATTAGAAATTCTGTGAATAAAACGAGGCTATTACGAATTCTAAAATTTGAAGATTAAATAGAAAATTCATAATCAGAAAGATAAGTGGTACTACATAATAAAATAAGTGACGTGTGAATATTATGTGATTTGGCATAAGAGTGTTTCTAAAAACTTTAAAGTTATTTAAATTCACTTTAAATGTAGCTGTGGTGGCACATACCTTTAGCGAAGCCAAATAAATAAATAAAGAGAACACACTTTCGAAAATGATTGAACTGTACACTTCCTCCATACCGTTGAACATTCGTCAACAATCAACTCAGAATAATTTATATTTATAATTAAAAAAAATATATTAAAATGCAGTGGCAGAAAAAAAAAACATGCATTTTATGTTTTGAGAGTGTGGATTTTAAAGTTTATCTCCTTATCGCAAAGTTTATACTCTGCGGCATAATAAAAAAATTGACGAAATATTATGGTTGATCTTTCGACATCAGGTTCTTATCCAAGCAGACCTTTGAATAAGTGTGATTTGGCATAAAGTGTTTTTATCAATAAAAAAACCCGGCAATTTTACTCAAGTTTTGTAAAAATATTTTACACCAGATTTTTTATTTAGAATTTTTATTTAAAACTGTTTAAATTGTTAAACATTACATCTTTATTGTATTTTTTAAATTAATTTTTTGAAGAAATGTCTGGTTCGAACCGAAATCTATTCATTTAGTAGGGTTCAAATTACCCCTCGTGGTCATTTTAGTGTAACAGACCTCAGCAAAAGTTTAGAAACAGATGATATTTAACCTTTAAATAAAAAATACGAACTCTTGAGTTAAACAAATGGCTATACAATTTTTAAAATATATTTTAAAACATTTTAGGATGTAGATAATAGTTTTAATGTAAGATAATATTTAATATAATTGAAAAAAAGGAAATTAGTATAAATCAAAAGTTTATACACTTTCTTGATTTTTGGCTAATGTTCAGGGAAAATATAATTTTCAAACTTATGGCGTCACTTGCATGAAGCATTTAGGTATGCACATATAATGATAGCTTCGGTTAGTGAAGATGCCGCAAGCTAGAGAGATACAGTCAGATGAACTAATTGAAATATGGAAGCTGAAATTGAAAGGGAAGACTGTTGCAGAAATTTCAGCTACTTTGAATCTTTCAAAGAAGTCTGTCTACCGAGTACTGTCTAAGGGTGACTCCTTCAAAGCAAAATATTGATCTGGAACTCCTCGTGTGACCAGAAAACGAGATGATAGAAAGATCCATAAACTGGCATCTACACAAATGATGAGTGCTAGTCACTTTAAAAGTGAAACAGGACTTTTTGTGTCAACGGATACGATTCGAAGATGAATTAAGGAAAGAGGAAAATTAGTTTACAAGAAATTGAAAAAATAGCCAGCCCTGAAACCTCACTACAAATAGACGAAAATGCAGTGGGCTCCCAAGCATGTTTCATATGGACCCCAGTGAGTGTACTGTGCTAGTCACTGACGAAAAAAACTGGAATTTGGATAGTCCAAATGGGTGGACATACTATTGGCATGACATGCGTAAAGATCCCCAGACTTTCTTTAGTCATCAACAAGGGGTGCCTTTTTAATGATTTGCCCCTCATTTTTCGTTAATGCTCAAGTATTTCTGGAGTCCCTCAATGGTCGCCAAACAGCGCGAGACTACATGCATACATTGTAGTACAATTTAAAACCTTCAAGGGCGGTCGTTCATTTTTGGACCACCTAATTTTAATCCCTAAATGCCAAATTTACACCAGAATATTAGAATGATAAATTTCCTTTATTAAGTGCGTGAACAAAAGCTTTTACTTATTTTGAAATAAATTTGTTTGTAAATCCTGGTGCCATTCACTCTTTTCAGCATTTTACGTATAGAAGTACTTTGCCCCTGAAAGGGTTAAGGTCATTCGGTAACCTTTTAGCTGGTCCAAAGTATGGATTTCAGCAAGATAATGTTTCGAATCATGTTGCTCACAAAACAAAAACTTGATTTAACTCTCAGCATATTACTATTGTCGACTGACCGGCGGGTAGCCCTGATTAGAACCTAATCGTAAACCTTTGTGACATCATTTCTAGATCGGTTTACGCAAATTTTGACAATATTCTTCCGGTAATGAGCTTCTGTTGAACATGTTTTGTTCGAAATAGACTCCCAATTGATGCAAGATTTAGTTTCTTCCATGGAAAGTCACATTTTCGCACTAATTGCGGACAATGCAAGTGCAGTTAGATTTTAATTTATGGTTCTTTTCCTGTAAATATACAGATTGTCTGCACTTTTGCCACAATGTTAATTTTGTTTTCTTTTGTCATTATATATTATGTAAAGTGTATAATTTAAAATTTATTGTTTGCGAATAAAGGATAAGTCACAAGTAATATATAACAGTTCAATTAAAACAATTCGTTGCATACTTCTCAGTACAGAAGCGTAATCGATCATTGTCTAAACTTTTGCTGCGCACTGTAAATACTTAAAAGTAATTAAAATTCACTTTAACCCTTTGAGTGACGACGTTTGCAGTCTGCAAACGGTTAGTTTTGATGCCTAAATTGCCAAATGGCACCAGTAAATTTTATTTAGAATTTCGTTTTCATAATATACGTGGGGGAAAAAAAAGCTGTTGATTATTTTCAAATAAATTTGCTTGTTAATTGCGGGGCGAATTAATTATTTGAACATTTTATATCAAAAATGTCTTGCCCCTGAAAGGGTTAAAGGTAGCAGTAAAGCCAACGTTTTGTAGTGAAGCCAATTAGATCGTTCTTTAAAAATGGAATAAAAGGAAAGTTTTATTTTTATCTTTTACATTTCCTTTTACCAATTCATGAGCAATGATATACCAGTCATGATAGTTCTGCCGCTTTCTACCTAGATACATATTATTGTCAAAAAGTCCATTGTTGACATAGATTTTAAAAATCCCTTACAGTTATTTATATAAAAAGTCATAAACAAGAATAAATTTAGCTACAATGTTCAAAGAACTTTCAGTTAAATTCTGTTTTTTCGCTATTTGGTTAAGAATTTGCTAAATTTAGGACTAAATTTAAGGGTGATAAAAGCAATAGAGGAAATTCATTGCTACTATTGTTATGATATCGGGGGCTGATTATCCGTGACAGGCTACATTTTTTATTTATTTTTTTACCACGTACTGACAGACACAGTTACACTGTAGCAAGAAAGAATGTTTCGATAACATCAAGAAAATACCTACATTAATTAAAGAAATATAGCGCGTATAAAACATATACAGGGAGCGAACACTTTTACAGCAATTTTTTAATAGAATTTCTCTTCTAATTTAACTTCAGCTAAAAATATAAAAAAAATCTGCGAATAAAAGAAATAATTACGAATTATCCATTTAATTATTAAATTAAGAAATTCTTATTTTAAATAGCGTTTCCAATAAACCAAAGCACCTTGCATATGTTATAAAATTTCTAAAATGTATAGAAATGAGAAATTAATTTTTCAAAAATATCCTTTTAAAACACCTGCGCCCAAGCATAATACTGTAGTTGAAATATCTATCTATTTAATTCTTTAACATTTCAATTATTTTTTTCTTTTCAAAGTAGATGACATTAAAAACATTCCTTTCCCTTCATAATGAAGTTTTCTGAAAATAGATGAGATATGATATATCAAAGCATATCTTAATTAATACTTATAAGATATGGCAGAATAATGGTGCAAGGAAAATAAAGTTTTATCAATCAATGTGTTTTAGGATTCTGTGAAAAGACATTGTTTAAAAATAAAATCTTACTTTTTAAGTAATATTTTATTAAAAAATAAAATCTTACTTTAAAAAAATATTGTTTAAAATTTAGATATTACTTTTAAAAAAAGCATATAACGCTCTATTTTATTATATATGTTGTTTTCCACTTTTGAGTAACAACGTATAACGCGCACATTTGATACAAGAAAATTTAACGAAATTTACATGTACGCCTAATAGGTTACAAACATAAAATATTAATAAGAAAAACTTGGACTTACGCTGTCAAATTTATTGATTAAAAACACATACGATACTCATCAGTGTACAACATAAATAAAAGCTATATTAAAAACACATTAAAAATACACCCAACGTTTCGTGCTTTTTCTAATGAGCCATCACCAGATGAGGGGCCCGTCCCCTGATGATGGTTCATTAGAAAGAGCATGAGACGTTAGGTTCATTTTTAATATGTTTTTAATATAATTTTTATTTATGTTGTACGCTGATGAGTATCGTATGTCTTTTTAGTTAATAAAATATTAAATATTAAGAAGAATGCCATTTTCTTTATAAATATATTACACCCATATTCATGGCTGGAGTAGCACAGTTGAAGTTTATTCCAACAGAGCGAAAACTGTCCAGACCAGGAATCGAACATGGATACATGGCATCCCGTGCCAATGCTTTACCTGTTAAGCTATCCGGACGATACCTGGATGACATAATTGACTCTTATTTGTTGGACATGCAGCGCTAGATTCATTCATCCGAGCTATAACTATAGTATGAATGTGATTAGCAGCCTTGAATATGATATACTCCAGTTGGTGAAAATGTTCGCTCTCTTCATTATATTACACTCTTTATGTTTTATTTATATTTTCTACTTTTTAGTTGTGAAGGGCAGTATGAATGATTTTACTACTCGAATGAATCATCCGAGGATGCGCAAAAGCATAGCTGCAAACATTTGTTCATTTATTATTATTACGATGAGCGAAGCTAATCCTCTACTAGGCTACACAAATTACATTTTGTCGTACACTTTACAAAAAAAAAAAAAAAAAAACTATTTAGTATTTTGACTTGAATTTAAACATAAAAATAAATTATGATCTGTAGATTTGCAAAATATTATTATTATTATTATTATTATTATTATTATTATTATTTTACAGAATAACTTAAAAAAAAGTTATTATTTTACATGCTTTTCCATCACGGACGTATTTTTGCAAATAAAAAATGAACACGCCTATTTTCAGAAGAAAAAAAAAAATCCTCGGGTTAGCCATTATAGATAGAATCATGATTAATTAAATAGTTTAGCGATTAATTTTATGAAATTTTTAAAATAACTTTTTATAAAAGTTACAGCATCTTTTTAACGAATTACAATTTGTGAAAATTCAATTATTTACATTCAATTATAAAACTATTTATCAGTGTTAAGAATTCAAATACACAATTTTTTCTTTTTATGTGAAACTAGTTACGCAGACGATACTTACGCTTATTAGAAGAATTATATTATGATTTTTTTTTTTTTTTTGTAAAGAGGTAACAAAAGTATTGTAAAGAAAGAAAATTAATTATTAACTTCGTTATATAAAGCGTTATTCGAATTCGAAGATCGAAAATTGAACCAAATGAAACTTATTTACTATTAAAAAGTAATTACTATTAGTAATATTTTTAATGTGTTTGCCGTATAAAAACAATTTATTTAATGTATTATTTCTATTATAAAAAAAAAAATGCCGAGAAAACGTACACTTACTGGTTGAAAAGAATAATGTTTCGCGAATCCAAACAAAGTATAGTTTTTGCTAGTTGTTATTATTATTCGATTTCTACAAGAAATTTTGAATCGCAAGAGAAGTTTCTTATTTCAAATACAATTAATTTAAGGGGTCAGGTAACCTTTGAAGCGTCCAAAAATCGATTTTCTTTAAATAGCTTGTAATTAAATATGACTCTTTGGGAATATTTAACAACAAACCCGATACAAAAGTTCTCATTAGAAGAGAAGTTATGTCTAAAACACTTTGAGTTTTTGCTATATGATCAAAGGGTTTTGCAATCTTTCAAGACAATTTTCTCAAAACAGCGATTTTGATCATTGCGCGCATGATTTCTGAAAAACGGTTGCCTAGAATTTCACGAAATATTTGGTGGATGTTTTAAACATACAGAAACACAAAATGACCTATTATTATGTTTCTCAAGTAAGAAGTTTAGAATTCGTGGCTACTTTTGTATAAAAAAAAATCTCGATATTTCGAATTACTCTATTTTTTTTTCTCGGATCTACAAGCAGTGATAGAACAGTGGCGCAGCAATTGAGCGATTGTCACCACTAAATTTTTATAGTATTCATCGCCTTCAAAAATCTCAGAAATTCTGTCCTGAAGTTAAATAAGGAATACTTATAAAATTTTGCGGTGTCTATTGATTCTCTGCTGCTACACTGTTCCATCACTGTAAAAGTTTTATTTTTTTTTCATTGTAGTTCATTTTTAAAACACATTATATCTGTACTCCTTATAAAACTCTTGGCTTGTTTCAGCCATTCAAATGGAAAAATCATGCGCGCAATGCATGCAATAATAATTCTTTCATAAAAATTGTATTGTCTTTAAAAATAAATTAAAAAAAAAAACTATATATGTGTATACAAATACAGATTACTGTATAGACCAATCAGAAAATGAATAAAATGCGGGATTCAACTAATAAAAAGCTTCAGATATGTTTTTGATTTCCTACCCTGACATAGGACAATAACCATTTTTCCAAATGGTTAAAAAAATATATAATCGAAAACTTTTTTTCAACATCAAAGATTTGTTTCTAATTTAAAAACTGGTGCTGGCGATTGATAAAAAAAAAAATGCTATTGGCGATATTTGCCCGCAATGCATTACGTTTGCGTCTAGTTAACATGAAAGTACGAATAAATAAATAAATAAACGTATAAGGGTGTTTTAATGTTATGTTTAGAAATGAAATGTCATGGACAAAACCGATGATAGTCCACTTTTGTGATATTTTGAGACGACAGGGCTATTTGTAAGCTTAAGCGACGTATTATCGTTTTGCACCATGCGATCAAGACAAAAATGAAAGTAATATATCGGAAAACACAGTTGGAGATATATATGAAAGACGAAAAACTTTAAAAATCCTTTCAAGAAACATGGTTAACCCCTTAACCACTTCGAGACGATCGTCTTTTACAAAAATTTCAATCTTTTATCCCCGGTTTTCCAAAACAGATTTTTTTTTTCCCTAATTGAATCTAGAAAATTGCTCGAATTAAATAAGGCAAAATTTGAAATAAAAATTTACCGGTGATAATAATCACAGATTCAGAGCACCTTACGCGGTACGTATACCGGTCGCTTGTCACCGAGGAGTTAACAGTCCCATTAATTTACGGATTAAAAATTAAAATTGCTTATTGGCACCACTTTTTTTGAAAAATAAATATTCACCTTTTTTAATGATAGGTAGAACGATACCATAATAAAGCCAATTACACTATTTTATAAAGCTGTTAGGAATCAAACAATCTGAATAAAATACGCAGCCCGTGAATATGACGGGAACGAGAATTAAGGGGTTAAAAACTATTGCAAAGGGGGAAGAATGAGGAAGGTACTTGAATGAACATAATTAACCATTTAGTGCGCAGCTTTGCATATATGCAAACAGCAGTTTTTTGAATTTAACGGATTTTTTTATTCGTATACATAATCTACACCAGAAAATTAAAATAGTAATATCTGCTTTAATTAATTACAGACATTCCGTATTTAAATAAAGCAAGGTTCGCACACTCCTTGGAATTTCCAAGGACTCTGACACCACTATTAATGATAAGAAAATTTAAATTTAATTTTTAAAACATAGAAGTCGCAATCCCGGAATTTATTCACAGATTTTGCAATATTTTCCTGCTGTGAAATACTTTCAGAATACTGTTAAAATTTAGTGGTAAAACTGTGCGAACCCTGATAAAGCGAAATTTACCATTGAAACTTTCTGGTGTAATGTCAGATTTTTTGAACTATATAATTTCTAGACCGTATTCTATCATGGGAATTAAAGGGTTAAAGATAAAATTTTATGAAATAAATAATTATATAAAATAAGGTATTTGGAGACATACTTCTTCCAATATTTACTAATTTGGAATATTTTAGCGTAAAACAGCTACACGACAGTAGTTTTTACTTATATTGCAGACGTGCAACAGTAGAAAAGATTGACGTATTATATGAAAAATGTATCTGTGATTTTTTTCGTCATTTTTCCTGAGGAATAAACCTTTCAGAGAATTATGTATAACGTTTTCGTAACAAAATAAAAAATCGCGCATTTAACCTCATGGGGACGAGCGTATATGTGCCGCATGAAGCGCTCAGAATCTTTGTTTTTCCTCACCAGTAAAATTTTACTGTAAAATTTGCCTTTTTTAATCAGCGCATTTTCTAGATTCAAGAAGACACAAATTTCTGTTTTTAAAAAACGGTAGATCAAAATTTTCGTAAAAGGCTCCCGTCGCGAAGGGGTTAAGGGTTAAAGATTTTTATAAAGTCGTGAGTGAAGTCGAAGTTCGCAAAAGAAAGAATAATGAATTACTATAATCTGATTAACGGCAAATGTCTTCTTTTTTTCCCTCGATCCTTCAAAAAAAATATATTAATAAATTTGAGAATGTGTTAAATACTTATTGGAAATTAAGTTCATTCTATAGAAATGATAAATTTATTTTTTATAACACTTTATTCGTCATGTCAAATAATAAATATTGGTTGTAGAAATGAGAAAAAGAAATTCAATATGAATTCTCTTGACACACCTACGTGACAAGGAGAAATATCAGTTAAATTATAATTCAATTACTTTTAATATAACATTTCCATTATTTATGCATAATTAAATTTTTTTATGTTATTCCATCTCAAAATATTTTCATAGCAAAATAATTTACTTTACTTTTTAAATGAGTTATTTCATGTCACAATTGATTTTTCTATTCTTTATAAACGCATTAACTGTTTATATGACAAAATTTATGCTAATATATACTTTATTCCTAGTTTTTATTTAAATATAAAAAAAATAATAATAATGATAAATTTTCAGTTCTTTTTCCGAAACATTTAATACAGCTTTTTCTAAATTAATCCTCCAAACAGTAATTTCATGTCATTAATTTTAGATTCATTGTTTTGCTTTATCCATGTAATTTGGAGGGTTTTAGAAATATAAGCTGGAATTTGTGAGTTTTTATTGAATAGGGGAAATTCCATGACTTTTTGTAGTGTAAGTCACATTGCTTATAACTGCTATGTTGGTTAGCCACGTTATTTTCGAAAATTTTTATTCGCCTTTTTCAATTAATGAGATATCTCCCATAAAAATTTTACATGTTTCCATTCTAAAACTCTGGTAGTCAAAAATTTCAGTATGTGACTTACACGTCAAGTTTTCATGGAAATACCCATAGATAAAATTAACACATAGCTGCCAATTGTTACGCTTTTATGAACTAGAAGTATTTAATAGTAAATTTTACCTTATTCAATCACCTTAATCATGTGAATAAATAAGGCAAAAATTTCTATTAAATTTTTGCGGTACAAAAAATCGGAAGAATTGGCAGTTATGTCAACATAATCGCATGGAAATCGATAAAAAGCTTTTGCAGTTTTTTGGTACAAATGTAACCCATTTTCGGCCAAAATAAATATTTTTTTTACGAATATTTTTCACTAATTTTATTTTTCTGCTATTTTTAAGGGTTCTGCAGGGTTCTATAAAATATCAGTAATTCGATTGGAGTAAACACTTTCTGATGAGAAATTTTCAAAATACGCTAGTTTTTTTAAAAAATTAAAACGGTTATTGACAAATTCGACTTCTTGAAAATGTATAATTATTCCACTTGAGATTAATCATATATTTTTATAATGGATTAAAGTTGCAAGTTCTGTAAATAAAATAACTATAAGACAAATTTCATACAAAAATTAAAATATATATATATTAATTGTATATTTAATGGTGCGTTAGCGCAATATTGACAGAATGCATGAAAATGCCGAATGCATTTTATTTTTCAAATAAAATATTATTTTTCCTGCACGAAACTTTTTTTTGTCTTAATGAATGTAATTCAAGCATATTTCTATAAAAATAATACCATATTTTATAAAATTTATATGCTTGGCCTAAAATGGGTTAAGAGGTAGAATGTGCGCCTATGCAGAATAAAACAACGTACTAAACTGATAAATTAAAAGAAAAATGTAAATACACTCATGTCCAAAATAAAGGTCACAAATATAAAATCTGTGAAAACTGATGAACTATTTACTGTGTTGCCACGAATTTTGGCGAAGAGGTATACTACAATAGGAGAAAGAATATAGACACATAACAATGTGTAAAAGATTTTAATTGTGAATTAAGATATAGGATATATCAAAAAGTGTTAAATCATGAATCAGAAATAAAGTGTTTATCTCGGGTTGTGTGACCACCGTGCACTACTATACAAGCCTCACAACGACCACTCATTCTGTTTATGAGGATGTTAATAAATGTTTGTGGCAACAAAGCCCATTCTTCCAAAAGCACGGCTTTTAACTCCTCGCGGTTCCTGGGAGGACGCTGTGCAATGGCTTTTTCCAGACCGTCTGAAATATGTTCAATAGGATTGAGGTCCAGATACTTCGAGGGCCAATTCATACGGCGAATATCCTCTTCTTTAAGAAAATCATCACCAACGTGAGATCTGTGTTGCTTCGCCTTATTGTGCATTAACAAAAATACTTACCCTGGAATAACCTCACATGGGCTTCAGGGATATCATCCCGTTAGCGATATCCGTTGACAGTAGATCGAAGACATGCAGTGGCGTATGACTGCCTTACACTATGCCGCCCCAGACAAGGATTCGTCTGCCGCAAAATCTGTCGATTTCTTTTGCGTATGAGGGATAATAGCGAGCTCCACGTTCTCTCAAGATGAATATTCGACGAGAATCACTTTGCGTGGTGAATCTAGACTCATCATAGAAAAGAACACGTCCCATTCTTGTTGTGTCAAAGAATGATGTCTTCGGCTCCACAACAACCGGGCTCTCCTGTTGGATGCAGTGAAAGGGACACACACGACTGAACGCCAAGAGTAATTTTCAAATCCTTATTATTTATAAATATAAAATTTTGACTATTAATTAAACAGATTGTGCTTTTTAATATACACCAATAGAAACTTAGTAGATTTTCTCCGAAATTGTATAATGTTAAATTAAAATAGCTTTTCTTTTTACTCCATAAGTCATTGCACGCATGATATCTTGAGAACATATGTATCGAATGCTACGGAATTCGATATAGGGGATAAAAACATATATATTTTTAATTTATCTAGTTTTAATTATTTACAGTGATAAGTTTTTTAGTTACGAATATTTATATTTATTAAATAATGTAAAAGTTCGATTATTTTTAAAAATCGAAAAATAGTTTATTCACAAGGTTAATGAAGCAATTTTGAACTAAGAGTAGATCGCTTTAAAATACATATTTGCTTATTATATGTATAAAACTTCATAATAATGTATGTATATTTTCTGAACTTATCATGCGCTCAATCACCGACGGAGTGAAAAATAAGGGCTGGTTTATTTTCATCAGTACACATATTTTGTAAATCTCTAGTCAGTTTCTAATGGTAATATCTTAAAAATCACAGTCTGTTTAATTAATAGACCAAATTTCCTGTTTATACATAAAAAAGATTTAGGCTATATACTAGTTCAAACTTTGAATGATTTTGTTGACTGTCGTCGCGTTTAACCCCTTGAGGGGCGGTGGGATAAAATATATCCCACCGAATAAACACGATTCTCACCAGAAAATTTTAACGAAATTTTATATTTTTAACTTTGGATGAAATCGTTGAAATATTGCTTTTCTTTATTTAAAAATAAGATTTTTCTATTTTTCCGGTGAGAATTCAATATTTAGAGACATTTTCGCTTGCTCCTCAAGGGGTTAATACCTTGAGGGGCGGTGGGATATATTTTATCCCCCCTAAGATTAATGAAGAATTGCACCGGAAATTGTTTATGAAATTTTACTAACTTTGGTGGAAAAAAGTCGGAAAATTGCGTTTCCTTATTTTGAATTTTTTTTTTCTAAATTTCCGGTGGGAATTCCGCATTACACAAACGTAATTGCTTGCCCCTCAAGGGGTTGAAAAGGTACAAGACCACTTAACCCTTTCCGGCACACTGTGCCAGGGTCGGGATACCTAATTTTAATTCCAAACTTACGATCGGCACCAAGAAGATTTTAGTAAAATTTTGCTTTTACAATGAGCATTAAAATTAGCGTGTTTTTAATTTCTAAAAAAGTCGTTTTAAAATTCCGGTGTCAGTCAATTATTTCATGATTTTACAATAAAAATTGCCCGTGCCGGAAAGGGTTAAAATATTAACCCCTTAATTCTCGCTCCCGTCATATTCTCGGGCTGTGTCTTTTACTCAAATTGTTTGATTCCCACCAGTTTTATAAAATAGTGAAATTGGCTATATTTTAGTATCGTTTTTCCTGTCGTTAAACACAGTGAATATTTCTTTTGCATAAAAGTGCTGCTAATAAGCAATTTGAATTTTTCAACCGTAATTTAATTCGAGCGTTAAGGGGTTAATGCAAATCTACACAAATTGGAATTTTAATAAATGCAATATTTTCTTTTTTTTAATTATCCGTTTTTATTCCAAGATTTCCTAGATTTCTAAACATTTTTACATTGAGTATTATTCTGTATTTTGAGATACTGTTGTCATTATTTTTAGGTACTAAAACAGGGTTCGTACGGTTTAAGCTAAAATGCCAGTATTTCTACGTAGGAAATTTCGACTAATAAAATCGCGCGATTCCAAAAGGCGAGTTTCTCTCTAAGAGATTACTACTAGTGTTAACCCTTTCAGGCGTAAAAAATTCTATTCGATAAGTGATGAAATGATTGATTGACAGAATTTACAAATGAATTTCATATAAGGTAAAAACTTGTTTGTCTATACTTTCATTATAAAAGAAAATTTTATTAAAATATTCTTGGTGCAGTTTGTCAGTTTGGAATTAAAATGAGGTGTCAGGCAGTGTGCCCACCGCCCTTGAAAGGGTTAGGTCAGGGTATAGCCCGTGAATTCCCTAACACGTAGATCCCTATAAAAATAATACTATACATGTATTGATTTAACATTATCACTTCGTTTGTGTTTCGATATTTAGAAAACGAATAAATTTAGAAATAAAGAGTTCGCTTAAACCTTTATTGCTCAGACATTTTACAGACGTTTGCTTATTTTTATATAAGTTTAAAAGTAGAAGCTTCATGCTAGAAATAATATTTTACCATTAAAATACAAAACATACTGGAAATATATGCATACATAATCTTAATCTAATAATAATAATACAATATTTTCAAATGACTTTAAAATTTTTTCTATAGTCTAATATCATACCAATAATACTGAAAATAACGACTGACATTAGACGTCAGTAATCGTTAAATTTTTCCTTTTCATGCCTTGAGTTAGCATGTTTCTTAAATGTACAAGACATTTTCCTTAAAAATTATTTAATAATATTCCAAATCTTAACAGAATGCAGACATGTGTTTCAATCAAAAGTTATAATCGTTATCTCTAGAATAATAGTAATAATTAGAAGGCGTAGCAACGATTTTTTTTACTAGTAAATATTCATTAAAAATGACAACTCCAAAACTTAAAATGATAGTTCAAATATCTCTGAGTTATTTTTTTAATAATATCATATCATTTTGTTTGGATGAGATTGCATCACAAAAGATTTCTTTAGAAAGATTGTTACGTCAGTTTTTATATAAGTAATTTTCCTTCATAATTAAGTTTTCTAAAAATAGCACGGGATCTAACATATCAAAGCGTACCTTATAAAATATGCATGAGATAGTCTGGATGGAACAAAAGCGTAAAGAAACACCAGTTTTAGGATTTGATATGTATTATTATTGGAGGCATAGATACATTTTATTTTGATATAATTTGTCTTAGAAAGTGCTGCATAAACAAAAACAGATAATTTTGATTATTGAGAAAAAGATTTCTACGAATTAATTGGAAAAATGAAATTTGCATTTCATGATAATTAATTTGAAAATCTCTGTAATAGATTCACTTTATTACTTCCATATTCTTATTGCAATTAAAGCAAAAATATTACATTTAAGAACTTATTTACGCTGGCTTAAAAAAAATTAAGGAAAAACAACATAAATAGCGATTACTCAAAATGTTACATGTAGATTTTAATAAAACTCAGCCACAATATGCAACACATAGTAAGGTATAAAATAACATTAAAAGAAATTGCCAGACGATTGTGGCGTTTCTTTTAACCTAAATAAATGTACGTCTTTACAAAAATTAATTTTAAAAAAGTCTTAAAATATCATAATTTAAAAAAAGTAAACTTATGATTTAAGTTCATTTACAAAGTATAGGGTAACAGAACAAAGAAGGAAAGTATTTTTGTGAATAATCCTAAAGCAACATAATGCATGAAAATTACCATGCATAAATTATAACAAAAGTTTAGGAAAATTAAATAAACTCTACATAAAAAGGAATACATAGGTGCCAACCTCAAACTAATCTTCCGTAATACTTGAGTTAATTTGACCCTGGTTTAATACGTTTCGAACCAGAATTTTTTTTTAAGAAATGAAAATAAGTATGTTCCACGTATAAACCTGGATTTAAATAAATAAGCATTCATGAAATAAATTTTCTGGTTCGAAATGTGATTAACCTGGGCCAAATTAATCCAACTATTACGGAAGATTAGTGGTAGGTTAGCAGCTATGAGAATATGTGAATAAACCAGGGTTGCCAGTTTGGCCTCCACTTTTATTCTGAAAATCAGAATTCGTACCAGAAATTAAAAATAGCATTTTTTGCTTTAGTTAATGACAGAAATTTTGTGATTACTTAAAGTACAGATTCTTCTCTCAGAATTCCAGGAGTGAATTTGAAATTTCGAATTAAAAGTTGAGGCCAAACTGGCAATACTGGAATAAACTTACATTAATTATTAGGTGAACAAACGGAAGTATCGTTCCTTGCAATTTTTTTGCTGAAAGTGATTTTGAGAGTCGAAGTAACTTAGTTGCGAAAAAGTTGTACCATAAGAGATTATCTTTATAGTATATAAACTATATTAATTAAAATATCAAAGAAATGTTTACAAAAATATTCGATTTCTGAAATGGAATTCATTTAAATGTTTACATACATATTTTGCTATATAGAAAATTGAATTTAACCCTTTCGGGGTAAAGCTTTTTCAATGCTAAAGTGTTGAAGTAAATAATTAGCACTGGAATTGACCAACAAATTTATTTGTAAATATGAAAAATGCTATATTTCATATACATATTATATGGCAAATATTTTACCAAAATTCTGGTGCCACTGTGGCGTTTGGGTATTAAAATTAAGTGGTTTAATAAACATGCCACCGCTCCTGAAAGGGTAAATCATTTTATTATGAGCCAAGTGTAGTAACTATTTCTATATTCGACCATACACCAATTTGCAAAGATTTCTTACTGTGGTACATTTATTTTTCTTTAACCCATTAATGATAGAATTACCTTTCTGGTTAAAATGCGAAAATTGCTTTTCATAGACTATTTTCAGAAAAGCAATCCTTATCTTCTTCCATCTCAAAGTAGTTTCTTTCACCAAATAAAGTTAACATTTTACAATTCAGATTTACTGGTACTCAACACGGTTGCCAGTTCGGCCCTTTTTCAAATTTAGAAGTTCCGAATTCTATCTAGAATGTTCATATTAAATTTTGTGCTTTAACCCTTTTCGGCGCGGAGTAAATCTGTTTCTAAAATGGTGAAATGGTAGAATTTACAAACGAATTTATTAGAGAACAAAAACTTACTTATTTTCCCGTACTTTACAAAAGAAAAAAAATGTAAATATTCTTGGTGCCCTTTTTGTGGACACCGCCAGCTAAAGGGTTCATTAACCCCTTCGGGACGGGAGCCTTTTGCGAAATTTTTAATCTTTTGTCACCGTTTTTTAAAAACAGAAATTTGTGTCTTGTTGAATCGAGAAAATGCGCTGATTAAATAAGACAAATTTTACAGTAAAATTTAACGGGTGAGGAAAAACAAGTAGTCTGAGCGCTTCATGCGGCACGCATACGTGTCGCTCGTCCCCAACGGGTTAATACCACACATTTTTAAATTATATGAGGTGTATATTATATGTTTATTTCTTAATTTCCGGTATAAATCGAATTTTTTGTATTAAAAATAGACAAACTGGTAACCCTTGTATTCAAACAGCAAAAAGTTGGGAACATTATGTGGCCATATACTAATGATAAATATTCATAGGTTAAAATATTCTAGTATAAATATATATATATATATATGGAAGTTATTATATTTTCAAAAACTGGTAAGAATAGGAAACAGATAGTCATCTGGGACGTAAAAATATCAACCCTTAATAAGAGGGTTAATGTAGTCTATCAGACGAAAGCTCCAGATTTTTGCTTGTAGAGCATTTTTTGCAAGGAATTTCCGACAAAAGCCACATAAGAAAATTTGAGTTTATGTAAAAAAAAAAAAATAAAAAAAAAAATAATAATAATAATAACAATTTTCAAGATGCAGTTGTGACAGCTGAAATCAAAGTCATGCACAGTGTAAACAGATGTGCAGAAAATGAAACGTCGTCAGGTATGCATCTTATGTGCTTTAAATTCTAAAATATATTCTTTTGAATGGGTTTTTGTCATTTCATTTCTTTCTTTCATCAATATCACATCATCAATACACAATCAAATTAAAATAATTCACTATATATAAAAAATAACTCAAAAACTTCTCTTTTTGATTCTAAATTTATATTTCTAAGATAATTAAAAATATTATGAGTACATTTAAAATTCACTATGCTGTCCTGAAACAGTTTCTCAAATACGATACAATTAGAATATTGGAAAATTAAAACAATCTTATATGAAATAATATTTGAAAAACGAGTGTTGGACACAATATACCCTCATCAAAAAATATTTTTCAATATATCTATTTATTATAAATTAAAATATTCTTACTTATACACGTTTTTCAAAGCGTTTCTGAGTAATTTAATAATAGAAAATTCTTATCTTAAGAAAATATCATTATCCTACATATTTTGTAAACCCAAGCATCAAAGCACTGCACAAGCGTTGAATTTTCCTGAATGAAATTCTCTTTAATTTGTGCCATCTCTTTTCTGTTACAGTGCAAATTTCATTTAATGTTGTGAACGCTGCAAAGGAGGTTATTACATTAATTTTTATACGTCGAGATTTCAGCTACACACACTGAAGACAAGTTAACTTTCCATTAATTGATTTTTGAGAATCTACAAAGTAACATTTGTATACTTTAAACAGCTGAAGTCAAACTCGTGTCTTTTAATTTCTTATATGTATAATAACCTTTGATTTACATCTATTTGAATGTATATTTCTGTGTATCCTTGTTTCATTAATTTCTATAATGACATACTGAAATGTCGAAAATTTACATTTTCCAGAAGATATCGCAGAAGTAAATTTTTCCCTATCACATTTGTTCAAAGTGTCTGTAGTAGTAGAAGTAATTTAGTTTTGAAATTTGATTATGTTCAGAGGGATATCATTCTTCTATGTTCTGTGGTATAAAAACATCAAAGTATAACACAGAAAAAACACAAAACAGTGGTCACATCCTGATCGCTGAAATCGTCCATTATTCGGGGGTATCTGCTAATGTACAGATTTATAGTTTTGGGGTATCAAAAAAGTGTTTGATGTTCGGGAGTGTCTGTTACATCGAAATATTAATAAAGAGAAACTGACATATCCTTAAAATAGTGAAGCTTCAACTATAAACGCTTTCACGAGGGTTGATTACCAACTGTGCAAACATAGCCCAGTAAATTTAATTGGAAATTTTCTCCTTATTTAAACGCCTTTTTAATGCAACATTTTAGTCATAAATAATTGTAAAAACATATATTCGTTTTTACTAGTGGAAGTTTATTTCGGCAGTACTCAGGTTCTGCATTTCCGTCATATTGTGGCAAACTAGACAACCATCTGTCAGTGTCAGCTGAAAGAGTATAATATCTGGGTAAACTGCCACCAATAAAAACATATAGAAGATTTAATCATATTTATGAGAGAAATTTTTCTTGGAAAAGTATGCTAAAAAAGGGCAACATTTTCATTTCAAAATTATCTAGTGGAAGTTTGCATCGGTGGTAATTAGAAACTGTTGATCCGATGTAAAAAATCAGCCGCCATCTTGTGACAACCTCCTCCGTTACTTCACTCGCAACTCCTAGACAATACACTATATGTCTTCTTCTCTTTATTCGTAACTTCATTGTATGTTATGGAGGTTTTATCGTACAAGTGTTGAGTTTTACTAAATGAATTTCATTAAAAAGTGTGATCTTTTTTCTGTGACATTGCAAATTTCATTTTATTTTGTGCATGGCACAAAAGCGCTTATTTCGTCAAATTTTGTTCATCCAGTTCTGCAGTCACATAAAATGTTTTCTTCCGTGGATTAAATTAAAACATAACGTAGATAAAAGAATTTAGCAATTTTAAACGTAGCATTGTCATACTTTACACACTTGAACTAAAACAGATGACGTATTAATTCCAAAAATTTCGATTACGTAATACGTTTACCTAATGGAAATAGTGTAATGGTTACCAGTTGCAAGTGAAGTAGTAATTAAATTACAGTATTTTTTTATGTTACGCGGGCATTTTCATAAGATATCACATTTTCTCTATCTACTTTATATTAAAAAATCTCTGCCTATACTTTCTTTTTAAATGTTTTGTTTAAACAATTTGAAAGATTAAAAGCAATTTAACTTAGCGTGTGCATTATTTTGAGAAAATTACATCCAATGTGTATTATTTGATAGGATTGTATGTTAGAGCTCTAATATAAATCGTGACTTTTCTGAAATAAAACAGTCTTTAAATAGCTTTAAAACATTTTATTTGATTTGAGAAGTAGATTGTTATTCATAAATTAGGCATGAGATTTTTTGATTCCATAATACAGGAGAAATAGTGTAATGTTTACCAGTTGCAAGTGAAGTAGTAATTAAATTATAATAATTTATCATGTAAGCGTGGACATTTTCACATACTATCACATTTTGTCTTTCCATTTTATATAAAAAAAAATCTCAGTCTATACTCTTTTTTAAATGTTTTGTTCAAACAGTGTGAAAGATTGAACGCAATTTAACTTAGCGTTTGCATTATTTTGAGAAAATTACATACAATGTTCATTGTTTCATAGATTGTAGGCTAGAGTTCTAATATAAATCGCGACTTTTCTGAAATAAAATTGGCTTTATATAGTTTTAAAACATTTTATTTGAATTTTTAACTAGGCTGTTATTCATGGGTTAGATAAGCAATTTTTAACACTAAAACAGACGGCAATTTTACCTAACTTTTATTAAAAAAAAAAAAAAAAAAAAAACTATTTCATGCCAGAATTTTTATTTAAAACCATTTAACTTATATAAGTAGCCTATCTGTGTGCTTCTTACATTTAACATATCTTATGAAAAAATTTCTGGTTCAAGTCGATTATTACTAATTTGGCAGGGGTCAAAATGACCCCTAATGGCGATTCTAGTGTTAAACACCAAATAGATTTTATAGTAAACCTGTCTGAGCGCAATGAGGCAAATATTAATTTAAACACGATGCTTTCAAAATAGATTCCTATACATGCATAAAGTCCCGAAAACACTTTTTATATTTAAATGATCGTAATTTGTTTTTAACACTCGATAGAATCTCACTTTGCACCTTTTTTATAAATAACTTATAATGATTTTCATCTTTTCATATTACTATAAAGCTGTAAGCTGGGGTAACTCACTAAATCAGATACATATTTTCAAACAAGGAATTTTATTTAAGGAATTATAATTTAAATATGTACAAGTGTTGTTGTGAAGATAGTTCTCTTTTCGTTTGGATAAAGCGCTGAAACATAAATATCCAACAATTGACCCTTCGGCACTGATTAAAAAAAAAAAAAAAAAAAAAAAAAAAAAAAAAAAAAAATTCGTTAAGACTTTACCAAAACGTATAAGAATTAGGATTCTTGAAAAAGAGTTTTCTTCATTTGAAGAAATCCTAAAGAAATCGGAACAGTTAAAATATTTTTTTGAAAAAATGATCCTCCTGTCCCAAAAACAAATGATCTTAATTTCCATGTTGATAAGGGGAATTGTGAAACACCACAAACTCATCAAACTGCTAATTGTGGTCGTAACAACAGGACTTATCATAACAATAGGTCCCATCAAGACAATAATTGGTCGCAATAGAGAAGACAGGAAGATTCGTATAATTCATTTAAACACAAGAATTCTAATGACTTTTCTTGGAAAAACAGGTCTATTAAGAACTGTAATTTTTGTGGCAGACGTGGTCACCTAATGCCACAGTGTTTTGAATTTTTGAAGTTCTGGCAAAGGGGAAGACAAACAAAAACCTAATTATAGAAATTGGGATAGAAACAAATCAAAATCGCAAAAATAGGTTTAAACGAGAACAGAGGTTTAATATGTCTGGCGATTTGGCTTCGTCTACTGAAGTTATGCCAGCAAGCTCAAAACCTCAACCTCAAAATAAACAAAATAAAATATTTAATGATAAATGTAATAATACTTCATTTTCTTTGTCACCAAGTAAATGCTTATCTAAATCAACGTTGAATTTAAGCAACAATGAGAATCAAATAAAAAAAAATCAACTCATAGAATTTTTTCAACTTTCGAAAAATCTATCTTGTTACCTTGTATAAACATAAATTTTCTAAAAATTTCTCAAAATGCTTTGGTAGACACTGCATCTAGTTTGTCGCTCATATATTATGAATATTTTCAATGTATTAAACAGTAAATTCCATATAAATTTCTATCACGTAATGTAACCATTAAAACTATATATACAGCAATAAAGTTCAATGGTTGTTTGTATTGAAATAAATATGAGAATTCAAGGTAATCATTTTTCACATAATCTCAACATAACAGAGATTAACAATAGTAAATTCACTGTAATTTTGGGATTTGATTTTTTATCAAAATATCC
The DNA here is from genome assembly GCA_963932465.1 of Maratus speciosus. Classification (NCBI taxonomy): domain Eukaryota; kingdom Metazoa; phylum Arthropoda; class Arachnida; order Araneae; family Salticidae; genus Maratus; species Maratus speciosus. Next base: position 242,572,854 of record OZ010794.1, read on the forward strand.
AATTACCATTGCTCTTAACTTTAATGCTATTCTGTTCAGGGATAACATAACCCATTTGTCAATGATAAAGGAAATAGTATTGGGTGAGTGCAAAAATTCTACCCGTTTCTTAGAGAAAACAGAAAGGCGGAGAACTCAAAAAGTTAAGCACCTATGAATTCACGCATACACCATCATTATGTATGACCTCTTGCCATCTGTTTGGAAGTAAGTTAATCCCACGTCGATAAAACTCCTCTGTTTTACAGTCAAAATACTGTTGTAACGCCGTTTTTACAGTCTCCACATCATTGAAATTTCGGTGAGCAAAGGCGTTGTGTAACAATAAAAAAAGGTGATAAATCGAAGGTGCAAGGTCGGGGCTATACGTCAGCTGAGGTAAAAGTTCCCAACTAAGGCGCAGTAATTTTTGCCGAGTCCTTAAACCAACACGAGGGATGGCTTTATCGTGTTGAAAGAGAACCCCTTGACGATTGATGAATGCTGGCCGCTTAGACGTGAGTTTTGCTCACAATTTGTCCAATCGTTAGCAGTAGAGGTCTGCCTTGATAATTTGTTTTGTTGCGAGGACCTCCTAGTTGATTATTCTCCCAGCATTAAACTATACACTGAGCAAAACATTTTTGGAATGGAGTCCTCCTGTTTAGCTCGATAGAGTACCCTTTGCAACATCGGCACATGGTCCTTTGACGCTTCACATTACAGTACAGTACACCCCTTCTTACCACCCGTTACAATTCGGTTCAAAAATGGTTCCCTACTGTTACAGGAAAGCAAAGAAACACAGGTGCTGATCCTCTCTTATCGTTGCCTTACTGTAAGCTGGTGTGCTACCCACTGATCGAATTTGGTGATGAAGCCAAGAGGATGCATCCGTCTTTTGACTGCTGTTCTGTGTACCGAGAACGTTTCGGCTAGTTCTCCGACTATTGGATGTGAGGAATTTGTTATGACTGTGTCCAGATCCTCGTCAGAATCCACTGATAGGCGTCCAAAACAGGTATGATCTTTACAGCTCCTGTCTCCATCCAGGAATTCCTAAAACCAACGGTAGCAGGTGCTATCGTCCACGGCATCTGCCCCATACACATGACAAACGCTGTGGCAAGCTCTGGCTGATGTAACGACTTTATCAAGCTCTTACCGTAAACAATGTCTGACGTGGTCTTGCTTGCTTGCTATGTTGTTTCCTGTTCCGCACGAGTTCTTCTGACCAATGTTGTGCCGATGCATACTCTACTGCTCTACGCGTTATTATCAACTTTCCTGACCTCGAAACATAAGCTGTAATGACTGTATTCCACTTGACATTTACCTATGTTCAAAACGGGTAGAACTTTTGCACTCACCCAATAATTGTGTCAATTCAATTTCTTCTAAAGAAAATATTTCTAACTGGTTTGAAATGTATCTAAGCAATTATAACCATAACATAAACTCTCATAATATTGAATCTAATAAAGATGAAGTAAATCATAATGAATTATATCATGACAATGTAACTTTACAAAATCAAATGTATTCAATTGTTCAAGTATCATCCCTATGGCATATAATAATGAAATAAATAGACCTCTACCTCCTAAAAATCAATCGGATAATAACAATAAATCAAATTGTTCAAAACTCTGCAAAATTTTGAATGTAAAGACTACCACAATTCCACCTACAGAGTGTTTATATATTAAATTAAAATATAAAAACACACCTGATATTTTTTTTTCTTTTTTACACCAACCTATGAAGGCCCTAACTTACATTTCGTTGACTCGATTCATTCCCTTGAGCATATTATACAAACATTTTCTTAATTATAAGTGAAAACAATTATAAAGAATTTATTCATATCAATAAAAATGCTGCCCTTGGTTATATACCAACATTAATGAAAATGATATCCAAGAATATGAATCTGACAATACTTCCTTTGGGCATTGTAATTTGATAACCATCAGAAGATGTTATCATGCTTAGAAAAGAACAATTAAATGACAAAGATTTTGAGTTGTCGCATCTTCCTTCAGATCAGAAAGACGCTATGTTGAAACTTATGTTAAAAATTTTTAAAGTATTTTCAAAAAATTTAAAGACTCTTGGTCACACGGACTTAGTGAAACCAGAAATAAATTTCTTGAATTCCCATCCCATAAAAGCTTTACTATTTCCGGTTCCACAATCGCTAGAAGCTGAAGCGAAAGATCAGTAGAATGAAATGATAAGTGCTGAAATTATTACTCGAGCTAACTAATCATGAGCATGTCCAATGCTCTTAGTTAAAAAGAAAAGGTTAGATCCGAGTCAAAAGCAAAAATATAGATTAGCACTTGATCTCATATTGCTAAATGCAATTGTCATACCAGCTTCTTACCCATTGCCAAAAATCAACAATTTAATTTCGCATTTGTCAAAATATAAATTCCTTTCAACTTTAGATATGCCAAATGCATACTGGCAGATAGCCGTAGCAGAAAATCTACAGGATAGACTTTCCTTTATCACTCCTTCGGGCACATTTGCCTACAAGAGGCTGGTTTTCGGATTAAAGACCGCAGCTTCTTCGTTTCAACAATTTGTAGATCAAATCATACAGCTAACTGAGTGTGATAACATTTTTTCTTACCACGATGACATAGTGATTCGTGTAAATTCCTTTGAACAAATGTTAGGAACTCTAAAAAAATTATTCTCTGTCCTAGCTAAACATAACATTACATTGTCACAAGAAAAATGTACGTTTCACACAAAGTCCATAAATTTTCTTGGATTTCAAATAAAAAACAGAACAATCTCGCCAATTGAATCCAACATAAAAAAAAAAGTAACTGGTTTTCCTGTTCCAAAAACAAACAAAAAAAAAACCAAAAAACAAGTGAAGTCATTTCTAGGTCTAGCATCATTTTACAGAAATTTGATACTTGAGGTTTCTGAAATTGCAACAACTTTAATCTCGCTGGCCTCTGCTAAAATCAAGTTTACGTGGACACCTGTACATGACAAATCTTTTTCAAAACTGCAAAGAATATTCTTTAACCAACCATTTTTACATCTCTCTTATTGGAACAAAATGTTCTATATTAACACAGAAGCATCTTATAATGCGATATCAGCATTATCGATGCAACTTGATGGTGATCAGTTATATCCCATCTGATATTTTTCAAAATCTATATCACCATCAGAGAAAGATACCCAGCTTTAAAACTAGATTTATATGCTATTTACAAAGGGGTAACATCATTTAAAAAATCAATTATATAACAGAGAATTCATGGTTTTATAAGACTCTCAACCTTTGAAAAAATATAAAAAATCATCTTCTCCAGCTGACATTTCCACCAGATGGCTCATGGAATTATCTGAATTCCAGTATAAGTTTGAACATCTACCTGGTAAATTGAATATTTTCGCAGATTATCTCAGCAGAATGCAAGAACAACCTCCCGATCAGGACTTATCTACTAATTCTGAACTTTTAGAATGTGAAGATATTCTTCCAATTTCCAATAACAATCTTGATCTCGAAAATAACATACCTGCTCTGTTAATAAATGAAACAGTTAAACAATACAAAGCAGTAGATTCAGATCAAATAAATTTTAAAAAGTCTAATCACAAAGGGAATAAATGTTAAGAAATTCACAACATCAATATACCTATTGATGTTTAGTTCATTCAAAACAAGTCCTCTTACTGCCCTCTCTCCCTAGGACTAAGACCATAAGTCGAAGTCAGCCCTCTTGCCTGTTTCTTTTTTTTTTTTATATATCATGCGCAAGTTTAAGGTATGAGTGGACGTCTGTGACCGGATGGACTGGCAATGTTGCTCATCCCTGTGTGTATACACAAAACCCTTTTTCAAATTCTTTGAAATTCATTTTCAAATCGTTGAAATTCCTCGGGAATTTTGTAAATAATTTTTCTTGTATTTCATGTGTTCAAATTTTCTTCAATTTGTCTTTTTTCGTCAAATTTTCTGTATAGTTGTATTAAAATTGTGTTATATATTATGTCAGACACCTTGTTAAGCAATTCAACTGCAAGATATTTCTGGGAATACTAAATATAAAGCTTTTATTTGCATTTTTCCTTAAATGGCAAGACAAATCTTGCGTAACAATAATTCTTGTAATTTTTGCTTTTGTTATATATATATATATATATTAAAAAAAATCTTATTGAAATAAGTTAGATATCATCAAAATCTAAGACAATTTGTTTGCTTTAATATGCAATTAAAGTTAAGATGCTTTTTCAAATTTCTTTAATATTGAGTTTCATACATATAAAAAAGTGATATTGTCACTTAACTTATAAGTTAATACTTAATGAAAGTTAATTTTGTTTACCTTTTGCTTGACACACTATGAAATTTTGTGTCATATGGTTATTTGAAGAAATAAATGTGAAAATAACTACAAATTATCATTTAGTTACTCTTTCAAACTTAAGGTAATTTCTTTTTCAATGTGTTCTATAAAATTTACTTTTAAATTCATTTGTTAGTTACCAAAAGATACGTTAATTATCATGCAAATTTTCACACTTTGACAATTATAATTTAAGAACACATATTAAATAATAATAATAAATACTCCTCTTACTGAAAAAAAAAAAAAAAAAAAAAAAAAAAAAAAAAAAAAAAAAAACCTCTTATTCATTTACATTGTACATTGGTGATTTGATCAGTTACTTATACTGTCCTTTTATGTGTCAGTGTATCTGACATGTAACTTACAAAATGCTGATGTTAAGGGCCCTCATACCTCAAGACTTTTGGACCAAATAACAATGTATTGATGGCAGCTGAAGCCAATCTGTAACTATGTCAAGTTTTTTTTTAATTTTTAATGACCACAGTTTTTTTATGTATTAGCGAAAATTGTATAATTGTCCTAATCTTGATATTCCTGAAGTCTTCGGTAAATTTTGTTTACAGCTTAGGTTATTCTTGCGATATTTGTCTATTAATTATTCTACTTTGAAATTTGTTTTCTTATATGTATAAAAAAGTCCATTTTCATTCCATTCTGAATTCTAGCAATTAATGCTTTCATTCATCTTGTTCATTCAAATCATATGATTTTTTTTCTCCGACAGCAAGGAATATGTTGCGAAGATAGTCGATTTAATCTTTTATATCGATTTCTTCACACTATTGTGATTTCATCTCCATTCATACTTTACACTTAACTCCATGTTTCATTTCATTTGAATCTATTTTCAATAATCGTTTTATTTACTTTCACCTTAATTTTAAACTCATACTTTATCAGTATCGATATTTCTAGATATTTATATTAATCGTTATTTTCATAATCATTTAACTCCATGTATTATCATATTTTACATATCCAGTATTTATTTTATTATTTCAATCATTTCTGTCAAGAAAAAGCACTTCTACTTCAAGGCGAAATAAATTTATTTCCCGCCTCATTCCTCATTGGTCATTTGTAGTTGTTCTAGATTTTTCAAACATGTTCTACCTAATGACTTTGGTAGGTTTACAGGTTTGCCAGTTTTGGCATCCTCGCTTTAATTATTTTATTGTAATAACGCCACTTTCTTTAAATAGCGTAACGCTAGCTTTTCCTTGTTTGGCATGCACAGTTGCCAATCTCCCGATTTTTTTCATACCAATATTTTTATTCAAAAATACTTGCTTTATGCAATCGCACAATTTATGCAATTGAATAAAGCGAACGTTTTTGTAATATTTTACTGGTATCTAATCGGGAGGTTGGCAACTATGGGAGAGATTTCGTCACGTACTTGGCGAATTAGATATTTTAAAGTAACCCTTCACTGGCTTATTTCCCCCCGTCGCTTTTTACTCTCTCTCAGTAGCGGCAGCAAGCAGTCCGGTTGCATCTTTCTTCATGTGTTAGTAGAGAAGTATCCTGGCGTGGTGCATAACCATTTTGCGGTTTCACATATTAAAAAAAAATAAGGACTCTGACAACTTCTTAAGACAATTTCACTGAGTGTCTTGGAGATTCATTCCACCTTTGAAAGATATCATAGATAAGTGAATTTATAAATTAGTTTATTTTCTTATTAAAATAGTTAAAAGAATTTCTCATCGGAATATCAGGTTAGGACTTTACTTGTGAGTGGTCAAAAGTTCAAGAATTTAAGATGTTAAATTACAAACTATGTCTTCAAAATAAAAAAATAAAAAATATTTAATTTAAAACTATTTTATGTGCACGTCTCATTTCTAAAAAAATATAATTCTCCTCAATTCTTATTCCATTTCTTTGGAGTAAAACAAAATTCGTAAGACAACTTCTTCGAACCACTTCCAATTTTTAATCTAATGAAAAAAAAAACCCTCTTATAATTTAATGAAAATTTATAATTTCAGTCTAATTATCTTTTGGTATCATATGAAATAAAGTATGAATAATAATAAAATTATTTTTTAAACCACAACAGGTGTATGTATGGTATTCATCAAACTTTTTGATTGAATGGACTATTTTGAACCAGAAAGGCTTACTTGAATTTGTCACTAGGTAAAGCAATGAAACTATGAATAAACATCTTCAGACATTTTACAGTGTCTACCAGATTATTTTCTGTTTCACTAACATTGAGAAGACGATTGTAGTATATGTAGTCCCAATATGGCGGAAACTCAGCCCATAACTACCTCCGCTACGGCAAAATTCCTCTAGTAAAAGCGAATACTTATTTTTGCCTTAATTATGACAGGAATTTCGCAAAAAATATGGCGTTGAAAAACAATTTCTCTTCACATTTACTGGTGGAAGTTTGCCCCGTCCATAATCAGCCCCTGTGGAACTGGTTACATTTGAAGCTTCACCATTTTGAGGATATGACAATTCCTTTTTATTCATAGTTTCATGGGTGAAGTTTATGATCATATGTGTTAATTCCTCACATTCTTCGTTTTACAAGTAACTGACGATTTTCATATCCAAAAAATATCTCATTATTAAATTTACTCTTTATAAAACGCTTTGAAGGTTTGATGGGGCAGTTGAAGATTCGTCGAACTCCCTAACTCAATAGCTGACACGTAATTTGTAATAAAGGTTGGTTATTAATTAACGTGAGGTGTTTAGACCCCTCTAGCAAGTAAAGTACTGGACGAAACATAACCATATTTGATGAGCATGCATAGTAGACCATGGGATTTCGAGTTCAAAAAAAGTTCCAAAATTCACATTAGGGTCAAATTTGGCGCTGCAAGAGTATATTAGTGTAAAAATTGAATGATTAAATGCCGAACAATACAGTACTCATCAATTTTATTTACAACACATGTGTTTTACTTACAAATTAGGTTCAATATAAGTACCATTGGTATATTCCAAGAACTGCATACGATGCACGATGTTTACTACTGCCACTCGCAGCATATCAAAGTTTATTTGCCTCACTTGTAACGTTATTCGATCTTTCAACATTGCGATATCGAAGACATGTCCTTGATAAACAAACAATGCCTTTAAAAACATCCCCACAACCAAAAATCACAAGGTTTGAGATTGGTCGACCTGGGTGACCAAGGCGTAAGAAATACACGACTAATGATTCTGATGTCAGAAAAATGTTGCCGCAACACACGCTGTATCCTAAGTCCAATGTGGAGTGGTGCACCATCCTGCATGAATATGGTCGAATCGAGACATCCTCGCTGCTGTAGTTGTGGAATTGTGAAATTCTATAGCATATCTGCATACCTACCAGCAGTAACGATACAAGTCACAGGTCCACTTGCTTCACTTTCCTCATAAAAGTAAGGACCGATGATAAAGGATGCTGTAAAGTCACACCACACTGTGACTTTTGGCGAGTGGAGAGGCTCTTGCACACAAGCGTGCGGATTATTCACAGCCCAATTGCAGCAGTTGCGGGTGTTAATGTCACCGTTCAAATGAAAGTGCGCTTCATCACTCCATAAAATCTGCCACGGCCATATAGCATCATCTTGCATGCGTGCTAAAAATATCAATGAAAAATACAATTGGGTAGCCGCATCGCCTGGGAGCAATTCTTGAACAGAGATTTTCTACGCATAAAACTGTAACATCTGATGCAGAATCTTCCTCATCGTTGAGTATGGGATCTGCGTGTGCCGAGATACTTCACGAGCGCTGCTGGTACCTTGTACATTTTTCATCTGCTGTTCGACAATAGCAGTTGCAACTTCGTCAATTTGTTGCTGACTAGTCACTTTGAGTTATTGGCCTGGTTCCTGTGCTAGAGTCCCTGTAATTTCAAATCTTTGAATCATCTTTCGTAAATTTGTTATGCTCATCAGTCCTTTTTGCAACTCCTTTAATCGGCGAAATTCATGAAGAGCTGTATTGCAGTTCTCTTTCCGTTGATAACACAGCTTGACTAACAAAGCACGGTCCCGTAAGGTAAGAGCCATCGCAAAGCAATTGGTCTCAGAATGATGAGAAGTATCCCAGCCTTTCCTTTTATACTTATGATCGCTACACAGAACTGACTTTATGCAAATTAATTTATTTTAGTCGATAAACAGCGCCGAAATCGTCCCTGGTGACAGTTTTATTTGAGTTAGAAATTTCATGTTCTACTATGCATGCTCATCAAATTTGGTTATGTTTCGCCCAATACTTTACTTACTAGAGGGCTCTGAACACCTCACATTAATTAATAACCACCCTGTATATTATTCATGGTACATATTTAAGATTTATGTAGCTGTATTTTGAATGCGTTCCAGAATCTAATACACTTTCGTTTGAATAACATATCGCATTATTTTATTCCAATTATTAATAAAATTAATTCATATTTTTGCATTCAGTTTTAAACGAAAATTTTCTTTATGGTTCATATTTAACTCCAAAGGGACCGGTATTTTTACTCAATTTTTATAAAAAAGTATTTGTCACCAGAATTTTTATTCAAAATTGTTTAACTATTTATCTAACATTTTTCTTCTTAGTTGTCTTTTAAACTTATTTTATAAAGAAATTTCTGGTTTGAAGCAAAATATATTCATTTGGTAGTGGTCAAATGACCCCATTATGGTCCTTTTAGTGTTAATCGATCGTAGCACACAAAATATGATACTATATACTGAAATTAATTTAAAAAAAACAGTTTTTTTTAAATAAATTTTAAAATAATACTTAAAATGTGTTTAGTTACACAGTAGGATATAATGCAGATTTTTCCCAGGTCAAACATACCACAAATGCAATGTCTAGTAACTACCAATTTGAACGAAAACAAGAGATAATAACACGTGGTATCAGCTATACAAAGTCTCAACTATTTATTTTATGATTTGGATTTGTAGCTAATGTATGCATTGAAACATGAACAAATACTCAATAACTTTATTTACTACTAACATAAAAGTATATGAATGGCAAAAGGAAATCTGACTTTTTTATGTATGTTTGTGTATGGGACAATATTGCATAAATCTACTTTTTTTTATTAGCTCTACCAGTGGTTTAAAAACAATAAATAAATTATGCTTCATCAAGTGCTTACCACCAAAATATGCTTTTCAAATAAAGGGAAGACTGTGACTCAAATCTGCCAAAAGATTAAACCGTCCCGCTCACCCCCCCCCCCCCCCCCCCGAGCTTCTCTTCAATAACGCGATATTATATTTTCTTTAAGAAAATACGTTTTGTGAAATACCAACAGCAGAAGAACGACAATATAAAGAGCTCAAAACAGGTGCATTTATAGAAATCGAATCAAACTAAAATTTGAGTTAAATTTTGCTTCAAATTATTTCAGTTAGATTGAATAAATGTTGTAATGACGGTAAAAGATCTTTTAAAAAATTAAAAGATTAAAACACTGTTTAAAATCCTGGAAGTCAATCTGAATTCCATAAAGATTATATTTGCAATTCGCACAGCACATAAGCCTGTCATACTGCGCATCACACGTGCAACAGCACCACTCACGAGTACATATCGCTCGTCAGACGTCAACAATATGTCTTTCTTACTGGGGATGGAGTGTGTAGCGATCTCAATCTCATCTCACATGATCAGTATAAAGTGAGTTACTAGCTCAGAGAAACTGTCTTGACCTTTTTCTCGACGCTAACGTTCTCACCTCCTGATCATAGGATACCTGGTTCAAACCACACCGGTGCCAATTCACTCTCTCTAAAACATAAAAAAATACGAAAGAGAATATTGTTTTAAATTACGTAAATTCAGCTTTAGTAAATTACTGAATTGACTTTTATGCACTACTTAGTGTACTGAAGTAATATTAGCTTTAGATTTCTAGATAATTATTATCCCAGACACTTCCAAATTGGTTAAGAATTTATAACTACATTTTGAAAAATTATCATTTTGTATCTAATCAATTTCCATTTTTAAAGATTTGCATTTTAACAATGTTATATTTTGATGTTTCACATTTTAAGAAAAGTTTACAATTCAGTTTCCCATTTTCGAAAACATGTCCTTAAAGCTGTCTTACCCGACTTTATAAAAGTTTTCTTCAAAGAGCTTCAGAAAATTCCTTGACTTCATTAGATGTTGGAGGATAAAATATCAAAGGAATATCCAAGTCGTGACTTTTCTGAAATGAAAGTCAATTTAAATAGCTTCATTACCATCCAATATTAAGGTTACGAAGAAGATCAAAAACGAAAATTTTAAGATGTAAGCGTTTAAAATTGAAATGTACATTTTCTTATTACCTTCATAGCTGCCGATTCCTTTTTTTATGCCACAAATACAAATTGATCCAGAACATTTATTTATTAGATGTAAACGGATTGAAATTATGTGAGTGTAACAAAACAACATGATGCATATTTTCTAGCAAAATGTATCGCTTTTGGAATTAAAACTGGGACGTTGACAGATATATACATCAGGGTTGCCAATTTGGCTTCCATTTTTTCTGAAATTTCGAGTTCATATCAAAAATAATGAATAGCATTTTATGTTTATCGTTAAAGCTGACTTAACCGACTTTGTAAAAGTTTTCTTCAAAGAACTTCAGAAAATTCCTTGCTTTAAAAGAGTTTCATTAGATGTTGGAAAATGAAATATCAAAGGAATATCCAGGTCGTGACATTTCTGAAAGGAGAGTCAATATAACACTAGAACCGACGGAAGTTTTATTCAACTGCTATAAAAATATTTTACACCAGAATTTTTATGAAAAACTATCTAACTTATTTATTTGACTTATTTCTCCGTGGTACATGTTTACCTTTTTTTAGAAAGAAATTTCTAGTTTGAATCGAAGTACTTTTATTTGGTACCGGTCAAAATGACCGCTATGGCAGTTCTAGTGTTAAGTAGTTCCATTACCACCAAATATTAGGACTACCAACAAGATCAAAAACGAAAAATTAAAGATATAAGCATTTAAAATTAAAATATACATTTTTTTATTAACTTCATAGCTGCTAATTCCTGTTTTTTTTCAACTCACAAATCCAGTTTGAATCGGAAGTTTTATTTAATAAATGAAAACTATTTAAAATTACTTGAGAAGCACGCGGAAACAAAGCACACAATTTCTGGCTCTTTTTATTGAAAATCCTGGGGCGTTGACAGATATATAAATTGGATTAAATCAAATGTGTTCGAATTCACATATAGTATATAGTTGATTACAATAATTTTTCCTACTATTTTTAAGCACTAGTTTCTAGGTTAGAACTAAATGTACTTGTATGAAAGTTTTTCGATGCGTGTGGGGAAACCAGTGTGAGTTTTTCCAGGGTTACCAGTAGTGTTGTCAGGTGTCCCGCGTAAATTGGAGTTCCTAATATTCTAGACACCAGTATTTTTTAAGTAATTTTCTTCGGATTTTTTAACGGCAGAATTATCTGAGATTTGAGATGACGAGATAAACTGTAAGAAATTAGTGGCATCCAGAGCATTTGGATCTCTTATTTAAGCGGAACACCTGGAAACAGTGCAGACAGGTGTCAAGAAAGGTCTAAGGTAAGGTGAGATATAATCACATACTGCTCAAAAATTATTTCTGTTTGTTTTTACTGTTATAAATTTTTTCCAGCAGTAATGAGGGCCTATCTAGTCTGTCTATCTTATACCAAATCACGAGAAGAATGCAAAAAAGGGAGAGAAAGAGAAACTGAGAGAGAGAACAATGCAGTTTTGCCAGATTGGAGATTTTTTTTTTGTCCCCAGATTGTTGATTTTCACCGGTTTTTTGATATCGAAATATTCGGCCTATTTTAGAACATATTAAAATTTTGAAAAATAAGGCGAATTATACTATTTAAAGAAAGTGGTGACAGTCAAATAATCTGAATTAAAAACGCCTCCACTCTGGCAACACTGATGTTGGACTCCCGTCTGCGCAAGATTCATTCAACCTTTCATACATTTGGTGTCGATACAATAATCACAAGGCTTGCTTGAGGACTAAACAATGGGGTCTACATTTATGCTGAGCTCCTGACAGGAACATATGTTTCATAGCACTCCGTGGCGCAGGTGTAAGAAAACAGGGTTGTCTACTGTAGATCTTGATACTTAATGGATCGTTAAGACACAGGTTCAGTACTTTAAAAAAAATGGAAAACTTTTTCTTATTTTAGACAGAAATTCCACATGAATGCGTCAATTAAATATGACAATCATTTCTATTCAAATGTGGAAGTGCTGAATTCTTAAGAACATTGTCAAAAGTTTAATTAAGTTTTAATAAGTTAATTAATTTTTTTTATAAATTTCCGCAAGCTATACTGCGTATACCACCGTATACCCTCCACTACGATCACGGTTACCAGGTAAATATTAAAATTTTACTGAGGGTAGTACAGTTTTCCTGTAGTACTAGTCGAATTATTTAATTACAGAAATTATGAGATTATATTAGTCGTATAAATCTAATCGAAAATGAAGTTCAAAATTTTAGCATTTTCCCGTCATCGCTCTTCCGGAAATAAAAATAGAAGCCAGTCGAATCTAACATACAATGCTACTCATACGTTAGCCTTTTTTTTTTTAAAAATGGAACTTTAGACGTTTTTTACATGCTAGGTATATAAAGATGCTATTGATATATCTTAAAAGGAAATTATAAAAATAAATCTTTAGCTCTCCAAGCTCACCTATTTTCTGGATTATATCAAGTATGTACTTTTTCAGTATAAATGTCTAGATTGTATCCATTTTCATTCATTAAAAAAACCAGAAGAAACTATTTCGATCGAAACCAGAATTTATTTTTTTCAGAAAAAAAAATATAAATCAGTATTAAAAAGATGCATGGATTTGACATTACTCCTTTGAATTCGAGTGCCGTCTAGTGTTTCCGCATCATACGGATTTTTTATTTAGGCATTTAGAATTGTCACCAGTAAATTTTAACAGAAGAACGTCCCGAACTTTATCCAACTTCAATAAAAATATTTTAGCACCAGAATTTTTATTTTAACCCTTTATCTACCGCATTATGATCTACTGCAATTTTTTTCATGTAATATATATTTCTTTTCAGTTGCTACGATGAAAATTAAAGGATAAATATAAAAAAAATATATTCATCCGTGAGAAATTTAATTATTTAAAGGTAATTAATTAAAGTGGTACTTTAACCCTCTCGCTGCATAATTGTTTTATTAAAAGAGCTTCAAAATAATTAAATAACTTTTTTGCCACCAGTTTTTCTAAACAAAAACTTTTGTCTAATTTAATCGGGAAAATTCCCCGATTAAACAAGGTAAATTTTACAAAAAAAAAAATGGTGGGAATAATCAAGGAGGATTAATTAGACGGAAAAATGCATGCACGAGATAATCTCGAGTTGCGCAGCGAGAGGGTTAAAGCACCGTCAGTACACTATGACAAAAATATCATAACAGAAAACCCACAAGGTATTTCAAATGGCATCATAAAATATTTTTCGATTTAATAAGTATGTAAAATATAGGCTTTTTTTTTCTCATTTCCAAATAAATCTTTTGGCAAATTCCGTTGACAATCATTTATTTCATCACTTTAAAATTGAAAATTCTTTGCCTCTGAAAAGGTTAAAAAAAAAAAAAAAAAAAAAAAACTATTTTTTCTTTAGGTTTCGATCTTGTTAGCAGTCCTTTAGTTATGCGACGTCTATATTCCAGGGACAAAATGTTCTCTCTCATCTCCTTAAATACAATATATGAATTTATATATGCCATTTCTAGCATAGCAAAAACGAGTCTGTCCCACATTTTTTTCAATTCCCTATAAAAAATAACAATGAAACAGGAAATAAAGACCAGGGAAATCATTACTACACTACATTTTATTAATTATATTTTAAAACAGATGAAAACGATAGATAACTACACAGACGGAAAGTAAACAAGAAGTTTTCCTCCAGTACTCAGTGTATTGACGGTACTTATAATTACCACCGAGTAATTCAACTGTTAAATCAAATACATACACCGTTCACCTAAAATAGCTAGTCAAACTGTATTCACAGATCATAATGAACACATAAAAAAAATCCAACATTTATCTTATTTCATTTCCTGTGTTTGCAGCTATAAAATGACGAGCTTGACCATCTGTACAAAATGTCGGCTCACAACCCATTGTTTGTGTTAAACATAGCCTCCTTCTTCGCTAAAATAACAAACCTAGAACTACTGCTGTGATGTATCCGGATAAAGTGGAGTTAAAAGAGTGTTTTTGCAAAGTACCATTAGAATATTAGTAATATTCAATATGGGATGAAAGTTTAAAGTGGGTGGTACTTATAAGTACCATCAGTAGATAAAGGCTTAAAGTATTTCATTTATGTATTTAACTGAGTTTTCTCTACTTACAATTTAAATGATTTTACGAAAAAAATTCTGGTTCGAATCTACATTTTATCATTTGGCTGGTGCCGAATTGACACCAGTTGAAAGTTCTAGCAAAAGTTATTTTTGCTTTATAATGTGGTAGATATTTCGTAAATAAAATAAAGTAAAATTGCTACTCAAAAAATTCTGGTGTGAATTCAATATATCTAGATAAAAATTCCGCCAGATGGAGCAACACTGGTGCTGTCATTTTGAAATAAAAAATAAAATATTTTATTGCTATGCATAACTAAAATATATTTATTAACGAAAAGAGTTTTTATTATCGTTCCATTGCCATTTTGTTTCGTTAAACAAACCAGATGAAAATATTTCGACTATAACCAGAAATTGTTCTTTCAGAAAATAAATAAAGTATAAATCAGCATTAAATAAATCCATGTATTTGACGTTACTCCTTTGAATTTGAGTGCCATCCAGGGTTGCCGCATCTGGCGAATTTTTTATTTGAGAATTCCCAAATTTCACCAATACGTTTTAAAAGTTATTTTTGCTTTTTAAGATGTCAGGTATTTCGTAAATAAAGTAAAATAAAATTGCTGTTTAAAATTTTCTAGTTTGAATTCAATATTTCTAAATAAAAAATTCGCCAGATGTGGCAACATTGGTGCCGTTATTTTGAAATCAAAAATAAACTTTTATTGTTATACATAACTAAAATATATTTATTAACGAAAAAAGTTTTTATTATCATTGCATTGAATTTCGGTCCATAAAAATTGTCGAATAAACATGCATTTTTTTTTTCAATCATTGGTAATAATTTCTTTAACACGTTCACGCCGGCGCGGTGGGTCACACTCGACTGTCTCAGAGCTGCCAAGTCTCCGTCTTTTTGGATACCAGTATTTTTATATAGAAAATATTGTTTTATTTAATTAGAACAATTGAGCGATTTAAAGGAACAGCATTTTGTCTAAAGTAACAGTGGTGTGTAAAAAGCCGGAGACTTGACAACTCTGAGACAGCCGAGTGTGACCGACCTTGCCGGCGTGGACTGTCTCAGAGTTGTGAAGTTTCCGGCTTTTTGCACACCACTATTATTTTAGAGAAAATGTTTTTCCTTTAAATCGCCCAATTGTTCTAATTAAACAAAACAATATTTTCTGTATTAAAATACTGGTATCTAAAAATGCCGGAGACTTTCCAGCTCTGAGACATTCGAGCGTGACAGCCGCGCAGGCGTGAACGTGTTAATATCTCATTATATTATATTACATTTGTTCTATTATATTCCGCTAATGTAATAAACATATAGATAAGTTTAATTTAAAAAGTAATTATGTTTGTTTCAGTAAATTAACTGTTAATTTGCTTTGTTACATATGAAAACAATTCTATTTTAGATAGTCGATTCCCAATTGTTGTTCGTCTTTTTAACCTCTTCACGGTCGCTTAATATTTGGAAAAAACACCAAAAAATACCTATTTATTTTATTACAGAAATTTAATAATTATAAGGTTTGTAAATAAAATATGCAATTTGTTTCTCTTTTTTTTTTTTTTTTTTTTTTTTTTTTTTTTTTTTAAGGCGAAAAAAAAAGATGTTATAGAACAAATTCATATTTGTAGAAAAGTCATCATGCGAGAATTCTGTGTCTTAATGTTTGTTTCACACTCTACAAATTAATGCGAATAAAACATTTATTGTTCACATCTTAGTTCTTTATTTATCATCATCACACACATTTTTACAAATAATACTTGAAATAATATATGTACACGGGGTTCGCACAGTTTTACCACTAAATTTTTACAGTATTTTCATAGTATTTCACAGCAGAAAAAATATTGTAAAATCCGTGAATAAAGGTGGTGATTGCGAATTCCATGTTTTAAAAATTAAATGTAAATTTTCTTATCATTAATAGCGGTGTCAGAGTCCTTGGAAATTCCAAGGAGTGTGCGAACCTTCGTACATTAAATTTTGATTATTAATAATTTTTTAAGTGTTGCATATTTCGAAACATGCAATACAACGCCCAACATTACAGTCAGCGCAAAAACCAAACCCTCTAACGGCAATATTCAAAGATTTCACACCAAAATGCCAGTTAAATTTTTCTGGTTTGGGAAGTTTTTTTCAGCTATAAATCTCTAGCCCGGAAATATGAAGGGAGCGAGAAATAACGAACGGCACCTCAGCCAGTGATATTGACGGGAGCGAGAATTAAGGGGTTAATGCCCATAGCTGCCAACTTGTACGGATTTTTCATACCACTAAAATTTAATAGAAAATTTTGGCTAATTGAATCACCGAAATTCAAGCAATTTTAACGTTTAAAGAAGTCAAAAATTTCTATAAAATTTTAGTGGTAAGAAAAATCCGTAGAAGTTGGCAGCTATGAATACCTCAGGACGTATAATGCGAAATATGTATATTATATGCACATTATTTATAAAATTACTTTCAATTAAAAAACTATAAGGAAATTACAATCTGCATTGTTATGAGTGAGAAAAATTGAAATGAAAAAGAAGCATTCTCCGGATTTTGTTATGCTTTAGATACACAACAATTTTATAGCAATCTATTCTAGTTTTAAAATATTTTTAATGATTTTTTTTATCATATTTAAAAACGCTCCATAACAATTCATAAGAAATTCATTTAGATTAATAATTTATTACACTATATTAAAATGAATAAAACATATTTGCGCTTTTATAATTTAGGAGGGAAAATTTCATTAAAAAATAATTTCAAATTAAAGTTATAGACATAACAGCCATTATCTTATTTAATAAACTGTTTGATCTGTGTAAACTTTTTCTTCAGTTTTTTTCAAACGAAAATTTGAAATTTAACACTAGAACGCCCGGAAATTTTACTCAAGTTTCATAAAATTATTTCACACCAGAATTTTTATTTAAAATTATTTGACTGATTTATTTAACGTAAATCTGCGTTTTTAAAATTTACGTTATTTTGTGGAAGAATTTCTGGTTCCAATTGACATTTAATCATATGGTCGGAGTCGAATCGACTCCTTCCGGGCGTTCTAGTGTTAAGAAGCTTTTGTTTAACCCTTTCAGGGGCAAAGTACTTGTATTCGTAAAATGTTGAAACAATTAAGTGATACCAGTATTTACAAGAAAATTTATTCTTAAAAAGATAAAAGTGTTTTTTCGCATACTTAATAAAAGTGAATTTTTCATTCAAAAATTCGGGTGCAAATGTGGCAATTAGGCATTAAAATTAGGTAATGCTATAGCAGCATCAGCACCTTTCAAGGGGTTAAAGGCATATTTACATGCCTCACTAGACTGTGATCCTGGAAGTTCGTTGGAGAATCTGTAAATTGGTTTTTGCATTCGAAAATTTTCAGACAAAATTAAAAATGTGTGGGAAAGTTTCAGTTCTTAAATGTCAAGTTTTAAAATTTCATAAAAAATACTTTTCTTTATTTTATTATTAATATTGAAACGAAATGCATAAAAGAAACGGAAAATCTTTGTGATTTATAACTTATACAAAAACCTGGAAAACTGCACCACTCCATGACCTTTCGTCACCAAATTTTCGTATAGAAATGCGAGATATAGTGTTCAACAGAGAGTTGTGCCTTTTTAAAACATAAGCATGCATTTTTTTAATTAAGCTTCATATAAATATTAATAATTGAATTTTCAAATGACGACATCCATTTTTTAACTTACTTGATTTTCCTTGATTGAAGCCTACCATGTAAAAAGGTATAATTTAAATGCATTTCTTATACATTCATACAGTCAGGGGTCGAAGCATATTGGACAATTTTTTTTGTTCTTTCCAGTAACTTTTGTCAATAATCTTCATGGTATAGTCCTATTGCATATCTTATAAAAATGTTTTTTGTCGATTACTGATAAAATATACTGGAAAGACCAATGCAATTTGTCCTATATGGTGCGACCCCTGTACAGTTATAAAATAAAATGCGTTTGTTGTTTAGCCATTATTTTCAAACTATAAAATTAAAATGTACTTTTAACGAAAAAAATGCTACACCTGTTTTTATTTGCAGAGTGTTTGGGATAAAATTAAGCCAAAGGTATCATAAATATCAGAATTTCTTATTTACGAATGTGAATGCATTTAAAAAAAATAGAAGCCTTCGATAGATTAAATTTTCCATCATCTTTCATTTTTCAAATAGTCACACACATACGTGTGTTTACGTACACACATTCATTTTTAAAGTTAATTTTTATTGCATGGCTGATGGTTTGTCCATGGGCTCCCCCCTCAGCGATATTTACACGCACTATTACGAATCAAACCTTTCCAAGAAATTGTCATTTCCATTTTACAACCGCTATGTCGACGACTGCTTTGCATTACTGAACTCTGATGATCTTAATCTTACTAATATTCTCGGTATTATGAATTCTACAGATGAACATATTCAGTTCACTTTCGAACTCGAAAGTAACAGTCGTTTGCCCTTCTTTTATATTATGGTTTTAACTTGTTTCACACTAAATAACTTATTTCATACTATCGTTTACCTTAACCCTAGATCTACCGGGAATTTTATTCAAGTTTTAATAAAACGTTCTACACCAGAATTTTTATTTAAAACTATTTAACTTATTTATTTAC
Organism: Maratus speciosus; assembly: GCA_963932465.1. Lineage (NCBI taxonomy): Eukaryota > Metazoa > Arthropoda > Arachnida > Araneae > Salticidae > Maratus > Maratus speciosus. The sequence goes on from OZ010794.1 coordinate 242,592,272, forward strand.
CTTATTTTTGTCTGGTTTATATACTTAGTTTATTTTAAAGAAATTTCTGGTTTGAATGAATATTTTGTATGTACCTGTCGGGTCCAATGGACCCGTCTGGTAGACGGAGGGTTAAACCATTTGCAGTACCTTTACCCCCACATCGCCTGTCATTCCATCCACCTAATCAAAAGTTGGCTGCCTTTAACAGTTATGTCTACCGGGCTTAAAATATTTGTTTTTTCGACAGTTTACTAAAGATAGAATTAGATTACATTTAATCCATTGCCATTGATCGAGGTTTTACAGCTGAAAGCGTCGATTCCATTCATAATAAACTAACTAAACGTACACACTCCAGGGTTAACACTGTCGACAATGAAAATTTAATTATACTACCATATTTTCCGAAAATAAGCCATCAAATTTCTAAAATCTTGTTAAAATTTGACTTTAAGGTTGTTTATAGTCCTTTCAACAAAATTCAATTCACAAATCTGAAACATCCAACTGACAGTTTTTCAAATTGTGGTATTTAAAATATATCTTACAAATGCAATAAAATGTACATTAGTCAAGCGAAGCGAACCTTTAAGATCCGTTTGGGGGAACATAAAACTTGTGTTAAAAATTGTGATGTCAAACTTTCCGCTGTTGCCGACCACTGCTGGTCCAACAACCATAATTTTAAAATTTCCAAAGCCTCAGTAATACAGAAATGCTCATCAATTTATGATCTTGACTTCTGGGAAGCTTATCCAGGGATGAGATTTCCGACTTTTTTCATACCAGTATAATCTTACAGAAAATGTTGTTCTGTAAAATCTTAACCCCTTGGGGACGAGCGGCGCGAATACGTGCCGCATGAAGCGATCAGAATCCTTGTTTTTTCTCACCAGTAAAATTTTACTGTAAAATTTGCCTTATTTAACAGCGCATTTTCTCGATTCAAGAAGAGGCAAATTTCTGTTTTTAAAAAACGGTGACAAAAGATTAAAATTTTCGTAAAAGGCTCCCGTCCGGAAGGGGTTAAAAAAGTCCTGATTCAATGAAATAACATTTTCTGTAAGATTATGCTGGTATACAAAAAGTCGGAAATTTCATCCCTGCTTATCACATATGGAAAAATTCAAACAGTTTAGTTAACGATTTGTCCAGTACGTCCAATTTTTCAAAGATATGGTTTAATTTGTGAATCTTTTTAATTCGTTCTCTTCACTCCCGCCCCCCTTTTTCACCTCTCTTTTTGAACTCTTCCGGACAATTGGGCGATTTTGATTGGTCTCCCTCTGTGTGCGCGTGAGATCGACTCCGTGGCTGTTTGTCAGCCGTATGTCGCATTTCGCCGTTGACAGTAAAGCTGTAAGGAACGCCTTTCTGTCTCTCTGTCCCCCCCCCTTTTACCCATAGTTTTAATTTTACCATTGATTTTAAGCACTGATGATGAAATCTTAGGGGTTTCGAAGCAGCTTTATGCGTTTTATATATGCTTATATTTGTATCTTTATACGTTGTTTCTCTTTCTTTAATTTAAAATTATCATTAGTAATTTGTGGTATTAATTTGAAATTTCTGAATAAAAAAGAAGTCCAAATAGGCAACCCTTCGTTCATGTCTATACCTTAATCGTTTCAAAAAGTGTGTTCAAGATGTTAACTGTGTTTCTGTAATATTGAATTCACACCAGAATTTTATTTTTAAATAATGACACACTGTTTAACCCGTGTACGCAGTTTAGCGTTTAATTCTTTCAGGGAGAAGTAATTGTGTTTATGTGATGTCGAATTCACACCGGAATCTTCAAAAAGGTTTAGTGCAAAACAAGGAAAAGCAGTTTTGCATCTTTTTACCACCAAAGTTAACACATTGAGGACCGGTAAGGTGAATTGGCGTTTTCGGTGATTGGTGGAAGAAAATATTACTGGTACCGGAAACGTTCTAAGGATGAGTAAAGAAGGTGTAATCCAGGCACGCTGAAATCTGATTGGTTGTGAGAAGGTTTTATTTCAAACGACATTTGTAAACGCAAATTTCGTGCCCGTTTTTGAATAATGACTCGTCCTCAATGTGTTAAAAAATAAAAATTTATAAAATTCTTCTGGTGCAAATATTCATTAATCTTAAGCTCAAGAGGTCAGATGTATTTATTTTCACCTAACATATAAAAATAAAATTCTATTAAAATATTCTGGTGTGGATCTTCCTTAAAATCGAGTGGGGTAAAATATATCCCGTTGCTCTTCAATGATTTTATGGACTCTATGTATACTTCACTTTCCGAAAATGACAAAAATATGATTTATTAACCATTTGGAAAAATGGTTATTTTCCTCAGTCAGGGTAGGAAATCAAAAACATATCTGAAGCGTTTTATTGGTTGAATCCGCATTTTATTCGTTTCCTGACTGGTCTATAGATGGATACTTCTGTTGCCACTATCCTCCTGGACGCCGCGTCCATTATATTGAACATTTTTATTTTTTATGTAAAATACTTAATTTCAGTTGGAACTTGTAAATACTTGCTGCCCATTATACTAGATAGTCTAGTGCTGCTATCTGTACGCCGAAATAATAAGAAAATTGCAACTAAATATGTATTTTAATCATTAATAAAGTGGTAGGGAACAAGAGAAAGACTGTTGAAGGTAAGCAGACAGTTTTAACGCTATTTTTAAATATATTTTTTTAAGTATTTTGATACCAATGCTACATACATCTAATGTTAAGTGTTGTATCAATGAAATGACATCGCAGTTTAAGTAATCTAATGTATATTTTAGAGAATAAACAACTGTTTTTAATGTCCATTCTATTGGACGTTGGGTTTTCATCAGTATGTTTTTATTCACGTTAGACTCTTTTTGTATAGTGAAGAGAGACATTAGTTTTTACTTAAAAAGCAACACAGTATTGAAACAAATAATAGATACAGAAGTAGATAATATATATTCTTAAATAAACAAAAAAAAATATTTAAATGTTATCCTAAAAATATATATTTTTACTGGTACAATGCTAGTTCTAAATCAGTACCTTGTTAAATTTTGGATTTCAGTGAAATATTTATTTATTTATTTGTTTGTTTGTGCAGCATTTGGTAAATATAGATAATTAAGCCTTTACTATATTTTATTCTTATTCATAATTATTTTTTGTATTATTTTTCTGTTAGTATACTATTCATAATTGAATTAATAAATTGAATTATAAATAATTATCAAAAAACTTTAAGAAAATATAATTAAAGATAACGTTCTAAGATTCTAAATAAACTCATTTTGATTTCTTTTAAATTTCTTCTTGGCATTTACTTGCCAATTGTGATAGCTGTGCCACTATTTTTTTATCATTATTCTAACAAACAAATTACTGGTGTTGAGAAGAGTTACAAAACAAAACAAAATATTATTATTTTTTTATTATTATTACTAAATTGATCAACATGTTTCTTAGTTTAAATACACTTTTTCTATTTGATGACCCAAAAATTGAATTTATGTGATATTTGGAAGTGACGTATAAACGATAAAAACACACTTCTGATGTCAACAAAGTTTGTAGTGAAAGAAATAAGAGCTTGAGGCTAAAAATCTGGTTTTTGAAGACTATGTAGCGATCTCATCTTACTTGATCAGCATAAAATAAAATAATTAGGCATGAAATGCCACTTGTATTTGTATATTCGTTTAAATACAAAAAATAAATGCAAGCTTTTTATATTATATTACTGTTTGTAAGTCGTTTATAATTAAATTAGTTAATTTAAACGAATTTAAGCAAAGATTTAAAGAAAATATAACTGAAGATAATAATTTAAGAGCATAAGTAAACTGCATTTTAATTATTTTTCATTTCCTTTGGCATCCAAATGTTAATTGTGGTAACCGTGCCACTAACTCTTTTTTTTTTTTTTAACTCTTAGTCGTGTAATATTTTTTTTTTAAATTCATTTTATAAAAACTATTTAAAAAGTCACTAAATTTATTTATACTTTTAAAATAAATTTCATTCAAAAATGCATTTCTCTTTGAAATTGAAAAAATTAAAATTGTGCAATATTTACAGGTGATGTATGAACGATAAAAGCACATTTATAATGGAAGAAAATAACTGAATATAATAATTTAAGATTATAAATAAACTGCGTTTTATTTCTTTTTTATTTCCTTTTGGGATCTAAATGTCAATTGTTGTAACCGTGCTACTAACTCTTTGTAATTTTATTTAGAAAAAAAACTTTTATTGGTGTGATAGATTTTTTTTATTCCTTTAAAAAAAAACTTTTTAAAAATTACTAACTTGATTTATACTTTTCAAATAAATCACATCCAAAAATACCTTTTTCTCTTTGATAATGAAAAAACTATAGTTGTGCAATATTTAAAGATGATGTATGAACTATAAAAACACATTTAGAATGAAAGAAAATTCTGCAGTTAAGAATTTTTCATTCAGAATCATGTAATTCAATAATATGGTTTTTACAGGACTAAGACCCAATGTCCATTATAATTACACGCCAAATCTCTATGTATTTTTGAGTTTTAAAAATAAATGAATAAATATAAAGTTTTCTAGCCCCATAAAGACCCTTAATCCTAAAAATAGCGAAATGTGTGCGAAAAATACGAGCTTAGGTCTCAAGAGGCTATGTCAATTAAGTAATAAGAACTACAAAAAAAATAATAATAACTCAGAAACAAATTGAGATACAGCTTTCAAAGAAATTGCATTTAAAAGTACACTTTTTCCTCTATACGACGGAGTAAAAAGTAATATTGTGGGATGTTTAGAAGTTTAAGAATGAAATTTCATTTAAAATTGGTACAGGACTATTAATGTCTAATCCATGGCGTACGTAATATATGACCAGATCCGTAGAAGTTCAAACATTTACAGTACGGAAAATTGTAAAACTGAAATTTCTTTTAAAATTTGTTCATGGCGGGTCCAGGAATGTTAATGTTTAATTCATGGCGTACGTAATGTATGATCAACTCCGTGCGATTTTTTATGACTTAAATTTTAGTCTTCGAAAAAATCATTTTCCAAATGGTCGTTGTAATTTGTTAAATAGCTTTTTTTTTTTTTTTAAGTTTTTTGCTTAAAATGTATTTAGACATACCTAGTGAATTTAGGAGAAGTTACGTAAAGATCCGAAAATTACACATAGTAAGGATAAGCGTACTATCACTTTATCAGAAGAGAAAATCTTCAACTTCTTTAGTTGCAAAATTGTTAAATCTTTCTGTGGTTAAATATGGCCGTTCGTAATAACAGGTAGCACAAATCTATCTCTTCTTATAAGCCATTGTAGACATATTGTGAAACATAACTAACATCTTAAAAAATAGAGCGTATTGTTTTAAACCCGGGAATGGAGGTGGCTCATTATTTGACCTCTTAATTTTAACACCTAAATCCAACATTGGCACCAGATTTTCGGATCCAAACTTTTCCTTTTATTAAATAGATTTTAATAGAAAAGATTTACGATATTTTCAAATAAATTTGTTTGTAAATACTGGTGTCATCCAATCCTTTCAGCATTTTATGAGTATAAGTACTTTACTCTGAATGTGTTAAAATACTCAAAAAACATTGGGTTTTTTATGTATTGTTTTTTCGAAAAACCGAGTTTTTGAAAATTTAACTGTTACATGCATCTTTAACCCCTGGAAGGCGGTAGGATATTTTATATCGCACCTATGTTTAAATAGGATCTGCACCAAAAACTTTTCGTTCCATTTTACTTTTATAACTTCGGTGGAAAATAGCTAAAAAGTTGCTTTTTTTTATTTTGAATTAAATTTTTTTCCAAATTTCCGGTGAGAACTAAACATTACAGAAACACAATTGCTTGCCTCTCAAAGGGTTAATAAATTTTGTTTTTCATTGCTATCAATTGATTGCGCATTGAATAACTTTATAAAACATTTCACATGATTCAACTCCTGCATTCCTTCATACACTTACATTACGTAAATAAAGCATAATTTTAATTATATGGTCTGTTGTAATTTGCATGTTATGCAAATTTACATGCAAGTTCAAGTTATCAAATATACATGGAAGTTAATGCAGAAACAAGCCAAACATTAAAACTTAATCACTTTTGTTTGGAAAGAATAACTGTTTCAAACTAGAAAGCCATTTGTTTCTCTCATAAATATGACTTGGATAGAAAATTAGCGTAAGTAACTGTAACCGAAATAAATCTAAATGCTCTAAATGTAATTTAGAAAATAATGAGATAGTAATATTAACAAAATATTTGAATTCTCTAATTAACGAATGATAAGTTTTTCAATGCTTGTATCATTAAGAAATATTTTGTATAATTTAGGAGCCCTTGCTTACATTACCATTTGATAAAATAATTAGTCAGCTCAAAATATTTTCACGAACTGATCGATAGGAAATTTTAATAATAAAATACTTCTATCATATAATAATTGAAATATTTTTAATAATTATGTGTAAGATATAATTCATTGAAATTTTAATTTTTTAAGCATTTAAATTTTATCCTCATTTCGGAAATAAGTTATTATAAAATTAACTCATTTATGCCTAGCGTCCCATTTTTGGGACGTTTCAAATTTTAATGCATTTGTATAATTTTCTTCTTCTTTATAACATGAAAATTGCATGAAATCATTATTTATAAATGTCTTTATCTATAACCGAGAGATGACAGAACAAGGTGTATATTTATTTGCTTAAATTAAGGCTTTTTTCGGTGTTTATAGATTTTCAATTTTTCAAGAGGGCAAAATGTAAAAAGTAAGTTTATTTGTATTTTTTCTATCATGGACCCAAAATCGCAAGTTATAATCTTAGCTTGTGGACTTTTTTGAAATACGTATTTTTTAAATTGCGAAATTAAATGTTCAAGCCTATTTTTTATGCATTTTTGTAATGTACAAAATATAGGGTTCTAGGCACAAATGGGCACATATTTTTGTTAGAAATTTAGGAGACAGTTATTTATGCAATCTCCTTTCGAAGATATTGATGAAATAATTTGTTATTAAGTCTGCAATACGATTATTCTTATTTTATTATTAATAATAGTTATAATATTATTAGTCTCTGCAAAGAAATAAATATATATATATTTTTGCAGTTCATTAAAATACTAATTATAGTACATTATAAACAATTTAAAAACATTTTAAATATAAATATAGGCAAAATATATGATTATGCATATTATTCTACTACAAATACTCATATTTAGTTCTTTTACATTTTACCAAATAAACACAAAAAAATTAAGCTTAATTTTTTAGTATTTTTCCAGTTCATTTTGCAACATTTTAAGTGATTTTACCAAAAAAATTGAGAAAACAAAAATTCAGGCACAACCGGGTTAAGATAGTTCAAACAGGCTTCGCAATTGGTTGGTTCTTTTAATACCACATTTGTTAAATAAAAGTCTTCCGAATGTTAATTGCTGAATTTTTAATAACCCATTAAGGACCAGCATGTTTTACAGGAAATTTATTCCGTTACACCACTTTTTATTAAACACTTAATTTTACTTTATGAATCATTGAAATGTAAAACCACAATGCTGCTCAAGTTTCAACAATGGAACAATGTAAGCTGGTTCTTGGATTTCCTAGTTGTGGGGCAACTTCACATCCAGTATAGCGGTATAGTATCCAGTATAGTGTTTCAATGTAATGGGAGCCATGAAAAGATTACGCGGCTGGTGGCCACAAAAAATAGAAGATTTAAGGATTAAGAGTAAGAGAACTTACTAATAAAATGTTAGTATAACAATAAGGTAAAAAAAAAGTTCCATTTGATCCAAAAATTAACGGTCCGTGGACAGGCGAAAAACTACCAAAGGGTAGCTCCAGCATAATAATGAATAACATAGAAAATAATGCAAAGCACAGTGCGAAACAAATTTGGAAAAGAATAAAAAGAATTTACATATTTACAAGAAGATTATACAAATTCACAATTTAGAGTAATAGAATACGATAATAAAAAACATAACTGAGGAGAGTTCAGTCTAACTGAACAGAAAAATTCATAATATTAAGGGGAACATGCGAAAAAAATAGGACGGCGCACGCCCAGTCTGGTAAATCGATTAAAATAGTTGATAAAATGATACCAAGATAATAGAACAAAAGGATAATAAGGTAAGACAATTGAAAAACTTGAAAAAGCAATAATAAAGCACTAAAAATAGTTTAAAAAAAAACAGATATAACAAGACACGGAAAAAAGGCAAAAGTTTAAGAAAGGAAGAAATTACTCTTCATTTAATTTAAGGTTAGCAAGTTTGTGGAACTCGTTAATAATAACTATCATTTTTTGCATGTGGTTATCATATTTTTTGGTTTGAGTTGAAATATTTTTGATGCAGCTTAAGAATTTGGTGATTTGAAAGACTTCTTTGGGTTCATTAAAAATATTAAGTATATCTTCGATGTCATTAGAGTAATTTATAGGGATTTTTAGATTTTGAGTGTTATTTGAATTTTCAGTACTAGGGGAGGAAGGGGTATTTGAGGTTTCGCAATCATTACTTTCAGAATTTAACTTGTTATTACTAGTTGATGGTTCAGTGGACTTAGGTTTTTAGTGCAGTTGAAGTTTTCAAATATATCAGCAAGAATTTGGTTTTCAGTGGAGGGATTGCTGACGCTATTACTTGTAGTTTTTCGGTTATGTTTATTTTCCAGTCTGTTAGGATTTTTGAGACAATCGCGGTAATTTGCGGGATGTCCAAGTTTGCAATTGGGCGCTTTTAGGTTTAATTCTACCCATGTGCTCACAGGCAGTGCTCAAGTGTAATTCTCCTCATTCAACACATTTGGCAGCAAGGCCACATACCTCTGAGGCATGCCCGTAACCTTGACGCCTGTAGCATTGTTTAACTTTGTATTTGGTAGTAAAGGCTTCAATTTTCACTGAAATGTAATGTATCTCATTTATTCTGTATATGTCCTCGAAGTTACTACGTGGAATAACATTAACCATAAAAAGTGGCATAGAATTTCCTGTTTTTCTATTTTTTTTAGCATGGCAGCCCTCGTGATTGCAAACCCATACTCTTTAAGGTCTATCTTCAATTAGTTTGACATTAGTTAGTATAACAGGGGAGGCCTGTAATGCATATTTTCTTAGGTCTTAACTCCCTAGGGTCAAGAGTTGTATATTTTTCTTATTTTGATCTAACCATCTGTGTTAATCTAAAGTCATTATCTGAAGTACATTGTATAACTAAACGTTCGCATTTTAGGGATATCTTAGGTTTTTCACTATTTTCTCAGTAATTTGACGGGCTAGCGTCGCCCAATTTTTGTCGACTTCTATGTAGAAAGGGTTAGTAGTTTTTTTTTTTTTTTTTTTTTTTTTTGAGTTACCAGTTTCCTGGGAGGTGTTTACACTATCATTAAGTTGCTCCATATCGGCATTTTCACTTAGATTTAGATTAACTTCGTTCTCGATATTTTTGAATTTATTACTAAGAGGGATTGCAGAACTCTCCTCATTTAGTGGACGTTTAATTCCCTTTTTAACTGTGTTAAAAAGTTTATTTCTTAGGTTAGTATTAGTGATAATCAGGTTTGGTGCTTTCTTATATTTAATTGAGCAGAAGAAACTAAAGATAGCAGAATTTAACAAGTTATCGATAGTTGACTCCCTTAGCAAAGAAAAAGCTTCAATACAAGTTTTTCTTACCTACTCTTGGTCGTTTGGAGAAGTAGAGTAACCAGCTTTGGCTTTCAAATCCAGAATGTATTGTTCAGTGAAGACGTAAAAAATCAGTCAGAATATTTTTAGCAAAGTCCTCAAAATTTGAAGAAATACTAGCAAATTGTTCAGTAAAATTGCTGTCTAGCGATCCATTTGAGATATTATTAATAATATCCTTCATATATCCACAATTACCATAGACGCCATAATGCAGCTTCGAACATTGATAAAGTTATTCATACGAACCACCCCATTGCCCGCTCAACACTGCGAAAATGTAACAAACTTTCAGAGCTTCGCTTCATACGACCTTTCCCACTGAAGCTGGGAAAGTGAAGTTTCAACATTGTTCAGATAATAAACTAAGACAGATTTTACTTTTATTTTTTACTGGTACCAGAAAAAAATAAAAAAGTCACAAATATAATGTTGCAAAAACGCAATGTCAGTCTGTAGCAGGTAAAATGGTTTAGAGGCAAAATCCCTATCCTGGAGTCGTACTGAGGTCATTCACATTATGCGCTAATAATCTACAATTGAGCTACTTGGATGGTACCACATTAGCATTTCCCATTATTACTTGTTTTCAAGGCTGCAACCGCAGCATACTATGGGATATTTGTGCATATGCTACCAATTCTTGGTTAAAAACGAAGCGAACAAAAACCCATCATCGATGTAACTGAATATATTGGGTTGGCAAATATATTCCCGGCGTTTTTTTTTTCTTTTTACCGGAATCTATATTTTCTTTTTTTGATCGAGTTATTGTATGTTAAATTGCAGGTCATGAATATGGAATGCCTGCTACACGGAACTATTAACAAAAAGGAAATAACATATAGTTAACCCTTACCGGCGCGGAGTAATTCTGTTTATAAACTGATGAAATGATCGACTGACACCGCAATTTATAAACGAATTTATTAGAAAATAGGAACTTGCTTATTATCATGTACATTATAATAAGAAAATTTTAGTTAAATATTCTCGGTGCCGTTTGTCAGTTTTGTAATTAAAATTAGGTGTCCTTTTTTAAGGACACCGCGCCGGAAATTGTTAAAATAGTGAAGCTTCAAATGTAACCGCCTTCGCAGGTGTTGATTACCGCCGAAAGAAACTTCCACCAGCAAATTTAAATAGATATTTTCTACCTATTTAAAATCCTTACTAATGCAAAATTCCAGTCATAAATAAAGGCAGAAACATGTATTCATTTTTTCTGGTGAAAGTTTACTTTGGTGGTAAACAGGACCTGCGTTTTCGTCATATTGTGACAACCTAGGCAACCTTCTGCCAGTGTCAATGGAAAAGATTACAATATTTATGTAAACTGACACCAGTAAAAACAAACTGAATATTTTACTATTTTTGCATGAAAATAGTTTCATAAATAAGGCTCTCAAATAAGACAAAATTTTCTGTTCAAATTTACTGGTCGGAAGTTTGGTCCGGCAAATCAGTAACTGTCGATCAGATTAAAAAAAAAACAGCCGCCATCTTATGACAACCTCCTCAGTTACTTCACTCGCTACTAGTAGACAGTACACCATATGTCTCCACCTCTTTAAATATAACTGCGTTGTCAGCTATGGAATGCCAACTGGATTAGCAACTAAGTTCCCACCCTTTTTATTATTTTTATTTGTTTTCAATAAAAATTGACAACTACGCTGGTGTCCAAAATTAAGGACCAGTCACAAAATGCTATTTTTTAAGTAAGCGAATACTCAAAAAGGAAATGATATAATTCAAATACTTACTATCCCTACAGCACAGCTAGTCCATATAGCATCTAATTCATGCCACACATGGTCACAAGTGTCACAGTCACTACGGTGAAACAAAAAATAGGAAATTAAACACGTCTCATTATGAGTCTCAAATGATCGCAATATATGACTCCACTGAGACGTCACTGTGACTGCTGCTTTGTCACGAGTCGACAGGTGACTTTACAATGTAGTTACATTGTGACTCTCATGTGACTGTCATTTTTAGACTCAATTTCAAAGTCACCATGAACGTTGCATTATGATAAGTCACCAAATAATATCACGCTATAGTCACATGGTGACTTTTTACAAAAGAGCACAATGGTGCCTTCACAGTAGTCTCTCTGTAACCTGAAAGTCATCATGTGACTTTAATGGGACATTAGTTGGTAACTTATTACAATGCAGCGTTCTCGATGACTTTGAAATTGAGTTTACATATGACAGTCACATGAGAGTCACAATGTAACTACATTGTAAAGTAACATGATGACTCGTCACAAAGCAGCAATCACAGTGACGTCTCAGTGGAGTCGCATATAGTGATCATTTGAGACTCATAATAAGATGTATGGAATTTCCTATTTTTTTGCTTCACCGTAATGACTGTGATACTTGTGACCATGTGTGACATGAATGAGATGTTATATGGATTAGCTGTGCTGTAGAGATAATAATTATTCGAATTATATTATTTCCTTTTGAGTATTCGCGTACTTGAAAATTAGCATTTTGTGATTGATCCTCAATTTTGGACACCAGTGTAGTTAATCAACAATGTATTCTCCCTTGTTGTATAAAAATTCTTCCCAATGTTCGACAAGATTTACAATACCTCGTTGGTAGAAATCACCCGGTTTCGACTCCAAAAGTTCATCCAATCAAGCTCTCAATTCTGCATTAGTACTGAAAGAAACTTTGCACGAATAAGGCTTTTATAAAAGAAAAATTCTATTCACATTTACAGTTGGAAGTTTTCCCTGGCAGTAATCACGACCTGATGATCTATTCTAAAGAGCAACATCTGTAATCTTGGTTTATCTTCTCAGTTAATTTACTCGATATATGTCTAATGCACTATATGTCTCCTCCTTTATAGCGCTTTTGAAATATAGAGTTTACGTTCCTAATTGAAATAGGCATGCTAAGATAAAATTATATATCATGATTTTTTTTTTGAAAAGTGCTCTATTCTTTTGATTTGTGAGAGTTAGGACTTTTTTAATGTTGGTAGAAAATCATACTTACCATCCACATTTCCTGGTAGAATATTTTATCCCTCCAAAACCTGTATCACAGATTAAACCACGTTGACTAGCTGAAACAATGATTGTTCTTCCACTAAAAAACATATCAGTTCATTTGCATAGTGACTTTATGAAAACGCCGTATATATTTCTACATCATATTATTTAACAAAAAACACAAAATCCTATTAAAGACAATATGTCTTGCTTTACAGGGACCGGGTAAGCTCTAACTCGGCCATGTTAAAATGCACCAACTTTGTGTACCTTTTTTTCAGAAATGGTGAAAGATAGAGGTCTAGATTTTTTAGAGTAGTTTGAATAACATACTTTACGCATTTTAAGAGAATATTTTCTTTCTAAGTGAAACTGAAAAACAATTATTAATTATTTATTGAAAGAAATTTTTATATTAGCATTTTTTGTAAGATTTCACTGCTTAAAATAAATAATTCTCAACAAATCATTAAATCCCTGTGTTAACACGTTCACTGCTGAAAAAAGTGAGAATTTTCAAATTTCTTCTTGAAAGTCGTTTGCCAACACAAATTCTGAAAGTTAATTTTCTTTCTAAGTGAAACTGAAAAATAATTATTAATTATTTATTGAAAGACATTTTTATATTAGCATTTTTTGTAAGATTTCACTGCTTAAAATAAATAATTCTCAACAAATCATTAAATCCCTGTGTTAACACGTTCACTGCTGCAAAAAGTGAGAATTTTCAAATTTCTTCTTGAAAGTCGTTTGCCAACACAAATTCTGAAAGTTAATTTTCGCTTTACTAATGCAGCGAAATTTTTGTAAATAAATAAGGCATTTTTTTTTATTTTAAAATAATGGTGAGAAAGTAATAAATTAAATCCACGAATATTAAAGCTGCGAGTATACTCGTAGCGTCGCAGTCAACGTTAAATTAAAGCCTGAAAAATCGAAGTTTTGAGAAAAAGTCAATTATTGCTGTGAAGCAGTGTTGGCAGTGGACTACATTTTTTAATTTTGATTCCTTGATTGGCACCACTTTTTTGAAATATTACAATTCATCTTATTTAATAACATATAAATTAAGGCGAAAACAATGGGAATTTTGCCACTTCAGAAAAGTGGTGCCAATAAAGAAATCTGAATTTTAAAAAAGTAGCCTACTGCTGTGAAGTGCTCTTAGAAAAAATGAAAAAAATCCAAGAGTTTTTTTTTTTTTTTTTTTTTTTTTTTTTTTTTTTTTTATTATAAACATGTGTAATACATCGTTTGAAAGATAAAAGTTTAAAACTATTTAATGATATAAAAATGTAAATATCAATTTTTTGGTTAAATTTTGCTTAACCGGTCCCCTTAACTCATTTTAGGTGGGCGGCATTTTCAGCATTTTCGGTGTAACGGGCAAATCAAGGTATTGCGCATGATACTCAAATTGAAAACCTGTTTCTGAATCCCTGTTAAACAAATGGGACCGTTCGGGTTCATTTAATCCTATTAAAATGTAAATCTGACTAATTACACTCAGCACGCAAAAGTTCACAATCATCGCAAGAATAACTTACCAGCTAAATCTACGAAATTTTTATTCAAGATTTTCGAATTCGTACAAGAAAGTTGTTTGTGTCAGAAATCATTTCATAACTTCCGTGATATAATAGTAATGAATTTAAGGTCGTTAAAGTATTTACAACATTATCATAATACTTATAAAATAATATGTAAAACTTGCACATTATATACTTACATACAGTATATACATAAAACTCAGGAATTTATTTTAAAGATTTATGATATTGATCAAAATTACTTCTACTGCGCAGTCCTGAAAAATCTTCGCAACCAGAACACATTAGTTGAGTATATTTCCTAACATGTTTAGTTGTACAAATACGGCATCTCTTTTGGAGACGTTTCTTTAGATTTGTGCTTGGAATCTCAACAAGAGTTTTAGTTTCGTCTCCTTTACTCCTACGAACAGAAAACATTTGTTTATAACCATCACTGTACTCTATAAGTAGTTTAGAATAAAATTTTTGAACCTAACATATTCATCACAAGCATTTCTATGAATGACGAGACCATTGCAAAGCATTCTAGAAGCCATATGAATACCAAACCTCTTAAACCACGTGTACGATTTGCGATTTGGATTATATGGTTGCAGTAACTGATCGACATGGTCAACAGACCCCATCAAAAGAATTCTCAATATGCAACGGTTTATAGACAAATTCTTTCTTTCCAGCAGAACAATGAGAGCAATGTTGGCAGATGGGCTACTTTTTTTTAAATTCAGATTCTTGATTGGCACCACTATTTTGAAATTGTAAAATGTGCCTTATTTATTGACATATTAATTAAGGGGGAAAACAAAGAGAATTTTACCTTTTCAAATAAGTGGTGGTAATCAAGAAATCTGAATTTTAACCCCTTGAGGGGCAAGCAAAAATGTCTCTAAATATTGAATTCTCACCGGAATAATAGAAAAATTTTATTTTTAAATAAGGAAGAACAATTTTTCAGCGATTTTCCTCCAAAGTTAAAAATATAAAATTGAGTTAAAATTTTCTGGTGAGAATCTTGTTTAAATTAGGTGGAATATATTTTATCCCACCGCCCCTCAAGGGGTTAAAAAAGTAACCCACTGGCAACACTGAATGAGAGGGCGTATGTCCTGGTCACTGATTACTGAAATGAGAGAATTTACGCAGCGTACGTCCTGGGAGTGAAGATGTTAATAGCGAAATGTCTGTTATTAAAGAATTGAAAATATCTCTCTTAAATTTCTGGTGGGAATACGGAAATAAAAAAATCCAATAAATCGGGAACACTGAATGTATCATAGATGATACCATGGGTTTTACGAAGTTAATCGCAGATAATTCTGCCGTTAAGTACGTCGTATACAATTTCTTTAAATACTCGTATCTACAGCATTTGGAGCTCCGATTTACGAGGGACACCTGGGACGGACACGATGTACTACGACGAAAATATAATCCAGGAATAATTAAAATATATATATTATTAAAAATTTTCTGGTGAATATCTGAATATCAATTGCACAACTGAGGTAACAGTGTCATGCTTTCAACGTTTGTTCTATTTAGGACTATGATTAGTTTCCTTTCTGAAATGAGTAAATATTCTGAATGTTTACCGATGTTTTGCTGTATGACTTTTCCTTGCAGTTTCTGCCAAATATATAAAGTTTTCTACATGCTTGGAAATGTTAATAAGTGTTTAAACTATTCGAATCACCAGCACACATATGTGTGCATTTCAGAAACTCTCATATTATTCAGATTCATGCCAAAAATTCGCAACAGTAACTTTTTCTTTATTGGCTGAATGATATTGTGTGACTACATGGAATTATTTCATAGTTATTAACTATTTTACTAAAAATGTTAAATTTTATTAATACTACGAATTTCACACACTAATGGTGTCACCATAGTTTTTCGAATAAACTTTTTCTGCTTGTTTAATCGCAGATAAATATTACAAAACTCTGCTACACGTCACAAAAAGTTTTTGTTCAAAAAAAAAAAAAAAAAAAAAAAAAAAAAAGGCAAAGATTTGTTTTGTAAAACAGAGTTGCCATACTCTTTAGAAACTTTAAGGAATGCATAAACCTTGTGTATAAATAGACATTATTCGATTATTTTTTTTAATTTATGAAACTATATCTGCAACATACACTTGAAAAGCATATTGTTTTTTAATATATTGTATTTAACCCCTTAACGTTCGCAATACATTACGGTTTAAAAATTCAAATTGCTCATTGTCACCACTTTTTTGAAAAAGAAATATTCACCTTATTTAATGACAGTTAAAATAAAGCCAATTACACCATTGTATGAAACTGGTGGGAATCTTGCAATCTGAGTAAAAGACACAGTCTGTGAATATCACGGGAGCGAGAATTAAGGGGTTAATCTGAATTTCCATTTTCCGTTAAATAAATTTGTATTCAATTTATTTTTTAAAGTTTGGACATAAGTACAACAAACACGAGCAAAACTGAATGCATTAACTAACTAACTTCTCGTAATGTAAT
Organism: Maratus speciosus; assembly: GCA_963932465.1. Classification (NCBI taxonomy): domain Eukaryota; kingdom Metazoa; phylum Arthropoda; class Arachnida; order Araneae; family Salticidae; genus Maratus; species Maratus speciosus. The sequence continues at coordinate 242,609,049 of OZ010794.1, forward strand.
CTTAAATTCAAATGAAACAAGGCATTAAATTTCTGAAACACTTTATCAAAGGATAATTTGAATATCAACTTCACGCCAGAAATATATTAATGTAAATTTTAAACTCTAAATAATTTTACTATCGCTTGTTAAAATACACTTTCATGTGCAATATAAATGTAATACCCTAGCTATTTATGAAATTTAAATAGTAATTACTCTTAGTTCTACATAATAGCTGTGATGTAAATAAATTGTAATATTTTAATCCATATTTATGGGCCGTTAATTAAAAGGTAAAATTAAATTTGAAGTTCTTTTTAATTGAAATGCGTTGTGTAATATTGCAATAAAACCATCTGTTCTTTGAGGTCAGCAATTGTAAAAAAAATAAAAAGGAAACTTCTTACTTGTATATCTGTAAAGAAATGATGAGGAGACTTTTAAACACAAATCAAACTTTTTATTCATCTTGTTGAAAAGAAGTAAGAGGCCCTCACCCGTTGGTCACCGATTTTCAAAATAAATACGTTGCCGATAAAATAATTTATTCCTCTTTAAGAAAATCTTTAAAATTTAAGATGCAGCACTAGGTGAATTTTCTACAGATAAAAATCTCAATTAAAGCATTTTTAAACCAACAGGAAAATAAATTTAACAGGAGTTATCAAAATCGTAGACATCGTTTCCGAAAGCTTTTCACCGGATTCCACATCCATCGGCAGAGAGACAGGAGCCAAAGCCCGCAATCTTTTAAAACAAAAACTAAGTCATGACAGATCACCAACAAAACAGATTCTGATTTAAAATTAACGAAATTTTTAATTTATAGTAAGAATACGGGGACTTCAAAAGTTAGAGAAAGAAAAGATTTAAATCTATTAGAGAATTTAAGATATTAGGTAATGTCTTAATAATCAAATCCGAAAGAAAACATTTAAAAAGCTTTATTTTTATTTGTTGTACGCTCGGCGATTAGACACAACTCCGAAAAGATCAACATCCATTCAATGCATATGCCGTGAGAGACTTGCTCCGATGACGTCATCACAATCGTACAGATCTCAAAGGAGAAGCACCCCGTGCCAGGCGCTGCGGAACACCAGAGAACTTGACGATGTGCGGTCGAAACGAAATCGCCCGCGCAAAAATAAATATGGATTTAAGTTTAAAGAACATCGATGTATAAGGCCAAAAGAAATAAAAAAGTAACATGATTTAAACACTGCGAGATTTCATCTCACAATAGCTATTTATACTTAAGTTATTCTTTGTATATGAAATATACATAAATGAAGCAAATTAATAATAAAACAATAGGCTAAAATTTTCAAACGAAATTAAAATTGTATTTTTTATTTGAAAAAAAAAATATTTAATTTACTGTATGTTAAACCGTACAAAGAATATTATTAAATTACTACATACTAAAAAGTCTTGGTTACCGTCGGAACAAACTTCCTCCGGCAAAAATAATTAGAAATTTTCAGTTTATTTAAGCGGCAGAATTTGTGTCAAAAACAAGGCCAACATTCATATTAGTTTTTACTAGTGGAAGTTTTCCCTGTCGTTAATCACGCCCTGCATATTAACCCTTACCAGAATCAACTTTTTACACATGATTTGCCCCTAGATTGTCACTGTATGAACACGTTGAGTGCCATGTCAATCACCGGTGACTGACACCGAACTTTCCGTTTAGACAGCATCGGTCATCGGTGACCGACACTTATAGATTGTGTAACGGGATCTTATTTCGTGGCCCGAACGGAAATACAGACAAAATAGACTTGGCATTCAACGTGTTAAGCAAAAATTCGCAGACCTTCTACAGACGACTATTTTTATATTTTATTTACACCACTTTATTTTTAAAATAAATTTTGTAGAAGACGATTATCTTGCATACGTTATTATATACGTTAAATGTTGCCTCATGGACTCCAATTGCGCAGGATACGGCGAAGTGCACAGATCTCAAGAATGGCCCAGAAAAATAGTGGGAACCTCTGATAAAGAGGGAAAAATCGAAAACTCGCCACCTCCGCACTACAACTGCGTTTCGCAGCACCCGGCAAGCTACAAGGTATGTGAAAAAATAATCCTTAACCCTTTAGTGCGCAGCTTTGCATATATGCAAACAACAGTGTTTTCAATTTAATAGATTTTTTTATTCGTATATACCTAATTTACACCAGAAAATTAAAATAGCAATATTTGCTATAATTAATAACAGACATTCCGTGTAAATAAAGCGAAATTAACCATTAAAATCTCCTTGTTTAAAGTCAGTTTCTTTGACCATCTTAATTTCTAGAACGTATTCCATCATGGGAATTAAAGTGTTAAAGGTTAATTTTTATAAAATCAATAATTATATAAAATAAGGTATTTAGAGACATACTTATTAAAATATTTACTAATTTGCAGTATTTCAGCGTAAAACAGCCACACAAAGTAGTTTTTACTTGTATTGCGATGTGCAACAGAAGAAAAGATTGACGTATTATATGAAAAATGTATCTATGATTTTTTTTTCATTATTCTTCCAGTGTAACAAACCTTTCAAAGAATCATATATATTTTTTCGAAACAAAATAAAAAATCGCGCATTCAAGGGTTAAAACCGCAATTTCGTAAAAGCAATGCGGAAATCACGAAAAACGATGAGGATAAGTCTAAACTTGATAAAACCCAATTTCAACAATCGAAAAAAAATTCTCATACTGAGCCAAAGAGGGCACCACCAGATCCTGTACAATTCTACCAGTTGGAGGGATTCCGGAACGGAATATTTAAAATCACTAAAATTTTTGATATAAAAAAAGTTGAATAAAAAATCGATTTTTTTGTTAGTTTAGTCAACTACCTCGAAAAATTATGAGAAAAAATAGTAGAAAAAAGGACATTGCTAGAAAACTTTATCTTTTATGGATGTAACCTCAAAGATTTCGCATGATTAATTTTTCTTTTGCTCTAAGTTTTCATTAGGAATATTAACTCTCTAAATATTTGCATATTTTTTATTTAGTTCTTTTTAACTGTAAGGAAAATTATCTAGCATTGTGTCGTGTTACGTATTCTCTACGAATTTGTCAGGATTTGTAAATTTTTGTAGTATATAGTTCCTTTTTGTGTATAGAAAAAAAAAGTTTTTTTTGCATCGTGTTTTTCAATCAAATGTTAAATATAAATCTAAACATTCTGGGAATACCTCTTTATTGGGAATGTTATGGATTATAGATAACGATACACTAAAATGTAATCTTAATATAAATATGTTGATATGTGATGTTAAATTAACTAAGATATTGATTTTATCAGTTGTACATTCGATATTTCTTCCAATTGGTATGCTTGCTCCGGCTACGCTATTGCCAAAGTTAATTTTTGAAGAAACGTGGGAAAAAATCATTGGTATGATATGTTGCCTAAGGATATTGTAAATAAATTTTATTCATGGTAATTGATGTGCATTTGTTAAAAAATGTAGCAGTACCTCGTTATGTAGACTCTAATGCAACGCTTGGCATGTATATTTTTGTTAGTGATTGTAAGAATGCTTATGCTGCATGTGTTTTCGCTCGAACTCGTGATTCTTCGGGAATTAAACCCTTAAAAGGCGGTGATGCCGTTACGGCATCACATAATTTTAATCCCTAATTGCCACATTGGCACTGGAATCTTATAAAGAAAATTTCACTTTCCTTATGTATGCGAAAATATGCTTTTACTTGTTTACAAATACATTCTATTGTAAATATTGGTGTCAATAAATTATTTCAACATTTTATAAATACAATTACCTTGCCACTGAAAGGGTTAAGTTGACTCTTGTAATGGAAAAACTCGTGTAGCACCTTTGAAAATTTTAAGCATTCCATGACTGGAGTTAATGTCGTGTTGCATAGGAGCCAGGTTAGCTTTTTCCATATGTAATGCAATAATTATTTTTGATATGGAAAAATACACTTTGGAGTGATTCTACAGTTGCTTTCTGGTGGATAAAAATCCATGGGGAATGTTCTAATTTCGTTGCAAATCGAGTCAAAGAAATCAGGTCTCTGACACAATCAGAATCATGGAGACATGCCCCCGGTCATATGAATCCAGCTGATATATTCTCTCGACGTTGTTCTCCTAGTCGAATGCTACGTTCGGAGTGGTTTAATGGACCTTCATAGCTCAAACAAAATCATGAATCGTGTCCTGTTAATGAATTTTTGTGGAGCCTAATGAAGTTAAGGATAAAAAGAAAAAGATTAAGCTTACAAATATTAATGTTTCAGAGTTGTCTGATCCTTTTGACATTGAATAATTTCCCAATTAAGGTAAAATGATTCGGGTTTTTTGTTGGATTTTACGAGTTATTAACAACTGTAGAAACACCCCCAAGTTGTGTAAATATCTTGATGAAATCGTAAATTCTGAAAAATGTTTGATTAGGTTAATTCAGATTTCTTATTTCTCTGTTTTAAAGACTGCTAACTGATAATGAAAACATTACTTATTCTACCTCCCAATTCATAATTTAATATAAATTATTCATAGAATTATTAAGAGAAGGCGATAGGGAGATAATTTTCTATGCCAAAGTTCTATTTATCTATGAGAATTTTTTCATCGTTATTTCTAAAGTGAAATTCGTAAATTTTGTAAAAAAAAAAAAAAAAAAAAAAAAAAAAAAAAAAAAAAAAAAAATGCAGACAACCAAAACTAGTTTATTACGAGTAATTTTGTATATTTTATACTTTTTATTACAAAATTGACAATATGTAAGAGAAGTGCAAAATTTTCCGTTTATTGCAGATGTGAAAAAAGCATCTTTTAATCAATACATTATTATTTTTACGTTCGAACTGCTTATAATTATTTTTATATGATTAAAATGATATATTCTAACATCTCAGTAAATATTTTTTGAAATTTGATGGTTGAAGCACAATAGAAGCAAAGAGTTAACGCTTTGAGGGACAAGTAATTGTGTTACAGTAATATCGAATTCACACTGAAATCTTATTATTATTATTATTATTATTATTATTATTATTCATTTATTTATTTATTTATTTATTTTGCAAAATAAGGAAAATCAATTTAATGACCTTTTCCCACCAAAGTTAGAAAAGTAAAATTTAATGAAAATTTTCTGGAGCAAATCTTCATTAATCGTAGGTGGGATATAATATATCCCACCGCCCCTCAAGATGTTAAATCGTGTCCCAGAGGTTAACGAAGATCAGCTAGTATTATCAAAATTTTCATAGCAAACTTCTTCAAGATTAGTAGCAGTTTGATTTACATGTTTTTTCCAATACTGTGCTTGCTTAGACATTTTTATAATTATGAAAATTTTTAATTATCACAAATAATAATTAAAAAATGAAAGTTATACAAAAAGTATAAGTAATGAAAGTATAAGTAAAAGTAACTCAAAAGTAACATAAAAGTATAAGAAAAAAGTATAAGCAATAAATAAAATATGTTTTTAAACATAAGTAACTGTGATAAAAAATTATTCAAGCGTTATTTTTCAGTTATTTTCATTCCAAAAACTTTAATCATATAAAAGTATATAAAAAATATTAAACTGCCTTACATATCTATTTAAAATGTAATAGAGGAAAATGTACCATTGAAATCATTGAAATCTCAATAAGGAATAAAAACCAGCAACTGTTTTAAATTTATAAAAAGATAAATAAACATTCTGAAATCGTATATCTGTAGGGAATGCTGATTACCATTTAAATGAAGCAATGTATTAAAATTTATCTGACTTAGGGATGCAGTTTAATAGGAAACGTTTATTTGTAAACAACTTTATTTTCAAAAAATATTTTTGTTCTGTAAATATATATATATATTTTTCATTTTCATATTTGAAATAGAAATCACTTGATAATAAGGTGACATAATTAGAAGAAACTAAATAATAATTTTCTAATTTAATTTTATTATGATATTAAGCATTTGACAAATCTTATGTTTTAAATAAAATAACATATTCAGTTTTTTTAAACATTTGATTATGTGATACCAAAATAAAAAGAAGATTTATGAATCTAATTTTTACTTCTAAATTAAAATTAATGTTTTATTGTTAAAAAAAACATTTAATGCTTATGTTGAAATTTATAATTTATTGAAATAGAAACTATGCTCGAATGGAATGCTCAAATTATGTACTTTTCTAACGCGCGCTACCCGTTTCAAAAATAGACTCTACCGGCAATTATGTAATTGACTTCCGTGAGCTTTGCCGAATAAGAAATGCTGTTAGTGGTAGTTCTGTTCTGTTTTGAGTTGTGCTAACATGTAAAAGTTATATTAGCGCCAGTTATTATTTTGTGTATATGTGTTATGTGCCGTTCTATTTGTGATGTGCCGTCTTACCAAGATTAAATAAAAAATATTTTAAAAAGTTATGCCCCGAGAAGTTGATATTTTGAATTATGTGAAATTTCTGTGTGAAGTTAATTTGAGCTAGCCCGACAATTGGCTACCCAACGTTTGGCCCGAAACCGAGTGAAAATGTTCGCAATATGATTTCTTCCTTCTACAAAAAGCGTGACATATTTTTAATTATAAGGTGTTGTTTTCAACGAGCATGCAAAAAAGATGGCACGACCGGTCGTCTGCGTGTGAAATATGTTCCTAAAATATTCTACAGAATAATTCTTCGTCGAATTGCGAAATATGTTCTGCAATGTTTCGTTATCTTTGCCATTTCCGTTCATAGTCGTTTCATCATATAATGTGTGTGTTTTTATTTTTTTCAAGTTGTAAAGTTCAACAAATTATTTCGTTAATGTCCTAAGAAAATTCTAGGATATTTGTGTTAAAAAAAAAAAAAAACTTTCATTTCATTTTTTCAAGTGTGTCTACAATTATTTATTCTACAAGATTTATTATGCAAGGTATTTCCAACAAGTAAGCGGTTTAAATAGAATGGATCAATATTTTGTTTAATAAAAAGAATACAATCTTGACGTTATTCATATTCGTAACATTCTCGATATTCTCATATGCTAAACATTATTCATATACTTAACATTATTAATTTTAATTCATTCTATAATTTTCCATTCATTTATGTATTGTATATTTCACCTTCCCCTCTCCCCTGACCCATTCTGAAATTTACTTTTGATTCTGTTCATGCATGATTAATTTTTACTTTGTTTTAAGTAAGATACTTTTTGATTCAGGAAAAAGAAAAAAAAAGAAAGAAAAAAGAGTGAGAGAGAGCTGAAGGGAAAGAAGTGTTCATTTACGTTTTCGTTGATTTTTTTTCTTTGCTTTTTACAAGAGAGAAATAAACTGTCAGTAAATTAGAAGCTGTTAAAATGTATTTACAATTTTATCGCAATTCTCATAAAGATATGTGTTTATTTTTATTATTTCTTTTATTGGTTTCGAAGAGAATTAATTAAAATTTTTATTTTAAATGTTTGTTGTTATTTAATGCTAAACGTAAGTATTTAATATTTGAGTTCCTGATTTACTCATGAAAAAAGCCTTGAATGAAATTTTCAAAACGATATGAGTAAGTTTTTGCATTTATCGTTTGTTTATAAAAGAAACTTTCTTTTCTGTAAAGTTATAGTGGATAAAACCGATATTAAGAAGTCTTTGTAATATAATAATAATATTGGTTAAAAATTTAATTATTCAATTATGTGTTTGATATTATTTAGAATATTGTTTGTGTTAACTATTCAATAAATGGTTTTATATTGGTTAAAATATTGTTCTGATTAAATGTCGCGTTGTGGTCATACAATTTATTTATACCAGCAGAGATTTAAAGTTTCTTTTGTTTTTAGTAAGAGTTTTTATTATGGTTTAAGCTTACAATTTTGTTTTATTATAATCTTGTTTATATGAGTTGTAACGGTAAAACTCACGTTTGGGGAATAATTTAAACGAATTTTTGGCTTTTATGGGGTATTCCTTTTGCTGTTTTGCTAAAGTTTAAAATGTCTGAACGTAATAAAGCTCGTAAAGAGGATTTATATCAGGTTGCGTTAGAAATGAAATTAGATGTGGAACCCTCTATGACTGTTGTCACATTGCGTGAAAAAAATAAATCATCCCCCTCTGTGAAGGCGCCTACCTTCACATATTAATATTAATACCTTTCTCCTTTCCCCCTTTAAAATTACATTTTTTCGAATTTTTTAAATTTAATTATCTGTTTGCATTCTGATTCAATCTGTTTTTAGCGCTCTTTTCCCTTCTTAAGTTCAGCAATCATTTTTCTGTATCTGTAAGATTTTAACCGCAGCGCACTGCATTTAAAAGAAAAGAAACAATTTCCTCTTCTCGCCTAGCAACAGGGTTCTAATTTTCATCCTTCTGCCTTAGTTTTGATGATATGCAGAAATTAGTCAGACATATTACTTCTACATTTTTAGCCGTTAGTCCAGACGTAAGAGATGTTAGTCATTTCAGTTATTAACCCTGTCTTTATTTTATTTTAGTTTTTTAACATGCGCTTTCCACCTCTTCAATCACATGAGAACTATGGCAAACCACTATCGAATGTTCTTTTGCGATTTATGAGCTATAATTCCTATGTAATCATTTGGCGTTAAGTATTTCTTATTACTCTTTTACATTCCCCATTCAAATACAATTAACAACCTTTGACCGCATGTCTTCCTCTCTGTAATCTCTCCATATAGCATATGTATTTGGCGAAATTGTGTATGTACTCCTGCCAATACTCGAGCATTTCGAGAAAATGTAATTGTACCACTTCCTTCTGAACTCGCATGCTCTGAGCATAAGAATGTAACGAGACTCACTCTCCAACGCCCGGCTCCGGCCGAGGGCATGCCTTGCCAAAAAAACATCCCGAACCTGGTGTCCGATTTGGTCAATAAAGAATTAGTTGTAACATTCGGCTTGTCTCTATCTGCAGTATGGATTAATTCGTTCTGTTAATATTGCTTCCCATATTCATCAACACCAACTGCCATCCGGACTATTCAATACAAATGTACAGAAATCCCAAAGCTTCTGTACACCCTCGTACAAAGTTGATTTTATAAATTCATTAGTCAGAAACCAAATTTCGGCTAGAGAGGAAGAACAGCGCAGGCGAGACTTGGAGGAAAAACAAAAAGCAGCAGAGTTAGAACAGCGTAAACTAGAAATGGAAGAAAAGCATAGAGCGAAAGAGTTAGAGTTAAAAAAGCTTCAGATGAATTTTGAGCTTGAGAAGCTCAAGTTACAGGCTCAGAGCCAAAGTGATTTCAGTGGAGCGGTAGGTGGTGATGCAGCAGGGCTAATGTCTCATCCGGAGAGTTAGATAGATATCCAAAAGCTGTTGCCTACATTCAGGACAGAAACTGATGATGTAACCTTGTTTTTGGTGTTCCTGGAACGTCAGCTAAAGCTCTGGAAGGTACCAGAGCATCTGTGAGTTTTATATTTACTCAGTGTTGTACCATCTTCTATCTCTACTCTTATCGCTCGTGAATCAGAAGAAAACGCTTAAAATTTTTCACATGTTAAAAATTTACCTCTAAAAACGTTTAAAATTAGTGCCGAAAAGATTAGACAACTGTTCTTTACTCATCGCAAGGCCAAGAAAATTACTTGGCGAGATTATTATTTAGAACTTCGAGCTTATTTTGAAAACTGGCTTAAATAATTAACTGTAACGTCTTTTGAAGCTCTTCAGGATCTTATCATAGCTGATCAAATGAAAATGCTCGTGCCTGTTGAGTGCAAACAACATATGTTAGATGATTGGGAATAATCTGGCTTTCGCTAGAGTGTCTTTTACTCGGGACGTGGCGGGGGACCTATGAACATTGCTTCCGCAAAAGAGTCGGAATAAGTGGAAGAATAAAGGGCTGCGGACGAATAGGGGCCGCTCGCAGCGGCGGTTGTTACTCAATTTTATAAAGCAGTTTGCCATAAATCGTGATTTTCTAATTAAGTGCAATTATAACATCATTCACAAAATGCAATATAACATCATTATTATTTCTATAACAGCCTGCCTAATAACCAGCAGAATCCAACGTAATGTCGGTTCAGGTATTTTCCTGTTATTTTTGAAAAATTGAGGAAAATGTTTTGCGGTATAATATTCAACTTATTTCTATTCCCATTCCTTACATTACATATGTATTAAATAGTAACCCGGATCCTACTTGCCGAAGTTTATGAAATACCTATTATTTTGAATAATGCTAGGTGTAAATGTAATAAGGAAATATTAATTTGAATAATTTGAAATTCGAAAAGAAAAAAATGTAGAGAGTTTAAAAGAACATAAAATAAATATTTCGTAATATCAACAGACAACAGCTCCATCTAGATTTGTTTTAGCAATCCTGACATTTGCATAGATTTTGGAAATACCAAAATAAAAATTCCATGTAATAATGCTACTGAAGGTCTACAGATAAAATCTATTGAAATCGTGGTAAGAAGAAATGAAGTATGTAATCAAATCTCATTTATTATTTCTAACCTTTGGATGTGCATCTTAAAACAATCATATGCAACTATTTTTATTAATCCTAATCCTATTATTTTAACGTTAGGCTATGCAATGCTATTTCTGCTTCTTGGAAAGTTTGTCTCTTTATATTCTATTTTTTATGTTCTGCATTTTTTTTCATCATTTTAAACTTTATGTCACCACTGCATACTATATTGTTTATTCGATTTTTCTTTTGTTCTGTTTTCATCTGATAGATGACGCCATTGTTAATTTTTTTCAACTGTTAAACTTTTTATGTCCGATAGATGGGGCGACTGCATATTATCTTTGTTATGATAGGTTGAATAGATAATCGATTGGAAACCTGGCGAACTTTGAAAATTCAAGACGCCTTGGCTTTGTTATTTAAAACTTTAAAAGCAATATAACAACTCTTTCCTGAAGACGGTTATAGATGATGACCGAAACGTCGATTGTTATAATTTTATTTTAATGTTTAGTTTTTATCTTTACAATATTTTGTATACACTATTAAGTAAATGTGTGATTTTTCTTTAATTTTCACGTTAATATTGAACATTTCATTCACTCTTTTGTTAAATCAAAGCAGATTACAATTTGTTGTTGATGAATTCAAACCTAAAATTATTTAAAACGCTGTTTTAATATTGGCTGATATACTAAAATATGGATGTTCTACCAGGAACATTTATATATTATTCATTTAAAATAACCCACACAAAATTACAAACTAATTTAACTTTAATGGAAACTAATAATTAAAACTCATTGAAATATGAAATAAAAAATTACTTTAACTTCTTAATTGCCTTCCATGTGGAGAAAATAAACAACATTAACTTTAATAACTGGTTTCCTGTTAACAACATTTGAAAATTGGTCCTTCAGAAGACGCGATTTACATTTAAAACAAAATTTTCTCATTAGCTTCTTTTCACATTAATAAACTTCCAGTTATAAATGTAAAGTGGTTCGTTAAGAATGTTTAAAATATGAGAAAATTTAATTATGAATATACTTTATTCTTTTTCTTTGTTTTCCCTTCCATAACCTGTTATAAAGCATACAAATATAAAGTAATTATTATTACTTAAAAACTCCAACCTTTTAATGACATTGGACACAATTTTTAGTATAATTTTCTCTGACGAATACTTGAAATATGTTAAAGTGCAATAATGAATACACGTTTTTTAAAATAAATTATGATTTTTATATCTTTATAAAAGTCAAAAGACATTACAATTTGCATTCACTATCCCTTAATTAAAAGCAGCATAGTTTAATAATATTTCAAATAGTGTTTTCCCATTAGTAAATCAGTTTTGAACAATTTTATTTTCCATGTATATAAATGGATCTATGAATAACGAAGAAAAGACATATAGTTTAGACCGTTACGAGTAAAGTAACGGATAATGTTGTTAAAAGATGGCCGCTTTTGTTTGTTTAAATTATATCGACAGAGTCTAAAAAAGTCGAGGCAAATTTCCAGCAGTAGTAAATTTGAATGAGAATTGTCGCCCCTGTTAAACGCCTTGTTTTTACGAAATATCTACCATAATAAGAGAAAATATATATATTCGTTTTCACTGATAAATTTTTCCCCGGCGGTATTTCAACTTCTTTTAATAACATTAAAATGATGATATCGTATGCAGTCAAAATATGGCGATTTCACACTAACTAGCTACAGCCCGCAGGGATGAAAGCGCTGCACCACAAATGGCGAATTCTCACCAAAAATCTTAATACGAGGGTCACTCTAAAATTATTGAGATACAACTAGGTTTTTAAAGTTATACTTACAAAATTTTAGGTGTGTTCAAAGTAGTCTCCTCCAGCATCAATGCACTTTTGTAGACGAATTTTCCACATATTAAGGGGACAAGGGACCTTTGAAAAGGCCGAAATCCACCAAATTTACGAAAAAAAATTTTTGTCCCCAAATTATGCAGCTAAGTATCACTTTTAATCTCGAAGTTAAATATTTACTATCGGATTATTTTTAAGCTTGTTATTAGAATTTTAATTTATCACCTGCATTTAAAGGGACAAGATTTAAAGGGCCAACACCTTTGTTTACAATAAAAAATATATGTTACAATTCATCAAACATACAAGTAAAATTACATAAATACATTTAATACAATTAAAAAGCAAACGTTTCGAGCTAAATTTTAGCCCCTCATCAGTGCAACAAAACATTCAAATGACAGAAAACTATATATCATGTTTACAGTTAAAAATTATTAGCAGTTAAAATTAAATAAATTTTTTTAAAACAATGCTGAGTATCCAGGAGGAAATGCACATGATTCATTTATCGGCGACGTTTGCTTACGAGTGAACACACCTTCCAGAAAAACTCTACTTTTAATATTACTGCAACCAGATCTGATAACTTTCATATTTGCGAAATCTGGGATATGGTCGGTATGTAAAGAATGCTGTACAATTTTAGACTGTAGGTTTCCAGATTTGTAAGCACGTTTATGCTCGGCAAGGCGAATGGCGCAAGTGCGACCAGTTTCGCCAATATATACCGAGTCGCAATCTTTACATGGGATACTGTAAATTGAACCGGTTCTTAGTAAGGGGGGAATTTTAGGTTTAGATTTACAAAGTAAGTTTTTCAAAACATTTTGAGGCTTGAATGATGTACTGATATTATGAGACTTCAGAAGGCTAGAAATTTTTTCAGAAAGATATTTGTTGTAGGGTAGAGATATGTAAGTAGCGGGAGCCTTACAAATTACAGAGGATGAGACGTGATGCTCAGAAAAAATTCTTTTTAACCATCTTAAAGGATAGCCATTTTGAATTAAGTCACTAAATATCTTCTTTTTTTCAAATTGGAAGGCTGCATCAGTATTACAATAACTTTTAGCTCTGTGGATTAAAGTTCTAATGACTGCGATTTTCTGGGAGAGTGGGTTCATAGATTCAAAATTTAGGTATCGACCAGAATTTGTAGCCTTACGATATACAAATGTTAAAACTGATGAATTGTAATATATTTTTTTTTTATTTTGAACTCCTATATCAGACGTTAAACAATGATTATTTATTTTAACATTTGTTTACAGTTGTTAGCAACAGATGTTCACGACAGCTGCTGAATACCGATCTATTTATTTTATTTTATTGAGCCTTGAATGGCAATAGATCGCCGTAACTGTTAACCGCACTTCATTTCCTCGTTCATTTAAGTGTTTTTTTTTTTTTTTTTTTTTTTTTTTTTTTTTTTTTTTTTTTTACATTCTACGAGGATTATTTTTTTTTTATTTATCATTTGAAAAATCTAGTTACGGGTTTCGGATTTGTTGTATTTTCATTTTTAGTTACGTATTTATTTTATTTTTACTCCGAAATTAATGTTATCAGTTCACGATGGCGGAAAAATACAGATTGTAAAAGAAACAAATCAAAACTTGCTCGGGAAAAAGCTAGTGCAAGATGGAAAACAAATAACCAAAATGCAGCTGTCGATTCAATTGGTGTAAATAAAAACATCATATAATTCAACAATCAAGTTCTGATGTTAGCAAATGTACAGAAAATCAAAATAGTTCACCTACAATCTCTGCTAAATCAAGAACAGAAAAAAATTTCAGTATTTCAATACACCCACTACGAGTGTAAACAACGGTCCTAACTATGCTGTAGTGCTTAGCAGTATGTGGAAAACCTTATTACAAACTCTCTCATGCGACAACTGTGGAAAAAATGAACTTAGTGTAAATTCAACTCTTGAATTAGGATATTCTGCTAAATTACAATTGTTTTGCAGTTCGAGTCAAAAAGTATATGCTAACACATTTTCGAGTCCACGCGTCTCAAAATCTCAACGATTTGAGATCAATCAAAATATTGTCGAAACCTTTTTAAACATGGGAAAAGGACATTCGGGTATGGAAGCATTTTCCATGACTTTGGATATCCAAACATTAGATCGAAAAATGTTTGATAAATATGTAGTGCAGTTGGTTGAAGATACAGAAAAAGAACTCATATTAAATGCAGCTCGAAAAACTGTTAGAGAACAGCATGAACTCCTTGATACTTCTTTACAAGGCGAAGAAATTATCGACATTGGTGTGTCGTTTGATGGCACCTGGCACAAGCGTGGTCACTCTTCGTTATATTGCATTGGCTGCATTATTGATATCCTGACAGGTTTTGTTATTGATTTTACTGTCATCTCAAAGTATTGTCATCAGTGCACATAGAATGCAGCTGATTTAGGAAAGGAAAGTGCTGAATTTTTTGTATGGTACAAGTCGCATAAAGATTCCTCCGCATGTGAGAAAAGTTATGAGGGATTGTCAGGATCAATGGAAGCATTTGCTGCCGAAATTCTGTGGAGAAGATCTGTTAAAAATTGTAACATGAGATATACAGCGATGCTTTCCGATGGAGACTCTAAAACGTTTATTAATTTGTCGAAGCAAAACATTTACAGTGGTAGAAATATCATAAAGGAAGAGTGCATAAATCACGTAGCTTAGAGATTGTGCACAGCTTTGAGAAGTAAAGTAAACGAATATAGAATAAAAGGTGAATGTCTGAGTGGTCGGAAGAAAAGAAATTTAACAGAAGAAACTATTGGGAAATTAGGCAGTTATTATAGAAAAGCCATCAAAGAAAATGCGCCTGATATACTAAAAATGAAAACGGCAATTTTTGCCTCATTATATCATACCATCTCAACGAATAAAAAGCCGCAACACCAGAAATGTCCCAGTGGAGAAGAATCATGGTGCTTTTACAATCGATCATTAGCAAAAGGATTAAAACCTGCAGATCATAAAATTATGAAAACAGTATTATCAGAAAATGTAGTTTCTAAACTTTTTCCAGTATATCAGAGACTTGCATCTGATGATATCTTTAAAAAAATGTACTACCGGAGGAACTCAGAATGCAAACGAAAGTGTACACAATTCAATTTGGCGTATGTGTCCTAAAGACACATTTGTATCAAAAAGACGTTTAGAATTTGCTGCTCTGAATGGGGTAAGCCAATTTCATATGGGCTGTGTTGCAACATTGAAAATTAAGGACACTGCCGTGACAAGCAGTCCATGTTTGCAAATTGCAATGAAAAAAGACAGACGGCGTTTAAGACAAAGTGTGTGTAGAAATGCACCTGAGTACAAAGTTGCCTACATACAGAAAAGATTCAAAATGAGTCAGAAAGAGAAGAAGCAAGAAAAAAAGAAGGATTATCTTATGGCGCTGTTGCATTTTGAACAAAATTTATATGTAACATTTGATTAATGTAAAATGGGAGCTATAAATCGAAAATTTGAAAAAAAGCTTTTAATAAATCATGTTTTTAGTATTCCTAATCAGTGATGAAGAAAAAAAAAAGCTTTTAGAAAGGAGGGCGGGGAGTTTGAAACTTCTTTTTGGTAAGTAGTTTTTATTTGAAAAATATATATTCTAAAAACACACTCAAAATATATATTAAACATTTAATTGCTAAAAAGGACGTCAAATGTTAATAAAATACATTAAATGATCTTAATAATTTGACATGTTTCAATTGAATTTACTCAGTCATCATCAGAAAAACAAGTTTCATTATTTTAAATTTTTTATATTTAATTCATACTACATTTCAAATCCATTCATTAATCTTTTATTATTGATTGTTTTACAAATATCTTCTTTATATTTATGTTAATTAAAGGATATATTATGGGACGATATGTTTAGTGTTGACTTCGTACTCCAGGATATTTTCTAGTGAGCGATTGACGACTTTCGCGATTTCATCTGCGACAAATCGACGAAATTCCCGATTTCCACGCACTTCCACCCCTTGTGATTGAAAAAAATACAGGTAAGCAAAATTCCCAAATCCTTTATCCCACCACCCCGACTGAAAAAACATGATTGTTTTTCTTTTGCCCCCCCCCCCCCTTTTGTAACTGAAAGCTAAGAATTTTTTTTTTTTAATTTCAAACGTTTTCAGTTTTTTTTTTTTTTTTTAAAACCATAGTGTTGATTGTAGGTTGTTTTGGCAGGGCTTAGCACCCAGCAGCCCTTTTTAATTAATTTGCACGTCCCACAACCCTTAATGCTCTTTTTGGCAATTTTTTTAGTCGCACGGGCAGGCTTTTTTTTTTTTTTTTTTTTTTTTTTTTTTTCTTGTGACCGACTGATAATTTGTGAGATTTTTCATCGCAACCGACTGATGAATTTGGAGGTTTGTTCCTGTGACAAGTAGACAAAATTCCCCCCTTCCCATTCAACTGAAAAATGCATTGTCTTTTCTTAGCCCCCCCGCTTCCATGTGCGACTGAAGCCTAATTTTTTTTTTTTAATTTTAAGCGATTTTCATGTGTTTTTCTTGCAATACTGTTGACTGTAGTATAATGTGGAAGAGCAAAGTGCCCGGCAGCAATTTTTTAATATTTTGTACACCCAACAGCCCTTACCGCTCTTTTTAGAAACAATTTTTGGTACTTTTCGTTTAGCGGGGTGCCAGTGTTAGATATACATATATATATATATATATATATATATATATGTATATATAATAAAAAATATATATGTGTATGTATATGTATGCATATATAGGATAAAGTTGAAATCACAAATATAAGACCAAATTGGTTATATATATGTGTGTGTTTATATAACACTGGTGACCCGCTAACCGAAAAGTACCCAATTTTTTTTTTAATAAGAAGAGGCAGACTTTCTTTTTTTTTCCTGTGACCGACTAATAAATTTTGAGAATCTTCTTTTCATATATCTGATTTTAGTCCCTTTGAGGGTACATTTTATTATGTTTCCCATTCCATCCCCTTCATAATGCTACGAATTCTCACAAATTTAGCTCTTTATGCGGACGATACGTGTATCTACGCCTCTGCACACCATCTGTATAGTCTGCACAGGTACTTGCAGACTCACCTTGAACATTTCCTGGACTGGTGCGACCTATGGCGCGTTCTTATCAATGAAAATAAAACCAAAGCTGTATATTTCTAACGTAAATTTATCTTCCCTCCTAAACTAACAATCAATAATACTACAGTTTCCTGGTCCGACGAGGCCAAGTACCTGTGTGTCATCCTTGACCGTAGGCTCACGTGGAATAAACATGTCCTTGACATCAGGGGGAAAGTCGCTGGAGCTGCTCTTGCACTTAAACCTCTTATTAATAGTAAAACCCTTTCTGTCTATAATAAACTCCTCCTTTATAATTCTTGCATCCTTCCAATCATAACTTATGCCAGTCCTGTCTGGGGCTTTAACTGTAAAACTACTATGGATAACCTTACTAAATTACATAACAAAAACCTCCGTATTGTCCGCGGGGCCTCTAGGTACTTGCGCAATTCCACCGTCCGTAGAGACCTCAATACAATCAACCTTAGAAAAAGAATAAAACACCTGGCAAAAAATTCCTATACTACCTTATAGGACCTCCCTAACGAAATTGTAGCAGAGCTCCCAGACTACGACGGCTTCGAGCCCCATCATCGTAAACGCCCTAAATATTCATCCATAATGGACTCCCCGTGAGCTTTTTGTTCACCGCATCAGATTGCTATTGTCAATATTCTCTTTTTCATCCTTTTTCTTTTTTCTTATTATATATTTAAAAAAACCTCTCTCTCTCTCTCTCTCTATATATATATATATATATAGAAAAACAATTATATTGACCTGATTAGTGCATTTTTGTTAATGTAAGCAGTCTTGCTGCCTTCCTTAATCGCCTTACTTGCCCAAGTTTAGTGATAGTTTCCTGAACTAGTGCTAACTTTTATTTCTTTTTACATTAATACCCTATCTTATAGCAGTCTTGAACTGCAGTTAAACCTATATTTAATATAAATTAATCTATTCTTTCAAGTTTTTAACTTATAATAACTTCCATTTTTCTTTATTATCCACAGCACCTATGCTAGTAAAATCTTTCACTTATCTATATTTAGTAGTTGTAAACAACTACACTTTTATTTCAATCCCAATGGCTTAAATTGTAAAAGACACAATACTCGGACTGGGTGTGAAGTTGATGACAACTGGGAAACCCCTTAACTGCTGCCTCACTGTTCAGCACTGTTCACATAATTATTAAAGCGAAAATATATTCTGGTGCCATTTGTAATACCTTGTGGGTTTTCCGTCACGATATTTTAGTCATAGTGTAGTGACGTTTCTTGAAAGTGCCACTTTAATCAATTACCTTTAAATAATTAAATTTCTCAAGGGTGAGTATTTTTTTTAATGTTTATCCTTTAATTTTCATTATGTAACTGAAAAAAAATATTACATGAAAAAAAATTGCAGTAGATAAAAAGTTAATTAATATAATACACATATACGTAATATATAAAAAAACGTATTATATGTACATATATATATATATATATATATATATATATATAAACTCGGTTTATGGCGTCAGACGCCGCCATCCAAAGAATCTACAAGAGTCTTTTTCCATTTCTTCCGGTCAAGTATCCATTCCTCTTCCAGACCTCTATCCCTCATTTCCTTTGAAATATCATCCATCCAGTTCTTTCTTCGTTAAATATATACTTAAAAATATAAAGTTTTTTGAAGCATTTTGTAAATATTTTTATATATTTTTTTTAGCAATTCGCAGCGCACCCTCCATGATGCTGTTTCCGATTTTATAATTTTTATATATTTTTTTGTATACATTTTATATTTTTTATACATACTATATTCTCAAACTGGTAAGTGTAGTTTAAGGATTTAATGTTTAATCCATGGAGATATAAATGAAAGGGGCTAATTATAAGACAGTGCTAAATGTTTTAATATACATAAATTTAAATAGTATATATGTTTTCTGCATCAGTGCAGTAGATCTCATTTCTTTGTAAATTTAGAAAGTTGGTTAATATTGTTATATGAACTTGCCATATAAATATTGATTCAAAGGTATTAAATCTACAGGGCGTTTCATAAAAGATGTGTAAAATTTTAAGAGGTGATAGTACTCATCCAAAGAAACAACTTTCATCACAGAATGCACTGTCGGAAATAAAACGCAAATGTGCTAGAGGGCACCAAAGGTGATGTTGTTATTACACCTCCATTTTATTCAGAAAATCGGAATTCGTGCCAGAAATTAAAAATAGTGTAATTTGTTTTATTTAATGACAAAAATTTTGTGATTACATATAGCACATGTTGTTGTTTTTTAAACATGGCCGGCATGATTTTCCGGCATGATTGCGAAATTTCTAAATAAAAATTGAGACCAAACTGTCAACCCTTTTATATAAGGCAAAAACACAAAAAGACCGATTAAGTAGCAAAAACAAGGTGGGAAACCGCTCTATATACAATCATTGAGCCTCTGAGCCATTTTCCTTTGTAGATAAAATGCAAATCAGCCTTTTTCCTATTAGTGAAGGGCAACATCTTTCTACACGTTCCTACAGCGATTGGCGGTTGCACAGTCGGATCAGCGGTTGTTATGGATCAATCCAGGCAAAATTTTTCATACGCGTTCTTAATCTTCTGCATTTCACATTTTCATGCTATTAGTGTTGTCCTTCTACCGATAACTTGCAACAGGAATGGAGCTTTTACGTTTGCATCGAAAAAAATTCCAAATGCGCCAGAACATTTGCGTTTTATTTCCGACTACAAATGAAAATGGCTCAGAGGCTCAACAATTGTACGGAGAGCGGTTTCCAACCTTGCTTTTGTCACTTAATCGTTCTTTCTGTGTTTTCGCCTCGTATAACTGGATTGCCAGTTTGCCCCCACTTTTATCTCGAAATTTCACATTCATAACAGACAGTTTAAAAAAAGAATCTGTACTATATGTAATCAGAAAATTTCTGTCATTAAATAAAGCAAAAAATACTATTTTTAATTTCTGGCACGAATCCGGATTTTCTGAATAAAAATGGAGACCACGCTGTGAATCCTGTCGTATAACAACATCGCATTTGGTGCATTCTATCACATTTGCTTTTTATTTCCGACCATGCATACTTGTATGAAAGTTGTTTGTTTGGATAAGTACTATTACCTCTTAAAGTTTTGCCCATGTTTTATGAAACACCCTGTATACATATACATATATATATATAATACCTTTGAATTAAAATTATCTTAGAACTTCAAATAATTATATATATATATATATATATATATATATATAGAACATCCTTGTTAGTAAATACCTGTGAAGTAAGATAAAACTTTCTAAGAGATTTTGAAGATTTTTTGACTGAGTTTTACTTACTGTGAATGGTAATCTGATTCACTTTGCTCCATAAAACATTCCCTTAAGGCTTTACATTCTTCGCAAAATGGGCATATACGGGACATTCTTAAGGATTAGAAAGAGTATCTTTGAAAGGGTTTCGACAATTTTTATGGCAATTTATCCGAAAGTTTAGGGGATTTTACACTTAAAGTACTTGGACATAGACAAAATTTTCTTTTTTGAAAGAAAATATATTTTTTTAATGTATAGACAAAGTGATATATACATATATACACAATAAGGTTGTTGTTTTATTGGGTCATTTTACGAAAAGTTCCATGAAAATAGAAAATAAGTACAAAAGTAAAAATACTTATTTTAAGCGCTCTTTTATAAGCACACAGTGGTCATCTTGAAAATACAGCCTATTTTTTTCACTGCAATTCATGTCCCCCCCTCCCCCCCCATATATATATATACTTTACAATACATTAAGTTCGCGGGGCATCTAACTTGATTCTGCAACATTCACTACTTTTTCTACGCTTGCTTGAAAATTCGATCAAACGAATTTATTAAAATGTATATATAATTTTTCTTTATATACATTTTTAAAAAAGAGCAATGGAAAGAAAAAAAGAAACATTATTTAAATTACCTTTTTAGGTTTTCTGAATCGATTTCTTAAGGTACAATCGTAAAATAATTAATATTTAACCATTAATTGATAAAAGTGTATTTTAAAAAATATATACCGAGTATTAAATACGTGAATAATCACATTGCTAACAAGTCTTAAACCAACTTAGTGAAAAATGTCCGAGTCGGGAATCAAACATGCACCCCTGGAATAGATCTCCAATGCTCTACCACTAAGCCACAAGGACGATGTCCAGCTTGGCATCTCTCACTTATATAAGCTGGTAAGGCTGCAACCGCAGCACTAGATGGAAAAGTCTTCATGAGCACACAATCTAGTGGCGAAATCTGAGACGCAAATGAACCCAGCATCGGTGAATATACGGTGAAAATAAGTGAGCGGTGCCAAGATGGGCGTCGTCCTTGTGGCTTAGTGGTAGAGATTTATTCTGGAGATTTATTCCAGGGGCCCGGGTTCGATTCCCGACTTGGACATTTTTCACTAAGTTGGTTTACGACTTGTTAGAAATGTGATTATTCACGTATTTAATATTCAATAATTTCAAGCGTAATTTCACTGCTGAAAAGTAGTTGAAAAATTAATTAAAATTGTATATGCCGAGTGTTTCAAAAGTTCTGTGCGAAAGAAAATCGCGATAAAAAAGATCTGTGGGGGTGGAGAGATATGCTGTTTGCAGATATATATTCAACGCGGAGATGATTTTACAGGATACTAAAAAAATAGTTCAAAATCTCCACAATAGAGGGCTCTACTGCAGATAATTTCAAGGAATAATTGCACACAGTGCATGGTTTGGATACAAAAAAGTGTATATGTCGTATTCTTCAGTATTTTTTTATCCAAATCTTGAGTTATGTGAGCAATATGGAATTATTCCATGGAAATATCTGCAGTTGCCCCCTCTACTTTCGAGATTTTGAAACAATTGGTTTTTTTTTTTTTTTTGGTGACATACAAAATCCCGAACCACCCTGAATATTTATCTGCAAACCGCATGTCTCTCCAAGCCATACATCTTTTTTTTCGCGTTTTACTTTCGCACTGAACTTTTGAAAAACCTAGTATATTATGCTTTTGTTTATATATTATTTTGTACTTTTTAGCCATTGAAATGTTTCATTATTGCAGTTTTACAGTTCTTTGGCCTATTTTTGGAGCTTCATAGCGCATAATTAAATCTATTGTTTTTTCAACTCCCATGCAATTGTACGAGTTACATAGATTCTTGGGCAATTTATTACGTATTGTTGGATAATTGGAAAATCCAATAAAATTAGTTTTATTTATTGGTAATTATGTTGCAAATGTATTAAAATGTTTTATTTTCATCCGAAGCACGCTTTTATAGATTTTTTTTTTAAATCTAGTCTATAAGGAAGTTGCTTTATAATTGCTTGTACAATTCTATCCTTACATACAAACAAGTAATGTAATTTTTTTTAGAAAGTCAATTCCCACTTAGGTCATCAAAGAAAAATTTCATATAATCTCTTAAGCTAATATTAGTTTTGGTTGCATTAAAATATCACAATTTGTTGATTTTCTATAAGCAAGTAAATCCTATTTGTTTACAATGGATGTCTATGGGAATTTGGCGAAATATTAGAAATATCGCTAAGTTGGCGTCAATTTTGGCGACGCATTTTGGTCGCCAAATTTGGCGATAAACTTGGCAGTATTTGGCGACTGAACAGGATCCCACGTGTGGTAACCCCCCCCCCCCCCTTATAGGTATGAAGATGCATTAAATGCTGTTCAATTACCAATTGCCGGCATTTTTTCACATATAAAACTAAAATTAATTAATTAAAATTTAATTAATGAATTTATATTTGAAAAAACTGTGTTAACATCAAGTGTCATCCACTACAAGTTAAAAAAGTGTATTTGAATTGGAGTGGATTAATAATAAGTATTTTATTAACAATTGAAAATTTGAGCAAGATATATATAGGGAGAGTGTGAACTAATAGTAGGAATTGAAAAACAGGTTGAGTTAAATAATAACGTCTATCAATTTCATAATGTTTGAAATAGTGCAGCATAATAAAAATACGCTGCGACCAGTTTTTTTTTTCCATAGACTACAATAAAATTGAACTATTTTGTGTGATCCTGTAAATGAGTGATAAATGCTTTGCCAGCCCCCAGACACATACACATATACAGAAAGCATGTGTTAGTGCACCTCGTAAATTCATACCAATTTCATTATGTTTGTAAGAGAAAAACAATTAAAACTCGTCGAGAACGATTTTTGTGCATAGACCATAATATAACAAAATAATTTTGAATTTAGCTGTACAATTATTTTAAGTGCTAGAAATAACATATTATACCGTAACTATCTTCTATTGCACCTCAATAAGGTGTATAAATTTCATTCAGTTTAAAATAATTTAACACTAGAACCGCCATAACTAGTATGACTTTTACTAATTTGACCCATACCAAATTAATAATAGTCGATTCGCACCTGAAACTATTTTTTGGATACGTTAAATTTATCCAGAGCAGAAATAGGCTAATTAAGTAAGCTAAGTATAGTTTTAAACAAAAATTCTGGTGTGAAATACTTTTTCTAAAACTTGAGTAAAATATACGGAGGTTCTAGTATTAACATCATTAAAATAATCCGCAAAATATACTTTTCATAGACCATAATGTAACAGATAACTTTTGAATGCCCGAAAATGTGTTTGACTCTGTAAATGATGTATAAGTGCTATACTCTACATTTTCAATACAGTCAATCAGGGTAACTTTGATCCGCATTTTCTCTATTTTCATATGCCACACTCTTATTTGAAGAATATTGTCGCAACTAGGTGCTTAAAATAGAAGAAATGATCCTAAATTATTGTTTGACTATAAAAAATTAAGGAATAATAAGGATAAAAGCAATAAAAAATAGATTTTTAACCTGGTTCAAAGTTACCCAGCCATTTAGGATAACTTTGCACCATATGATAAATTTTTATTAAAATAATTAATTATAAAAAAAAGTGTTGTAGTCAGGACAACTTTAAACACCAAAAAATGTTTTCAGATAAGTAAAGACTTCGAATTTAAATTGCCCAACATCAAAAGATTTGTATAATTTATCATATTACAACAAATATCCGTCATAAGAAAAGTGAAAGAAGAAAACCATGAACATTTAGAATTTAAAAAATCTCTTTATTGTTCATATAAAACATAAAAATGCAGTAAAAAACAATTTTCAATGTTTTAACTCTATAATATATCCATAGTTACAGTAATACATACTAGTACTAGTATTATTCAAACAAGAATAAAAAACGTCGAACATATGAAATGTCAAATATGAGTAGCTCCGCCCCTAATCACGCCTCTAAATGAATTTTATGTATTTTACACATATTTGTAAAAATATTTCCATGTCATACCTAATGCACACTTTCGGCATTTATATAAAATATACGTGCAAATATGGGAAATTTTCGACAGTAGCACCTATAATCAGTAAATTATAAGCATCAGTGTAACTTTGAGCCGGCTCAAAGTTACCCTGAAAATGCGGTAAAATATGCTAGTGCCTTCTTATTTTACATTTTATTAACTATTAATAAATAAATAATCACAAAATATTAACACATTTACAACACTTAGTTAATAATCTGTCCGATAAATGAGTATATTGTTACTTACTATGGAAATTTAATTGGTTTACAACAACTTCAAAACAGCATTCAAAATTAACTTAAAAACAGTACTTCACAAAAATAATTAGATGATGCAATTAATTGCGCTTGCGCGTAATTTTTCTAATTTATTTTCTAAAATAAAGAGTAGAAATCACAGTTTAGAACCTTGCCAACAGAGGACAGTTCTTGAGATTATTTAATCTTTTACAGTCAAAAATATTGAAAAATAAGAGGTGGTGCAAAGTTACACCCCGTGGTTCAAATTTACCCTGATTGACTGTACCGAAAATGTCATGGTACACCTCAATAACGTAGATCAATTACGTGGCAGTCCGATTATATTTAAGCGAATTAGAGCACGGACAGACGGACAAATAAAGCTAATTTATAAACACGTTTGAACTGTGTTGAAAAATGATAAAATTTGTAAAAATAATAAAGTCAAGTACCACGTGAATAATAATAAAAAAAAGAGCTATATGACTAATTTATTTCCAGTTTACTATATGCATATTTTATTGATCGTACTTGTATATTTTCATCAAGTATTGACATCCCTCAACATTTCTTATTATTTAAAACAAGAGCGGTATCCCTTACCGGTCACATTAAACTACGGTTTAAAAATCCAGATTGCTTATTGCCACCACTTTTTTGAAAAAGAAATATTGACCTTATTTAACCCCTTAATTCTCGCTCCCGTCATATTCCCGGCCTGTGTTTTTTACTCAAATTGTTTGATTCCCACCAGTTTGATAAAATAGTGAAATTGGCTATATTTTAGTATGGTTTTTCCTGTCATTAAATAAGACGAATATTTCTTTTTCATAAAAGTGGTGCCAATACGCAATTTGAATTTTTTAACCGTAATTTAATTCGAGCCTTAAGGGGTTAATGGCAAGTTTCTGGTTTGAACCCGAAACATTTTAATAAAAGTAGAGGTCAAACAGGTAACCAAAGGGCAACTACGTAAACAGCATTTAAGGTTTTCTTTCATGGTGTTTTCGATTTAACCCCTTAACGCTCGCTTAATATTTGGAAAAACCTTCAAAAAAGTACCTATTTCTTTTATTACAGAAATTAAATTATAAGGTATCTATATACAATATGCAATTAGTTTTTTTTTTTTTTTTTTTTTTTTTTTTTTGGCGAAAATTAAAGATGTCATAGAACAAATCCACATTTGTGGAAAAGCCAACAAACGAGAATTCTGTGTTTTAATGTTTGTTTTACACCACACAAATTAATGCGAATAAGACCTTTATTTTTCACATCTTAGATCTTTATTTATCATCCTCAAACAATTTTTTACAAATAATATTTGGAATAATATAATATACATTAAAATTTGATTATTAATAATTTTTAGAGTGTAATATATTTCGAAACATGCAATACAAAGTCCAACATCACAATCAGCACCAGAAACCAAACCTAAACGCTATTATTCAAAGACTTCACACGGAAATTACCAATTACATTTTTCTGGTTTCAGAAGTTTTTTCCAGCAATAAATCTCCAGCCCGGAAATATGACGGGCACGAGAAGTAACGAACGACACCTCGGCCCGTGATGTTGACGGGAGCGAGAATTAAGGGATTACATAAGTGAACAATGCACTCAAATTTGTAATTTTTCCGTTATAGTGCATTTAAAGTATCAGAACGGAATGCATTTGGCCACTGGCTGCTATTTTTATAAAACCATCTACAACTAATTAAAAAATAAATAAATATTACTGTATTACACTGTATTACTGTATTACTGTATACTCTTGCACTTGTTGTCAAAATGTATCGGAAAATATTTTGTTTTGAGAACGTGATGAGAGATAGAATTGTAATATAGTCGCCGGTAGCAACACTGAGACAAATGTGTGGCCGAACTGTTCATGTATTATTTGTATAACAATTACAAAAACCCTGAATAATAAATGTTCTTAATTATTTTCTAGATTAAATCCCAAGGAAAAATTATCAGTATTTTTTATTATAACATTTACCAATGCTCATACCTTTGTTAAAACATGCATTAACTCTTAAATGTATGATTTTTTATTTTGTTTTGAAAAAAAAAAAATTATATATTTGAAAAGTTTATAACACAGGAAAATGTTTGAAAAAAAAATCAGAGACACAGTTTTCGTATAATTAATACATCGACCTTTTGCTATGTTTCACATCTGCAATACAAATAAAAACTAAAATATTGCAAATTAGAAAATATTTACTAAATATGCATCCAAATACCTTATATTATATAATTTTTTTATTTTGTAAAACTTAACCCTTAAATGCATAAATTATTTATTCAGAATTATGTTTTTTACTCTTATATTAAAGATTACATACCAGAAATTTAAAGACAGATTTTTAAATTCACATATTTGTATTTTTTACAGCATAAACATTGCTATATAAATATACTGTTTGCTAAGAATTAAATAAAAAATTATGTAGATATGCATCACTGTGCTAAGTGTTAACACTAGAAGCGCCGAAATTTCTCTCAATTTATATATATATATATAAATACACCAGAATTTTTATTTAGTGTGTACGGGGCACAAAAATCTTCAAATTTTCTGAAAGAATTATATTGCAGTAAACAATTCTCCGCTTTTTTTTTTTGCTTAAAAAGACGCTTGAATCTTGTTTCTGTCCTTGTTAGAACAGAACATATTAAATTTTTCGTTTGTTTTCAAAATTTAGCTTTCAAGCAATGGTTCTTGCAAACGAATTCTTGTGAAAATGCGTTTTTCTTCATGATTGTTTTTTTCACCATTTCGCGTATTTAATTGTTATAACTCATGAACCATTAAAGATATATGGTTCAAACTTAGAACGTGTCTTTTCAATTAGTTTACTTTAATTTCGATTTAGCAAATTTAAAATATATATATATTTACTTTTGAAAATATGATTTTTTAAGAAAGATATATCATTTTTAAAATTATTTTTACGTTAAATATTTTTTCAACTAATATTTTTATAAATGCTGAATCTAAATAAAAACTTATATATTTCTGTTTATTTAAATGATAAAAAAAATTAAATTACATATAATATTTCGAGTTATAACGATTTTAAATTACCCCACTTTTTAACAAATTTTAAATTTTAAATAAAAAAAAAAATATGAGAATTTTTATCGTGGGATTTTGTTTACAAATGATATGGTTAACCATCACAAAAAAAAATTCAAAATTTTAACTCAATAAAAAAAAAATTATTTTAAAATGTGTCGCGGCCCCTTAAAGCTTTTTAACTTATCCATTTAACATATTTTTGAGTGTTACGTACATTTAACTCTGTTTTTTAAAGAAATTTCTAGCTCAAATTGAAATATACGTATTTGGAAGCAGTCAAATTGTTTCCTCAAAGCGCTTCTATTGTTAAAATATGTAAAACAAATGTAAGTGTGTTGTTCATGACAGCCAATTATCTACTCGGGGGATATGGGCCCGAAAGGGAGGGTGTCCTCAGTGGAGGTCTTTCTAAGGGAACCTAACCCGTATTTACGCAGGGAAATCCAAAGTTCGAAGAAGAAAAAAACAAATGTAAGAGGGAAAATATCGTTTGTTCAGATGCGAGATAGAATTAAATAATAGTCACCTGTAGCAGTACTGAGACAAATTTGTACTCAAAATGTTAATTAATTATTTTATAACAATTATAAAAATACTGGATAACAAATGCTATAAATTCTTTATTAAATTAAATGACAAAAAACAATTATCATCCCAGTTTATTACAACGTATACCAATGCTCATGCATTTCTTAAAATATGCTTTAAAATTTGTAAAACAAATGTTAGAGAAAAAGGATCATTTGTTTAAATATTTAAGCTAAAATGTACAACTTCCATTTATTACTCGGACAATCTAGTTAAATATTCATTCTAAAGCTACTTTATTTTCTCGATAGCCTAATTAAATATGTGCATCCAAATGCACGCTGAATAGTTGTGTCTTTGATTCTATTGTGTGCTATAGATTTATTATTCATATATGTCACGCAAACAAGCGAAACGATTCATAAAAAGTTTTGTAGGTACTTGTTTCAAAGAGTTATTCAAAAGGGACTTGAATTTATTATGATGAATGAAGAAATTGTAAATAGTTTTTAATCATGCACATACTAAATTTTGAAAAGCTCTAATATTATGTATATTCGTAAGCCGTAAAATAATAAATATTAGATTTTGCTTACATATCTGTTAAACTTCTTAATTTTTATATATTGAAATAATTTCGTTTTGGACCAAAATATATTAACATCAGAAGCGCCGGAAATTTTAATCAAATGATTTTTGTTTGTTTTTTTCTTTTTAATTTAATGTACACCAGAATTTACATTTACATCTTTTTAACTTACATATTTAACTTATTTTTCTGCGTTGTGTATAATTTTTTAAAGAACTTACAGGTTCAAGTCGAATTTGCATATTAGGTAGAAGTCAAACTGATTGCTCTTGGCGCTTCTAGTGTTAAAATTTCTAAAACAAATGTAAGTGTGTCATTTATGACGGCGAATTATCTACAGGAGGGTTATTGGCTCGAAGGAGGATGCTCCTTCTGGGGGGACCTTCTAAAGGTACCTAACTTTTATTTCCGCACGGAAATCTATGGTTCGAAGAAAAAAGACAAATGTAAAAAAAGAAAAAAAAAAGATCGTTTGTTTAGATGCGGGATAGAATTAAGGGCCGCCGGTGGCAGCCCTAAAAGAGGCGTGTACCCAATGGATTAATGCATTATTTTGTATAACAATTATAAAAATGCTGAATAATAAGCACTATTAATTCTTTTTTAGAATAAATGACAAGAAAATGTTATCATTCTAATTTATTATAACGGCTATCAATACTCATACATTTGTTATAACATGCAATAAATTTGTTAAACAAATTTAAGAGGAAAAGAAAACATTGTTTGTTTAAATCAGGAGTGACCAACTGTGACACACTAAACACCACTAAAATTTTATAGTAATCATTGCCTTACGTAATCATCGAATGTCTGCGATTGGTGAAGTCGGCTATTTCTTTAAAAAAGCAGTGGTATACGATATTCCACAGTTGGCGACCTCTGGTTTAAATATCAAAACCAAAACGTACAACTTTTATTTATTACTGAGACAAAGTAGTTAAATATTCATTCTAACGCTATTTTATTTTTGTGATACCCATATTAAGTATGCGCATCCAAATGTGCGTTGAATAGTTGTGTCTTTGATTCTATTGTATGCAATAGAATTATTATTCAAATGTGTCACGCAAACAAGCGAAACGATTCACAAAAAGTTTTGTAGGTACTTGTTTCAACGAGTTATTCAAAAGGGATTTGAATTTATTATGATGAATAAAGAAATTGTAAATAGGTTGTAACCAGATGCTGAAGTTTGAAAATCTCTAATAATATGTATCTGCGAAGGCCGCAAAATAATAAATATTAGACATTTCTTGCATATTTTCTGTCAACATTCTGAATTTTTATATATTGAAATAATTTCGTTTTTGACCAAAATATATTAACAGTAGAAGTGCCGGAAATTTCACCCAAGTCTTATTAAAAAAAAATGTACACCAGAATTTCTTTTTAAATCTTTTTAATTTATCTATTTGAGCTATTGTTCGGTGTTATGTATAAACAACTCTTTTTTTAAAGAAATTTCAGGTTGAAATGGGATTATGCATATTTGGTAGAAGTCAAATTGACTGCTCTTTGCGCTTCTGGTGTTAAAATTTCTAAAACAATTGTAAGTGTGTCGTTTATGACGTCCAGTTATCTCCACGAGTGATATGGACCAAAAGGGTAAGGACCTTTCTGAGGAGTCTTTCTATGGAAAACTAACCCGTATTTTCGAAAGGAAATCAAAGGTTCGAAGAAAAAAATGTAAAAAAAAAAGATCGTTTGTTTAGATGCGAATTTGAATTAAAAAAAAAAATAGTCGCCGTTGGCAACCCTAAAAGAAGTATGTACCCAAAGGGTTAATGCATTATTTTGTATAAAAATTATAAAAATCTTGAATAATAAATGTTATTTAATCTTTTTTTTATTATTAAATGACAAGAAGAAATTATTATTTTGATATATTATAATGGCTATCAATGAGCATGCATTTGTTAAAACATGCAATTAAATTTCTAAAACAAATGTAAAAGAAGAAAAAAGGTCGTTCGTTTAACCCTTTAAACGGTCTAACCGTGTTTTTCCGTCACGTAATCTTTGAACTCAAGGGCTAATTTAACACTAATTTCATATTCATATTTTTTTTTTTTTTTTGTAGTACATAAGATAAATAAATATGTAAAGTAATAATAAACAAATCCTCATACAAATACTTTTATTGATATTATTTTATGAATCATTAAACATACCTGAAAAAAAAATTTTGCAGGACACTTAAAGGGAAATCAAGGTTGGCCAACTGTGGCACGCTAGACACCACTAAAATTTTATAGTAATAATTGCCTTATCTAATCGTCAAATTCCTGTGATTCTAGAAGTCGGCTATTTCTTTAAAAAAATAGTGGTACGTGGCGTACCAGTTCGCCACATGGAACTATTAATAAGGAGGAACTGACATATTCTTAAAGTAGCGAAGCTTTAACTGTAACCGCTTTCGGACGGGCTGATTACCTCCGTTAAAAACTCCCACCAGTAGATTTACATAGACATTTTCTTGGTATTTAAACGCCTTGTTAATGTAAAGTTTCAGTTATAAATAATCGCAGAAACATATTTTCAATTTTCCTGGTGTAAGTTTACTTTTCGGTAGTGAAACCTTTTGTTTCCGCCATATTGTGACAACTGGTGAAACAATTTTACTGTTTTACTACTCAAACTGACACTAGTAAAAAGAAATAATCATATTTGTACGAAAATATTTCCATAAATAAGACTCTTAAATAAGGCACAATTTTCTATTCAATTTTACAGGTGAGTCGTTTGCCCCGGCGGTATTCAGAAACTGTAGATTCGATTTAGAAAAAGCTACCGCCATCTTGTGACAACCTCCTCAGTTACTTCACTCGCAACTGGTAGACAGTACACAATATGTCTCCTCTTCTTATTCATAACTCCATTTTTCGCCACCCCTAGTTTAAGTATCAAATACAAAATGCACAACTTCCATTTATTACTGGGACACGCTAGTTAAATATTCATTCTGAAGATACTGTATTTTCGCGATACCCATATTAACCCATTAACGACAAGCATCCTTTACACTTCTTTTAATTCTTCGACACCAGTTTTTGCCACTTTATAATTTGGACTTATTTAACTCTTAAAATCTGAGATTAAATAATATGAAAATTTCCAAACTAAAATACTGCTATTCATATTTTAAAATTTTGTTCGATTTACCTTGGAAGATCTCTTGCCAACCGGCTTTAATTAGTTAAGTATGCGCATCAAAATACACATTGAATAGTTGTGCTTTTGATTCTGTTCTTTTCTCTAGGATTATTAGTCAAATGTGTCACGCAAAGAAGCAAAACGATTCATAAAAGTTTTGTAGGTACTTGTTTCAACGAGCTAATATTTAAAAGGAATTTGAATTTATTATGATGAATGAGGTAATTGTTAATATTTTGTAGGCATGTAAAAGCGGAATTTTAAAAGTTCTAATATTATGTATCTCTGTAAGTCGTAAAATATTAAATATTAAATTTTGTTTACATATTTGTCAACATTACGGATTTCTGTCGATTGAAATAATTTATATTAAATAAGGTGTATACGATTAAAACACATGAAATTGCTTAATGGTAAACATAAACACAGGGCTGCCACGGGCGACTATTTTTTAATTCTAACTTGCACCACTTTTTCAAAACAGAAATCCTTAACAAAAACTTTGACAACATTTGCAAGAGAAATGAACTTGAAAATTTATATTAGAAAAACACTGGTGCGAACATAATATAAAAATAATCGCCTATGGCAGCCCTGATAAACAAGAACT
Source organism: Maratus speciosus (assembly GCA_963932465.1). Lineage (NCBI taxonomy): Eukaryota > Metazoa > Arthropoda > Arachnida > Araneae > Salticidae > Maratus > Maratus speciosus. The sequence goes on from OZ010794.1 coordinate 242,642,042, forward strand.
TTTGTATGAACTTGTACAAATAAATTATTTTATAAAGAATAACATGGATGTTTTGAACTGGTTATATAGTCTTTTTCAGGATAAATATGACGTTCAAATTTTTAAAATTCTACAGGCGAAAGCTTCCTGCCGAGAATTGATCGTAGATTAATATATTATATGCAATATAAATAATAATATTAATGATATAAAATTGATATAATTCATCAAGACTTGAGAAGAAGGTTTCGTCTCTAGATATTTAAATATTTGAACATCATATTTATCCTGAAGAGGACTGCAGAATCAGTTCGAAACGTCGATATTATGCTTTATCATTAATTTTATTTGTACAGGTTCATATATAAGGTCTTGTTTATGTTCATCTTTGAGCAAGTATATGCGTTTTTAACGGATTCATCTTATTTATTATATTTTATGGTGGCATTGTCCTACACATGTTAATGAAAAAAATTCGTTTTGGACGAACAAATATGTTTATGAAAAGTTTATTTCTAAGTGGCATTTATTTAATTCAATTTATTGGGTCGATCAGAAAGTCGTGTCATGTTGGAAAAATCAACTCCTACTAGAAAATTCTATCATTTAATTATTAGACATAGATTCCGATATCTAATGTCAATTAATTATTGGGCAGCATTTTCCGGTACGAATTGATCTTCCGAACACGACACGACTTTCCGATCGACCCAATATAAAATAAATTTTTTGATTAAACATATGTTTTTTTTAACATTTCGAATTATCAGCTACGTGCTTTGGTTGGTTTTAGTAATCTTAGCTTTGCCCAAGTTATAGACAAATACACTAACTTTAGTTACTAAAAGGTGTAAGATTAAAACTTTAAAAACTTTAAAAACAGTAAAATTAGGTTTATTCGACTGTTTACATGTTTCGACTCTATACGGGTCTTTTTTGAAACAAATAAATAAAAATATTCTAAAATAACACTGTCTACGAAACGCCATCATTCAATTTTTCATGTACTCTTCCATATTGTGCACGTTACTTTTTTATTTTAGTTGGATTTTTATTTTTAATTTCGTAACCATTGAGAAAGTGGAGCATAATTGTGGCAAGTTATATTATGCTGCATCATTACATACAGAATGTTTTGTGTTACAATCTCTATGGTTTATCTTTTAATGGATGGATGGTATAGACTGGAGAGAAAAAGTATCCTACTTTCATTGACATTTATTTGTATGGTTTCTAGTTGAATTATTCTTTCTAGGGTTGTGTTTTTTGTATTTTATTTTACATCAACTACATGCTTCATTTTTTATACTTAAATTTCCTGCTAGTCATACCAGTACAGTAATTACTTTATTCGTCTGCTCTAATAAACAGTATTTCATACACTCCTGAGTAATTCTCAATATTAATTGGGTCAATGTTAGTGCAAATCAAAACTCCGTACATGTTAAGCGTACAAACTTAACCCCTTCGGGACGGGAGCCTTTTACAAAATTTTTAATCTTTTGTCACCGTTTTTTAAAAACATAAATTTATGTCTTCTTGAATCGAGAAAATGCGCTGATTAAGTCAAATTTTACTGGTGATAAAAACAAGGATTCTGAGCGCTTCATGCGGCACTTATATGTGTCGCGCATCCCCAAGGGGTTAATGCTGGAATCAGGAATAAATTAACACAGCTGCGCCATCTTGTGGACGGGGTTTTATTGTACGCCATATATGACAGAATATCTGCCATCTGCACGCATTCTATAAGTCTTTAGTCACTCATGGAACGTAACTTTTCAGCTATTAATCAGGGTGAAAAAACTTTACAATTTTAGTGGTGTGAAGTAAGAAAACAATTAGGCATTTTCCTGTAGTTGAACCCCATCCCGTATGTGGCGCGTAACCATGATTGACGTGATCTCCTCTTTAATCTTGGTGTTACCTCTCCCATTTAAGATAGGACGCTTAATATGTATGCAGTTTCGGTGAAAATGATTTTCTTTCACTTTGGAGATGGATAAGCTACTAAGCATTGAAACACTTAATACTGTATTTTATTTTCTCAAAAAAACTTGGAAAAATTGAATAGTATAAAGTTTGTATTTTTGCGAATTAAATTTATGTTCAGCTGATTCATTTTGAAGGTTGATATAAACAAAATATCTTGTTTGCATACGCCACTGCCCCTTGCCTTTTACGAGATATTTTATAAAATTTCATTAGCGAGCGGGTGTTTTTGGTTTCGCGTAAATAGAATAACCTCTTAGCGAGTACTTAATCTAATTAAAAAAAAATGTCAAAATAAAACTGTATCAGCTGCTCCTCAGCTATTTTCAATAAAATCCAAAGACCACCAACTTCCCTTAAAGAAAGTTTTTGAAAGGTGCCACTGCCCTATTTCCTAAGCAATAGTGCGGAAAATTTGTTTTTGTCGTCAATTTGAACTTACGTAAGCAAAAGTACCTGCAATGCTATGCATCTGGAACAAAATAAAAAGGGTGGGGACTCGGACTAACCTTTTTTTCATGGGGATTATAATCTACTTCACTCATATTGACAGAATGATATATAATGTAGTAGTTACAATGTTGTGAAACCAAAAGCCTTAATGTCAAACGGGCAAACTCCCAGTACTAGAAATGAATACATATTTACCCTTAATTTTCAAATAAATTCTGCCTGAAATAGTTATTTAAATAACAAGAATATATAATATATATATTCAAATGTACTGGTGAAATTTTGTACAGTTTATACTTAGCCCCCGCAGAACACATTACAGTTGAAACTGCATCATTTTTTAAAATGACAATTCATTTTTTTCCACTTCCACGTACTTCACACCGTTCAATATATCGGGCATCTTTAACCCTCTCGCTGCTCAACCCGCGATATACTCGGGCATGCATTTTTCCGTTTAATTAATACTATTTGGTTCATCCGACCAGTTATGTTTTAGCGAAAACTTTGTCTGATTTAATCAGGACATTTTGCCCCGATTAGAATAGTAAAACATTTCTGCTTTTAAGGACCGGTGAAAAAAGATTAAAAATTCTGTAATAGACACTCATCGCGAAGAATTACTTACACAGCGAGAGGGTTAACACGGGTAGTTTGTTTTAATCGCCTTGTTAATTTAAATGGCAAATTGTCTGATATCGCATATAACTAACATCTTCGAAGCAAACGTACGTATATGTCATTTTTTATTATTATTACCACGATTTCTAAATAGTGCCCTTTGCCTAATATATATGAGGACACTATTAGCCAATGGGTGTAATCGAAAAAAAAATTAGCTATGTATACAGGCTCTCTGGAAATAAGTCTATTTGTTTTGAGGGAAAGAAACATAAGTTATTTTGTAATTATGGGCTGAGTTTTAGAGGTCAATTACTTATGCTCGTTAACCCCTTAACATTCGAATTAAATTGCGGTTTAAAAATTCAAATTGCTTATTGGCGCCACTTTTATGAAAAAGAAATATTCACCTTATTTAATGACAGGTAAAACGATACTAAAATATAGCCAATTTCACCATTTTGTGGGAATCGAACAATCTGAGTAAAAGACACAGTCCGTGAATATGACGGGAGCGAGAATTAAGGGGTTAAACTACTTACAAGGAGTGGGCCAACCTTGTTAATCACAGATTTTGATTATTTTAATATATGTTGTAGGGTAGAGACCCCTTAGTGTCAGGTTCAACGGATTTTATCCAACGCTCCTTAGTTCTTGAGAAACCGGGGGGAGGGGGGACTAATATTAGCACACAACTTAAATACTTACTTTGCAACCAAAATGCTGGGTTAGTCGTAGTGCAGTTGGTATGGCGTTTGCCGGCTGATCAATGGGCCCGGGTTCGATGCCTGAATGCGCTACATTTGTTTTTCTCATTTTTTGTTTTATAAATATACTTGTAAGTATAACTTAATAATCTCATTGTCAATTAAAATTTTAATATTGTATATCAATTATAATTTTAACCTATTTAATGTTTTACTTTTAACTAAATAGTTGTAATAAAACATCATAAAATGTTATTTTTTTTAATCACTTTTAAAATGTATTTCATATATTCTTTATCGATGCAATGATATTGAGCAATTGTGTCAATTCGTGATTTTAAAGAAACATCATTTACGCATTGCTTTAACAAAGGAAGTCAATGCGATAATACTATTACTCTGTTTTTAAAGTAACAAGCATAATTATATTAAAAAATTGCATCAGAATTAAATTACATCCGATTTTTTGCATATTAAAGATTTTTAAATTGTAATAAGTATGCTTGCGCTTTCAATTATTTTCATTTCCCCTTTATCTTTCCTCCCTCATTCTGCTTTTATTTTTATTCTATTTGAATATTCTTTTATTTTATCAAAACTAGATGGCGACACAACAGATTTTCTCACGATTTTGAAATTTTTATCATTCAGTAATAGATCCAATTTCTTTTTAAACCTCTTTAAAGGATGAGAAATAGCAGTTTACAAATAAGAAATGATAAATTTTAGTTTGTTAACATTATAATTAATGTATGATATTAAAATTTTTAATTGAAATTATTAAATTATAACTACAAGTATATTTATAAAACAAAAAATGAGAAAAACAAATGTAGCGGATTCAGGTATCGAATCTGGGCCACGGATTAGCCGGCAAACGCCATACAAACTGAGCTACGATTAACCTATCATTTAGGTTGCAAAGTAAGTATTTAAGTTGTGTACTAATATTAGACCCCCCGGTTTCTCAAGAACTAAGGAGCGTTGGAGAAAATCCGTAAAACCAGACACTAAGGGGTCTCTACCCTACAACATATATTAAAATAATCAAAATCTGTGATTAACAAGGTTGGCCCTCTCCTTGTTAGATCTTTAATCTCTACTTAAATAAAAAAATATATATATTACACCCCACTTTTCTATAACAGTTATTGAAATAAGAGTTCAAAGACAGGTGATAAATAGGCAACAGATTCATATTTTAATTTAGTCAATTGCTATTGATGTTTCACCTTTGCACACGATTTATACCAAATCTAAATTTTGACACTTGTACCCTTGACTTCTGGGGTCAACATATATGTTTACATATAATTGCAAAGTGTTTCGATTACATAATTGAAAATTAACATTTAGAAATTGTGGCAAACTCAAGCCTGTATAAAGGTAACATGTGCTTAATAGCTTACCACTAGTATAATTTTGGTAGCATAATTTTTCTTCCGGCAACAGGAAAAATATATGTTTAAATGAATTCGTTCTTCCAAAGGGTCTAAAACAATAAACAATAGTGACTATTTCCATGAACACTTTTAGTGTAAGTCACATGCTACGAATTTTGGCTACCAGTATTTTAGAACGGAAAATGTGGCTTATTTTATCGGAGATATCTCGTTAATTGGACAAGGCCAAGCAATCTTTTCGAAAATAACGGTGACCAACAAGCATAGCAGCTATCAGCAATGTGCGGTACACTAAAAAAACGCATGGAACTACACTAGTAATTATTATTGCATAAATACATAAACTATAACACAGTAAAAACTTTTAGCATCAACTTCATAACATATAAAATAAAATAACAGTATCTGCATTTGAATGTATTAAATACAAGCATTATTTATTAATCATAAACCAATTATATTATCTAAACAAATCCTTACTTTTTCATGGATGTACTTCTACTTTTAAGTTTTAATAGTAACTATTTACTGTAGCGCAGCAGGACTGTATTTATAGATATTTTCTTCAGTAATTTTACGTTAACCCTAGAACTACCGGAAATTTTACTCAAGTTTTATAAAAACATTCTACACCAGAATTTTTACTTAAAACTATTTAATTTGTTTATTTAACTTATTATTGTCTGATTTATACATTTAGTTTGTTTTGAAGAAATTTCTGGTTTGAATAAATATTTTGAATGTACATGTCGGGTCCAATGGACCCGTCTGGTAGACGGAAGGTTAATTAATTATTATGTTACAGATTATTTTTTCTGTTTAGAGCTTCTACTTAAAATGTTAAATTTGCCACATAGATATGTCTTTTTTCTATTTATGATTTTTACCAGACGTAAAAGATGTAAATCCAAATAAAATTAATTTTCCATAGTAATTATTTAGAATTATATTGACACTGAAATTAGAAAAAAAAGAATTATTTTATCAAAATGCATGTTGTTGCTTAAAAAATAAGTAACTAAATAGATAACATTCTTTAAAATTTTAGTTTCCAGTTCAATTAAATAAAAATTTACTATTTCATGTAAATGTTAAAAAGTAGTTTGAACTAATTTCCATTTTAATCTGCAAATAAATATTAAATTATGGAATTTTTTTTTTTTTTTTTTTTTTTTTTTTTTTTTTTTTACGTCAGATAAAATTTTTTTGAAATAGTAACGAAGATATTCCATTTGAAACGTTAAATTTAATAAATGTTTTATATCTAAATTGCATTAAATTAATGTGTTAATTCTAATTAAGTTTTTTACTTCTAATAATTTAATTAAAGTTGAGTATTTTTCTATGTCAAAAGGAAAATACAAAAAATTATAGCTATTTTACATTGCAAAATACTGTAAAATAATTTAATGAAAGTGGAACCGCATACAAATAATGAATACTTTTATAAATAGTTTCATTAATGATGTTGTTTTTGTAACACTACTTCATTAAAATGGTAGTGAAAGTTCCCTAATGATAAACAACTTACAAATGTTTGTTTTTCTTATAAATTAAAAAAGAAATGCAGTTGTTTCTTTCATTTTGGGGTTTCAATGATACTTTACCATTTTCCTGTAATACTGAGAAATTGATATGATGTAATGCAGTATATTATTTTTTTATTTTTTAAAAGTTTGTATAATTTTATTTTTAATACATAGGGTTCAGTACAAAACAGCAAAATTTTACGCTTCTTTCACCACTAAAATTTAACAGGAATGTTTGCTTTTATTAATCTAGTATATTAAATTATAGATACAAGATACTGCAAAATATACTACACTGCTCAAAACAATTAAAGGATATTGCAGTTTTAGGTAGATTTTGTATCTGGTAAACTGTTTAGCTGATTGATACATGGTCGACAGACATAGTAGGTTATATGAGAATAAATTACACATGTTTGGCAGAAAAAAATGCATTGTATTGCGCATTTGTGTACTAAAGAAAAAAAAACACAATTTGTGCATATGAGAATAAAAGAATAAGAAAAGGTGTTTTCTTCAAAGAAAATCATTTTCAGTTGGGGGTATTGTTTCCTCGGGCGGCCAGCAACGTTGAACACCTTTGAGGCATGGACTCAATGAGGCTATTAATGACGAGTTGGGGTATTCTGCCCCACTCTTCCAGAAGAGCTCTTTCCAGTTCTTGGAGAGTTTGTGGGGGTTGTTGGCGGCCAGAAACTCGTCTTCCTAGAGCGTCCCAAACGTGCTCGATTGGATTCATGTCTGGAGAACACGCTGGCCATTCCACTCGAACGATTCCTTCCTCGAAAAGGAAATCCTCCACCAGGTTTGCACGATGTGGCCTGCAGTTATCGTCCATTAAAATGAAGTTATCTCCGATTGCTGCAGCGTAACGGACTACAATAGGTCTGAGGATCTCATCCCTATATCGGGGACCAGTCAGAGCTCCATCTCGAATGATGTAGAGGTCAGTGCGCCCGTCAATGGAGATGCCACCATACACCAACACTCCTCCACTGCCAAATCTGACACTTTCGTGCACGAACGCAGGATTATTCCTACTGCCACGGTCCCTCCAGATGAAAATACGCCTATTATCCGGATGCACAGAAAAACGGGACTCGTCAGAAAACAGAATATTGCTCCATTAATTTCTCCTCCAGTTGACATGCTCGGTTGCCCACTCCCTGCGGTCGCGACGATGCCTTGATGTTAATCTAACACATACCATCGGTCGGCAAGCATACAGACCTACAGCATGGAGCCGGTTTCGGACAGTCTGAGTTGAAATCGTGGTGCCTGTAGCCGAGCGAAGGTGTTGTTGGAGAAGAGTAGCGTTCATGGTTCGGTGTCTCCGAGCTGTTAACGCTAAATACCGATCTTCATTGGGCGTTGTTGCCCGTCTACGACCTTGCCCTGGTCTTCGGCCTGCACATCCACTCTCCAAAAAACGGTTCCAGATCCTGGAAATGACACTTTGTGACACTCCAATGGCTTGCGCGACTTCGGCTTGAGTTTGGCCCCCTTCTAACCTACCAGCAATTCTCGAAGCTTCTGAATCTGTCAAATGACTTCGCTGAGACATCGTACTCATCGAAATAAAGCAATCACTGAATGCCGATCATCCTTGTCTTCATTCTCTTTTATCCAGTTGAAAGTCAAATTTCATTCGCTGCCGCTGAAGCGACGTTTTTGACGTCGAACTCAAAATTTGCATACTCCACAGTTTGAAAACCAGAAAAAATTGCATTTGTGATTCTCTTCTTCTATTTTCGGCAAAAAAAATTTCGTTTATATCTTTATTTTATATAAAACTTCAAATATCCTTTAATTGTTTTGAGCAGTGTATTACAGTAGCCTCCCGCTTAACCGGCCTAAGCGAGACCGAGGGTTAGCCGGCAAAGCGATATAGGTAAGCGTCTTATCTTAAATGGGAGAGGTAACAGCAAGATTAAAGGCGAGGTCACATCAATCAAGGTCGCACGCCACGTAGCGGACGGAGTGAACAACAGAAAGATGCCTAACTGTTTTCTTCTTTATGGATAATCTATTAATTGCACATCTATGGAATAACTGCGCAAGCGCCAATATTTTGTTTTCATTTGTTTGTAGCATTGATATTCTGACAGTAATAGAATGTTCTATTAATTTTTATTCGTGTTTTTTGACTTATTTATTATAGTTAATTATTTAAATAAAAACAGTTCTTTTTTAGAACTAATATTATTTGTTAAAATGGCAAAATGTTGGCAATCGAATAACTCTAGTTTTCGAAATTGTAAGAAAATTCTTTTTCTTATAGAATTCATATGTCCTTTTCCAAAGAGCAAAACAAGTTAGTTACGTATTTTAACTTTAATTTATTAAAATATATATATATATATATTATTTGATATATATTATAAAATGTTGTTGATTTAAATACGCTCGATTTGAATTATATTCTTTTAATGAAATGAAAAATGACGCATAAAAATTAGTTTGTAGTTAATGTGTAAAGATTGAATTTTGTAGTCTTATTTTTTTACTCAATTCTTGAAGTTATAAAAATTGCTAAAGTTATAAAAAATGATATACACGGTTCTATTCCAGGTGAAAATAGAATGTTTATCAAGGTTTAGAATATGTATAGAATTTAATAATAAATAAAATATTCAATTTTAAGTCCTTTTCTTCGTTTATCAAGCGCAGACGATACATCGAAAACTTATTCCAATATTCTTTTGATCGTATTGTAGTCATGTTATTTAAATTACAAATAGTTCATTTATTTAATTTAAAATTCATTTTATTTTATATTCAGAATCACTTTAATTTAAAATGCATGCATTAAATGTTGTACTATTAAACGAGCAAGTATTGTTAATTTAGTATTTGTTTAAATATTTTGCGAGTCCAGACAATAACTGCAAAAATTATCCTAAAATCGCCAGATTAGTTTTTTTTTTCTTGAAGCTGACAAAGCCATTTAGGGAATCCCTGTTAAAAATTCTATTACGAATTTCAGATTGTTACTTACTCACAGAAGATGAATCTTGTTTGCCAGATATATTGCAAAATATTTTTGTTACAGCTTGTTTTGATGAAAATATGTGTATTTTTAAAAAAGTCGCAATGTCATTTTAGTTTAAGGGCTAAAGACAGTAATGCTTTCGTAGCATTAGTGCTTTTCTCCCGAAATTAAAATGATATTGCGATTTTGTTTTAAATGTGCATAATTTTATCAAAACAAACTGTAATAAAATTATTTTGCAATAAAACTCGGAAACAAGATTAATCTTCCATAACTGAGTGAAGAATCAGAAAATATGCGCAAGAGATGCGCAGATAGTACATATTCTGTCATATATGACGTCATACTGAAAACCCGCGTATTTGCATTATTCACTCCGTCCACCAGATGGCGCAGCTGTGTCAGTATACTCCAAATTCCAGTATTGACATTGTACGCTTACTTATATCGCTTTGGTTAGCCGGTTAAGAGAAAAACCGGTTAAAGCAGAGAAGTAAAAAAATATTAAATAAGTAACTGCGTAAATTAGTTAATTAAATCCGTACATTGCTTTTAGTTTTCCAATTTGTGTAGTTTTTAAAAAGTACATATTTTCTATATTTTGTGAAATGAATACTAGTTATAATTAACTAAATTGAAAGAAAATTATCACTGATAAAAAATTATGAAAATTATTTAAGACAAAATAAATTCTTGAAAATCGTGTCACACACCTTTATAAGAAGTTGAAATTGTTCTACATTATGTATATTTAAGTTAATGAACCATAAATAAATCAGTGACCTTCTTCTATTGAAGGCAAGATGCCTGACATTTTGCAGCATAATCTCTCCATCTCTTTAACCCCTTCGGGACGGGAGCCTTTTGCGAAAATTTTAATCTTTTGTCACCGTTTTTTTTAAACTGAAATTTGTGTCTTCTTGAATCGAGAAAATGCGCTGATTAAATAAGGCAGATTTTACAGTAAAATTTTCCTGGTGAGGAAAAACAAGGATTCTGAGCGCTTCATGCGGCACGTATACGTGCCGCTCGTCCCCAAGGGGTTAACATCATAAGGTTAAACGAGGGAACTGTTAGCCGCTGCTCAATATAGCGTAGCGCCAACTCTAATGCTTTTACCTCTTCCGTATTAGGAATTTTAGCAGTGTCAACTTCAACTGCATCATCATCAGGATCGTCTTCGTATTAAACAACATCAGTCACAGTCCTAATTTTATCCTCGTCAAATAATGTTTAGTGCTTGAGATTTTTATCAGACTCCTCTTATAAATATTCTACGGAAAATTTTCGCATCCCTTAAGCTTTTAAAATGCTTATACAAAACAGTGTGGAAATAGATCAGACATTATCAGTTCAAGGGCGGGGGGATTGCACTTTTGACCGGCGGGGGATTTCGAGAAAATTCGATTAGTGGGTCATTATGAATCAGGGTCAAGCTAATTATATCTAAAAAACGGAACAAGACATTTTCACAAAATTTTTTAATATACGGCCGTTTCTGGTCATGAGATGACCATTGGGCTAAGTCACATGTTAGAGAAAATTCTATTAGTGGGTCATTTTGGGTCACAATGGGCCAGGGTCAAGCTAATTGAATCTAAAAACATTTTGACCAAATTTTATAATATACCGTTTCAGGGCATGAGGAGAGAATTGGACTAAATCACATGTTCGAAAAAATTCGATTAGTGGGTCATTTTGGGTCACAATGGGTCAGGGTCCGGCTAATTTTATCTAAAAAACGGCTCAAACGATTGTGACTAAATTTTTTATCTATCGTTTTCGGGTTCGAGAAGACCATTGGGCTAGGTCGCATGTTCAAGAAAATTCGATTAGTGAGTCATTTTGGGTCACAATGGGTCAGGGTCAAGCTAACTGTATTTAAAAAGCGCTGCAAAACATTTTGACAAAATTTTGAATAATATCCGTTTCCGGGCATGATAAGGCAATTGGGCAGGGTCGCATGTTCAAGAAAATTCAATAAATGGGTCATTTTGGGTCCTAATGGATCAAGATCAAGCTAACTGTATCTAAAAAATGGCTCAAAAGATTTTGAAAAAACTTTGTACTACACCGTTTCTGGACAAGATAAAACCATTGGGCTGGGTCGCATGCTCAACAAAATTATATAAGTGGGTCATTTTGGTGATAATGGGTCGTGGTCAAGCTAACGGCATCTCGAAAAGGTTCAAACAATTTTGACAATTTTTTTTGTTATACCGTTACACAGTACAAAAATACAATTGAAAAAGCTCACATGTTCGATAAATTTGGGTTAGTGGGTTTTTGAATAAACTTGGGTCAAGCTTATTTTATCTAGAAAACGACTAACGATTTTCACTAAATTTTGTATTCCATCATTTTAAGAGTCGAGAAGAGCATTGTGTTAGGTCGCATGTTCAAAAAAATTCGATTGGTGGGTCATTTTGGGTCACGATGTCTCAGGGTCAAGCTAATTGCATCTAAAACAGCAAGAATGATTCAGTGGGAATAATATATATAGATAAACACAAAGCTAATTTTGACCGAGCTTAGCTCGGTCATTCCTGCTAGTTCTTCTATTAACACTAGAACCGCGAGAAACTTTAATCAAGTCATAAAAAAAATGGCGCCAGAATTTTTATTCATGACTATTTAACTTGATTATTTAAATTATTTTAAATGAAATGATATATATTTTACTTATTTTTATGGGATGATATCTGGTTCGGATCGACATCTATTCATTTGACATTGTTCAAAATAACCGTCATCGCGGTTCTAATGTTAATAACCCTCTAATGCCCATCGTAGCATGTATGCTACCACAACTGTCTCCAGTTTAGTGGCTTTTTTAACTTAGAAATTTCAAATTCGCAAGAGAAATTTTAAATAGCAAAATTTGCTTTACCTAATAACAGGTATTCCGTCGTTATATAAAGCAAAATTTATTATTGAAATTTTCTAGTACGGTTTCAGATTTACTGAATTAACCGCTTAAAGGTCGCATTAAATTACGGTTAAAAATTCAAATTGCTTATTTGCACCACTTTAAATATATAAATATACAGGGTAAGTCAAAATGAATATAGCGATTACAAACGGCTATAACTATTTAATGAAAAATAATTTATCAATAAGATTAACACAGAATGTGGGCGGAACTTCAAAATTCCTTTACGTAACTGCAGGTGCAGTAAAGCGGAAGCCTACGCATGCACGAATTGAAACTTTGCAACGACAAGAAACCTGTTCATTGCGGCCGTCTCATAAGTAAAAATGGTCAATTATGACAGTAAAAATGGCCGATTTTTTTCTATGGCGATATGTGAAAGACAGGGTGCCTCCCATGCCCAAAACAATTGAAGAACTCAAAGTACGCATTTGTAATGCGCTTGCGTCGGTGTTTAAACAAATGCTTGAGAATGTATGTCGTGAAATGGACTACTGCCTAGATGTTGACCGTGTGACCAATGGAAGTCACATAGAACATCTATGGCGTATGTATACAAAATTTTGAAGTTCCATCTACATTGTGTGTTAATCTTATTGATAAATTCTTTTCCATTAAATAGTTATAGCCGTTTGTAATCGCTATATTCATTTTGACATACCCTATATATTCACATTATTTAATGACAGGTAAAATGATACAACAATAAAGCCAATTGCACTATTTTATAAAACTGTTGGGAATCAAACAATCTGACTAAAACACACAGTCCGTGAATGTCACGGGAGACAGAATTAAGGGGTTAAGGAATTTCTAAAATATATTCTACTATAGGAATTTCAGGGTTAAGTAAGGCGAGCGGTTTTTAACCCCTTGAGGGGCAAGCAATTACGTTTGTGTAATGCTGAATTCCCACCGGAAAATTAGAAAAAAATTATCTCAAAATGAGGGAAAGCAATTTTACGACTTTTTTTCACCAAATTTAGAAAAGTAAATTTTCATATTTTTTTTCTGGTGTAAATCTTCATTAATCGTAGGTGGGATAAAGTATATCCCACCGCCCCTCAAGGGGTTAACAAAAATAGAGGAAATTTACTTGAGAGGTAATAAAGTTCTGATATAAATAACAAAAAATTATCGGAAAAAGATTATTAATTTTATGATATTATTCAAATCTATTCTCAGAAATTTGTGTTCTTATTCTTAATGGTTCTGTTTATGTAATAAAGAAACAATTTTCCACAAAGAAACTATAAGAATAAATGATATGTTTCCAAAATTATATACATAGGATTAGAGAATATGATAACAACCTTCATTAATAATAATAAATGATAGTAGCTTCATACTACACTTAACACATGGTCTTAAGCTTTCAGTAATCTTTCAATTCAGACAATGTCGTCCTTTTTATCATATGTTTCTGTATAATCGCCCTAGAAACAGAAAGGAAATGTAAAAATAACCATAAAACATTTCGATATGACAGATAATTATTTATCACGGATGATTTTTTTTTTTTTTTATTAAAAAGTTGCGCTGATAAATATTTCTTTTAAACTATATAAATTTAGCTTCATGCTGTGAATTATGCTATAAATATGTGTATAAATATGCGTAAATATTAATTTTCATTTTATTTATTAATTTCATTTTATTAACTTAATTAGTTCACACTCTCCCTATATATATATATATATAAATTGTTCAAATTTTCAATCGTTAATAAAATACTTATCATCCATCCTATCAAGTTGAAACATTTTTTTTAACCCTTTATCTACGGCATTATGATCTACTGCAATTTTTTTCATGTAATATTTTTTTTCCAGTTACTACAATGAAAATTAAAGGATAAACGCAAAAAAATATATACACCCGTGAGAAATTTAATTATTTAGAGGTAATTAATGAAAGTGGTACTTTAAAGTACCGTCAGTACACAATGACTAAAATATCGTAACAGAAAATCCACAACGTATTTCAACTGGCACCAGAAAATATTTTCGATTTAATATGTATATGAAATATAGGCCCTTTTTTCTTATTTACAAATAAATCGTTTGGCCAAATCCAGTGCCAATCATTTATTTCAACACTTGAGAATTGAAAATTCTTTGCTTTCTGAAAGGGTTAAAAAAACTATATTTTTTTTTTTTTTTTTTTTTTTAGGTTTCGATCTTGTTAGCAGTCCTTTAGTTATGCGACGTCAATATTCCAGGGACAACATGTTCTCTCGCATCTCCACATATGCAATATATGAATTTACATATGCCATTTCTAGCATAGCAAAAACGAGCCGGTGCCACAGCTTTTTCGATTTCCTATAAAAAATAACAATGAAACAGAAAAGAAATAGCAGGGGAATCATTACTACACTACATTTTAGTAATTACATTTTAAAACAGACGAAAACGATGGATAACTACACAGACGAAAAGTAAACAAGAAGTTTTTCTCCAACACCCAGTGTACTGACGGTACTTATAAGTACCACCGAATAATTCAACAGTTAAATCAAATACATACACCGTTCACCTAAAATAGCTAGTCATATTGTATTCTAAGATCATAATGGACGCATTAAAAAATCCAACACTTATCTTATATCCTTTACTGTGTTTGCAGCAATGAAAAGACGAGCGTGGCAATCTGTACAAAATATCGGCACAAAACACATCGACTGCTTCAAAAGTAGCCTCATTCCTCTCTAAAATAACAAACCTAGAACTACTGTTGCCATGTATTCGGATAAAGTGGAGCTAACAGAGCGTTTTTTGCAAAGTACCATTAGAATATTAGTAATATCCACTATGGTATAAAAGTTTAAAGTGAGTGGTACTTATAAGTACCGTCAGTAGATAAAGGGTTAAACTTCTACTGGATGCATAGCTGCCAACTTGTACGGATTTTTCTAACCACTAAAATTTGATAGAAATTTTTGCCATGCTGAAACGTTAAAAATAGCAAAGTTTTGGAGATTCGATTAGGCAGAATTTTCTTTTAAATTTTAGTGGTAAGAAAAATCCGTACGAGTTGGCAGCTATGTGGATGACAATTGATGTTAATACACTTTTTTCAAATATAGTATATATTACCACATTTTTTTTTTTTTTTTTTTACTGTTTTATTCCATACTCCACAGAAAAATTTTAAGATAGTTTATTTTTTTATATTTGGTTAAAATTTTAAACCTGTATTCGTTTATCCGACTATTGATTTGTTTCTGTTTTGCCAAGTAATATAATAAGTTTATTAATTCTTCAAAAAATTATACACGGCTGCATACAAGTAATATAAAAGTTTTGTTTTTAAAATCAATTCCTACTTAGGGCATCAAAGAAAAAATTAATCTAATCCCTTAAGCTAATATTAGTTTTTTATGCATTAAAATATCTCAATTTGTTGATTTTCTATAAGCAAGTAAACCCTTTTGGTTTATAATGGAAGTCAATGGGAATTTGGCGAAATATTAGAGATATCGCCAAGTGGGCGTAACTTTTGGAGACTCATTTTGGTCGCCAAACTTGGCGAATTATCGCCAAGTTTGCGACAAACTTGGCGGTATTTGGCGACAGAACAGTGTCCCCCTATTGTAACCCGCCTTAAAGATATGAAATTGCATTAAATGCTGTTCAATAAGCAATGGCCGTCATTTTGTCTCCCATATAAAACTAAAATTAATTAATTAAAATTTAATTAGTGAATTAATATTTAAAAAAAAAAACTGTATTAGCATTAATTGTCATCCAGTACAAGTTTGAAAAATATTTCAACTGGATTGGATGAATAATAAATATTTTATTAACGATTGAAATTTTGAACAAGATATATCTATATATATAAGGAGAGTGTGAACTAATTGTATGAATTCAAAAATTATCTGAAAAATATTATTAATTTTAAGATATTATTCAAATCTATTGTCAGAAATTTGTGTTTTTATTCTTAATGGTTCTGTTTACGTAATAAATAAACAATTTTCCACAAAGGAACTATAAAAATAAATAATATGTTTCCAAAAGGAAATACACGGGATTAGAGAATATGATTACAACCTTCATTAATAATAATAAATGATAGTAGCTTCATACTACACTTACCACATGGTCTTAAGCTTTCAGTAATCTTTCAATTCAGACAAGGTCGTTCTTTGTATCATATGTTTCTGTATAATCGGCCTAGAAACAGAAAGGAAATGTAAAAACAACCATAAAACAATTAGATATGACAGAAAATTATTTATCCCGTATGATTTTTTTTATTAAAAAGTTGCGTTGATAACTGTTTCTTTTAAACATCTATATGCTAACTTTAGCTTCATGCTATGAATTGTGCTATAAATATGTGTATAAATTTACGTAAATATTAATACACACAAATATATATATATACAAACATTTGGATAGAAAAATGTCTGCATTTAATTTTTTAATGAATTACTTGAGTTATAGTTTAAAAATTCGGCATTGTTATATATATTCAACAAAAACGTAATAGGAAATAATTTTAAAACAAATTGAAATAAGATTGTGGTGCTAAAGCTCAATGTGTTTATTTAACACTAAAAAATAAATTGAAGATCGTCTAGTTATTCAAATGTCAATAGTACCTGTTTTCTCCTGCAATTTGTATAAGAAAATCGTGAAAAGTTGTTAAGTATTCCTACTTTTTTCTATCTTTACAAGAAGAAAGCATTGGATTCGTGAAAATTTTCGACTTCCGGTTTTCGATGGATTTACGCGTTTTAAAATGTCCTGAATGCGATTTGATGATTTTTAGAAAATGTCTGTCTGTGAGTCGGTCAGTCACTCCGTGAGTATGTCTGTATGTGGTCAAAAATGTGTGGACGCTCTATCTTAAGAACTAATGCACTGAATTCCGGAAAACTTTAACCCCTTAATTCTCGCTCCCATCATATTCTCGGGCTGTGTCTTTTACTCAAATTGTTTGATTCCCTCCAGTTTTATAAAATAGTGAAATTGTCTATATTTAAGTATAGTTTTTCCTGTCATTAAATAAGAGGAATATTTCTTTTTCATAAAAGTAGTGCCAATAAGCAATTTGAAATTTTTTACCGTAATTTAATTCGAGCGTTAAGGGGTTAAATTTAGTTAGACTTTGATATAAACTGGTGCTGGACTTCGAATTAGGTCAAATTGTTGTACAAGGATAATCTGCAGTCCAAATGCAAAAATGTCAAGATGTAAATAAAGAAATTGAGAAAAGAAAAATCTATTTTTTGAAGCGAAAAAAAAAAAAAAAATCCAATCCATCTATACTAATATATTCATGCGAGAGTACTTTCATTTTCTCTACAGTGATTTTGGTACTGATGAATTTGTTTGTTAGTCAAAAGTGAAGTATATTATAGCATAAAAATTTTCTGTTCGAGAATGAAAATTATATCTATGTTGGATAACCCCATCAAAAAATGTAGTTCAATTTTGGACGACTTAAATTAAGCTCCTAAATTTTACTTTGTCACCAGAAATTTTGAACAGAAAATTTTCCATTTATTAATTACGCCTTTGCTTATTTTCAACTAAATTTGTTTGTAAATTATGAAGTCATTCAATCGTTTCAATATTTTACGAATAGGAGTACTTTGCCCCCAAAACAGATAACAAATAAAATCTGTATTCCATATGGCATGGTAAAATTCTGTTAACCCTTTCCGGCGCGGAGTAATTCTGTTTATAATCTGATGAAATAATTCACTGGCACCAGATTTTAAAAACGAATTTATTAGATAATATTAACTTGCTTATTTTCAAGTACATTATAAAAGGAAAATTTTAATTAAATATTCTTGGTGCCGTTTGTCAGTTTCGGAATTAAAATTAGGTGTCTTTTTTTAACCCCTTAACGCTCGAATTAAATTACGGTTTAAAAATTCAAATTTCTTATTGTCACCAGTTTTTTTTTTTTTTTTTTTTTTTTTTTTTTTTGGAAAAAGAAATATTCGCCTTATTTAATGGCAGGTAAAATGATATCGCAATAAAGTCAATCACGCTAATTTATAAAACTGGAAGGAATTGAAAAATCTGAATAAAAGACACAGCCCGTGAATATCACAGGAGCGAGAATTAAGGAGTTAAGGACACCCGTCCTCGAAAGGGTTAAAAATATAGTAGATTATTTGGTAAAACAACGGGTATTTTTAAAAGTGTACATTTATTATTTTTTTCAATTTTCTCAAATGTATTACTTCCCAACGGTATTCTGCAAAGCATTTTGTGTACACAGGGAATTTTTTAGTTTATTTTTTCGTTCTGAATCAACTCACTTCGAACATAATCTTCATGGACTGCAAGAATATGTTCATAATGTGACTCATTAACACTAGAACCGCGATGAGGGGTCATTTTGACCCGTAGGACAGGAAAAGATGTCGATTCAAAACAGAATTTGTTTCATTAAATAGCATCAATTTGCTCTGCGCAAAAAAAATATGTTAATTGTACGTTAAATAGTTCTAAATAAAATTTCTGGTGCCAAATATTTTTATTTTGTTTTAACCTGAATAAAATTTACAGTGAGTTTAGTGTCAAAAGCCACAGTTTTTTAAAATACCTTTATCTAATTCCAGAAGTTCTGTGATCACATGAGACGGATATCGTATTCAGAAAGCATTTTAAGGGGTTTCAGGGCTCTTACAATTGGATAAAATGAAAAAAAGACCATTTTTAACATTTAATATATTAAAATGTATATTATTTTAAAACACAATTTTTATTGAGATGAAATATATAAGTATGTTCTTTCATTTCATGTATTTAAAAAATTGTCAGATGCAGAATTAGCATTTATAAGGGACTCCAAACTATCTGACATTTGACGAGCAGAAATCTGATATTACAGCTTACGCGCAGGATTACAAAATAAATTATGCAGCTAGAATGAAAATTTTGGAGCCAGTTTATACATTCAGATTACACTAATTACCATAAACCTAAATAAATTTTATTTAAAGCATTTTTATATTTTTTAATACAAAACTGTATTTAGCTAGTACAGAATTTTGAATATTTAAACTGTGTAATACTCTAACAAATATATTTTTTGAGCTATAAAAAAGAAATTTTAGGTTCAGTTTATGAATACAAACTTGAAACATATGTTTAACGAAAAAATTTGTAATGTGATATGTTAATATGTTTTTGAAAATTTCATGAAAAAACATTCAAAAATCTTTGAGATATTCTGTGCGTTATGACCAAAAACATCATTAGGAGAAAAATGACTTCAAAATTTCGGAAACGCTGATTCAGCTATTTAGCGGATATAATTCTAAAAGCCATAACTTTTGTTCTAATGGGAATTTGAAGAAAACAATTACATCAAAATGTTCCGAAGAAAATAGGAGTTTCGCATCTAAAAAAATTAAAATTTCGAAAATTTTAAAGCTTTAACGCTAGAACGGAGAAAATTTTACCCAAGTTTCTTAAAAATATTTTACACCAGATTTTTTTTTAAATTATTTAACTGATTTATTTAACGTAAATCTGCGTGGTTTTAATTTAACTTATTTTGAAAAAGAATTTCTGGTTCCAATTGACATTTAACCATATGATCGGCGTTGAATCTACTCCTTCCGAGCGTTCTAGTGTTAACAGTTCTGAGACCCCTAAACCTGTGGGCTGCAGATGGAGTAAAGTGGATTATATCCTCCTGAGACCTGGTATCCATTAAAATGGATGTTTTGCTTTCTCCTTCTGTTGCGTTAAACTTCATTATAGCAAGCTAAAACAAAACTAGAATTGTAATGTATGAATCGGAAATCAAAATTCTGCTCTTGAAATTTGGCAACGGCATTTGCTTTGTGTACAAAATGGCGCAATGGGTGAGTCAAATTAGAATTCGACGTTCCGTTGGTAAGTTTCGTTTTTTATATTATTTTAATTTATTTCAGCTATTCTTCTGCTATTTTAATAGCAATTAGAACTATAATTTTACGATATAAAGAATGAATAAAGTGAAATATGAAGTAGTTGTTGACTTAGCTTGCTTTTCTTGACATTCATTTAAATGGATGTTGGGTCTTAATTCGTGTATTGTGTCGTTAGACTTGAACGATTAGAAAGTAAACAATTTGGTTGCTTTAACACAAGTTATTTTCTCAAATCATAAAGTTTTAATACTTAAAAGTAATAAATAATAATGATTGATATATATTCTATATAATTATTTAATATTCTATGGGAAAGACAGCATTAGAAGCATTGGAATTAATACCAAATGGCGATTTGTCAGATACTGAACTAGCTGATTCCAGTGATGAGAATTTTGAAATATTGGTTGAACCTGGTATAGAAGTGAGTGATTCTGATAAACAGATGTTGTAAAAAGCAACACAAAGGTACAACAACATCAAGAAGTGAAAAAGAAAATAAATAAAATAATATTTGTATGGAAGAGATCCTCGAAGTAAGTTATTAAAAATAATTTTATTTAATGTGTTAAAAAACTTGTGTATGATTTTAAGATAACATTTATAAAAACAATAAAATAAGTCTAATCATTATAAATTGTGATAGTATATATTGTTTAATATGGAGCGTACTAAGTATAATAAAGGAAAAATTATTTAAAACTTATTAATTAATTATTTTCTTTCAGATTTTCGTCAAATATATTAGATGCACCTAACGTCATTCAATAGTTTTGACAAGTTGCGCAGCAACATTTAAATTATAAACCTGATGAATACTTTTCAATTATAAAGATGATGATTTATATATATATATATATATATATACAGGGTGTTCCGTTAAAGGGGTCCAATATTAATAGGGGTAATAGAGGAGATCACATGGAGCATAAATCAGTATATAAAGCCTGGTCGGATCTCAATAGTTTTCAAGTTACAGCAAATAGAATGAAAATTCAGAAAATTGTAAAAGAACCCTCATTGCTAAACTATCGATAATGCTACATACAAACGAAGCACATATTTAGAAAGAGCAGAAAAAAACCTACAAAATGACATCAATTGTATTAAAATAGCAATATTTATTGACGAGTTACAAGCCCTGAAACAGTGAAAAAAGTACGAAATCCAATATACATCAAAATAGTTAATCGTTAATTCCAAAAAGACAACTCTAGCTACAACAAGGAAAATGTAGTAAAATTTGGTCCATTCCGAAAACTTTCGAAAAAGCTTACAATGAACCATATCGGTTTAATTGTGTGAGAGAAATTAATCTGTTTCTTAGTTACAACTCCGCTTTCTTTGACACTAGCAAAGGTTAAACTCCGCCCATCACGATTGGAAACACCGCCTTTTTAATTACTCTCAACTATGCATTTTCGATCATGCTTCTTCTGAGATGCAACATTTTTAATTATTCAAGAGTTGAATGAACCAAAATAACTTTACAATAATAGTCTACATTTTAAAGTGGTCTTTTATTGATATAAAGCTTAAGTTAAATTCTTTAAAATTAAACTGGTGGTGAAAATTCGGATATAATTAAAAATATTGCGATTTGTAACTATGCAAGAAGTTTCAGTACATGTTTTACATGGACAATTATTGTATGTATATGTGCATCATAATTTATGATAGGAAATAATAATAACAAATAGCATAATAATTTTATTAATTATAAATTTAAAAAAGACACTAAATTTTAAATTAATTCATACAAACTTTGTAATTTACAATTTGAGTACACCACAGTCTGTGACTTACAAAATACTGTGCCAAAAAGTGTTGAAAATAAAAGAAAAATGACAAATAAAGAATTACATTCCACGTACTTTATGACATATGTGAAGCATAGTCTTCTGGCCTGCGCTGCACAGTTCAATGTCGGAAGGCAGGCGAACGGACATTATTATAAGAGGTGTTCGAAGTTGCGCCCATTAACAGAATCGCACAGCCGACAGCGACGTCGTAAAGATTGGCGAACACGCCGAAACACTCCGACGGAGTTGGGAATGTCTCCTGCAGCGACAACCTTTCGCGCTAGTAAATCCTCCGGTGTATCCACAGGCGTTTCATACACCAGCGATTTAAGGTGTCCCCAAATAAAAAAGTCTAACGGATTGAGGTCTGGAGAGCGTGCAGGCCAAGCAACATGTCCACTGCGTCCAATCCATTTCCCAGGATATGTTGAATTGAGGTGATTGCGAACACCTATGAAAAAATGTGCCAGTGCGCCATCGTGCATAAACCACATATTGTGGCGCAATGTTGCTGGCACATTTTGCAGTAACTGCGGTAAGATATCCCGTAGGAAAACCAAGTACGTACTGCCATTGAGTACATCTGGGAGTAAATATGGTCCTATGAGATAATCGCCGAGGACACCTGCCCATATGTTCACACTGAACTTTTGTTGTGCGTTCGACGGGAAAACAGTGTGCGGATTTGTATATGACCATGTGTGCATATTGTGCGTGTTTACCACGCCCTGTCTCGTAAATGTTGCTTCATCAGTAAATAAAATATTTTCCAGAAATTATGGATTATTTTCTGTTACATTATGCAACCAGCGTACGAATTCTGTCCGCTGAGCACAATCTGTTACCGATAACAGTTGTACCCGCTGCACATGAATGGGGTGCATGTTTTCTGCACGCAGAACACGGCACACACTTTGGTGAGAAACACCGACTTCAGACGCAGCAGCTCGTGTACTCGTGGAGGGGTTATCTTTAAAAATATTCAGTACATCTTCTTCCGTTGCAGGTGTTCGTACATGTCGAGGTTTCCCTGCATCAATGCTTGCTGTATTAAACGATCCAGTCTCCCGTAATCGTCTATCGATTTTTATGAAGAGTTTGGAACTTGGGCAACGTCTCCTTGGAAATTGCTCACGGTACATGCGCTGTGCTAGACATGCATTTCCATGAGCTTGCCCGTACATCAGATGCATGTCCGCATATTCTTCGTTAGAGTATTCCGGCATAATTATTATACATCAACTTACTACAATCCCACTTACAACAGCCTCCCTTTAACATAACGCCCACTGATGACTGCTGTTTTATTACACTTTTCTTCCTATACACAGAGAAAATTTGCATAAAAAGTACCTCTTCTTCATCATCCTGAAAGTTCATGGAGGAAACGCAGCAGTCACGGAGTTTGCTTTAAGACAAGGCGAGAGCTGCACAATATGTCATTCACTTGACCAGACTGAATAATGAAAGGGTATTGATAGAGGTTGATCAGAAATGTATAATTGAAAGATATTAAAACGGGGTGTTCACAATTGTCATGGGCGGAGTTTCGCCCTTTCCGAGCATGCAACAGTACAGAGTTGTAACTAGGGAACTGCTTGATTTCTCCCATACAATTAAACTGATATGGTTTATTGTCAGCTTCTTCGAAAGCTTTCGGAATGGACCAAATTTTATAACATTTTCCTTGATGTAGGTAGAGTTGCATTTTTGGAATTAACGATTAACTATTTTGCTAAATATTTGATTTTGTATTTTTTCACTGTTTCAGAGCTTGCAACTCGCCATTAATTCTCAATATTCTAAAACAACTTATGTCATTTCGTAGGATTTTTTCTGCTCTTTCTAAATATGTGCTTCGTTTTTATGTAGCATTATCGATAGTTTAGCAATGAGGGTTTTTTTACAAATTTCCGATTTTTCATTCTATTTGCTGTAACTTGAAAATTATTGAGATCCGGCCAGGCATTATATACTGATTTATGCTCCGTGTGATCTCCTCTATTACCCCTATTAATATTGGACCCCTTTAACGGAACACCCTGTATATATATATATATATATATATATATATATATAAAAATTGCTGATTGTACTAATAGAACCTATGTAAGTTTAGTTGTGGCAACTGGGCCATGGTTTTACAATATGACTCTGGAGCTTCTGCCAATTCAGCTTGAAAAAGCTAATGTTCATTTAAATTAATGTCTGAACTTCGGTAAATGTGTTCAGTTAGGTTCCCTCTATCAGACAGAAATGCTCAAAATTACATTTTAATATTAAAAAATATGAAAATATGTATATTTCATCTTTCTTTCCTCATGGGTCCAGTTGCCCCATAAAAATGGGGTAAGTAGACCAGGAGGTTCAATGTTCCACACGCGTTTTTTTTTTTGTTTTTTTTTGTTTTTTTTTTTTTGTTTTTTTTTCCATATGAGATATTAGGTCCTATTTGAAAAAGTGTAAACAACTTAAAAAAAATTAAACCAGGCAGATCATGTAAATTATATATCAACTAAAGAGCGTTGTAAGGGAAACCTTTGCTGTCAATGTGTCTAAGAAAAGGAAGAGAGATATATTCATGTCTGCCACCCAAAAATTGTAAGATAATAAAATTTGAAGATTGGTGAAGTGGATATGGTAGATCGAATAATTCGTTAATCCGAATAAAAACAAGAACCAAACAATGGACAGTGAAAGTGTTAGCTTATATGAAAGATTTGGCAACTGTAAATTCATGGTTGCAATATAAAAGAGATTGTGAGATTAACGGTTTCTTAAAGGAAGGACATTTTAAAGTTCCTGGATTTTAGAATAAAATTAGCTGAAAAAATAATTGTAGATGATACAAAAAATACAAGCTATGCTTCTTCAGATGATGATGAGTTTCAACATATTTCAAAACTAGTATGTTGTGGCCATAACAAAACTTTCTTCTATCTCATACTTGTCAATACTTCAAAATTCGTTATCACAGTGCCAAATTAAATGGCAATCTATGCTCATCATGAAGATTCTAAAAAGATAAAATTCCGTGCATTAGTTCTTCAGATATTACTGTCCTTGAAATCGTGTAAATCCAGTAAAATGCAGCATAGCAGCGCCACCTATTGGGTGATTTACACCAGAACCTAATCATAATCAACTTATGTCAATGTCTAACAGAATATGAAGTTTGGGGAAAATCCGTACATTAGTTCTTGAGATAGAGCAATTGCGCAAATCATGACAAATGCAGCACAACAGCGCCACCTGTTGAGCGATTTACACAACCACATAATAAACATCAACATTTATCAAGGTATATTTGAATCTGAAGTTTGATGAAAATTCGTGCATTAGTTCTTGAGATAGAGCTATTGAGGAAATAGTGCAAAATGCAGCACAGTAGCGCCACCTGTTGGGCGATATTCACCAACACGTAGTCAGCATCATTTTATATCAAAGAGTAGCTCATTCTGAAATTTGATCAAAATGTGTCCATTAGTTCTTCAGATAGAGCTATTGCAGAAATCGTGTAAATCCTGAAAAATGCGGCATTGCAGCGCCACCTCCGAGGTGATTTACACCAAAACCTAAGGCAAGGAGGTCCTCCCTTAATTTGTAAAAAAATCGCTCGTAGAGGGCGCTGTAATAGCGATTTTTGTACAATTTTTGTGCCATTTTGAATATTGTACCGCCGAAAAGTGTATGAAGTTATGCATAGAATTGAACCAAATTTTATGTGTTTATTTTTGGTCATGTCACGAAGGTTCTCCCTGAATTTGGAAAAATTCTGCCGGAAGGGGGCACTATAATTGCGATGTCTGTACCATTTTCATTATTGTACCATCGAAAAGTGTATGAATTTATCCATATAATTGAACCAAATTTTGTGTGCATGTTTCTGGCTATGGCAAACAAGTCCTACCTGAACTTGAAAAAATTCCGAAAGAAGGGGGCGCTATAATTCCGATCTCTGTGCCATTTTCATTATTGTTCCATCGAACAGCGTATAAAATTATGCATACAATTGAACCAAAATGTTTGTGCTTCTTTTTGGCTTTGGCCAACAGGTTCTCCTTGAATTTGGAAATATTGCGCGGTAAAGGGGCTCCGTGCTAGCGATTTTTGTATATTTTTCTTGATTTTTCGTAGTTCTATTGTGCATCGGCAGCGCATGCAGCGGCGGGAACTCGCTTCCTGCTATGCCGGCTATTCGCAAACAGCTGATAACGACAGAATAAGGAAAAATTAATAATTTTAACAAATATCATGATATAGATTAACTCGTTTTTAGTCCGTTTAATTGACTTGAGCAGAAATTTAAGATGAAAATCAAAGTTGGTATAGTATTGAACTAATAATATTGAAGTATTAACATGTGTAACTAGGTTTTGAAATATTAAGATGTATAAGATAGAAGAAAGTTTTGGGATTGGCACATCCAACTAGTTTTAATTCAGATTGCTTGATTCCCACCACTTTTGTAAGAGCGTATAATTTGGCTTATTCTTGCATTATTTAATAAAGTTGCTATT
The DNA here is from genome assembly GCA_963932465.1 of Maratus speciosus. Lineage (NCBI taxonomy): Eukaryota > Metazoa > Arthropoda > Arachnida > Araneae > Salticidae > Maratus > Maratus speciosus. Next base: position 242,668,866 of record OZ010794.1, read on the forward strand.
AAATTAAATAAAGTGACTATTTCTACTTCAAAAAAGTGGTGGGACTCAAAAAATCATAATTTAAAAAAAGTAACTTACAGAGAAAGTCGCCCGCGGCTGGAGGGTTAAATAAAGGGATAGATTAATAAAAAAATAGGAAAATAGAAAATTCATCAAAGTCAAGTCTCTTGTACATAAAATGAAGTTATGGAAAATCCATATTGAAAAACTTGCAAATATAAAATTATTACATGCATTATTATACATGCTAAGTGAAATAATTGCACATTCATTCTACTTCAAAGCTCTGCGAAAAAGGAACATTTTTAAACGATAAGAAGGCGCATATCAACTATTCGAATAACCCAAAAAATATATTGTGGATAACTGGGTGATTGAATAAATAAATAAATACGATCTGTATATACTTTACTTTCTTCTTTGGTCCTAAAAACATAGATAAAACAACAAAAGGGGTATTTAATTTTGAAAAATGAACATTGGTGGAAAATTTTATTTCTAGTAAATATTATGAAGAAAATATGATAACGAATAACAAATACAATTATATAAAAAATATATACAAATATAAATGGTACCTATTTTTTGCCTCATGTATTAAATAGGACTGAAGTTATAGCCGTCATTAGTCATTCATATTCTTTTGATTTACTGTGTGTAACAGACTGCAACGAACTATATTTTACCTTCGTGTATCGTTATTCATATTACATTACTTCACGGATCGTGTTAACCCTTTCAGGGGTAGAGGAATTCTGTTCGTAAAATGATAAAATAATTGGCTGACACCGGAATATTCAAACGAATTTCTTACTAAACAACAAAACGCTATTTTGCACTTTAATTACAAAAGAAACATTTCATTAAAATATTCTTGGTGCCAGTAGTCAGTTTTGGAATTAAAATTAGGTGGCTAGACCCTCTAGCCACCGCCCCTGAAAGGGTTAATAGAACGAAGAATATAGAGGAGGAGCAATATAGTGTAGTGTCTTTGCTCAGGCATGACCGCTGAAAAAAAAGGCGGCTATCGTAGGCGGATATTTTTTGACGTAGGTACGGTCCCCTAAATTTAGACCACAGTATATTGTAAAAGATAGATTTGTTTTTAACCCCTTGAGGGCCAAGCAAAAATGTCTCTAAATATTGAATTCTCACCGGAGTAATCGAAAAATTTTATTTTTAAATAAGAATAAAGCAATTTTTTCAGCAATTATCCTCCAAAGTTAAAAATACAAAATTTAGTTAAAATTTTCAGGTAAGAATCTTGTTTAAATTAGGTGGGATACATTTTATCCCACCGCCCCTTTAGTGGTTAATCCTTTGAGAGGCAAGCAATAATGTCTTTGTAATATTGAATTATCACAGGAATAAACGAAAAGATTTGTTTTAAATTAAGGAAAAGGAATTTTTCAACATTTCGCCTTCAAAGTTAACCCTCCGACTGTCTTGGAAAAGGGCAAAATTGTAATGTTGTTTTCTCTGCATTTTGTTTTAAATGCTAAAAAAAATTATTCTTTGAACATTTTATAAAACAAACTTAATAACGAATATGAATGCAATCCTTGGAAGTGTTAATCATTGTTCAATGTATTAAAAATACATTAAATCAATAGAATTATATCTATATTATAAAGGACAAACATATCTGTGCGTAACGCATACGTCATTTTGCGAATGGCAACACTTTGAAATTTGAAATGAAATTTAGGTTTTGCAATTTTCTTTACTGCAAAATTTTAAACTTATAAACATCGCACATTTTAAATTTTTACACCGTCGTATAAGGAAAAAAATGTACTTTTTAATGCAATTTGTTTGAAAGCTGTATCTCAATTTAATTTTGAGATATTAATTTTTTTGTAGTTTTTAATACATTTTTTGTAATTGTGGCAACTGAATACTCCATTTCTGTTGAAAGTCATGGAGGATTGAATGTAGAGGGAAAATAATCACGGAGAAAAGAAAATAATATATTACAGTACCTTTTTTGTGAAAGGCAAGGCAGCGGTTTTCAGGCTTTTTTTTTTTTTTTTTTTTTTTTTTTTAAACAAGCATTTTTTTTTCTTTTTCAGTTTTTTTTCCCTTTTTTCCCCTTTTCAATTAAATAATTGAAAAAGGGAAAAAAAAAACTGAAAAAGAAAAAAAAATACAGTACCTTTTGTTGGCATTTTCTCATAAAAACTGAAAAAAATTGAAATTATAATGCGTGCTATGTCAGCGATTTTTTAAGTTTCCGAATATCGCTGATTTTCAATTTTTACGCCGTCAAATAGAGAAAAAAATCTACTTTCAAATGCGATTTGTTTGAAAATTGTATCTTAATTGACTGAGTTATTACTGTTTTTTAAAATCGCGCCAAAACCGGTGCGTATATGACATCTGTGTTAAATATTAAATAACTAGCCGCCCTTGGCGATCAGTTTGGTCTCCCTTAAATGTATGCTAGGCATTGTATCATGTTAATTTTATTCATAATTTAATTTACTCGCTTAATCCTTCGCCCAATCGGAAGATTCTGACAGAGCAATCAAAAACTCGGTATTTTTATGTTAGTCGGGCACAGGAGATAAATCGGCAAACATTGTACCCGTCGCATTTTTTCATATTTCATTAATTTAGATTAAAATATGTATAATCCTTTCACTCAGTTTAAAATGGATAACTTTAATTTAAAAATGAAACATTTCAAAATTATTAATTTCACTTAAAAAAAAAAAAATTCGGTACTTTTCGGTTAGCCGGGCGCCAGTGTTATATATACACATATATATACAGATATATACACATATATGTACATATATATACATGTGCACACACACACATATATATATACATATGTATATATATGTGTACATATATGCATATATATATGTATATATATATGTGTACATATATGCATATATATATGTATATATATATGTGTACATATATGCATATATATATGTATATATATGTGTGTATATATAACACTGGCGCCCGGCTAACCGAAAAGTACCAAAAATTCTTTAAATAAAGAAAAAAAAGAAAAGAATAAATACCATAAACCATTTAATTCCAACATCAAAGCATTGTTTTAATTTACCCCTCGAAAAATAAAAAATGCTGCTGGCGAGTTAAAAAATGGTATTGGGGAGAATTGCGCCCAGCTAACATGAAAGTACCAACTTTTTGCGATCATAGCAACATTTATGTAGTTTTATTATTCGAAAAAAATATTTTGATGAAATAGGTTGCCAGAAAATACGTTGCCAAATTTCTTTTTTCGCCATGGACCTTTTCTCTATTTCGCCAAGTAGCTATACTGGAAAAATACCTTTATTTATTTATATATTTATTGTATTTTAAATGAGATGAATAAAAGACGGCACCGATGTCATATACGCACGACGTTGGCACGATTTTTTTTTTCTGACGCCAATTTCATATACGCACCGGGGTACTTAACCGGAGCCAAAGTGTCGTTATTTTGCTTGATATGGTAATTCGGATGTTGTTGTTTATTTATTAATAAATTGTTTATTTACTTTTATTTTATTTTTTAAAATTATAAAAATTGTTTTGTTCTATAGTTATTTATTAAACTTTTTTATTTATTTATTGTTATTCCCTTTTTAAAAATATTACACAATTACCAATGAGATGCGTTACATTCAGGTATTGCCATTAAACAATTAACAAATAATTGCGATTTCTGTGCCACGTACGATAGCATAATATATATAGATTTTCAAGAATGAATTATTTTTAAATGTATCTGTCACGTGTAGCTCGATTACGAAAGATTAATCTGCTTGCCCTTAAAGCAATGTAAAATGTTCAGCATTTGTTTCCGTCTGATATTCCCTAACAAAATTAAAACTTCCTATATAGAAAATAAATAAGATAATGTAAATACGAAACAAATTTAACAGACATGTGATTGAACCGCGCACTTAAAGCACTGAAATGATTGGAAAGACTGCCGTAAGTCGCAAAATCTTGGGCTAATAATTCCTGGCATGCGCTGACATCTGAAAGTATCGCTTTTAATAAATTTTAAAACTCTATTTGATTGCATAATTGATATTTTTCAGATAAAAATTCTTTTTTATGTTAGTGGGCAATCTAAAATATATATTACATGTAAAAAAATAATTACAATTAAAAAAAAAGAATGATTTTCACATATACTCTGTAACCCGAGGAGCTCGGGTTCGATCCTCTAGTTTCTTTAAATATTACTTGTATTGCAGTGAAACCTGGAGCTTAGTGAACGTATTAACACGGGCTTGTCAGTGAGGGGGTTAAAAATATAAAATTTAGTACAAAGTTCCAGATGCGAATCTTGTTTGAATTAGGTTGTATATAACACATCCCACGTCCCCGAGGTGTTATCTCAGAAAAAAGATGAAAAAACTTGAAAAAATTATTGGTACCAAACTTCGAGGGACTGTAAATGCTTTGAAAAAAATCCGCCTTCCGCAACCGCGATTTTTGTGTCAGCGCTCAGACCCAGTACTCAAGAGGGCGCTGATGCAGTCATAAGATATCGCTTTTATTTATTTATTTACCTTAGTTAAGAGCGTGATTACTATTGAGGCAATCTTGCACCAGTATAAATTATGAGTATTTTTTGCCTTTTTATGAAAGATTTTTTTTTCTAATAAAGTTATTTGGATTTAAGTGGATTTTTGCCCGGTGGTAACCAAATTCACAGCAATCGAGAGGAAGATGATTATGTTGTCACAATATCTCGAAATTGCACAGAATGACTACCGGTTGAGGAAACTTCCACCATTAAAAACGAACACATTATTTCTTCCTTAAAAATGAAACAAATTTGAATGAGTGTGGCGTTTACACAAAGAGAAAATTTCTGTTCAAATTTATTCGTTGATGCTTGCCCCAGGGTAATCAGTCACTGCGGAACTAGTTACTGCTGAAGATTCAACATTTGGAGAATATGTCCATTAATCTTTATTTTTAGTTTTATAACATGATTTATAACAACTTACTCTCCAACATTACATCCGAAGTCAAACCGAACCTGACGTACTTCAAATTGGAACCGGAACGAAGCCCGAAATGACACAATAATAACCCATGTTTAACGCAATTATGAAACAATATTCTGCAGTTATATTTCTTAAGCAAATTTTATTATTTATTATGTAAAATAAGCACACACACACACACACACACATATATATATATAGGGGAAGGTGGCATAAAATGATCCCAGAGGGCAAAACGATCCACATATAGGTCGCGCTATCTACCAGGTAACACATAAACTAGTTGTGCCATGTGAAGAAAAAGCAATGGCGGTATTCAAGCGATCGCAGTACTACGCCTCTGAATAGAATTCTTTGCAAAATTGGGTTTCTTAACACCTGATATAAGGTAAGCACTAACATCCATATTTATTTAGATGTACAGTCTTTCATGTACAGAAATATGACGTGGAATTACTTAATGGAGTATGTGAATTACACTTGCTAAGTTTGTTATGTTTATCGGCGTTACCAGTAATATGCCCTAAAATCAGCGCCGTGTTGACGAGTAATTTGTTTCTATCATTGTGGCAACACTTTCCAATTCTGCATGTGCTCTTCTGTGATTGGTGTTTACCTTATAGTTAGCACCACCTGTCGCCCTCATTGTAAGCTCTCTCATTATAAGCTCATTGTACTCTTTCCCCTTTCTGTTCGTTTGTGAACTTGTCACCTTATGGACACGTGTTTAGAGAAGATCATGACGTTCTGCTATATTTTCCAGCTCGAAACGCATCCTGTGATTTGCTTTGATTTTATGTTGATTTATATGAAGTTTTATTATTTTATTTGTGATTTATCGCCAGTGTTTGGTGCTGTTTCAACTAAAGGATCATATTGCCCTTTGGTGAGGGTAAAGTGATCCTTTGGAAAATTCTTCAAAAATCTATTATTTTCATATCTCAACACTAGAAAGACGGGGAATTTTGCTCAAATTTTATAAATATATTTCACGCCAGAATTTTTGTTCTAAATTATTAAGTTACTTATTTAACTAGTTTTTTCCTTTGTATCTATTAAACTAGTTTTATAAAGAAGCTGGTTCGTACCGAACTATATTAATTTCGTAGCGAACACAATGACCGCTCGTCGTCGTTCTAGTGCAGAGATACCAGTATTTTTATGCAGAAAATACTGCATTGTTTAATGACAGAATGTCTGCAATTTAAAAAGGACAAAATTACAATTCTTTGAAAACGGTGTCAAGTGCTTTTTAGACAAAAAGGTTGACCACCCCTGTTCTAGTGTTAAAACATTATTAAAATATATTTAAAATGCAAAATATAGTGTAAAACATATTACCAAAGAACCAAAATTTTATTTAAAAAATATACTATTTTACACAAGTTTCCCCATAAATGGATCATTTTAGGCCACCTTCCCCTACTCATCTTTATTCAAATATATAGATGTTTCTTCTTAAAATAGTATTTTGAGTATTCTTTTGAAAAGAAATAGATTATCAAACCTTACACATATTAATCAGAAACAAACACCAAATCAATCTTCAAAAAACAAATTATTGTCATCTCCATAGAAGCGACTCGTGGGTCGGGTGGAAATTTTGTGGCAATTCGTTATAAGACCTGATAATTCTTACGCACATTCATTTTAAATGATTTTTGTCCATATCGTTTGTTATTTTGAAGCATAATAGGCAATGATTCAATAAAATTCTTGGCATGTTCCTGTAAACAACTGTATAGGATTGTGCAAAAAAAAAAAAATCGGCTGTTTTTAAAAAGTAAATATTACTACTTATCTTAAAACCATGGTAAATTATTACGATAAATGGGCGATTTCTACAGATTCGGCCAGGTGCGGGGCCTACCATTTGGTTTGAGCACAAAAAGTCCCACCCAAGTGCGATTTCTGCAAATATAAAGTTTGTTAACTCAAGAAACAGACACGCAGACAAGCATATAAGTTTTAGATCAGAATGATATTGAAAAGGGACTTTTCCCAAAAATAAATCTTTCCATTAAATAAAACAAGTAAGGAAATGAGAGAATTATGTTGAAAAGTTAGATAAAAAGAAAATACACAAATTATTTGCGTATGCTCATTTATTATACAGGGTTGCCCAAAAGTCCTTGACACATTTTTAAATTCAATAAAAAATCAAGTAATTGTAGTACAGGAGTGCGCTGTGGGCTAAAATGCTTCTGTGATGGAATTTTGTTTTCAAGCGAATAATAATAATAAAAAAAAAAAAAAAAAAAAAAAAATAGTTTCTATCATATCCCATAGTTGGCTCTGCACTTTAAATTAATCAGAAAGAAGCATAAAAAACTCAAGACAATCAGTTACAGATCATTTTATTTTTTCAGAATCGGTTAAAGAGTAATAATTTGTGCAATCTATTAGTATAGTTCAATGAGCGCACATTCTTTAGCTCGAGCCGCATTCATACGGAGCTCCAGTTCATTCCACGTGTTCGCTAGCATTGCTTGTGAAATTGTCTGAATCACATGTTTGATCTCGCCCTCAGAACTTCAATTTCAGCTACAGCAAAAGTATACAATTCGTTTTGTTTTTCCTGAGAGGCGTTATTTATGGTGTTACAACGTTAAATTTAATTTCAAAATCAGAGAAAAGTATGTTTGAAAACATTAACCCCTTAAATCTCTCTCCCGTCAGTATAACGGGCTGAGGTGTTGTTCGTTATTTCTCGTACCCGTCATATTTCTGGGTTGGAGATTTAATTGCTGAAAAAAATTTCTGAAACCAGAAAAATTTAACTGGCATTTCCGTGTGAAGTCTTTGAATAATAACGCTTGTGTTCGGTTTTTGGCGCTGATCGTGATGTTGGGCATTGTATTGGTTGTTTTGAAATATATCGCGCTCAAATATATATATGTGTATATATATATAAATAATCGAAATTTAATGCATATATATTATTTCAAATATTATTTGTAAAACTTCGTGTGATGAAAATAAAGAAAGATCTAAGATGTGAAAAATAAAGGTCTTATTCGCACTAATTTGTATGGTGTAAAACAGACATTAAGACACAGAATTCTCACATGATGGCTTTTCTACAAATGTGAATTTGCTCTATAACATCTATTTTTCCGCCTTTAAAAAAAAACAAAACAAAAAAAAAAACTAATTGCATATTTTATTTAGAAACCTTATAATTATTCAATTTCTGTAATAAAAAATAGGTAATTTTTTATGTTTTTTCCAAATATTAAGGGGTTAACCAAATAAACTGATAAGTGGCGCCATCTAAGATCGAAATTTGTAACTTCTTATTTTCATTCGCTTGAGAAAACCTTTCCATCCTGAGAAACATTTTAGTCCAAGGTCTGTACAACAATTACTTGATTTTTTATTCAATTTTAAAATACGTCAAGAACTTTTGGGACACCCTGTAAGGCAGTTAATTAGCCGTCTTAGATACCAGTGATATTTCAAAGCATATTTTAAGTAAGAGTTTTATTTATCAAATAAACTCTATTTGAATTTTGCCTAAATCTTTTATTCTACACTTTATAGCATAAAACTATTTATTTTCCCTTCGTCTGTATGCAATGAATATAGTATGAGTAACTGGCTATTATATTACGAGTTGTTATATAATTTAAGCTTCATAAGTAACGAGTTAATTATATTTACATAACATATAGAGGTGCATTTTAATGAGTGGCAATAAAGAGTTCAGTATTTCAATTTTACACTACTTACATGCCTGGCTTTAAAATTAAATTCCACTTACCTTTGATAAAGTATTTGAGCGATTTTATGCAGAGTTACATTTGAGTTAACATTAAATTTCAGGAAGAACTCAGAAGTGCATTTAATGTTTCGCATACCTTTTTCGCTTAAATCATAAGTGTGGAAGAGATTTTTATTTAAACATTTTTTAACTGCTATTTGAAATTGTAATAATATATATATATGTATATATATATATATATATATATATATATATATATTCATGGATGAGATTTCCGATATTTTGCACACCGGTGTTTCTTAGAGAAAATGTTATTTTATTCAATCAGAACATTGTTGCGATTTAAGAGTACAACATTTTCTCTAAAACTTTGCTGGTATGTAAAAAGTAGTAAATCTCATCCCTGAATATATAATATTACAAAACAAATAAATGGGTTAAGTCGAACCATCGCGTCGTGTTTTTTACGACATATCACTGAATTAATACCATATTTTAATCAGCCATTGGTGAGGTTGTATAGCAGTCGTACCACTTAGTGCAAGCATCGCTATTGGGTTGGGTTGGGTTGATTTTTGACGGCCAATTATCTACACGAGGGATATAGGCCCGGGGGGAGTGCCCTCCGTGGGGGTCTTTCTAAGGGAACCTAATCCATATTAACGCATGGAAGATCCACGGCTCGCAGAAAACCACGAAAACTCCAAACGATTAGGCCGACGGGCGCGATTGGGATCGAACCCAGCACCTCTCGTCTACCAGCTTCGAGAGCAGAACCTCTCGGCCACTGGTGGGGCTAGCATCGCTATTGGAGGTGTCAGCACTGTGGAAATTTAGCAGCTGTGGACCGATATAATATTTCAGTTGATTTATTTAATCAACTCTATTGATTGTTGATAGTGATAAGATTGGTAAAGTCCAATCAAACAAGCATTGATTCAAGATGAAGTCAAGGCAGATTAGGCCGCATGAGTGGTGAAAAAAAGGCTTATGAATAAATCTAGTTTTTTCCCAATTAAAACATAGAAACGTAGTCATCGGAAACTGTTTATTCCATCAGAACATATGAACGTAAACAATTCCCACAGGATGAGATTTATAGAGCCATCCTGCTTGAGCACGAACTAGTTATTCATGCGAAAAGATATTAAATAACGAATTGATATTCTGCGTGGCATAGGACACCAGGTAACAGATTAGGTAAACAATCAAACAGCACAAAAAATCTTCTTCTGAGCTGATGCTCGAGTATTTTATTAGAATGCGCGGAGGAAATCCGATTGGAATGCAAACTTCAGACTAACCAAACAAATTCATGAGCGAGACTCGAATGCAACTGCGATCCGTCACTCAACCAATGGAGAGCGATCGAGAAACGTCACAGAAACGAATCCCGGCGCTGCTGATGGAAGGATTCCGATGTTAATAGGCTGACGCTCGCCTGGCTGGCGGGAAAATGAGATGGAATAAAATTAAAATGTAAAAATGGCTTTTATAAACATTCGAAAAATAAAATAACTGAGCTCAGAATTCTACAGTTTGGTAGCCGATAAAAATGAATGAAGGGATAACAAGTTCATATTAAGTTTTTGAATAAGACTATTATTAAGATACGCGTTTTAAATTTATAGGAATTTAACTAGAAATAAATAATAGGGAGTATTAAAAAAAGGAAAATAATGAATATGCTGGCAATTTAGAATAATTTAAATGAATAGTCAAAGTAAAATGTTTATATAACATATATAAGTATTCAAAAACAATATATGTTTCATATGTATTTTTTTTAATATTATAACAAGTAAAATAAAAATATATTATTTGGGTGCATACAATTCTACAATAATTTCTTTTAATTTATTTACTTAAATTTATCCGAGATGAATACTACTAAAAATTCGGAGATTACACAAGGCGAATATAGATTCTGCTACTTAAATAGTAAATAGAATGAAATATTGGTGCCATATTACTCTGAAAATTTTAAGAAGTGGACGCATATTGTATAATTAATTCATGCCAGGCCCATACCTTCCTTCTAACGTTCAAGGAAGCTATCACCACTATTACTAATTAGGAAAATTTATCTATTCAATATATTGACTACGTTTAATATACCGTCACATAATTCGTAAACACTACCTCTAATTGTCGAATATGTAGCAGTTTTCTGAGATTAAATAAGACAAAGAGTTTCAGTTAAAAACATATGGTAATATTATACTCCCTTTGTAATATGTCAGTAATACTTTATTTTCTATTAAATTTAATACATAGCTGCCGACTTTTACGTTTTGTTTCTATAAAAATTTAATGTCCAATTTTGTTATATTTAATCGACGATATTCGGCAATAAAGGCAAACTTTTCAATTGAATTTTAGTGATAAAAACAAAGGCGTGAAATTCGGCATTTATGCTTTTACAGGGTTCGTAAGCTTCAGGGTATTCGGGAGATTTTAAGTGTTTTAGTACCAGAAATTTCGTAGAGTACTTGGTGGGTATATCTGAAGATAGAATTTTTTTTCATTAAATAAGCTAATTATTATGTTACGAATATTATGGTACTATGCGCTTTAAAGGCCTTGAAGCATACGAACCCTGTTTTAGGAAAATAGAAATAAATCACGAATTTAAACGTAGCTGCATTTTTTCATAATTATCTTACTTCAATGAAGATTCTGTTCTAAGCCTTACAGACGCATTTAGTCTTGGAAAATATCTTCAGAGTGTATGTTCAAATATCAGGAAATGAAGTACTCTCTAATGCTGAAAATTGTATGAAAAGAGTTTGCTTCTATATAACAGCGCAACTCCATATTTACTTTACCTTTTGGAAACTCGAAGTTTTTCTGCGTTACTGATGTGTACTTTGTATATTCGAATTAATATTAACTTTCTATGGTTATAAAAATATTATGAGACAAAACAACTGTAAGAGTTTTTTCTTTCTAAGCTGTAGTTCATTTAAAGCAGGGGTGGCCAACTATGACACGCTGTGCAGACATTAATTTTTTATAATAATCATTGCTTTATCTAATCATCGAATCTCTATGGTTCAAAAAGTCGGCTATATCTTTAAAAAATAGTGGTATACGGTGTGCCACAGTGCCGCCCCTCATTTGAAGAATAAAATTCATTTTGATTATTTTGTGTTATTCTTCTTAGTTAATACAAAATGATATGTGATTCAATTGGCAATGGCTATTACAGTATACATAATAAATACGTATATATTTCATGCATAGAATATATAAATCTAGTACATATTAAACACACACACATAAATACACGCACACGTATATATACGCAGCAAAAGTTTAGACAATGATCGATTATGTTTCTGTGCTGAGAGGTATGTAACGAATTGTTGTAATTCAACTGTCATATATTACTGGGGAATTATCTTTCATACACAAACAATAAATTTCAATTTATACACTTTACATAGTATATAATGACAAAAAAATTAACATTATTGCAAAAGTATAGACAAGCTGTCTGTTAACAGAAAAATATCCATAAATTAAAATCGTACTGCACCTACACTGTCTGCTTTTAATGCAAAAATGTGACTTTCCATCGAAGAAACTAAATCACGCATCACTTGGAGGTCTATTTCGTACCAAACACGTTCAACATTTGATCGAAGTTCATTTACAGAGGAGTATTGTTAAAAAGTTGCATAAACCGTATGAGATATGATGCCACAAATGTTTTCGATTGGGTTCAGCTCAGGGCTACACGCGGGCCAGTCGAAAATAGTAATATTTTGAGAGTTAAACAAATTTTTTGATTTGTATGCAACATAAATAGACGCATTATCTTGCTCAAATACATACTTTGAAAGAGGTAAAATTTCATCAAATGGCTATAAATTGTTTTCCAATGTATGTATGTAGTCTTACGCAGCTTGGCGACCATTGAGAAACTCCACAGATACTTGAGAATTAACCCCTTGAGGAGCAAGCAATTACGTTTGTGAAATGCTGAATTCCCACCGGAATCTTTGAAAAATTCTATTTCAAAATAAGTAAAAGCAATTTTACGGCTTTTTTCCACCAAAGTTAGAAAAGTAAAATTTAATAAAAATTTTCTGGTGTATAACGTCATTAATCGTAGTTGGAATAAAATATATCCCACCACCCTTCAAGGGGTTAAGGCGTTGAGGATGCTTAGCAGTAAAATAGATTATATATACCGGTGGCCCTCAAGGGGTTAAAACAAAGTGAAGCCCAAATCAACAATCGTTTTGAAGGTAAAGGACACCTAATTCGAATTCCAAAATTCAAGAACATTTAATTAAAAATTTCCTTTTTTAATATACGTGAAAATCAGCAATTTCATATTTTCTAATGACTTCGTTTATAAGTTCTGGTATCAGTCCATTATTTTATCAGTTTATAAAATTAATTACTCCGAGACAGAAAAGGGGTTAATTTGTTGTGAGATTTCAAGGCTGGTTTTTTTTATCATTTTCATGTAAACTAATGTACATCTTTCTTTAACACTAGAACGGCGGCGAGGGGTCATTTTGACCCTTGCCAAGTGAAAACATGTCGATTCGAACCAGAAAACTTTTAAAAATATAACATTAATATGTGCTGCCCAAAAATAACTTAAATAAATAAGTTAAATATTTTTAAGCAAAAATTCTGATGTGAAATATTTTTATAAAATTTGAGTAAAATTTCCCGCCGTTCTAGTGTTAATGAATCTACGAAAATATCCGTTGACACAGAATGCTCTGACTCACTTTTAATGCGAATAGCAGTCATCATTTGTCTAGATGCCAGTTTATGGATCCTTCTATAATCTCGTTTTCTGGCCAACGAGTCCTTCCAGATCTATGTCTTGCTTTGAAAGAGACACCCTTAGACAGTACTTAATAACAGACTTCTTTGGTGGATTCAAAGTAGCTGAAATTTCTGATCTTCCCTTTCGATTTCAGCTTCCATGCTTTAATTACTTCATCTTACTGAAAATTTCTTGCTCGCAGCATCTTCACTAACTAATGCTATCGCGAGGTGCACTTAAATACTACATGCATGTGACGTCATAAGTTTGAAATATGCGTTTTTCCGTGAACAATTGCCAAAAAATCGCAAAAGTGTCTAAACTTTTGCAATATGCTAATTTCACTTTTTTCAGTTAAATTAAATAATATCCTACATTAAAACCGTTATTTCTGTCCTAAAACGTTTAAAATCTATTAAAAAAAAAAAGTACAGTCACTTGTATAACCCAAGTGTTCGTATTTTTTATTTAAAGGTTAAAAATCAACAGTGTCTAAACTTTTGCTGAGGACAATAGTCAAGCTTTTTGCAATTATAAACCATTTTAACAAATGAAAAATTGGCCATTAAAATGAAATAATAAATGATAGCGTCTACTCCATTTAAGATTGTAAAACCATTGGGTCTAAAAGTAACCACGGAAACCACTAGAAGACAAATTATCATAAAAAATATATATATTTAAAAAATTGTATATATTGATTTCATTCATTACTGTGATTTTTTTTTCTGTAACAAAACGCAACCCATTCACATTTTTTTTTTTTTTACATTATTAAAACATATTCAACAACATTAAAAATAAAATTTTAAAGAGTACCGAAAATTTTAACTTCTGATATTTTGACAGGAAAATTACATTTCCATATATATATATATATATACAGGGTGTTCCGTTAAAGGGGTCCAATATTAATAGGGGTAATAGAGGAGATCACGTGGAGCATAAATCAGTTTATAAAGCCTGGTCGGATCTCAATAGTTTTCAAGTTACAGCAAATAGAATGAAAATTCGGAAAATTGTAAAAGAACCCTCATTGCTAAACTATCGATAATGCTACATAAAAACGAAGCACATATTTAGAAAGAGCAGAAAAAAACCTACAAAATGACATCAATTATATTAAAATAGCAATATTTATTGACGAGTTACAAGCCCAGAAACAGTGAAAAAAGTACGAAATCCAATATATATCAAAATAGTTAATCGTTAATTCCAAAAAGACAACTCTAGCTACAACAAGGAAAATGTAGTAAAATTTGGTCCATTCCGAAAACTTTCGAAAAAGCTTACAATGAACCATATCGGTTTAATTGTGTGAGAGAAATTAATCAGTATCTTAGTTACAACTCCGCTTTCTATGACACTAGCAAAGGTTAAACTCCGCCCATCACGATTGGAAACACCGCCTTTTTAATTACTCTCAACTATACATTTTCGATCATGCTTCTTCTGAGATGCAACATTTTTAATTATTCATGAGTTGAATGAACCAAAATAACTTTACAATAATAGTCTACATTTTAAAGTGGTCTTTTATTGATATAAAGCTTAAGTTAAATTCTTTAAAATTAAACTGGTGGTGAAAATTCGGAAATAATTAAAAATATTGCGATTTGTAACTATGCAAGAAGTTTCAGTACATGTTTTACATGGACAATTATTGTATGTATATGTGCATCATAATTTATGATAGGAAATAATAATAACAAATAGCATAATAATTTTATTAATTATAAATTTAAAAAAGACACTAAATTTTAAATTAATTCATACAAACTTTGTAATTTACAATTTGAGTACACCACAGTCTGTGACTTACAAAATACTGTGCCAAAAAGTGTTGAAAATAAAAGAAAAATGGCAAATAAAGAATTACATTCCACGAACTTTATGACATATGTGAAGCATAGTCTTCTGGCCTGCGCTGCACAGTTCAGTGTCGGAAGGCAGACGAATGGACATTATAATAATAGGTGTTCGAAGTTGCGCCCATTAACAGAATCGCACAGCCGACAGCGACGTCGTAAAGATTGGCGAACACGCCGAAAAACTCCGACGGAGTTGGGAATGTCTCCTGCAGCGACAACGATTCGCGCTAGTAAATCCTCCGGTGTATCCACAGGCGTTTCATACACCAGCGATTTAAGGTGTCCCCAAACAAAAAAGTCTAACGGATTGAGGTCTAGAGAGCGTGCAGGACAAGCAACAGGTCCACTGCGTCCAATCCATTTCCCAGGATATGTTGAATTGAGGTGATTGCGAACACCTATGAAAAAATGTGCTGGTGCGCCATCGTGCATAAACCACATATTGTGGCGCAATGTTGCTGGCACATTTTGCAGTAACTGCGGTAAGATATCCCGTAGGAAAACCAAGTACGTACTGCCATTGAGTACATCTGGGAGTAAATATGGTCCTATGAGATAATCGCCGAGGACACCTGCCCATATGTTCACACTGAACTTTTGTTGTGCGTTCGACGGGAAAACAGTGTGAGGATTTGTATATGACCATGTGTGCATATTGTGCGTGTTTACCACGCCCTCTCTCATAAATGTTGCTTCATCAGTAAATAAAATATTTTCCAGAAATTGTGGATTATTTTCTGTTACATTAAGCAACCAGCGTATGAATTCTGTCCGCTGAGCACAATCTGTTACTGATAACAGTTGTACCCGCTGCACATGAAAGGGGTGCATGTTTTCTGCACGCAGAACACGCCACACACTTTGGTGAGAAACACCGACTTCAGACGCAGCAGCTCGTGTACTCGTGGAGGGGTTATCTTTAAAAATATTCAGTACATCTTCTTCCATTGCAGGTGTTCGTACATGTCGAGGTTTCCCTGCATCAATGCTTGCTGTATTAACCCTCCGTCTACCAGACGGGTCCAATGGACCCGATGGGTACATTCGAAATATTTATTCTAACCAGAAATTTCTTTAAAATAAACTAAATATGTAAACCAGACAATAATGAGTTAAGTAAATAAGTTCAATAGTTTTAAATAAGAATTCTGATGTGTAATATTTTTATAAAACTTGAGTAAAATTTTCGGTAGTTCTAGGGTTAAACGATCCAGTCTCCCGTAATCGTCTATCGATTTTTATGAAGAGTTTCGAACTTGGGCAACGTCTCCTTGGAAATTGCTCACGGTACATGCGCTGTGCTAGACATGCATTTCCATGAGCTTGCCCGTACATCAGATGCATGTCCGCATATTCTTCGTTAGAGTATTCCGGCATAATTATTATACATCAACTTACTACAATCCCACTTACAACAGTCTCCCTTTAACATAACGCCCACTGATGACTGCTGTTTTATTACACTTTTCTTCCTATACACATAGAAAATTTGCATAAAAAGTACTTCTTCTTCATCATCCTGAAAGTTCATGGAGGAAACGCAGCAGTCACGGAGTTTGCTTTAAGACAAGGCGAGAGCTGCACAATATGTCATTCACTTGACCAGACTGAATAATGAAAGGGTATTGATAGAGGTTGATCAGAAATGTATAATTGAAAGATATTAAAACGGGGTGTTTACAATCGTCATGGGCGGAGTTTCGCCCTTTCCGAGCGTGCAACAGTACAGAGTTGTAACTAGGGAACTGCTTGATTTCTCCCATACAATTAAACTGATATGGTTTATTGTCAGCTTCTTCGAAAGCTTTCGGAATGGACCAAATTTTATAACATTTTCCTTGATGTAGGTAGAGTTGCATTTTTGAAATTAACGATTAACTATTTTGCTAAATATTTGATTTTGTATTTTTTCACTGTTTCAGAGCTTGTAACTCGCCATTAATTCTCAATATTCTAAAACAACTTATGTCATTTCGTAGGATTTTTTCTGCTCTTTCTAAATATGTGCTTCGTTTTTATGTAGCATTATCGATAGTTTAGCAATGAGGGTTTTTTTTTACAAATTTCCAATTTTTCATTCTATTTGCTGTAACTTGAAAATTATTGAGATCCGGCCAGGCATTATATACTGATTTATGCTCCGTGTGATCTCCTCTATTACCCCTATTAATATTGGACCCCTTTAACGGAACACCCTGTATATATATATATATCCAATATAACACGAAATGAAACACATTGCACCTAAGATACAACAAATATATAAAAAATTAAATGTAATAAATAATAGGGAATATGATAACCTTTCTGTCATTAAATATGAATTAATAATAGCCTCGGGTTACGCTAAAAAATATGGTTTTAATAGTTCTGTAATCGGCCATGTTAGACCATCTGGATTTTTTTTCTTTCCACAAGAATAACAGATTATCTGTTGAACAGGGCTGCCACGGACGACTATTTTTATATTGTATTCGTACCACTAATTTAAGAAAATATATATTGTCGCATAGGTGACTTATTTTAGGGTTGGGTTGGGTTGATCGTTGACGGCCGATTATCTACTAGAGGGATATAGGCCCTAAGGGGAGTGCCCTTCGTGGGGGTCTTTCTAAGGGAACCTAACCCGTATTTACGCATGGAAAATCCAAGGCTTCGAAGAAAACCACGAAAACTCCGAAACGGTTAGGCCGACGGGCGCGATTGGGTTCGAACCCAACACCTCCCGTCTACCAGCTTCGAGAGCAGAACCTCTCAGCCACTGGCTGACTTATTTTAGAGGGTTATCTTATTCACTGAGAACGAGTGAAAACAACAAGCATGCATGAACTCGAAGCTTTATTAACCCCTCAACGCTCGATTTAAATTACGGTTGAAAAATTCAAATTGCTTATTGGCCCCACTTTTATGAAAAAGAAATATTCACCTTGTTTAATGACAGGAAAAACGATACTAAAATATAGCCAATTTCACTATTTTATAAAACTGGTGGGAATCAAACAATTTGAGTAAAAGACACAGCCCGTGAATATGACGGAAGCTAGAATTAAGGGGTTCAAACAACTCAATGCTAAATAGCTTGAATGCATTCGAGGAGTGCTTTTTCGAATGGAACATTCTAGGTTTAAAAAACCCTTTCTGTTAACAATCCAAAAATTTTAAAATCGATCCTCAGAATAAAATGGACCTCTTCACATCGCACAACCCATTCACAATATATTTTTTTTACGTTATTAAAACATATTCAACAACATTAAAAATAAAATTATAAGTAATACCGAAAATTTAAAATTCAGCTACTTTGACAGGAAAAATTACATTTTCATAAATAAATATATATATTACAAATATTATATTATAACTTATATAAATATAATAACAATTAACATAAAAAAATTAACATGATAACAATTAGCATATTCCTGAAGGAACTAGAAACGATTACCATAAAAACAATTAGCATATTCCCGAAGGAACTAGAAAAAATCACAAGGCAATTTTTAACCCCTTAATTCTCGCTCCCGTCATATTCTCGGTCTATGTCTTTTACTCGAATTGTTTGATTCCCACCAGTTTCATAAAATAGTGAAATTGGGTATGTTTTGGTATCGTTTTTACTGTCATTAAATAAGGTGAATATTTCTTTTTCATAAAAATGGTGCCAATAAGCAATTTGAATTATTCAACCGTAATTTAATTCGAGCATTAAGGGGTTAAACAAAATGAATTTTAGGAAACTTGCCTCTAACGAGGCTGGACCTCTTTACCTGCTGCTCTGCAGTAAACCCCTTTACCTGGGGGTCACGGATTAACACAACAGAGAATGCCAGTATGGCTATATTTACTGCAGTCAGCCTTGATCAACTAGGAGGCTCCCTGTAGCACAGAATGCTAGTTCTATAACAATAATGTAGTATACTACTCTTGCAAATGTTGTCAATGTGTATGTGTAAAATTTTTGTTTTAAAAAAATGGTTTGAGATAGAATTAAAAATTAGTCGCCTGTGGCAGTCCTGTATGAAATTGTCATAAAGTAATTTCATGTCACAAATGAGTTTTGACATTATATTCCGGTTTAAATGAAAAATATGTTTCTGCTTAGAAAGAAAAAAACAGTTAAAAAATTAAAGTGCATAATTTATAAAATATGCTTGCTTAACTATGTTACACACACATTCACATTTGTATGTACAGGCCATGGAACTATTAATAAAGAGGAACTGACATATTCATATAATAGTGACCCTTCAACTGTAACCGCTTTCCCAGGGTTTGATTAAAGCAGGGGGACACTTCCAATAGTAAACTTATATAGAAATTTTCTCCTTATCATTGCAAAATTTCTGTCAAATTACAGATTCGCACAAATCTATTTTCAAATGGTTAATATTATAAAAAACAAAATAAAATGAAACTTCATATAAAGTTCCAGAAAGTAGTGCTTCAATAATTTTGATCATGCAACTGAGACAACAGTCTACTAAGGTTTGTTCTGTACAGCCTTACAGAACACAATGTTATACAGAAAACAACCTTGTGTTCTGTAGTCACAGTGTATGATTGCACTCCATAGTCCGCAAAGTGTTAAAACATTTCCTAATGTAAAATATTCAGAAAATAGTATATTGGCAATTCTCCAGTTAGTGGGTAATTTCACTCTGTGATTTAATAAAAAATAAAATTTAAATTAAAAAAATAGAAATAGGTAGACTTCGGTAGAGAGTAGTGTACAATATTTCGACACAAACTTTAACCTTTTGAGGGGAAAGTTACTCATATTCGTAAAATGCTCAAATTAGTGAATGACATCAGAATTTATATCAAATTTATTTCAAAATAAGCAATAAGCTCTTGATCACGTACTTAACAAAAGTAAATTTTCCTTCCAGTAATCTGGTGCCAATGTGGCATTCAGGAATTAAAATTAAGAGGTCCAAATATGAATCGCCGACTTGAAGGTGGACAGTATTTTTCTTTAACCCCTCAACGGTCGCATTAAATTAAGGTTTTAAAATTCAAATTGCTTATAGGCATCACATTTTCGAAAAGAAATATTCATCTTATTTAATGACAGGTAAAATGATACCATAAAAAAAGCCAATTACACTATTTCATAAAATTTATGGAAATCAAACAAGCTGAATAAATGACATAGTGCGTGAATATCATGGCAGCGAGAATTAACCCCTTAATTCTCGCTCCCGTCATATTCTCGGGCTGTGTCTTTTACTCTAATTGTTTGATTCCCACCAGTTTTATAAAATAGTGAAATTGGCTATATTTTAGTATCGGCTATAGTAGGTTTTTAGTATTGGCTATATTTTAGTATATATTGGCTATATTTTAATTCCCAAATGCCAAATTGGCCCCAGAATTTTGGTAAAAAAAATCGGTTTATTATGTGTGTGAAATACAGCTTTTTCTTATTTACGAATAAATTTCTTTTCAAATTCCGGTGTCCCACATTAATTTCAACACTTTAGCAATAGAATTACTTTCCCCCTGAAAGTGTTAAATTTATTCCAGAAGATCAGTGCATAAAGTAGGGGAAAAGACACGGAAGTGACAATTAGAAAGCTTAAAGTAAATATTGTTGGTGTAAAATTTAGTTATTTCCTTAACAATAATTTTAAAAATTGAAAAAGGCAATCATATACAATACATTTTATGCTAACGGAAATTATGTAAATGATAAAATGTAGCATATAACTCCAAGAGATACAGATTACCCACTTATTGGAGAATCGTCGATATACTTAACCAGTGGCGTATAGCGTTAGGGAAGGGGGTAGCTGGATTATTTCGCAAACAACACTATTATATAGAAAATTTGGATTTATTTAAGTTTTGAACTGAATACGATTAAGGAAAGCAAAATTTAACCGTACAATAATACTGGTAACAAAATGATCCAGTCCCGCCCCCTAACGCTACTCCACTGTACTAAACCCTTTCTGGACAAGCTTAAGATATACCAGATAGATGGAGTGCTCAGAACTTGTTTTTCTGCATTGCATGGCATGAGGTAGCACACTATATAATTATAACTTGGGTACTTGGGAAGATGAAGACCTGTATACAGGGCTCGCACCGTTCCTAAAATTTTCACACTTTGCTACCAGTATTTTAAATTAGAATTCTTCGTGGTAGATACTTTTAACATCTATAACAGAATTATAGAATAAAGATTATCGTTTGAATTTAGTGGTAGCACTTTGCGAAAATTTTAGGAACGCTGCGAGCTCTGTGTATACAAAGAATTATTTTGATCCCAAGCGATTCCGTTTGCAAAAGTCTAGCCAATAGCCAAATAGTCACTATATAAAAACACAGGCTGATTTAATTGTTTCCTTCACGGGGTGTGAGATTTTTAAAAATGAAATTAGAAAATATCCGAAAAATTTCTATCCACCGTGACGAGGAAAAATTTGAGATTTTATCTTTAAGGCAATTAAACACTATTCTTTTAGTTTTTTAACTAGTTTGAAGTAATATAGAAAAGGACAAACAATTTTATCGGAAATTTAATTAAATGGAAGAAATATTATGCGAACACTTTTATCAGATGAATCTACTAAATCAATTCTTCCAGTCATCCAAACTTGAACAAATGTATAAAATAAACGATAGCAAACAAAATCTCCAAAATAATTTAGTTATGCTGAATATTTAATTTTCATTCTGGTTAGGAATTCAAAGACTAAATTATGTGAAAAAAAATGTATTACGTGTTTGACTAAACTATCCATAATCACATTTGTAATTAATGTTGGACAAAAATCTATAAAACTGACATTTATTGTATTTCCATTATAACTTTTATTAATCAGGAATAATATATTTTAATTATAGAATTAATAAAACATTACTAGCTCTATTGTAATGTTAAAAATAATTACTTTTTTTATGAAAATGAGAAGAAAAAGTTAGACATAATAAAATGTTGAAAAAACGGAACGAGTGGAATGTTGTGTCACTATTTGAAAATTTTCTTCTTTTTTTAAACAAAATATAATTTTAAAATTGCGACACTTTTTGTAGGAATAACATTAATTATTTATGCTCTAAGACTGATTACAGCAGGGGCAAACTTTCACCAATAAAAACGAATAGATGTTGTTGATTCCTTATAACATAGTTTCTGCATGAATAAGGCCTATTAATAAGCAAAGAATTTCTATTTTTATTAACTCTGGTGGTAGTTTCACCATAGAGTAACTATTATTTAAACACCCTGTTCTAGCAAAATTTGTCTCACAAATATGATAAAAACATTTATTTGTTTTTCCTGGTGGAAGTTCGCCAAGGAATTATTTATGCTCTGAGACTGATTACAGCAGGGGCAAACTTCCACCAATAAAAACAGATGGATGTTATTGATTAATTATAACATAATTTCTGCATGAATAAGGCCAATTAATAAACGAAGAATTTTAATTTTTATATACTCTGGTGGTAGTTTCACCAGAGAGTAATTATTATTTAAACGCCCTGTTCTAGCAAAAATTGTCTCACAAATATCATAAAAAAAATTATTTGTTTTTCCTGGTGGAAGTTAGCCGAGGTATTTTATTCTCTTTCACTGATACTGGCAAGAGGTTGATTAGGTTTTCACATTATGGCGTAAACGCACGCGATAACTACCGCCAGGATAAACTTCCACCAGTAAAAATGAAAATCAATTTTTGCATAATTATGACTGGAATTCCGCATGAATAAGGCGTTTATTCCTTCTGCTGTTTCTATTCAAATTTACTAGTTGCAGTTTCCTCCGGCGGTAATCAGCCCTTGCGAAACCAGTTATAGTTTAATCTTCAACATTTTCATGATATGTCAATTATTTTTTATTCATGGTTCCATTGTTTATATCAGTACAAATTAGCCAAATTATTCGGGAAATGTGGCGGAACCACAACATTGATTCCAATTTAGACATTTTGGAAATTTATCGAACTTGTGCGTCACTGTTTACCTTCTATGGGGTATCCCATCTCGGTGAGAATCGCCCAAATCGTAAAATAATTTCACTTCTAAGCTCCAAAATTTGTTTCTGGAAATAATATGTTGGTAACGTTTTTCTCATTGCCAAACTTGAAGATTTAACTGAAAATTTTAAAAAAGATAATTATCTGTATGTCAAGTAATACCGTTCACAATTCAAAATGTATATTACTGAAAATACCCCTTCTTAGATATTTGATTAGAAAAAAGAAAAAGTTACTGGTTAAGAAATTTTTACATCAGTACACCGTAAGCAGGTGTCGTACGATCCAGGGAATTTTTTAGATTAAATATATCAGCATTTTTTTAATACTAAAATAAATGTAGTTAAACGCGCAAAATTTTGTCTTATTTAAGAAGAGATTTTCTATAAGATAATACTGATATAGAAGAATTTCCTGGTCTTGAAATTTCAGGACACGTACGATCCCTGTGTATGGCAATGTTTTCTGTTCATTACTTAAATTTTAATTATGAAAATCCAGCCTCCCAAAAAATCGCTATTGATGAAACATAAAAACCTAAAAAGAGATTGAAAATATTGTAGGAATGGCGAAATCTTTCAGTTCGAAATAGACAAAACCTTTTCCGATTTAGAATACAATGATTACCATCTACAATAGCTATATAGAATTTTTTCATAGCAATGTGTATGCAATGTAAATGTATCAACCTACGTAAACCACAAGTGTCGCGCAAGTTATGTGTACATTCCACATTATAAAAAAAAAAAAAAAAAAAAAAAAAAAAAAAAAAAAAAAAAAAAAACTTATCGGATGTGGCAATCCCAAAACTTTCTTCTATCTCATACATGTTAATATTTCCTGAAAAATGCAGCATAGCAGCGCTACCGGTTAAATGGTTTACACAATAATCTCATCAGCAATGACTTTTGTGAACTTCTAACTGAATCTGAAGTTGCGTGAAAATCCGTGCATTAGTTTTTGAGTAGAGGTATCCGTGCCTATAAAATTCTGCATAGCAGAGCCATCTGTTGGGCGATATATACCAAAACCTAATAAGCAACAACTTAAGTCAACTTGGTAACTGAATCTGAAGTTTGATTTAAATCCGTGCATTACTTCTTGAGTTTACACAATTGATTTTACACAATAATCTAATCAGCAACAACTTTTAAAAACCTCTAACTGAATTTGAAGTTGCGTGAAAATCCGTGCATTAGTTTTTGAGTAGAGGTATCCGTGCCTATAAAAATCTGCATAGCAGAGCCATCTGTTGGGTGATATATACCAAAACCTAATAAGCAACAACTTAAGTCAACTTGGTAACTTAATCTGAAATTTAATTTAAATCCCTGCATTACTTCTTGAGATAAAACTATTGCGGGAATCAGGAAAAATGCAGCATAGAAGCGCCACCTGTTGGGCGATTTACAACAAAAAGTAGTAAAAACCAAATCATATCAAGGACTAACTGGATCTGAAGTTTCATAAAAATCCATGAATTTTATGTTGAAATAGAGTCATTGCGGTAATCGTAAAAATGCAGCTCAGTAGCGCCTCCTGTTGAGAGATTTGCACCAAAAACTAATCATCGCCAATTTATATCAGGGGCGATGATGATGAATATATATTTTTTTTAAATTCCGCGGATTAGTTTTTGGGTTGAGTGCCCACAAAATTTGTTTCACACAGAGACACACAGACATACTCAAAGACACATATCTTATATAAATATGTTTTCCGGGATCTCTGATCCCTAAAACGTATAAATCCGTCGAAAACGGGAATTCGAAAATTTTTATGAATCCAATACTTTCTTCTTGTAAAGATACCCCAGCATGTTTCACAGTATACTGATATAGTTTACAGAATCCCTTGTAAACATTGTGACTATATTTACATTTGCGAAACTAGGCGGTTATGCAATATCCACTTAGAAATACATCAAAGCGCTTACAAATCCGGCTAATTCCAATAAAAACTTGTTAATCTTGATGTTGCAAAAACTTGAAGTTTCAAACTCATGCCTATAATCCTCCAGCATGTTTAACAAAATACCGGTACAGTTTACAATATCCCTTGTAATAATTGTGACTATGTTTATGTTTGCGAAACTGGGCGGTTATGCAACATCCTCTTAGCAAAATGTCAAAGCGCTTACAAATCCGGCTTTTTCCAATAAAAACTTCGTAATCTTGATGTTGCAAAAACTTGATGGTGAAATTTCATGTCTATAATCCCACAGCATGTTTCACAGAATACGCTATCGTTTACTATATCCCTTGTAAAAATTGAGACAATGTTTATATTTGCGAAACTGGGCGATTATGCAACATCCGCTAAGAAGAGCTTCAAAGTGCTTACAAATCCGGCTGTTTCCAATTAAAACTTGTTAAACCTTTCCAGCACAGAAAAATTCTGTTCGTAAAATGATGAAATGATTGAATGACACCGGAATTTAAAAACGACTTTTTTATAAAGTAAAAACTTGTTACTTTAAACTTTGATTGTAAAAGCAAAATTTTATTAATCCTCTGAGTGTCAAGCGATAGTGTTTGCGAAATGTTGAATTCACACCGAAAAGTTTGAAAAATTACGTTTCCAAATATGGAAAATCAATTTTGCGTCTTTTTTTCACCAAAGTTAGAAATGTAAAATCTAATAAAATTTTTCTGATGCAAAGTTTCATAAATCATAGGTGAGATAAAGTATATCCCACCGCCCCTCAAGGTGTTAAAATATTCTTGATGGAATTTGTAAGTTTGGAATAAAAATTAGGTGTCCCGATGTGATATCACTGCGTCAGAATGGGTTAATCATTCAAGAGATACGGACCACATTCTTGTTTTCGAAAATATTAATATAATTAAACCTAACTGCAATAATTTTAGAGGAAAATTTTTCTATAAGATTGGATTACAAGGTTGCAAAAAGCTCCCCTAAACAAGGAGAGTACAATTCCATTAGAATATATGGTCTTACTGTGACGTACATTCAGGGATGAATTATTATTTCAAATGCATATTTTGAACATGAAAATCTGTAAACAATAGCTTTGGTTTACGATTAATATTTATACAGTTGGGGAGCTTCGAGCTCCTGCCCTAATTTATTTTATTTTGTAATTTTAATGTGGTATCTTTAGTTTATTAAATGTCTGATTAAAATGACTTTTTTACTTTAAATTCTGATTCAGACATAATTATGTTTAGTATTTGAAATTGGTTTCCTTGTGTTCTAGTCATATGCAAAAAATATGAGAATATTAAATTGTTAATATTTTTTCTATGTGCAGGAAAATACAAAAGTTAATAATAAGAATTTTCTGTAATTGGTTCTGCTGTAGGAATAGATACAAGTTCACATGGACACAATCAGAAAACTATGAAATGCCGACGTTCTGTGGCACCTAAAATTTCTTGTTTTCAAGGAAATCTTGTTTTTGTTTAAGGGGAACGTGAACCTGCATATGAGCAAAAATCGACCCAAAAATCGAAAATTATTTTTGTGCATATTATTATTCTCCAGTTTGTTCTGAGTCATTTGCGAAAAACCGCATGCACCTGTGACTATTTTTTGAAAAGTTACAAGTGTTTGAATTTTGTACACAAACAATTTTTCGGCCCTTTAGTATACTTTAAAACTGTTTTTCTCAAAACGGATTTTTGAATGTTTTCATACTTTAGAAATTCTCCTGGCGCCGTAATTTCATGTCGTAAAATTCATGAAATTAATAAGGAAGAACACTGATATTATTTACAAAGAAACTAAGCATGCATTTTGAAATTCGACTTCAATAATATAATTTAATTTGATTTTTAATGTATTAAAAGGCAAAATTTTGATGAAAATCGATATGAAATTCTGAAATTTTTTCTAAAAAATTAACTATAAAAGAGATTAAAAAATCGATGCTTAGATTTGTTTGTGATACTTTTTAAGCAGGGGTGTCAAACTGTGGCCCGCCGGATACCACTAAAATTTTACAGTTATATTTGCCTTATCTAATCGTCGAATTGCTGCGATTCAACTTGTCGACTATTTCTTTAAAATTTTAGTGGTATCCGGTGGGCCACAGTTTGACACCCCTTCTTTTAAGTGATTAAAATGCAAAAACAAGGACATATCTCAAAAATTATGACGTCCGCAGCATTTTAAAATTTCATTTTTTTTTAATCTTAAAATTATAATAAGATTGGTCATTTCTTTTAAGGTGTTTTATATACTTATGATGAAGTGTATATAAGCACAAAAAATTATATTTATATCATGAAAATAAATAATAACGTCCATCGTCCCCTTAAGATTATATAAATCCATGTTATAGTTAACGTGGGAACGCACGAGATGGGTATGACATACCCAGCGTGGGCACGGTAATTACAATTATCACCACTATTTTCCGAAAAATAATCTTGAAAAGTAATAACATGACGATTTTTATTTGAATTTATTGGTGGCAAAGTATAAATTGTGTATATCCGGGATATTCGCGAGCATTCCCGGATTAAATTTATATGCATAAAGATTTATTTAAAGAAGAGGTGTTCGATTTTTATGAAAACCGTGTGTGTGTGTGTGTGTGTGGGGGGGGGGGGGCTGTTGTTGATTTTTGACGGCTGATTAGCTATTTGAGGGATATAGGCCCTAGAGGAGATGCCGTCCGTGGAGGTCTTTCTTAGGGAATCTAACCCGTATTTACGCAAGGTTTCGCAAGGTTCGAAGAAAACCTCGAAAACCGGACCGGCTAGGTCGAAGGGCGCGATTGGGTCGACCCCAGCACCTTCCGTCTACCAGCTTCGAGAGCAGAACCTCTCAGCCAATGGTGGGGACCGTGTGGGGGGAAATTACTATTTCTTCTACGACGAACTTGATTAACAGGAAAATCTTCCTGCATAAATCTTCCTAAAAGTATAAAAAAGGGGGTTTTCTTTTTGCTTTGCTCATCCTCTCACCCCCTACCACATGATTAGATGATTAACTTACTATTTATTATTATTTTCGAGTAACAAATAAGGAATGAAAATATTTATTAATGCGTTCAGACTATTTTACTGTAAAATAATAATTTCTTAAGTACATGTAACACTTCGCTCATACTTTTTTTTAACGCCTTTCACAATCTTTCTAACAAACCTTTTTAACAAATTAAAACTATAATTTATCTTTAAAATTTATGAGGTTATATTTAATTTTATGTTTTTGTGTGAAAAGAAAAAGAACCTGAATTGAAAATAAAACAGACTTAATAATTAAAATGAACTAATGTTTTTTCTATACAGTCGAACTTGGATAATTCGAACGTCTTTAATTCGAATTTGTCGATAATTCGAAGATTTTGTCAGTCCCTTGAAACTTGTATTCAGTTAATGCTAAAAAAATCTTGGTTAATTCGAAGTCCAACTTCTTTAATTCGAAGTTTTTACACTTTCAAAAATGACAAAATCTAGTTTCAATACAGTTTATTTGAAAAATGGGCGGCTTATTTTCAGCTATTGTGGAAATTTCGAAGTCCAACTTCTTTAATTCGAAGTTTTTACCCTTTCAAAAATGACAAAATCTAGTTTCAATGCAGTTATTTGAAAAGTGGCCGGGATATGTTCAGCTATTGTGGAAAATTCTTTAGGGAAGAGAAGAGGGTGGGAGAATATTCTTATCTGTTCTAGGAAACAGAGCAGGGATAAAGGGAGGAGGAACGAGCGCCCTTTCCCTTGTAAGTGACACATGCTACTCTCGCCAATGCGATAAATCATAGATGACACGCGTTGCAATTCCTTCGAAACCAGGAATATAGTCGCTTGAGTTTTCTTCATTAATGCTTTTAGTTTTTGTGGTGAGAGTTCAGTGCAAGCATGTCGTTGAGTAAGCCCCGTGTCCCGTATAAAATCTTATCTTTCGAGATAAAAATTGCTGTGATCCGTGAGGTAGAAAAGGGTGTAAAGAAGAAATGCATCATCGCAAAATAGTATGGAATAGCACCTAACACTCTTTCGACCTTTTTGAAAAATAAAGAAATTTTTTTGAAATCTAATTTAAATCGCAAACGAGCTAGAGAAACCGATAATCCTGATGTGGACGAGTGTGTTTTGAAGTGGTTTAAGCAAGCGCGGGACAAAAACATCCCTCTCAGTGGAACTCTTGTTCGTGCAAAAGTGGAAGAATTTGCTGTCAGCTTAGGAAAGAACAGCTTCAAAGCAAGCTCCGCATGGTTAGACGGATTTAAGGAAAGAAATGAAATTTCCTTTAAGTCTGTATGTGGTGAAAGTTCAAGTGTGGACCAAGATGCAGCAAATGAGTGGAAAGAAAAAGTTGTTAAAATCATTGAGCATACACAGGACAGAGACATTTTTAATGTCGACGAAACTAGACTTTTTTCAAATGTACCCCTGCAAAGACTTTGGATTTTACAGGTGAAAAAAATAGTGGAGGAAAACGCAGTAAAGACCGAATAACCCTACTTGTGGGAGCAAACATGGACGGCACTGAGAAGTTACCTTTACTGATGATTGGGAAATCAAGAAATCTAAGGTGTTTTAACAATGTCAAAACAAA
Source organism: Maratus speciosus (assembly GCA_963932465.1). Classification (NCBI taxonomy): domain Eukaryota; kingdom Metazoa; phylum Arthropoda; class Arachnida; order Araneae; family Salticidae; genus Maratus; species Maratus speciosus. The sequence goes on from OZ010794.1 coordinate 242,698,766, forward strand.
GCCTATAGAATACCGTTCTAACACGAAAGCCTGGATGACGGGGAATATTTTTGAATGGCTGCTAGATCTCAATTGCACGTACCAAAGAAAAAACTGGAAAATCATCCTGATTATTGATAACTCCACGGCCCATAAATCGATACCCTCTATGGAAAATGTCACGGTTGAATTTTTTCCGCCAAACATGACCTCAAAAGTGCAACCAATGGATCAAGGCATCATTAAAAATCTGAAGCATTTCTACAGATGCCTAGTCGTTCAACACCTCCTTACTGAATCTTTCCAAAAGCTTCCCATTTCCCTCCTCGATGCATCAAGAATGTGTTTAAATGCATGGTCCAAAGTGAGCTAAAAAACAATAAAGACGATGAAGATATTGAAGATGAGACAGAAAAACGGGGAACGATTCCAACTTCAAGTGAGGCAGTCTTTCATCTAGCCGAATATCGTCATTATGTAGGACAATCCTACGTGAGTGAAGCTGTGTTTCGAGCTGTAGATATCCTTGAAGATTTTGTTAAAAAAATCAAGTAAGCTCTTTAAAGCAATCTGAAATATCTCAATATTTTAAAAAGCTGTAGTTTTTTTTTTTATTTAAAATTAATAAACATTTTTTTTTCGCAATTTCTGTTGCGATTGATTATTTTACGACATAAAAATAATTATTTTTGTATAATTCGAAGTTTGGATAATTCGAAGTTTTGCAGTGGTCCCTTGCACTTCGAATTATCCAAGTTCGACTGTATTTAAAATATCTTAAAGTTTCAGAATAAAGCAGCAATATATTTTTAAAAAATATGAAAGCAATAAATGAAAATAGAATTTAATTAATATATTGTTATTTAAAACATTGAATTGAATGGAAGAATTAAACACCTTCTTTTATGACACTTTATCTCAAAGTAACGGATAACAATTGTTCAAATGTTTTACAATATCATTTGAAGCAAACCAAATATGTATGATGTTGTTGGTTAAGGTTATACTTGCAATTGAACTTATTTAAATCTCTAGAGTAACGTACATTGCTACAATATTTAAACGTTTTTAATCAGTTTTATTCAAATATTACTTGGAGTTTGAATACCATTGAAAAAACTAAATGAATTAAAACCATAGAAAATGAATTTTGAATAATTAATTTAACCTCAATTTTTCGCCAAGGGAACAAGATCATAAAATTTTGAAAATATATTAAAGTTATTAAAGTTATATTAAAGATATGTTACAAATTCACTCACTAGCTGAATAATTTATTCAGATGCACGTTTGAGATACTAAGTTTATAAAAATATGTAAGTATTTTCAGTAATATGAATTAATAGATTTTATTAATTTTGAAAGTATCACTTAAATTTTTAACTTAAGAACAAATGATGTATAAAGTGATTCTATAGCGTTATGAAAAAAAAATAATAATAATGATATTTTAATGCAATAATACTGTATAAGTTATTTCAATGAGATATTTAAAGCCTTATTTTTTATTTTAAATAATAGTTTAAACTTGATAGAAGCAATTGAAAAAAAAAAAAAAAAGATTAAGAAAGAAATTTTATTTCCCGCTATTGTCCGTGAGAATGTATTTTAATACAGAGTTTGTGCAGGAGTTTACTTTTAAACACCTGAAGTTTTGAAAAATAATTTCGCTGCTTTTTATTGGGAGAGTTTGCGTTAAGATAAATTTATGAATTTACGTTACCGGAATATTGATATTCAAAATTTCGATCCCATAAGAACCGTTTAATGAAGATGATTGTTATAACAGGCAATATCACAACAGGACACTCTAATGAAAGGGCACTGTAATGGCTAGTTCCATCCATACTGATAATGTAGATGACATAGGTGTAATTTGTTACCATTTTTTATTACCAATATTTTAGCATGGAAAAATGTGTCTTATTTCATCGGAGAAGTTAATTAAATTAGGCATTAATTGAATAAGGTGAAGAGACTTTTCAAATATTATAGTGACAAAAAAGCATGCTGTTATCAGCTATGTGACTTACACTACAAAAACTCATGGAACTAGCCTAATGAAATAACACCAAGTGTCATAACTGTAATAAATACCCTATAATCACAAGTTCACATAATTACGCTATAATCTCAAGTAATTAAAATAACAGAGATCTTGCAACCTGCGATGTTCCGCAGCTAGCGTTTATCATTACTATAATTATGATTTATAATAACTACAATACGCTCCGAATAGATTTCTTTGCTTAATTTTATAACACGCTTTCCACGACTAAAAGAAAGAATGATTAGTATTAGAAAATTATTATAGATATTTTGAATAAAGTAACTTGATGAATTAAAAAGAATGTTGAAAGTAGTTTTAACACGGGAAATTCATAATTTTTTTCCTGAATTTTTTAAATGCAAATTCTAATACCTTTAATCACACAACGTTTGACATTAAATAAAAAGAAGATTTATATACAGAATGTTTGGTGAGTATTTTTAATAACAAAGTTCTGGCAATGTAGCCCACTGCTTGCGGGATTGCAAAGCTTAGTCGTACTGCTATGGATCAGAATTCGATAACACAGGGACAATTATCCACCGATATTTTAAAAGAGTATTTTTTGAAATACTTAAAGCAATAATTTGCATTGAAAAAAAGAAAAGAAAATTCTGAGAAATATTACTGGTGAGAATTTGCTCCTGTGTTAATCCTATATTGTTTGTTTATCATTAATTTCGTAAAGGTATTTCAGTGGGGGAAAACATGCACCAAACTTTCTGAAATGCAATAAGTTGCAGACAGTGGCGCAGCCACTGTCTGAGCTGTATTGAGCTGTTTTCAAGCTCAACATACCACTATTTTTATACAGGTAACTTTGTAAAATTTACTTGTACAATTTTTTTAGATTTAATTATACGAAACAAAACTTTAAGGAAAAAGTGGTATCCAGTGTCTGAAAACCCCCATCCTGGCTGCGCCACTGGTTGCAGAATACTATTAACCCCTTAATCCTCGCTCCCGTTAATATCACGGACTGAGGTGCCGTTCGTTATTTCTCGTGTCCGTCATATTTCCGGGCTGGAGATTTATTTCTGATAAAAACTTCTGAAACTAGAAAACTTTAACTGGCATTTCGGTGTGAAGTCTTTGAATATTACCGTTTGGGTTTGGTTGTTGGCGCTGATTGTGAGGTTGGACTTTGTATTGCATGTTTCGAAATATATCACACTCAAAAAAAATATTAATAAGCAAAATTTAATGTATATTATATTATTCCAAATATTATTTGTAAAAATTTGTTTGATGCTGATAAAGACATAAGATGTGAAAAATAAAGGTCTTATTCGCATTAATTTTTATAGTGTGAAACAAACATTAAAACGCAGAATTCTCGCATGATGGCTTTTCACAGATGTAAATTTGTGTATAACATCTTTTTTCGCCTTTAAAAAAAGGATTGCGTATTTTATATAGAAACTTTATAATTATTCAATCCCTGTAATAAACAAAATAGGTACTTTTTGATGTTTTTTCCAAATATTAAGCAACCGTTAAGGGGTTAAAATTTAGTGGTGAAATTCCGCCCACTGCTGCGCATTTGTTTAGACACTAGTATTTTCGACTTGTTTAATCACTAAAAATTCTGTGATTCGATAGCGCAAGAAACATTTATTTATGATAGTAGTATCCAGAACCTCTGTTAAACATTCACCCTTGTAGAGATTTCAAATTTCCGACTTTTTGGATACCCGTGATTTAGTACACAAAATGTTGTTTTATGTAATAGGAACATTCTGCGATTTAAAAACAACAACATTATTTCTAAGGGCTAGTTCCATGAGTACTTGTAGTGTAAGGTCACATGCTACGATTTTTGGCTACCAGTATTTTAGAACTGAAAACCGTGAATTCTTTTATCGGAGATATTTTATTAATTGAATAAGGCAAACTATTCGAAAATAACGGTGGCCAAACAGCATAACATTTATCAGCTATATGACTTAAACTACAAAAACCTAAGAACTTGCCTAAGATAATACTCATATGAAGAAAGCCGAAGATAAGGCAACTCTGACTTTATAATACTACAGCTTTTGCTTATGTCTTTTCCGTATTTTTAATACTTAGGCAGTGTTGTCAGTGGGCTACTTTTTCTTAAATTCAGATTCCTTGATTGTCACCACCATTCATATGATAAAACTCCCCTTATTTTTGCCTTGATAATTATGTCATGACATAAGGCGAACTTTACAATTTCAAAAAAGTGGTGCCAATCAAGAAATCTGAATTTTAAAAAGTAGTCCACTGGCAACACCGTGCTTATGGATTGCATTTCATATTTAGCAGGAAGAATACTTGGAAGGGGAAATCATTTCATTAGTCTCCATTTTTTGAATGAAAAATAATGGTGTTAATTTTTAATTTTATTTCAACAATTTCAGAAATACATAGATCAAGAATAAAACGCTAATTAGTAAAACTAGTCATAACATTAAACAGATAAACTGAAATTTCGAAATTATTTCGAATATGTTCTTATTGAGCTACAGAAATGGTAAATAAATTTTATAATAAAAAATAAAGAGAATTTGCTTAATTAATTATATTATATTAAATTTGACAAACTTGCTGTTTATTATCTAAAAATACATTTACTCAAAATGCGTTTTTACATCATTTAAAGGTGAGAAAACTTGAAAAAATACATTAACGTATCATTAAGGAAGGATACACTCAAATGAAAAAGATTTTTTTTTTTCTAAGAACTATTGATTCATTTTTAACTTTTATAATTAAAGAATAATATTTATCTGTTTGTCTACAGATAACAAACAATTCCTTGAAGTATAAGTTCCAGGATACATAAAACGAGTGATTTTTAAAACTCGTTTTACATTATTTTTTTTAATAATTCTTGAAAATAGACAGATGCTTTAAAACTGATTGGAAATTAAATAAAAAGAGAACGCACGAGATCTCATAATTCAAATGACTTTGTTTATGCAGTATTGGCTGTCTTCCAAATAGATAAAAAATGAAAAACAAAGGGAAAATTACAAACACGATCTGCGGATTAATTAACTTGAGCTACTTAAATATTTTATTTATTCACTCTAACATTTGAAAAGTAATTAAAATTAAAATGTCGCATGGCTTAGTTAATTAAACTATTTATAATCTAATTTGTAATCAACGATGATTAAATATAATTAATTATTTTTTACATTCATGACTGTACAAAGAGGCGAATAATAGTTTTAATAGCTGGATAACTGAAATATTTTTAGATTCATTCTTGGTACTTGCATTGATATAATTTTTAAAAATAATTGTAATTTTATTACAATAAATAATATAAGTTTAAGTGGAATTCAAGTAGACATAGAAATTCAAGTAGAATTTTATATTGTATTAGAGACCAGAAAAAACGCAATAATTTCTAAACATTTCCTAAGACTGCTTGACACTTTTTTTTTTTTTCAAACTATTTTTAATTCGAATCATTCTTCATTGAAAATATTACTAAGTAAGTGTATACTTCTTATCGTTTGTTTAGCAATGTTTAAATTAATCACTAAGAAAATTTCTTATTTTAACAAATATTTGGATACCAAATATACAATCGTAAACGTATGGTACCCTTTTCCTATGTTATACTCGTAGATATTTTTTGTAACATTTACCTATATATATATATATATATATATATATATATATATATATATATATATATATATATACATAAAGAAATAAAATCTGTAAAAAATTACTAATTAATTTCTTGTAAAAATAATACATTTTTAATGAGACTTTTCTATTCATATCATTTTCATATGTTAATTTTCTATTTCCAAAATACACATTTAGAGGTTCATTTTCATTTTCCACAAACGATTTTTACTCGGTTTTTTGTGGTTAATGGGGGGGGGGGGGGGTCGAAATTCCGCGTTATATAGATACGGAAAAATAATACTAGAAATAAAAATATTAATTATTTTTCGAAAAAAATACATATCGTATTGTGGCTTTTCTATTCATGTCGTTTTCATATGTTAATTTCCTGTTTTCCGCGGTACACGCTTAGAGAATCATACTCTTTTATATAAAATGATGAATAACGTTTTATAAGCAACATAATTAACGCACTTGAAAATATTAATTATTCATACAAACTCATGTGCTGTCTGTTCAAAGAGCTTTTAAACAATTCTGATAGAATATAAATATTTAACAAGCGGCCAAACATATGCACGTAAAATTAAGCTATTATAAAAATCTATTATTATACGAAATATATTATTATACAAGTCCACATGACACGTTTTAACCCTTAAATGATTGGTTTTTTTTGTTTTGTTTTTTGTTTGTTTGTTTCGAAAAAATTATATATGATTCTGTGAAAGATTTATAACACAGGAAAAATAATGAAAAATAAACAATCAGATATTCATTTTTCGTATAATGCGTTAACCTTTTCCTACGTTGCACAACTGTAATACGAGTAAAAACTAAAATATTGCGGATAAAAAATATTTTATTATGTATGAATCTAAGTACCTTATTTTACAGATTTTTTTATTTTGTAAAACTTAATCCTTAAATGTGTAAATTATTTTCTTTAGAATTAGGTTTTTTACCCTTATATTAAAGATTAGACGCCAAAAATTTTAAGACAGTTTTTAATTTTTTGTCATTTTTACAGGTTTAATATTTCTATATAAATATACTGGTTGCTGAGAATTAAATAAAAAATGATATAGATGTACATCTTTATGCACTTAAGGGTTAATATTTAACCCTTTCAGTAGCAAGGTACTTGTATTCTAAAAATGTTGAAATAATTAAATGACACCAATATTTACAAGAAATTTTTTTTGTAAATAAGTAAATTATATTTTCGCGTACTTAATAAAAGTGAAATTTTCATTAAAAATTTAAGGTTCCAGTGTGGCAAATAGAGATTAAAATTATGTGATGCTATAACAGCATCAACCGCCCTTCAAGGTGTTAAAGACAATTTTGTAGCTATTTCATTTAGAGAATATTAATGTAAATAGTTTTATAAAAAAAAAAAAAAAAAAAAACTTTCTATGTTAATATTCAAAATATATCAAATACGAAAATATTTATGTAAAATCATGTTTGCATTATTATACAGAATTCTTTATCTTTGTTTTGTAAGGTTTTTAAAGTAATTTAAACAGCCACTGAAATTGACAATTTAAATTTAATTGCGCGTTAGCATAATAGCGTTTGGTTGATATGCAATTGATATTAATAATATGAATAACTTTGTGTAAGCAACATAATTAACAAAATTGAAAATATAAATGATTCATACATTCGCGTATGTTGCCTGTTCAAAGAGCGCTAATACAATTTTCAATAGATTATAAATATTTAAGAAACGGCCAAACACATACAAGTAAAATTAAGCTATTATAAAAATCAGTAAATTAGTCACTTTATTAGTATTTAAGTCCGTAGTCATTGTATATTAATAACTAGCATACTAAGTATTAATATTTAAAGAAAATCTTGTAGCTGTTTCATTCATCGAACATTAATGTAAATAGTTTTAAAAAGGATAAGACTTTCTGTGTTAATCTCCAAAATGTCTCAAATACGAAAATATTTATGTAAATTCATGTTGCATATTATGATATAGAATTATTTATGTTTGTTTTGAAAGTTGTTTGAAACAATCTAAAACTTGACTGAAATGAACAATTAGATTTTAATTGTGTTTTTAGCTTAATAACTTTCAGTTAGTAAATTAGTATTAATAACAATAACTTTTATATTTATTTATTTATTTGATAGACCTTTAACCCCTTAACGCTCAAATTAAATTACGGTTGAAAAATTCAAATTGCTTATTGGCACCACTTTTATGAAAAAGAAATATTCACCTTATTTAATGACAGAATAACGATACTTAAATATAGCCAATTTCACTATTTTATAAAACTGGTGGGATTCAAACAATTTAAGTAAAAGACACAGCTCGTGAATATGACGTAAGTGAGAATTAAGGGATTAGAATAACTTCCGCCCATGTCAAATGTTTCGCATTCATTTCAGTAAACTTGCAGTCGTTTATTAATTCGAAAAAAGTTTCTTCATAAATATGTTTTATATCTGTTTGGAGATTAGCAATGTATTCATGTTGTATATTATAATATAGAATTCTTTACGTTTGTTTTGTAAGATGTTTGAAACAATTTAAAAATTGACTAAAATGAGCAATTTAATTTTAAACGCGCTTCTGACACTAAAAAGACCGGGAATTTTACTCAAGTTTCATAAAAAAAATTGGCACCATCATTTTTATTCAAAACTGTTTAACTTATTTATTTAACTTTTTTTCTTCTTATTTGTCTTTTAAACTAATTTTAAAAAGAAATTTCTGGGTTGAACCGAAATACATTCATTTGGAAGGGGTCAAATGAACTACCTTTTAATGTTCACGTAGTCGAGTTTAGTTGTTACATTGTTACTTTTATTAATAATAACTTTTCTTTTTATTTATTTATTTAACAGACCTTTAAAATAACTTCATCCCTTGGGAAATATTTTACATTAATTTCAGTAGACTAGGGGTGGTTTAATAATCCGAGAAAAAAAGTTTCTACATAAATATACTTCATATCTTTTAGGATGTATTCATGTTACATATTATGAAATATAAATCTTTATGTTTGTTTTGTAAATTGTTTGGAACAATTTAAAACGGGACTGTAATGATAAATTTAATTTTAACTGAGCGTTTAGTGCAGTAACGCATGGTTGTTATATTAATATTATTAATAAACACTTTTATTTTTATTTCTTTATTTGACACACCTTTAACCCTTTAACGCTCGAATTAAATTACGGTTGAAAAATTCAAATTGCTTATTGGCACCACTTTTATGAAAAAGAAATATTCACCTTATTGAATGACAGGAAAAAAGATACTAAAATATAGCCAATTTCACTATTTTATAAAACTGGTGGGAATCAAACAATCTGAGTAAAAGACACAGCCCGAGAATATGGCGGGAGCGAGAATTAAGGGGTTAACACTAGAACGACCGGAAATTTTACTCAAGTTTCATGAAAATATTTGACACCAGAATTTTCATTTAAAATTATTTGACTCATTTATTTAATGTGAATCTGCGTGTATTAAATTTATCTTATTTTATGAAAGAAGTTCTGGTTCCAGTTGACATTTAATCATATGGGCGGAGTCGAACCGATTCCTTCCGGGCGTTCTAGTGTTAAAACTACTTCCGTTCTTGTGAAATATTTTACATTAATTTCAGTAGACTTGCAGTCGTTTATTAATTCGAGAAATGTTTCTTCATAAATATGTTTCATATCTCATAGAAGGTGAGCAATGTATTCATGTTGTATATTATGATACAGAATTGTTTATGTTTGTTTTCTAAGATCAAGGCTCCACTAGATTTTACAGGCTATAACAAAAGCGCGAAATACAATAGAAGCGCTGGAATCAAAATCTAGTTCCGATTGTGGTCGCTGCAAGAATTTGGCACTGCTCACCAACCTCAGACAAGGGCAGCTTCATTCGATCTTGTTTGCGTTTACTTGCTTTTGCCCGTGATTTTGTTTTAAGATTTGGATTACTTATTTTATTTTCTGGACTTTATAGAAGAAGCTATTCATTTCTGAAAACAACAGGAGTTATGACAGTTCTTTATGAGGTTATTTATCCACCAAAGCTCCCAAAATGCAATTTGAATGAGCACAATCAAAATATGTGTTCATGTGTTTGTAACAAAATAATACCCTTAATTTTTTTAAAATATGCCAAAAAATATAACTGATAAAGCAAATTCAAAATTCTGGCAACATTCTTTATCTAGAAAATTTTTAAAGCTTACATAAAAATATTTTACGTATGGAATCTTCACTGAAATATAAATATGTAAATGTCTACATAAATATATAAAATGTTCTGTTTTTGTTCACTTTTTAATATTCATATTAATCCATAATTAAAATATATAAGTGTGTTTCATATAAGCATTATTTTTGTATTTCTTGTTCATCTATAATGTGTTTTAGAGATTTGTCTACTGTACACAGCTGCTGATTGAAAAATATATTTTTAAAATAATTTATACTCGTGAGATAAATAAAATGCTTTACTTTTCCTGTATTTGAATGCACAAACATTTGTTTTCCTTTTGTAATTGATATGTTGTAAAGTATTTTTTTTTTTTTTCAGTATTTGAATGGAAAAGCGTCTGTTTTCTTTCTGTAATTGATACATTGTAAAGGATTATTTTCTATACTTGAACAGAAAAAACTCCTTCTATGATTGATATATTGTGAAGTATTTTTTTTTTCTTCTGAAAGTTATTCTATTAAATGGAAATGCAGTAAATAGTGTTTAACTTTTTTTTCCAGTACACATGTTAAATTAATTGCATAGAATTAAAAAATAAAGAATTTTATTAGAACATATTTATTCAACTACCAAATTTGTTGATTATATTAAAAGAGATAAAGGTTATGTTACAGATTATGTTAAGAGCCTACTTCAGTCAAACGAAAAGACGCGTTCGCTAATGCTAATCCTATGTAAGACATTTATAAAGATACCTCGGTCGCATTTCAATATTTTTAAATAATTTTTCTGTATTGAATAACTGAGATCGATCTGTATGCAGGCCGTATTTCTACTTTTTCTATTTTGATTGCAAATTTTTTTGTTTTTATAAGGATGCTTTTACTTTCGAAACCGGTTCCGAAAATGAAAGTGTCCTCATTAAAAATACCTGTAAAGAAAATCGAAAAAGTACACAACGGTCTTTGTACAGATCGATCTCAACTATTCAATGAAAAAAATCATTTAAAAATATTTAAATTCAAACGAGATATCTTTATAAATGTCTTCCATAGGATTAGCATTAGCGAACGGGTCTTTTCATTTGACTGAAGTAGGCTCTTAAGAACAATCTATTTCAAAGTGCATCTGTAGTTACGTGGACAAATTAACTTGAGATTTTTAAAAGTGAGAAATTTGTAAATTGAAAGGGAAAAATGTAGTAGTTGGTTTAAACTAAATACATATTTTTTTCTATGAGATGGCAGTAACAAATTGTTAATACTCCTTACATACAGGATGATTAAAAAAAATGGAATTGAAAATGCTAAATAAGTAAATATTTCTAATGTATAAATGTTCTGTGTATACAAATGGAACATTATTTTTCAAAACATATAAAATTTTGTGCTTCGATTATTTAATTGTACTTAATTCTGTCATTTAATCATATAAAAATAAGCGGAGTATGATGCACTTTAGCACTTTAAATCGTACGGATTAGTTTGGCAATCAGCGCCATATATCGATTTTTTTGGCCCTTTAATGATTCCAGCGAAAACTGGTGTTTGTTAGGGCCGTATACAGCGCGTTAAAACGAAAAAGATCGACTTGGGCCGTGGTAAGATGTTTGAAAATTTAAAAAAGTGACTAAAATGAGCAATTTAATTCAAGATGCGCTTATAACATAGTAACGTTTCTTTGTTACATTGTTAATTTTATTAATAACACCTTTTCTTTTTATTTATATATTTAACAGACCTGTAAAATAACTTCAGCCCTTGTAAAATATTTTACTTCCATTTCAATAGACTAGGGATCTTTTATAAATATACTTCATACCTTTCAGGAGATGAGCAATGAATGCATGTTACATATTATGAAATAGAAATGTTTATGCTTGTTTTGTAAGTTGTTTGGAACAACATAAAACGTGACTCAAATGAGAAATTTAATTTTATCTTCGCGTTTAGCGTAGCGACGTTCGTTTGTTACATTACTATTATTAATAAACATTTTTTTTTTTTTTTTTGATAGACCTTTAAAATAACTTCAGTTCATGTGAAACATTTTACATTAATTTCAGTAGGCTTGCAGTCGTTTATTAATTCGAGAGAAGTTTCTTCATAAATATGTATCATATCTCCCAGGATATTAGTAAAATATTCATGTTTGGTCCGTTTTTTGAACACCACTAATTTTTCAAAGAAAAACCTTCTTTATAAATTTCATAGAAACTTACCAGGAAGGGCGTGTTTCTTGCAATTGTTACAGAAATATAACACATATCGTGTTAAAAATTACTGGTTTTCAAAAAAAATGACCAGTGGGAGCCCTGCATGTTGTATATTATTATATAGAATTCATTGGTTTTTTTTTTGTTTTTTTTTGTAAGATGTTTGAAACAATTTAAAAAGTGACTAAAATGAGCAATTTAATTTTAGATGCGCTTTTAACGTAGTAACGTTGTTACATTGTTAATTTTTTTAATAATAACTTTCCTTTTTATTTATTTCTTTAACATAACTTTAAAATAACTTCAGCCCTTGTGAAAAATTTTAAATTATTTTGAGTGTACTAGGGGTCGTTTATTAATCCGAGAAAAAGTTTCTTCATAAATATTCTTCATATCTTTTTGGAGTTGAGCAGTGTATTCATGTTACATATTATGAAATAGATATCTTTAAGTTTGTTTTGTAGGTTGTTTGGAACAATTTAAAACCTGACTGAAATGAAAAATTTAATTTTAATTATGCGTTTAACGTAGTAACGTTTGGTTGTTACATTACTATTATTAACACTATCGCTGCGCAACCCGAGATTTCCTCGGATAACGTAAAAATAGCAAAATTTGCACGAACCGAGATTTCCTCGGGGATTCATTTTTTTTCGTCTAATTAACCTTTCTTGATTAGTCTCATCAGTTATCTTTTTATTGTAAATTCTGCCTTATTTAACCCCTAGGGGACGAGCGACCTGTACTCGTGCCGCGTAAGGTGCTCAGAATCAGTGATTATTCTCACCAGTAAATTTTTATGGTAAATTTTGCCTTATTTAATCGGAGCATTTTCTCAATTCAATGAGGCAAACATTTCTATTTTAAAAAACCGGTGACAGAAGATTAAAAATTCTGTAAAAGACGCTCGTCCAGAAGGGGTTATTAGGCGCATTTACCCGATATTTTTTTTTTTTTTTTTTTTTTTGAAAAACCTATGAAAAAAGAATAAAAACTCTTAAAAGACGATCGTCGCTAAGGGAATAAATACAAATTTTTTGAAGATATTTTGATAAAACAATTACGCAGCGAGAGGATTAATAAACACTTTTATTTTTATTTATTTATTTGATAGACCTTTAAAACAACTTCAGTTCTTGCGAAATATTTTACATTAATTTCAGTAGATTTGCAGTCGTTTATTAATTCGAGAAAACTTTCTTAATAAATATGTTTCATATCTCCTAGGAGATGAGCAGTGTATTCATTTTGTATATGATGATATAGAATTATTTATGTTTGTTTTTTAAGATGTTTGAAACAATCTAAAATGTGACTAAATTGAGCAATGTAATTTTAGATGAGTTTTTAACAAAGTAACGTTAATTGTTACATCGTTACTTTTACTAATAATAACTTTTATTTTTATTTATTTATTTAACAGACTTTAAATTAACTTCAGCCCTTGTGAAACATTTTACATTAATTTCTGTAGACTAAGGGTCGTTTATTAATCCGAGAAAAAGTTTATTCATAAATATACTCCATATATTCTGAGAGATGTGCAATGTATTCATGTTACATATTATGAAATAGAAATCTTTATGCTTGTTTTGTAAGTTGTTTGGAACAATGTAAAACGTGACAGAAATGAGAAATTTAATTTTAACTGCGCGTTTAGCGTAGTACAGTTTGGTTGTTACATTACTATTATTAATATACACTTTTACTTTTATTTCTTTATTTGATAGACCTTTAAAACAACTTCAGTTCTTGTGAAATATTTTAGATTAATTTCAGTAGACATGCAGTCGATTATTAATTCGAAAAAAGTTTCTTCTTAAATATGTTTAATATCTCCTAGGAGATGAGCTATGTATTCATATTGTATATTTTGATATAGAATTCTTTATGTTTGTTTTGTAAGATATTTGACACAATTTAAAAAAATGACTGAAAAGAGCAATTTAATTTAGATGCGCGATTAGCGTTGTAACGTTTCGTTGTTACATTGTTACTTATATTAATAATAAATTTTATTTTTATTTATTTATTTAACAGACCCTTAAAATAACTTCAGCCCTTATGAAATATTTTACATTAATTTCAGAATCCAATAAAAAGTTTCTTCATAAATATACTTCATATATTCTAGAAGATGTGCAATGTATTCATGTTATATATTATGAAATAGAAATCTTTATGCTTATTTTGTAAGTTGTTTGGAACAATTTAAAACATAACTGAAATGAAAAATTTAATTTTAATTGAGCGTTTAGGATTGTAACGTTTAGCTGTTACATTACTATTATTAATAAATACTTTTATTTATTTTCTTTATTTGATAGACATTTAAAACAACTTCAGTTATTGTGAAATATTTTATATAATTTTAGTAGACTTGCAGTCGTTTATTAATTCGAGAAAAGTTTCTTCATAAATTGGTTTCATATATCCTAGGAGATTATAATTATATACATGTTGTATATTATGATATAGAATTCTTTATGCTTCTTTTATAAGATGTTTGAAACAATTAAAAATGTGACTAAAATGAGCAATTTAATTTTAGATGCGCTTTTAACGTAGTAACGTTTCTTTGTTATTGGGTCGTTCAGAAAGTCGTGTCTGTTTGGGAAAATCAGTTCGTACCGGAAAAATCTATCGTTTAATTATTAGACGTTGATTGGGATATTTAATGTCTAATAATTACCGGGCAGAATTTTCCGGCTCGAATTGATTTTTCAAACGGATACGACTTTCCAAACGAACCAATAATTTGTTACCTTTATTAATAATAACTTTTATTTTTATTTTTTATTTCATAGATCTTAAACCTTGAAGGGCGCTAGTATATTATATACCACTTAATTTTAATTCTCAAATGCTACATTGGCACCAGAATTTTAGAATTTTACTTTGCTTTTTATAATGTATTCGGAAAAAACTTTTTACTTACATTCATATATATTTACTCCTAAATTCCGGTGTCATTCAGTCATTTTAACATACGAGAAACAGAACTACTTTGCCCCTGAAAGTGTTAAAATAACTTCAGCCCTTGTGAAATATTTTGCATTAATTTCTGTAGACTAGGTGTCATTTATTAATTCGGAAAAAGTTTCTTCATAAATATATTTAATATCTTTTAGGAGATGAACAATGAATTAATGTTACATATTATGAAATTGAATTCTTTATGTTTGTTTGGTAAGTTATTTGAAATGATATAAAAATGGTTGATATGATAAATTTAATTTTAACTGCGCGTTTATCGTAGTAACGTTTGATTGTTATATTAATACAATTATTAGTAATAACATTTAATTTTTCTTATTTGTTTATTTCATAGACCTCTAAAATAATTTCAGCAGTTATGAAATATTTTACATTGATTTCATTAGACTGGAGGTCGTTTATTAATAAGAGAAAAGTTTCTTCATACCGGGTGTCCCAAAAATGACCGATGAACTTCAAATTCAATAACTTGCAAACGGTGCATATATTAACACTAGACCGGCCATGAGCGGTCATTTTGACCGCTACTATATGAATAAATTTCGGTTCAAACCAGGAAAAATTCATTATAGAATATGTTTAAAAGATACAAGTAAGAAAAATTTTAAATAAAAAAGTTAAACTGTTTTAAATAAAAATTGTGATGTGAAATATTATTATAAAATTTGACTAAAATTTCCGGCCTTTCTAGTGTTAAACAGTTCTTGCAGGAGTGTTATGTAAGATGTCAGGAGCTTGTATACTGCGATTCTGAGTTTTATTTACAAATAGCAACGATAGATGGCGCTGCATAACCAGAAACAATTAAATGTCAAATAGTATTACTGTTAGGTTGGCAACTAAGTTCCCGCAGTTTTTTAAATAGAAGTTTTCTACCGGAATCTATATTTTGTTTTTTTGATAGAGTTAATTTGTGTTAAATTTCAGATCGTATAGTGTAGTGTCAAGTTGGGGAAAAGGAGCATCTTCGACACCTTCTCCTCTTTGCTTTTAATAAAGGTTGTTGGCCGCAAAAGCTGTTCGCATTTGTGCTGTGTGTGGCCATAGCTGAAAGAACCGCTCATGATTGGTATGTCAAGTTCAAAAACGGAAATTTTGACATCAACGACGCACCTCGTTGAGTTCGATGAAGAGCGATTAAACCAACTTCTGCACGAAAATTCGCATCAAACGACAAGGGAACTCGCAGAGAAAATGAAATTCTCCCACACTGCTATAGAGAAGCATCTTCACTCAATGGGAAAATGTTCAGAAGTGTGGAGCATGGGTTCCGCATGCTCTAACCCTTTCAGGGGCAAGGTAATTGTATTTGTAAACTGATGAAATAATTGAATAACACCAGTATTTACAAGAAAATTTATTTGCAAAGAAGAAAAGGTATATTTTCGCTTATTTAATAAAAAAGAAGTTTTCATTCAAATAATCTGGTGCCAATGTGGCAATTAGGGATTAAACTTATGTGATGCCGTGACGGCATCCCCGCCCCTCAAGGGGTTAAGTGACAACAACAAAAATCAGCGAGCCACAATCTCCGCTGGTTTGCTTGCACTTCACCGCTCAACTCATGGACACAAGCAACGATTTCTTTACCGAATCGTTACTGGCGACGAAAAATGGTGCCTGCACATTGATATGAAGCAGCGCAAGGAATGGCTTAGCCCCGGTAAATTACCAACACCGCGCGTGAAACAAGATCTTCATCCACGTAAAACGATGTTGTGTGTATGGTGGGACTGGGAAGGGATTATCCATTACGAATTTCTTGAACGGAAACAAACGGTTAACGTAGAACTCTGTGTTCAACAGATGGAACGACTCAACACGGCTATTCAAGAGAAAAGACCTAATCGCAACATGGAGTTCTGTTGCTGCACGACAATGCCCGCCCTCATGTCGCCAATATGACCAAGGAAGCCAATCAAACGTATAGCTGGGGAGTGCTGCCATACCCGCCGTACTATCCCGATTTGGCACGAATAGATTTCCACCTTTTTAGATCTCTTGCAAATGCTATGAACAGAGTTTCGTTCAATACTAATGCAGAATTGAGAGCTTGGTTGGATGAATTTTTCGAGTCGAAACTGAAAGATTACTAACGAGGTATTGAAAATCTTATTGAACGTTGGGAAGAAGTTGCAAACAACAAGGAAGAATACATTGTTGATTAATTAGTTGTTAAATTTTATTGAAAAATATATTTTTTTTTAAATTAAAAAAAGGGCGAGAACTTAGTTACCAACCCTGTTGGCATTCCACAGTTGACATTCCATTTTAACTTTTTCGACTCTAAAGTCTCTTATAAAAATTTTATTCAGTTGACACCGCTTTTTGAAAAGAAGTTTCCTTCAAGTACACAATTTAAAAAATGCTCTAATTGAATAAGGCAAATTTTATTTTCCTTTATCACTGGTGCTAATATCAAATTTTGCAAAGAAATATTATGTCCACTCAGGCTGGACATACGAGTGAAAAGAGTTAATGATCTGAAATTTAGCATAAATTAACTCTATCAAAAAACAAAATACAGATTACGACAGGAAAAATGTATTTTTAAAAAGGCGGGAACGTAGTTGCCAATCCAGTTGTCATTCTATAGTTGACATTCCGTTTTAATGATATGAAAGGGCATAGCCGGATAAGCATTGGAAACATGCCTTTTAATCAAATTTCCTGATTTTTTTCCCAGGCGCAGCTGCATATCAGACAATATATTTCCCCTATTATCACCCGATAAATATTGAAATTTAATGAGATAAAAATGCTTTTTCGATTTTTTTTAAAAACGGATTTTCTCAAAAACTGCTGCACAGAATTTCATGCCATTAATTGAGGAATTTCATGCCATTAATTGAGGATATATAGATACCAAAGATGCATAACTGGTATATTTTGTATAATTTTCTGTTTATAAAAACTATGTGAAATAGCGAAATAAATATTTAAAAAAAATAAAAATCATATCTTATTGTTATCCGAAAATTACAATTTTCTTGTAAAAAATTCCCCATATGTGACCGTATATTATATACTAGCAGGCTATGCCCGCTGCGCTGGTCAATATTTCCAAATGAACCTTGGATTAAAATAAATGGTGAATTTGAACTTGTATTTTAAACAATGTGGATCTTCAGCTTGACCTTGCACATTACTGAAAACGATGCGAACGCCATTGCGATATAATGTTATCTTAAGCGTTGGACAAAATTTAGCAATTAAAAAGTAATTGTTTTAGTTGATTATAAACAACACACTTATAGTCGGGTAATGAGACCGTTATGACAACAGGAATTAATACCTCTGTAACTAATCAACATATCATGAAATCGTATATACTAACACCATTCCTAAAAGTCATGCAACAGGGCCACTTGTAACAAAATATGTTCTGTAGATTTTTTTTTAAAGTCTAAACTTTCATAATCAGGTTCACTTATTTTTTGAACTTTTACTGTTGCTCTATAACTAAGTACCCTTGAACAATATGTATACACTAAAACCTTTACAAAATTATTACCTAACAAATTGTGGTATATCCTACGAAAGTATTATAAACAATCGGAATGAAATACAAATTTCCGTTGTAAATATATAGTAGATGATGATAATGTGATTTTGTGTAATAGAAATCATAGTAAAGTTTTCGCTTCAAACAAGAACGATGCTTTCAGCATTAAAGCTAATACACCAATATGTGAAGTATCCGATTACGTAAGGTTAACTTGAATTCTCATGAGCAACTACTCAAAGAAAAGTGAATATATGACTTTTGTGATACATTTATGTCAGCCGGGCGCAGGTAATAAATCAATAAAGATTGTTTTCATAGCATATTCTTATTTTGTTATTTTCATTTAAAAAACAAACCTTTCACTCATTTAATTTAAAATGCATGCCTTATACTAATTTCATTTAAAACTGAAAAGATAAACAATAACAGGAAATAATGCCGTAATTAAAAGCAAAAAAATATTTTTAATTTACATAAGCAAAATATAACTACTGCTACTGGGATTTTTAAAAATGCTATCAGCGAGATGTGCGCACGGTTGTTATAAATGTACCCATTTTTTTCTTCTTATTGAGGAGCAATTTATAAATCGCACAATATTATTCCAATTTCACTTTCTTTCATTGAGGAACCCATGACCGGAAAAAATGGAAAAAGACTCTTGTGATTCTTCTGATGACGGCATCTGACGCCATAAACCGAGTTTATATATATGAAAATAATTTTTAAGTCGTTACAAACATTGCTTTCATACTTAAATATTTTCATTGGTACTACTTGTTATCCCTTCGACCAATTTCGCCAAATTATATAAATCGCCAAACCATTCGCCAAATTATATAAATTGACATAATCCTTATTTTAAATAACGAAATAACAAATAAATTAGTATAACATTAATAAAAATACAAATAAAACGTCGAAATTAAAATCACTTGATGACGTAAACACGTGTAGTTTGTTTAAATTCAAGTGAATTTGATATTTACGATCAACCAAAATTGGCATTTAATCTTATAGTTTGACGATAGATTTTTGGTCGACGGAATATCTCAGTAGTACCTTTTCTATTTTTGTTTTATAACGCTAAATTCTCAGTAATTTTTTTTCTCTTTTATTTTACATAAAATCACTATTTTTTAAAAAAAATTAAGATGCTTGCATTTTTATTTCAAACTCATAGAGCCGTTTTTATTTTTTAGCCAAAAGGGTTGATTTGAATTTTTTCCGTTGCTAGAGTAACGGATGTAATGATAGATATTTTGAGGTTTCGATGCCAAAGACACCGCCAAATTAGAAAAATATGAAATGTGTCATGAACTGTTGGACTTACAAAAATTTATTTGATAGCATTCGATTCAGCATACATTAAAAACTACATTAAAATATGCTATCATTTGACGCATAATTTTGATATTCGATTCCCCCCCCCCCCCGTGCAAAAACCATTAGGGGTGACACTTTAGAAAATCCTTTCTTAGCAGAAGTTTATGTCATAAGAAGTATTTTTACCACGATTTTCAAGATTTTAGGTTCAGTAGTTTGCGCTGTGCGTTAATTAGTCCCCTAATCCAGACTTTATTTTATATACTATATTGGATATGCGATTTTGCGGTGAATCGATGATCGAAAATTAGTCCAATATCATTTGAAATATTACATAACAGAGGAGAAAGTACGAAGAAAGACGAAGAAGAAACGACGAATTACAAAAGACTTGTAATTTTTTTTTTTCAAAATGTTGAATTTTTCCATAGTAAAACGTATTAAAACATAAATTTCCTTAAAAAATATCTTTATTTCCTAGATTTCGAATCTGTGAATTTTCCTATAAATGAAATTGGCGATATGACTTGAGAAAATAGATAATATTTGCTTAAATAAAATGGGTAATATTCGTTGATCTGAGTTCGAATTTATAAATATCACATGCTTTCGGAATTACGGCGAAAAACATTTTAAAAAGTATGAAATTATTTTACAATATGTATGTGTGGCAGAAATTCACACTGAAATTTAAGTATTCGATTCCATTTTTTAAATATTAAATGATACCTATATAAGTTACAAATGAATATGAAAATGTACTCAAAAAATGATCTCTTTCACCTAAAAAAAAACACCATTTGTGAGAACATCCTCAAGCTAATGTCACGCTTATGCATTTTTGGCTTAAAATCACATTGTTTGGCGACAAAAGAAAAATAAAAAATTGTAAAGAAACGAATAGTAATTACACATGTGACTCACAATTACATCTGCTTGTTTCTTCTATAGGTCACGTGATGGGACAATTAGATATAAAAAAAAAGAAAAGAACAGAACAGAAAGAAAATGTCGTTAAAATTTCATCTAATCAAATTTTCAGATTCGTTTCCATATCTAACGCAAGGGATAAAGAGCCAAATATTGCGTATCAAGTGTAATATTTCTTATTAAATTAATTTTTAAGCATTACAAATATTTCTTTCAGGTTTTGATTAAATGTTTCCGTTTTTTAATATTATCACTCATTAAAACGGATTTTCTTCTTCTTTTTTTCTTTTTTTTTTTTTTTCATTTAAATAAAATTAGTAACAGTTTTTCTTTTAATTTTCGAGGTTTAATAGCCGTTTCAATTTTTTTTTTTTTTTATCAACGTTGAATTTCGCCAAGAAATAAAATGGTAACCTTATCGCCCAAAATAACAGAATTTTCCGTCATAATTCTAAAACTTATATAGGTAGAATAATGTGTTATAGCTTAAAACCTTCCCTGAAACAATATCTATCTAACGGTATAGGTTCCGTAAAAATCCATGCAGTAGAACTCGAAATCTAGGCGTTCGGAACGAAATTTCCTTTTGGATTTTATATATATAATAGATAATAGAATAGATAATAGATTTTATATATATATAATAGAATAGATAATATATTATGTGTTATGAACTATCTCAAAGTTTAAAACAGATCGCATTGTTAGATTTCCTAATTTTAACAATATCCCGTTATGTTAGTTCCACATTTCACCACCAGGGAGCGCACTCTATTCTTAACGAAAGCGTATCTGAACGAAACTCCTTCATGCAACCTTTCCGTAGATACATGAATCGGGAGGGTGGCGGTCTTAACCAATAATTTAAGATAATTGCTGAAATTACTACGAAAAATATTTTAAAGGGGCTCTACGCGGGCCCCATAATAGAGTTAGAGGAAATCGGAAGACGGCAAAATAATCGCGGGGAAAAGTTTGCTTGGGTGCTTTGGAGCTACTTTTGGCGCGAGATCTAACCTGTACGACCAATAGGAGCCCAGATATTTAAGGAAATATGAAGTAACAAAGTCCAAAATAACAGAATTTTCCGTAATAATTCTATAACTAATCTAGGCAGAATGATGTGTTATAGCTTAAAACCTTCCCTGGAACGATACCTATCTAACGGTATAAGTTCCGTAAATATCCATGCGGTAGAACTCGAAATCTCGGCGTTCGGAACGAAATTTCCGTTTGGATTTTATATATATAATAGATGAAGCCCTAAAATTTCTCCTAATTTATCACAACACAGTAAAAAAGAAGTATTTTATAGTGTAAAACACGCTTTCAACTTATGTTACTTCTTTATAAAATTACTAGCAAACCCCGCGGCTTTGCTCGCGTAATATTTGAAATATGCCAAGTGATATTTATATGTCTAATTTTTATTAAAAGGTACTAACTAAATTTTTATTTTATTAAAAGGTAATATTTTATTTTATTAAAAGGTACTTATTACTTTTAGGAATAATTAAAAAAATTACTATTTAAAACACAGTTTGATTAAACATCATTGTTACACTGCATAAGACAGAAATGAGACTTAAATTAATAAACCGAAATAAAACTAAATAAATAATAATTTAGAAAATATTTTGAAATTTTATGCTCAATTTATACGCTTATTTCAGTATTCATTTGAAGTTTTGAATTTTTTAGAAACCATCTTCTTACATCTTAAAATTAATCATCATGTCAAATTCCAAGTCCTACCACCTCTCTCAACATAAAGGGCTATGTTGAAATATGAACTGTCACCATTAATTTGCTAACATTAATTTTTAAATTGGTTTGTTATTTCCTAATTATCACAGAAACGGAATTTAGAAAGCTTTTAAAGGCCCTTTTTAGAGCGTTTGTTGTTCCTGTGAACCTCAGGTGGTAGAATCATCGGCATAAAATATAGCCTGTGTAGGATCAGAGCCTGTTACCATTGATTCGCAACTATTACTTTTATATTTGGTTTATATTCCCTGCAATTGCGTTGAAATCGTAATTTAGGACTTTTTTAGAATGCTTTTCGCACCTCCCCTTCACTTCACCCCTTTTTAATTCGAATTTATTTTCGACAGTCCTTCGAGGGCATTTATATTTTATAAGTAACTACCATGCCACATTTAAAGTTTCTAGCCTTTTCAGTATCACAGAAATCGCAATTTAGAAAGTTTTTAGCTACGGCAACCCTCTGGTAGTGGCACAGACATAAAATATAGCTTATGTTTGAGCAGGTTCTGTCACCAAAAATTTGTCATCATTAATTTTTTAATCGGTTTGGTATCTGATAATATTACATAAAAATTGTAATTTATAACGCTTTTCGCTCACTTCATCTTTTTAAATTTGAAATTTTCTTTCGACAATTCTTAGAAAACAGTTGCATCTTGTAAGTAAATACCATGCCATACTTCAAAGTGTTAGACCCTTCAGTTATGCAAAAAACGCAAATTAGAACATGTTTTGCTTTTGCAATCCGCAGATGATAGTGACAGCAACATAAAATATAATCTATGTTATAGAAGGGACTGTCACCATTGATTTGCAACTATTACTTTTGAAATAGCTTTGGAATTTCCTGAGATTGAGTAGAAATCGCAATTTAGAACGTTTTTAGAACGCTTTTCGCGCATTTTCACCCCTTTTTAAATTTCCAATTTTTTCGAAACTGTTCTTAAAGATCATTTATATGTAATAAATATGTACCTTGCCTAATTTTAAGTTGCTAGCCCCTACCGATCACAACAATCGAAATTTGGAACGCTTTTTTGCTCCTGCAACGTCTAGGTGATAGTGATACCGACTTAAAACAGCGTCTATGTTAGAGCAGAGGCTACCAGCATCAATTTCTTACCGTTACTTTTGAAATCAGTTTGATTTTTCCTGAGATATTGGTGACAAATCGGCATTTAGAACGTTTTTAGAACGCTTTTCGCTCATTTTGCTCCTGCATCTCTTCTGGGGTAGTGGAAACAGATATAAAATATAGCCTATCTTGGAGCAAGATCTGTCCCCATCATTTTTACACCAATATATTTGAAATCGGTTGAGTATTTCCTGAGATTGCTAGAAATCGCAATTTAGAAAGTTTTTTACAACGCTTTTTGCGCATTTTGACACCCCCCTTTAAATTTCGACTTCTTTAGGAAATGTCCTTAGAGATAACTGATATCTTATAACTAACTACCATTCTAAATTTCACGATTTAAGGCCCTTCCGTCACGCAAAAACCGCAATTTAGAACGTTTTTCTCCTGCACCACCTTTGGGGTAGTTGCACCGACATAAAACATAGCCTATGTTGGAGCAAGGGTTTTCACCATCATTTTGACACCATTATTTTTTTAATCGGTTTGGTATTTCCTGAGATTGTGCAGAAATCACCATTTAGAACGTTTTTTAGAACGCTTTTCGCGCATTTTCACCCCTTTTAAATTTCGAATTGTTTAAGAACTGTTCTTAGAACTCCTTTATATCTAATAAGTAGCTGATACTTCAAATTTCATATTTCTAGGCCCTTCAGTAACACATAAATCGCATTTTTAGAATGTTTTTTGCTCCTACACCCCCTTTGGGGTAGTGGCACCGACATAAAACATAGCCTATCTTGGAGCAAACGTTGTCACTATCATTTTGACACCAATATTTTTTAAATCGGTTTGGTATTTCCTGAGATTATGTAGTAACTACCATTTAGAACGTTTTTTAGAACGCTTTTTGTGCATTTTCACCCCTTTAAAATTCGAATTGTTTAAGAACTGTTCTTAGACATCATTTATACCTTATAAGTAACTAATATTTCAAATTTCATATTTCAAGGCCCTTCAGTAACGCAAAAATCGCATTTTTAGAAAGTTTTTTGCTCCTGCACCCCCTTTGGGGTAGTGGCACCGACATAAGATATGGCCTATGTTCTAAGTTGGACAAACACCATCATTTTGATACCATTACTTTTTAAATCGGTTTGGTATTTCCTGAGATTATGTAGAAACTACCATTTAGAACGTTTTTAGAACGCTTTTTGTGCATTTTCACACCTTTTAAATTTCGAATTGTTTAAGAACTGTTCTTAGACATCATTTATATCTTATAAGTAACAAATTTTCCAAATTTCCTATTTCTAGTCCCTTCAGTAACGCAAAAATCGCATTTTTAGAAAGTTTTTTGCTCCTGCACCCCTTTGGGATAGTGGCCCCGACATAAAATATAGCCTATGTTCCAAGTTGGACTAACACCATCATTTTGATACCATTACTTTTGGAATCGGTTCGGTAGTTCCTGAGGTTATGTAGAAACTACCATTTAGAACGTTTTTTAGAACACTTTTTGTGCATTCTCACCCCTTTTAAATTTCGAATTGTTTAAGAACTGTTCTTAGACATATTTTATTTCTTATAAGTAACAAATTTTCCAAATTTCATATTTCTAGGCCCTTCAGTAACGCAAAAATCGCATTTTTAGAGCGTTTTTTGCTCCTGCACCCCCTTTGGGTTAGTGGCACCGACATAAGCTATAGCCTATGTTCTAAGTTGGACTAACACCATCACTTTGATACCATTTCTTTTCAAATAGGTTCGGTAGTTCCTGAGCTTACCTCCGACAAATAAACAATTTTTCCTCTTTATAATAGGAGTATAGAATAGATAAATGCCGAAATTTTGCGTTGAGTACTACATATAAATATTTATAAAAATGCATATTAAAATTATTGAAATTCATTTTAATGCTTTTTTTGGGCGGAGCTACTCAACTTCCACAACCGAAGAATTTTTTTAAATAAACAGTTACAAAATTGCTGTATTTTAAATTTTAATGAACACATGAGCAACATTATCAACATTGTCGATATCAAAATGAACATGATGTTTAAAAACATGTCTTAATGGAATCTAAAATACATCAGTTGACATTGTTTGCTGACTTTGTTCCAAAAATTCTTCGGATGTTGAAGTTAAGTAGCTCCGCCCCAAATAACGCCTTAAAATGAGTTTCAATAATTTTAATATACATTTTTGTAAATATTTATATGTAGTACCCAACGCAAACTTTCAGCATTTACATAGAATATACGGGCACATATGGGGAATTTTTTACAAGAAAATGGTAATTTTCGGATAACCATAAGATATGATTTTTATTTTTTGAAATTTTTATTTCGCTATTTCACACAGTTTTTATAAACAGAAAATTATACAAAAATTACCAGTTATGCATCTTTGGTATCTATATATCCTCAGTTAATGGCATGAAATTCCGCGCAGCAGTTTGAGAAAATCCGTTTTTTAAAAAATCGAAAAAACATTTTTATCTCATTAAATATCAATATTTATAAGGGGATAATGGGGGAAATATATTGTCAGATATGTAGCCACATCTGGAAAAAAAATCAGGAAATTTGATTGAAAGGCATGTTTCCAATGCTTATCCGGCTATGCCCTTTAACCCGATCAAAAAAACATAACATAGAATTCTGTAACAAAAATGTATGTAGAACAACGGCGGCAATACACTTACCAACCCACTCTGAATTCTATAGTTTACATTACATTCTAATAATCTGAAATTTAACATAAATTAACTCCATCAAAAAAACAGAATATAGATTCTGGTAGAAAAAGTGTATTTAAACAAACTGCGGGAACTTAGTTGCCAACCCAATAGATTGTTGTGGTTGACTAGGAGGAGGTACATAAGATTGCAGAGGTTAAGCATTATAAATACAACCCCTCTTCCAGTGATAAGCATCTTGTATACCTATATTCATACACATTTGACATGATCGACGGGGATAATTTCTCTGAATAAGAGAAGCAGACAATATAGGGCTAATAAATCTAGAATTTGGAGCATTAAAATTGTTCTATGAATGGAAATTTGAATTTGGCATATGAAAATTCTGGTTTGGGCGAACTCAATGCCTAGGGATGTTGAGAATGCCAACTTGGCGATGCTTGCCATTTTCTGTTAGTCGGCATTGTGGCAACCCCCTTTTTATTGTTTTCCGATTTTCTTTTCAATGCAGATGTAAAGTTTGTTTTGAACCGGTCTGACGGTAATAATGGAACTCTCAAATGAGAGTAATAATAATATTAATATACCTATATATTTGTAAATAAAATGTACATAGTTGTTTTTTAAGAAAGAAGTTTAATTTGAACTGTAGAGTGTGTTTACTCATTCAAGTTACGAATTTTATTTACAATATATTAGAACTAAGTTATGAAGACGTTTTTATTCTTCGTGCACTATGAAATAATTTGGATTTACCGAACCTGCAGTCTAATCGACAACGCATCACTTATCTGGCGTCAAAGCTCCAGGATGTCTGGATTTCATCATCGATTGAGGTAAGTACCTCAAATTAAATTATATTGAATAGATATAATTATGAATATATTTATTAACTGAACTGTATTGAATAAATTGAATTCTTTATTTTATGATGGATTTCGAAACATTGAAAAAAAAAAGAGCTACGATTCGTAGTCAAACAACAAAAATATTTGATAAAATAAGGGATTTATTAGATAATACACAAGAATTAGAGCTTGAGAATAGAAAATCACAGCTGGATCTTTTGAAACAGCAATTGAATGACAAAATGAAAACTTTAAAATCATTAAATTCTGAAATTGAACCACTGGTTCCAAGTACTGAATTTGAAAAAGAAATCGAGAAATCGGAATCTTATAATGAGAATATTATTGAATGGAAATATAAAATTTCCAAATTTTTAAATGATAACACAGTTACTCCTGAAACTAAACAAGATTCTTCAGACATTGAAAGTGATAGTAGTAGCAACAATAGTTCTCTACTAAAAAGTCAGAAAATTCTGAATCAAAATTTGATTAAACTTCCTAAACTTAATATATCTAAATATTATGGTGATTCGTGTTTATGGCTCGAATTTTGGAGTCAGTTTTCGAATGCGATTGACAATAATGAACATTTAACTCCGATTGATAAATTTTCCTACTTAAAGTCCCTTTTGGGCGGAAGTGCTGCAAAAACTATAGCAGGCTTTTCGCTGACTAAGGAAAATTATGCTCATGCTATAGAATTATTGAAAAATCGTTTTGGTCGTAATGACCTGGTAATAAATAGTCACATGACTAAACTGCTAAATTTGAAACCAGTACGAAATTCTAGTAACATTAAGGCTTTTAGAGATTTGTATGATGAATGCGAAATTCAAATAAGAAATCTTAATTCTTTAGGTGTTGTATCAGGTTCATATGGGCACTTATTATGTCCGATTCTTCTGAGACTTATTCCATCAGATATTGCACTAGAATTTAATAGAAAACGAATTAAAAACACTGACTGGGATGTTAATGAGCTGATAAATTTCATTAAAGATGAAATTGAATCTCGCGAGACCACTGTCCAATTAAACCATTTTGAAAAAATCCCTGAGAAGCAGGAAAATTATAAAAAATTCATTCCATCAGCTTCTGCCTTAACCACAAATATTAAAAATAACTGCATATTTTGTAATCAAACTGATCACGATACTGAAAAGTGTAAGTCTTTCACCATTCCGGAAATGCGAGAAAAATTAAAAAGGGAAGGAAGGTGCTTTAAATGCTTCCGTAAATTTCACATCGCGAATTTTTGTAAAATTTCGAATGAAAATTGCAAAGTGTGTGGTAAAACATATCATCATACTATACTTTGTAATTCTAATAAAAAAACAGAAGAATCAAAAAATTCAGGTAGCATTATTTCCTCCGTATCTCATTGCAAAGGCAATATAAATAATATCAGTAGAGAAGTAATATTGCAAACAATTCATGTAAAAGTGGAAGCGGGTGAAAATTCAGAAACTGCTCTTTGTTTATTTGACTCTGCTAGTCATCGAACTTTTATTACAGAAAATTTAGTTTCAAAATTAAAACCTGAGGTCATTAGAAAGGAAAAATTAATTGTCTATACTTTCGGTTCGAGGAAATCTGAAGAACGATGTTATGATGTCGTTAAGCTAAAGCTAATTCACTTGACGAATAGAAAACGTAGTATAATAATTGAAGCATTAGTCACACCGCTAATAACTAATTCTTTGATACAAATTCCTCCTCTTCCAATCAAAATTAAGAGAAAACTTTCCAAATTTCGTCTTGACACGTGGGAACATTTGGAAAATAGTGATGTTGATATATTAATAGGAGCTGATTATTTATATCAAATTAATGACAAAACATACCCCATAAATAAATCATTGTTCGTCTGTGAAAATTTATTTGGGCATTCCCTCTGCGGGACAATTGACGTAAATAAAAATAGTGAGAGTAAGCAAGCTGGGGTCTTGTCCACTCAGGTTATGAAACCTATTCAAAATGATTTGAAAACATTGTGGGAGTTAGAAACTTTAGGGATGAACACTGAAGAAAATATTTCTGAATTAGATAAAGAGATAATCGAAAAATTCGAAAACAATTTGCATTTTCTTGAGCACCGATACGAAGCTAAATTGTTATGGAAAGATGATAGAAGAGATTTAGGAAGTAATTATAACAATGCTAGAAACCGATTTATTAACTTAAATCGAAAATTGCTTAAAGATAAGGAATTATTGCAGAAATATAAAGAAATTGTGATTGAACAGGAATTAAATAACATAGTGGAAGCATGTTCTAATAAAACTGTAAATAGCGGTTATTTTATGCCCCACCGACCTGTCTTGCGAGATGATAAACCCACAACTAAAGTTAGAATGGTATTTGATGCTTCCTCAAAAGAAAATAGCAAATCATTAAATGATTGTTTGTACGGTGGCCCAAATTTGAACCCCGATTTATTAGAAATTATTATTAATTTCAGAAAATTCAATACTGCGTTTTGTGCAGATATTGAAAAGGCCTTTCTTCAAATTTCTGTAGCTGAAGAAGACCGAGATTACCTTAAATTTCTTTGGTTCGATAATGACGCAAACAACTTTTTCAAAATTTTAAGATTTAGACGTGTACCATTTGGCGTTACATGCTCACCATTTATTTTGGCTGCCACAATTAAACATCATATAAAGAAATATCGAGATCAACATCCAAATGTTGTATATATGTTAGATAATTCCCTCTATGTCGATGATTTAATTTCCGGATCAGATTTGGATAACGAAGCTTATTATTTATCAGTTACAGCTTCTGAAATTCTTAAAGAAGCTGGGATGAATTTGAGGAAATTAAAAACAAATTCTATTAAACTTAGGGAAATGTGGGAATCTGGTAACTTAGGTATAAGGGAGGAAAACACAGGTAGTATCTTAAAAGTGCTTGGACTGATATGGAATACTGAATCTGATATTTTGATGTTAGATGCGCAGCCCTTTGAAGAATATTACATCGATGATCCCACGAAGCGAACAGTTCTTAAAATGTTACTGAAAATTTATGATCCATTAGGATTTTTGAATCCATTTGTAATACGTATTAAAGCCTTGTTGCAAGAAACATGGCAAAGAGGTTTAGAGTGGGACAATAAATTACCTGAAGATTTGAAATGCGAGTGGAACACTTGGTGTTCAGAAGTTGTACATTTACGCACATTTGAAATAACCCGAAAATATTTTCCTAATATGATAAACATTTCTGAAAATTCACAAATTCACATATTCTGTGATGCTAGTCCCAAAGGGTATGGAGCAGTTGCTTATTTGCGTTCCATTTCATTAACTGGCGAAATTCAAACTAGTTTTGTTTGGAGTAAATGTAGAATAGCCCCCCTCAAGAAGTTAACTATTCCACGGCTGGAATTGATCAGTGCAGTAGTTGCCGCTAGAATGTGGAAATATTTAAAACAAAAATTACATATTTCGAATTTAAATATAAAATTATGGTCGGATTCAGAGATAACTATTTGGTGGATTAGAGGTTCTACTACAAACTGGAAACCCTTTATTTCCAATCGTGTAACCGAAATTCAGTCATTGACAGATCCAAAGGACTGGAATTATTGTCCCGGAAAAGAAAACCCTGCAGATCTGCTTACGCGAGGGGAAAACTTATCGAAGTTAATGGGTAATAATGTATGGTGGTGCGGCCCACCTTGGTTATCACTATCAGAAGATATGTGGCCTTCAAAAAGGGCTATAGAAATGGTTCCCGAAGCTTTTAATGAAATGAAAGCAAAACCAAATTTAACATTATTGTGTAACGAATCAAACTCTATTCCTAAGCCAGTATTTGATATGGCAAAGTTCAGTAGTTTAAATCGCGTGTATAATATTACTGCTTGGATAATGCGTTTTATTCATAATGCCAATTCGAAAAACCTTAAAATTTTAGGACCTTTAACTACCTCAGAAATAGAAATAGCAGAAAAATACTGGATAAAACAAACTCAGGAAACTTCATTTAAAGTTGAAATAGAAGCACTTAAACAAAAAAAAACCACTTAATAAAGATTCTTCTTTGTACAAGCTTAATCCACAATTCGATGAAAATGACTTACTTGTTTTATCCGGAAGACTTCAGTTTTCTGAAGTTACAGAGCAGGAAAAACATCCGTGGATACTTCCTAATAAATCTTATTTTGTAAAATTACTAATTAAGGATGCTCATGAAAGAATGTACCATTTTGGTGTAGCTGTCACTTTAGCTCACCTTCGTGAAAGGTATTTTATATTAAAGGGAAGAAGATTTGTAAAATCCGTCTTAAGATCGTGTATGATATGTCGAAAACTTAATGCTATTCCTGGAAAGGTGGAAATAGCACCTTTACCGAAAGATAGAATCATCAAAACACCAGTTTTTGAAACCTCTGGTGTCGATTATGCTGAACCATCACCTTTAACGCCATCTCATTTTTTAGTTGGTAAACGATTAATGTCCTTACCTTCTTATGGATTACCAGTCTGTACGCAAGAGAAATCCAATAAGATTTTATTGACGAGAAAATATAAATATAAGCAACAAATTACTGACCACTTTTGGAAAAGGTGGAGAA
Source organism: Maratus speciosus (assembly GCA_963932465.1). Taxonomy (NCBI): domain Eukaryota; kingdom Metazoa; phylum Arthropoda; class Arachnida; order Araneae; family Salticidae; genus Maratus; species Maratus speciosus. The sequence goes on from OZ010794.1 coordinate 242,730,560, forward strand.
ACGAATATTTGTTAGAACTTAGATCTGCTTTTCAAGTGAAAAACATAAATTCATCGCCTCAGTTCAAAGTTAACGATATAGTGATAATTCATGATGAAAAGCTCCCAAAACATATGTGGAAGTGTGGTCGTGTTAAAGAACTCATATTTGGTCGTGACTCGAAAATCAGATCATGTGTATTACAGACTGCAAAAGGCGATCTTAAACGACCTGTGCAATTGCTATATAATCTTGAATTGGACTTAGTGGACTAAAAGACACTAAAACTCTTACACTAAAAACAAGAACTATTATCGAACATTTAATTTGTTTTGTTACTCATATTTACCCTTATTATTGTTTAATTTTCATACAATTCATGTGTTTTATTTTTTTCGTAGATTGCAGCATTCTTATTATTTTTGCTTTTATATCTGTAGCTGTATGTAAGTATGTATCTGAAAATTTGTCATGTATGTAAGTATATTCTTATGTTTATTAAATTGTTTAATATAGATGCTGAACTAAGTGTTCAGCCCGGGGCAGGATGTTGAGAATGCCAACTTGGCGATGCTTGCCATTTTCTGTTAGTCGGCATTGTGGCAACCCCCTTTTTATTGTTTTCCGATTTTCTTTTCAATGCAGATGTAAAGTTTGTTTTGAACCGGTCTGACGGTAATAATGGAACTCTCAAATGAGAGTAATAATAATATTAATATACCTATATATTTGTAAATAAAATGTACATAGTTGTTTTTTAAGAAAGAAGTTTAATTTGAACTGTAGAGTGTGTTTACTCATTCAAGTTACGAATTTTATTTACAATATATTAGAACTAAGTTATGAAGACGTTTTTATTCTTCGTGCACTATGAAATAATTTGGATTTACCGAACCTGCAGTCTAATCGACAACGCAACAAGGTACATGATTATACTTCTGGAATGAACTATGATAATATTTTTATATTCTGATCTAAAATTTTGTATATAACATATATGTGCATCGAAGAGCCAAAACATTATGACCATCCCCACATGTTTCATTGAACTCGCTTGGATGACGTGGAAGGCACGTAATCAGATGGGATAGGTATTTAACTACTGCTTGGGAGTATGAGGAATCATTTTTACTCTTACTTCTGCCTGTGATGGGAAAGGTTGCTGATTTAAGCAATTTTGATAGGGGGCAGAATTCGATGACCCGATGGGTCAGAGGGACTATCTCCGAAACTGTTCGACTCGTAGGTTGTTCGCTGCACATCACTGTTAGTACTTATGGAAAGTTCATGGATGACGAAGAAACCATCAGCAGACGCGATGGCGTTGGACGTCGACGTTTTTTCAAAGAAAAAGGACGTCGAAGACTCCCTCACTTTATAATGCAAAATCGGTGACAGACACTGGCTCAGCTGACAGCCTAATACAATACAGGTCCGAAGTAGAATTATTTCAGAACACACAGTTCAGCTGACACTGCTGGATATAAGGGTATTCAGCAAACTCCCCACTCATGTGTCTCTGTTGACCAAGCATCATTGCCATCTACTCCTACACTAGGCCCAGAGACATCGTGACTGGACCATGGATCGTTGGGAGAGAAGTGACTGGTCAGATGAATCACGATTCATTCTTCAACCCGTCGATGTCAAAGTACGCCTTCTTACAGGCGAACTGTTACTCCCCCTTATTCAGCAGGCCACACAAAGACCGGTGTTGGCAATATTAAGCTTTGGGAAAAGTTCTCATGGCTATCTATGGGACCTATGGTTCTGGTATAATAGATCATGAAGGCCGCATACTATCGGAACATCAGTGCGGAACTATTGCACCCTTACAATGTTATCTCTCCTCTAACTGGAAATGTAGTCCAGGAGCAATTCAACGCTCTATGACACAGGGCTCGAACTGTGCTGGGGTGGTTCCAGGAACATAATATTGAATTCCAGTTAAGGTCCTGCTAGTCTAACTGAACGGATCTTAATATGATAGAGTAGATTTAGTGTGTCATGGAACGGCAGCTCAGAGCTAAAAAAAACAACCATGCTGTAATATCCAGGATTTGCGCGACCGCTACTTGAACATCTGGTACAATCTATCACCGGCCATGCACCAAAGAATTGTGGCATCCATGCCGAGGTGGCAAAACGGAGATAATGCGTTATTAGGTAGGTGGTCATAATATTTTGGCTCTTCAGTGTATGTATATTATTATAAAAATTCTGAATAACATATGCAATTAATTTTACTCTATGTTGTGTTGTAAGAAAAACACATCATCCTAATTTTATGATCGATGCTCATACATTTGTTAAAACATGCATTAATATTTGTAAAAGTTTGTAAGATTAAAAGGATTGTTCGTTGAAAGTCAAAATGTACAACTCCCGTTTATTACTGTGACTCTGTAGTTAAATATTCATTCTAAAGCTACTTCATTTTCGCGATAGGCTTATGATGCATGAGCATCAAAACGCACATTGAATAGTTAAGTTTTTGATTCTATTACGCGCTGCAGTATTATTATTCAAATGTGTCACGCAAACAAGCGAAAGGATTATAAAAAGTATTGTAGATGTTTATTTCAAGGAGTTGTTCAAAAAGAATTTTAATTTATTATAATGAAAAAGGGAATAATAAATATTTTGTAGCGATACGATGCTGAATTATAAAAAGTTCTAATATTATGTATCTTGGCAGATCGTAAAATAATAAACATTATGCTTACACTCCTTCTGGATTTTTCCTATTGAAATAACTCATTTCAGGACCATAAAATCAATTTAATACGAGTTTATTTCTATGCGGTAGTTTAAATTCTTTAATGAAAAAAAAATTTCTGGTTAAAATACGTTTGTTTTAACTGTTCCAGTTAACAGCTTTCTGCTTAGATTATGTTTTATTATGAGCTTACAAGGAAAGTCTCCTCAGAATATTTTGAAAAAAAAATGCCAATTAAACTACTTGTGTAATAAAGGATCAGTTAAATTTAGCGTCGGAATTACAGTAGAAAGTCTGTAAAAAAATAAAATATGTTCGAGTATTTAACGGGAAAAGACGAAAGCATCACGCAATTTGGCGAGCAGTACTTTCCCTCGCCAAAAGCAAACGATTTTAATGCACCCGAATATTGCTTGTATAAGAATGCTGGAGTTATTCATTTCGATATGAAATAAGCCGTTGCTTCCATAACAACAAAATTGAATCGACAGAGCTCAATTGGACTTAATTTTGAGATTGGAACAATTTTAACTAATTTAAATTTTGTATTAAAACATAAAATTGGATAATTAACTTTCATTATAAATATATATATATATAGGGTAGATGTGCCAGTAATGGACACCGTTCCAGTAATGTACACTCCTTGATGCTTTTGGTTCATAAAAAAATAACAAAGAAATATACAGCTTTAATTTTTTTTTATTCCCCCTTGCATGTTCTATAAAACAGGTTTATTGTAGACAATTTTAATCAAACCAATCAGGAAGCAGAAAATAATGTTTCAAAGTTTCGCTGTTTTTCAGTGAAAATCTTAATAAAGAGGATAAGATTATGGCTTTGTTTAATTAATTTATATATTATTTATTTTCTTGCAAAATTTTAATGTTTTTGTATGAGTAGCTATATAAAACTTAGAATTTTATATACTAACGGACATTTACAAAATTTCATTGATTTTTAAGACTTTAAGAGAGGGTGTCCATTACCCGGATGATTAATTAGTCATTTTCCAGTAATGGACACCCCATGTAAACATTGCTAAAAATGCAATTTCTGTAATGTTCATAGTGCATAAAATATTTTGACTTAACTGCAAAACTAAATAATCAAATTTAATTTTTATATTATACTTATCAAAATGTAATAACATCAAAACTTTTATAAATAGCTACTTTACCTTGAATATTGTATAATCTGGCAAACCAACCAGGAAGTTGAAAATATTGTTTAAGAGCACAGTCAAAGAGGATAAAAACAATTAAGTTACAGAAGCTATTAAAAATCTATTTTCTGTCTTAACTGTTTACGTATTCATCCCTGGCAAAAAAAAAAAAAAAGATAACAATATTAATGAAAGTTATAGGTAATATTCTTGAAACTAGTAAATATGCAGATCAGTGACCTCAAACATCAGTTCTACAGTTTTATTTTGAAGTTATTTTATTTAGTATTTCAAATATTCAACTCGCAATATCATTTCCTTCATATTTGAAATACTAATTATTATAAATGATGCATCAAGTTGTCTCTGAAGATTGTTAAAACTAGTGAGACAAAACTAAACACTAATATTCTAAATTTTTTTTTAATTACCTTTTAGGGTGTATTCGATAAAACATATTTCCACCCTCAACAGCTCGAAATTTTATGAGAGATTTTCAGACTCATTTTTAAAAGGAAAAACATGAAACTTGCTGAGGTGATTTTTGAAGAGATGTATAAGAGGCCGTTTGATTTTATTTTTCGCTCAATTAATTAGAATTTGATTTTTAGACAATTATTTTCTCAGTATGATAATTTTTTTTTCATTCCCAAATCTCCCGCTTCGGAAAATTCGGTTCAAAACGCCAACACTTGACAGCATTATCTTGCAATATGTTCTGCCTTTATCAAAGACACGACAAGCACGGCATATTATGTAGCTTTTAAATGAGAGAATTGGCCAGTTTGATGCGCTTGAGAGCAAAAATGAATTTAGAAATAAATCTGAAAATAAACAGTTTGGATTGGAATACACCCTTAACACTAGAACCGCCAGAAAAAACGTGCCTGTAACCGCCAAAGCAGTCATTTTGACCGACGTGGATTTCCATACTCAACTATTGTTTACTTGCCAATTTTTACTCTTAATATCGTTTATTACTATTATTACCATCATTGTCCATATAATAATATATATTTCATAATTGTTATTATATATATATATATATATATATATTATTATTAAGTTATAATTCTGTACCTTGGAACAAAAAGGGTCAATGTCCATTTTTCTCAAATGGCAGGAACCCCAATATATGTTTGAGGATTTAACAGGAGTAAGTAACATTGGCCTCGAGAAAATATTTTGTTTTGAATGATCTAATATTGGGAGGACTTTGGCCCTTTTAACAATTACTTTATATCGCATCCTGAATTCATTCGTGCATTTAACTTAAATTTCTCAATTTTGCACAATGGCCGCTTTTGTTCAAAGGTACATTATATTATATACAAAGGTAATTATATTATAATGATACATATATATATATATTATTTATATTTTTTATTTTAAGAATATTTTTAAAGTAAAAAATATTTTTCATGAGAATTCGAAAATGCTAAAAACAAAAATAAACTTAGTGAAAACAAACATTTATATTTATCCCCTGAGCAATACCATATTCAGGGTGGTGAGTGGTCAAGGAAAAAAACGGTCAAAAAAAGATGTTACTACCAGTAAGGAATAATATAAAGTGATTAAAGAAAGCCGATTTCTCTTTAACAAAATACTGGTATTTAACGCCATTTTTCACTGTGTTTTTCACAATTGAAGTTCGTTAGATCCAAAAAATTATAAAATACTTGTAGAGGTCATCATCTAGAACAAGCTTTTATGAAATACAGGAGAGCGACGATTATCCGAACTCCAATTAATCGAACTCTCAATTATCCGAACAGCCAATTTCTCCCAAAAAATATTTTTAACCGAACTTCCTATTATCCGAACAGCCAATTTTACTATTTTTTTTTAAACCGAACTTCCAGTTATTCGAACAGCCTATTTCTCTCAAATTATTTTTTTAATACGAACTTCCAATTATCCAAACACCCTATTAGACCTGCATATCAAATTTTAAATGATAATGAGAATGTGGATGAGATTCAAGATGAAAAAGAAATTTGACGAAAAAGAAATTGAAGAAAATGCAAATGAATGCTCTAAAAATGAACCAGGTCCATCCCATAACGAAGCCTTTGAATCTATGGAAACAGGTATGAAATGGCTCAAACGGCAGAAGAATTCTGATCCTATTCAACTAATGTATTTACGGAGAATTATGGATTGAAAAGAATGCACATGTCTATTTTAAATTGCACAGCATTGAAAAGAATGTCTTCTTTGAAGCAAACAACAATCGAAAGCTTTTTTGCTTAAATTATAATATCTGGAGTTCAGAAAATGAAAAAAAAAATGTTAAAGAAATTAAAAGACAAAAATCAATTTTAAAACATGCCAGCATTAACTAGAGCTGTCTGTCCGAAACGTGGATAAAGTGTGAAGATTATTGTACAGTCAGGAGCATCCCTTAAATTGTCTATCCATTTATCCGAACTTTTGCTTATCCGAACTAGGGTCTGTCCCGACTTGTTCGGATAATCGAAGCTCTACTGTGCGTCCGTGCCATTTGGTGTCGAACTTAGAATTAAAACATATTTATTTTTTTTCCCTTGATAAACTCAACGTAATATCATCTTTGGCAAGAATTTGGCTACTTACAAAGAATTTTTTTCAGATATTATGGCCTGTGGAATTTTATTTTTCGTCCGCGATTGACTGTGCCAACAATGCTTGTTTTTAGTGACTTCGGCTTTCCTCAATGGGCAGTGAAGTAAAGAAGTTATATGTGGTAAAGTAGTAACCTTTGTTAAAGTATGGTTGTATGAAGTATGGACTGTTGCGACATCTACTTGATAAAATGTGCATTAAAATTGACGGCGGTCATTTTGACCGTTTCGGCGGTTCTAGGTATACTATTGCAATACTTCATAAATTTTAGCTGACTGGAAAATTTATCACTGGTATATCATAGATTTTCGAAATATAGGAAAGTCACGGAAACTGAAAGTTATACTCTAAATACAAACGAATTGGTATGGAATGGAAGTTTCGAAACGGTCAAAATGACCGCCCTGGCGGTTTTAATGTTAACCCCTTCCGGCACACTGTGCCCGCGTCGGGATACCTAATTTTAATTCCAAACTTACGAACGGCACCAACAATATTTTAGTAAAATTTTGCTTTTATAATGAACAGTAAAAGTTACATATTTTTAATTTCTAAAAAAGTCGTTTTAAAATTCCGGTGTCAGTCAATCAATTCATCATTTTACAACAAAAATGGTCTGTGCCAGAAAGGGTTAAATAACCCACTGTTTCAATAATTTGATAGCTGTAACTGCCTGATATTTAGTATTTTAAACTATCCATATAAAATAATTAAAACGTCGATCTTATGATAATTACAATAATTGATGCAAACAGTAAATGATTATCACAAGACAAGTATTTTATTAATTACTGGTATCCTAATTGTTAAATTTATTTGAAAATAACTATTTTGTTTCATTAGTACGTATTCATCAAATTCTAGTTCTAAATACAGTCATAAAAACAATTATATTTATTACATTTCATGGTGTGTCCATTACTGGGCTTTTGAGTGCTTTGATATATTTCTGTTACTTAAAATTAAATTTCGATTGATATTGGGAAATGAGACTATAAAAATGGTTAAATATTATTGATAAGTTAATGTAATATAGAAAAAAACTGGAATATAATAATTATAAATAATTATAAAAAAATAATTTTAAAAGAAATTCCTTAAGGGTGACCATTACTGGTACATCTACCCTATATATAACAAAACTATGGTTAAATCAAACTAAAATTGACAAAACTAAAGTTGTATACATTAAATTTATTTAAACAAGTTCAATATGACACATTTTTATCTTAAAGGGTATATGGCATAAAAAAGCATCTTTTGAAATTTTATTCCATTGCAAAAAAGTGATAAATCGCCAAATATCGAAATTTTCATTATTTTTTACGGTCGCTCTATCGAGTTTCCGCCGATTTTTTTATAAGCATATCTATACTCATGAGTATCCTCATAATTTTTTCAGATTTTTCAGAGTATGTCCGAATGGAGACCTTCCTCGTTAGTGCGACATACAGAAAGACTTTGGAATACTTTGTCTTTATGTTTTAATATGAAAAAAATCTTTTATACGACTTCTCTACGCTTTCATTAAATTGAAAATCATATTTGTTTCTTGTATGTCAGGAGCTTACAACCATAGTAGATCAAATCCATTTTGAAAAAAATCACATAATCAGGGCTCCCAAATGGTCCGCCAACTGAATACCTATAAATTTTAACAGAAAATATTATGGTAGGTTTGCGCCAAAGCGATATAAGTAAGCTTCCTATATTAAATGGGAAAGTTAACCACAAGAATAAAGGTGAGGTCGCATCAATCAAGGTCGCACGTCACGTAGCGGACGGGGTTAAACTACAGGAAGATGCCTAACTGTTTTTTACTTCACATCACTAAAATTGTAAAGTTTTTTTTTTTTCAACTTGATTAATAGCTGAAATAAATCTGACAAAGCGAAGAAAATTTCGTGGTGTCAAGTGCATCCGGACGCCCCTCTCGCTACGCCATTATTTTGCCATAAATATGGTAAACAAAATTCAGTTCCACGAGTGACTGTATATTTAGAAAATATGAGCAGATATAAGACATCCTGCCACGAGGCTAACGAGAAAGACAGGCTACCGCGGTAGGTCCGATTCTTCTTTTTTTACAGACCACTGGAGTCACGTGATGCTCTTTTCGCACACTTTCATTGGTGCATTCGAGCCGCACGTCACTCCTGCGGTCTGTAAAAAAAGAAGAATCGGACCCACCGCGGTAGCCTATCTTTTTCGTTAGCCTCGATCCTGCCATATATGACGTCACACTAAAATCCCGTGTATATGGATTATCACTCCGTCCACAAGATGGCCCAACTATGTTAATTCATGCCTGATTCCAGTATTAAGTTTGTACGCTTACTTATATCGCTTTGGTTTGCGCTAGAATTAACTTGCAAACGTGATTTCGGGGCGGTTTGTAAGAAAAATCTAAAAAGAAAAAAAGTTCTAAAAATGTTGATATTCAGTTGGCGTACCAGTTGGGAGCCCTGCATAGTCCATTTAGACCAGGGTTGTCAAACTGTGGCCCGCCGGATACCACTAAAATTTTAAAGAAACAGTCGACAAGTCGAATCACAGCAATTCGACGATTAGATAAGTCAAAGATAGCTGTAAAATGTTAGTGGAATGCGGCGGGCACAGTTTGACAACCCTGATTTAGACGGTGCATAAAATTTGTTTTTTCCACTCCCACAGTAAACGAAGTCTGTAAACAGATGAGATGTATGATAAAGTCTGTGAAAATAGACTTGGTTCACAGTGGGAGATTTATTAAATTTTATAAATTAGATTTTATGCACATTCTAAATGGACTATTTTTTTTCTTCAAAGTGGTCTGGTCTTCTATGGTTGCGAGCCCCTCAATTAACAGTCTGTCCCGAGTTGCAGATTGTTGACTTTTTAAATTCAGATCTGTCACCACTTTTTTAAAATAGTATAATTCGCCTTATTTTTCAGAATTTTTAATCTATTTTTAAAAAGGCTGAAAATTTCTATTTCAAAAAAGCGGTGACAATCAACAATCTGGGGACAAAAAAGTCCCCAATCTGGCAACACTGAGTTTGTGTACGTTTTAACTAGAAATCTTTAAGAGAATGAACTTATACAGGAAAATCTGCTACCAAACGAGTAGGCCACAAAGTCTGCAATTTAACACTAGAACTGCCGGCTATTTTACTCAAGTTTTATAAAAAAGTTCTTTACACCAGAATTTTTATTTAAATTTATTTATTTAATTAGCGTATTACCGTGCTGACTATATTTTACATATCTTATGAAAAAATTCTTGGTTCAAATCGACTATTATAAATTTGGCAGGAGTCAAAATGACCCCTAATGGCCGTTATAGTGTTAAATACTAGCTGCTATCTGACGCACGTATTGTAGTATATTCTTCTTGCATGCTTTCAGAGTACAAATAAAAGATATTTTCAAAATTAAATTCGCACCAACTGAATAAAATTCTTGTAGGATATACCGATCTCGATCAGGTTAAATTTGTCTCCTCTGACGTGCCTTACGACCGATAAGACTAAGGACCCATGTCACGTGGGAAGCGACATAGGGCCGATAACGGTTAAATAGAAATTTTCTATTCAGAAATAAATATGTCACACTCCTTCGATATTCCAAGGAGTAGACTGTACAAAATTGAAATTATGAAATATCTTAAGTTAGGTGCAGTAAATCACTTTATTGGATTTTGAAAGCATTTATTCAAGTTAAAAATCTAATTTAATTCGACAATGGACCTCTTTTAAAATACTAAATATTAGTGTACATTTACTACTAGTGTTGAGTCTTTTGCAATGCTTAGTGTTAGCTCTCTATTATAAGCAATATAAATACGACTTACTAACTAAAATACATTCATTAATGTATTTTAGCCGTGATTAGATAAAACGATTTTACGAGAAAATGATGTATGTATTAATATGCTCCATTTTAACCCTTTCCGGCTCTGGCAATTTTTGTTGTAAAATGATGAAATGATTGACTGACACCGGTATTTAAAAACGGCTTTTTTAGAAATTAAAACGTGTTAATTTGAATGTTCACTGTGAAAGCAAAATTTTATTAAAATATTCTTGGTGTCAATCGTAAGTTTGGAATTAAAATTAGGTATCCCGACCCGGGCACACTGTGCCGGAAAGGGTTAACACGAAAACTACCGACAAATTTACCCAAGTTTCATAAAAGAATATTTTATGCCTGAATTTTTATTTAAAACTGTTTAACTTATTTATTTAAAAATTAATTAATTTCGACAATGGAGCTTTTTTATAATACTAAATGTCAGTGTAAATATACTACTAGTGTTGAGTCTTACACAATGCTTAGCGTTAATTCTCTATTATGAGCAATATATCTGGGTTCATACGATTCCTTGAATTTCCAGATTAAGAAACTCTTCGGTACCAGTATTTTTTTATATAAAATCTCTCCTTAAAAAGCGAAATTTCACGCGTTTAAACTAGATTAATTTTTCTATTAAAAAATTGATATGTTGCCTTGAAAATAACGGTACCCGTACGAACCCAGTATAAATATAACTTACTAACTAAAATGCATTTATTAATGTATTTTTAGCCGCGATTAGGTAAAACGATTTTATGAGAAAATGATGTATGTATTAATATTATCCATTAATATTATAAAAAAACAAGTATGTGAGTAAATTCGACGTCATATCGACAGCGCAAACCTCAAGAACGAATAATGTCTTTCTATCGCAATTCTTTTAAATACTGAACATCACACAAATTTAAATTTTACACTGACACATAGATAAATAATGCAATTTTCAAAAGCAATTACTTTGAAATCACTGTTATCTCAATTCACTGAGTTTTTTTAGATATATCAAAAGTAAGGTACATATATATATTTTTATCTATCTCAAAATGAAAAAGGCAATTGGATTACGGAAGATTAATCCGTTTGAATTTAAATTTTAATGTACACAATTCACCATATGTCTGTTCCCAAGAACTTTCCGTAACTAGATTGCCAAACAGAGTTAAAAATTGACAGTAAATTAATAAAACGGTATTTGAACGCACTTGTAATCGATGTAAAGGAGCTTAAATGCTCAATTTAAAAAAAAAAAAAAAAAAAAAAAAAAAAAAAAAAAAAAAAAAAAAAAAAAACAGTTTTTTAAAAATGGCAAAATTATTCGGGATTAACCACCGGCACGCGGCAAAGATTAAAGTACCAAAAATACGTTTTGGTTTAGTTTATGGATATTCTAAGAAAACATTATGTATGTAAAAAATGTATCCGTGTTTGAATTAAAAACGATTTTCATTTTCATACTGTAGATTGGTAATTATATCGGCCATCTTTAACAGATTGATCGGGTTGAATATCCTGATTTATTTAAATTAATTTATTAAATTAATTTAAATTATTTAAATTATTTAAATTCAATAAAATATTATTGGGGTCTTCGGGACGTAAGTCTTGCCTATGTCCTTTTAATTAGTAGTACTTACGATTTTCGAATAGTAATGTTCGTCTAATATATAAGTAATAACAACAATCCTGCGATTAAGTAATTGAAATTTACTACTTCGAAATAGTGGTAAACGCAAACTTAGAACAGTCTATATACTGGCGGTCGTTCCGCAGTGGAGAAATGTATTTCATATGTGTCCATTTGTAGGGCGAATATGTTTGTTCGAGTAATGAATAAAAAAGTATGCATAATTAAATTCGTTGCTTCAACGGAACTAAAAATTAAATAAATCAATACTATTTATTTGCATAAACTATAACAAGATAAAAACTTTCAGCCTTAGCATAAGAAATAAACTAAAATCACAATATCTACATTTGACGGTATTAAAAACAAGCATGATTTATATTTTAATTTTACACCAAATTTCTATTCCGCAATGAACTGCGTAATTTTCCTTGGATTTACTTTTAAATTATCGTAGTTTTTTTTTTAAACTGCAATGAAACTGAAGTTTTTTTAATAAAAGTTGTTTCATTAATTTTACTTTAATGCATTATTCTGATTAAACCTTAACCCGGGAGAACGCGCGCATACCTGTGTTATGAATCGTTTTTACTTTGTCACCAATAAATACAAAGAATAATCGTCACTTCATTTCATCGGAGAGAATATTGCGATAAAAAATGTTGAAGATTACTTTTAAAAAGATAGTGGAGACAATTGTAAAAACCGTACGCACAACGAGTTTCTCAGGCCCAAAGCGCGTCTTCCCGGGTTAAATGCATAGTTATGCATATCTACACCATTTTTAAATTAACACTTTGCAACCACTATGTTTATATAGAAATATTAATGTTGTAAATTTTACAAAAATATGCTACTAAAACTAAATAAAATAAAAAATCTGTCTAAACATTTCTGGTTTCTTATCATTCATATAACAATACAAAACACAATTCTAAAAGAATAATCCATGTGTTTAAGTGTTAAGTTTTACAAAATAAATGTTTATATAAAATAAGGTATTTAGATTCATACTTATTAAAATATTTACTAATTCGCAATATTTTAGTTATGACAGTAAATTTTACGTGTATTGCAGATGTGCAATACAAGAAAAGGTTTACGTATTATACGAAATATGTATCTCTGAATTTTTTCATTATTTTTCCTGGCTAACAAACCTTTCTGAGTATCATATATCATATTTTCGAAACAAAATAAAAAGTCAGGCATTTAAGTGTTAAAGATTCGTCTATAAAATTAATTTCGCCACATACTTAAATCATTATTTAACATTTATTATTTTTACCAGAAGGAAAGCAGATATTGATAAACAATTTTTTTTCCGCAGTAATTATTCACATTAATATCGCCAGTGAAAGTTGATCACCTAGGATATCCACAAAGTGCGATGCCGGATCTTGAGATATATATATTATATATATATATATATATATATATATATAAGTACTTTGAGCATTTAATTTTCATTCCCATTATTTCAAAAATAAAAATGTAGAATAAATAATAAAAAAAAAGTAATTTAATCTAGCTTCCAATTTAATTTGCAAGCAAATAATAAAATTTGTTAAGATTTAAATCCGACAATTTAAAAATGCTGAAACAGCAACAAAAGTATTTTATTTGAAAAGTAATGTTTAATAAATGCTTTATTGGCAAATGGTATTAAATTAAAGCGCTAATTTTAATTAAAATTTTTAATTCTAAGAATCCAATTCAAGCTAAGTATTTTTTAATTAAAAAGGAAAATGTAAAAATGGTGATGCGTTAGAATACCAAATACTGTAAAATAATTCAGTGAAATTAAAACTGCTTACAAATAAGAATTTCCTATATTAATCTTTTCATTAACGATGTTGTTTTTGTATTATTACTTCTTTAAAGTTGTAATGAGCGTTCCCTAAGGATATACAGTGCACAAATGTTTGTTTTCCTTATAAATTTAAAGCAAATGCAGCTGTTTATTTCATATTGGGATTGAATGATACATTAACATTTTTTCTCTAAATAATTTAAAATGGAATTCGTAGTACATTACTTTTTTTTTTTATCTTTTTTTAATTTTGTATTTTTAGATTCTAAATACATAAGTCCCCAGTGGTAATCATTTTTAATACCAATAATCCCGAGAATATATATGTATATTACTGTGTTTTACAACATTTGAAAAATTACCTTCTGTGTAGGTGTCCTCAAAATATGTAAGAAAAATTCAAAATGTTTTTTTTTCTTTTCAGTAAAACGTGTTAAGTAAAAAGGGTTCGCGTAGAAGCCCTGTATAAAATAAAAACATTGTTAAAATAATTCCCTTTAGTATCTTTAATAACATACTTATCGAACTACATTTTCCGTCAAAGGGAAACATTTAACACATAAAGAATAATATAGCACTAATAACCTAAAGCCCGCGATGCGGTTTGGGGATGCACAAATCATAACCTCATCGAGTTGATGGCTGAAATTCCAGAATTAGTTAAAGCTCAATTTGCATATTAAAATTCTTCTGGTCTACCAAGTTATATCTTGTTGGAATAAACTTCCAAACGCGATTTTAGTGGTTGACTGGTTGGTTTATCTTTTTGTTTTCCTGCTCCCAGTCCTCCATGTTGTCATACCTTTGGGTGCAGGAAAATACAATGGTGAACTTACCGATCAACTACTAAAATTGGGTCTGCAGGTGATGTCCACCAAGGTATGACTTGATAGACCGCTTGAATTTTAATATGAGATCAATTTCTGTCTATTCCTGGAATTTGAGCAGCAAACTCGATCAGGTGATTGTCTGTACGCCGGTCTACGAGTATTTCTATAAATTCTTTTTTAAACTTTTTTTTAACCATAAAAATCGGAAATTTTGCTTAAAAATAGTGACTTTATATGCTTTAGTTATCTTAGTAAAAATGCTTTCGTTAAGTCTGCAGAAACCCGAGAGTGGTGGTAGTGAATGCCGTCAGATCTGCCATTAATCCCATTGTCTCTAGAAAAAAGTATATTTTATTAAAATAATTTATTATGTTTTTAATATTTTTTTTATGTTACAGCAGATGAAATCTTCGATTAAAATAAATCATTTTACTTATAATTTGTTTATTTCGCATAAAGAAAGAACAGATGAGGAAAAAATGGAATTAATGAGGCATTTGTATTTTTTCGTGTAGTTGCTTGGATCCCAAAGCGGTCGAATATAATTTAATGATAAGTTTACGTATTTTTTTTTTAGTTGATGAATTGAAATACGTAATGAACCATGGGACTATTAATAAAGAGGAACTGGCATATCCTTAAAATTGCGAAACTTTATCTGTAACCGCTTTCGCAGTGGTGGATTACTGCCGGGCAAACTGTCACCAGAAAATTTAAATAGAAAATTTCGCCTTATTTAAATGTCTTATTGATGAAACATTACAGTCATAAACAATGGCAAAAAGGGGATATCCATTTTTAATGTAGGAAATTTACTTCGGCATATTCATCCATGACTTTGGTGTACTCTCAGCAGTATTCAGGCCGTGCGTTTACGCCATACTGTGACAACGCAAACAACCTCCTGTGATGTGAGTGTCAGTGAGATAGATTGAAATAGCCAGGCAAACTTATATTAGTAAAAAAAATAGAAATTGTACCATATATTTCAAAGAAAATTTTCATCAATAATGCGTTTAAATAACACGAACTTTTCTATTCAAATTTACACATGGAAGTTTGCCCTAGGGTAATGAGAAACTGTTGAACCGATTTAAAAAACAACAGCCATCTTGCGACAACCTCCTCATATACTTCATCTGCACGTTATAGACAATACACTATATGGCTCCTCCCCTTTATTCATAACTCCGTTTAATGAACTGTTGCACCTGTTACTGTTTTCGTAAGCTCTTTAATGAATTGCAATTGTTTTTTCAAATTATTTATGTTTTATGCATGAAAGCGAAATGGTTTCCGAAACCACGTTGCAGGGATAAATGGGCTTTTTGAACGGATTTTTATATGCTCTGCATTTGAATTTTGGGCAGCCGTAACAGATGAACGTCTCATTTTAGTTCAGGATTTTAAATGCTTGTTTCAAACTTCATGACCGTTTGTATTTTGGCCTAAACTGTGGTCAAACATCAAGAGATCTATCAAGCCCAAGACAAGTTTATTCCGCGAGATGACTTTCCTTTTTCTCTTCAGAAATTATGATGTAACTGGATTAAATAAAAACTAAATTCTTCATGCTAGGCACTCAATTTTTTACAGCATCTCTGGTATTTCTGAATTTGTTAGTAAAATGTGAAAGATTTTAAGACTTTAAATTTTTTCGCTTGAGAGTGAATTTTTGATGAAACGGAAAATTTGTATTCTCCATGACATGGAAATTACAATATCATTCAATAATACTGTTAAAAATACAGTAATCCATGTTATACTGTTAAAAGTACCGAAGAATATCTGTGATAACAACAAGTAATTTTTACAGCTAACATTTTTTTTTTTCATTTTTATCAAATATATTTTGGCCAAAGCCCTTCTAAGGGAATCTAAATTTGGAATCCAGTGATTTTTTAGATAACCCATGTAATGAATGAGGTCATTTCCAACATAAATATATGGACTTCATCAATGTATTCCAAATGTGGTTCGCGAAAAGGCGCTATTTTAAAAGATTAATCGCTGCGTTATTTAACTCCAGAAATTCAGCAATCATACAAGACGAATAGTATATTCATAAATTGCTGTAAAAACTGAGTCGTAGATGAACGAAACTGGGCTGTATAAGTATTTCTAAAATTTGCAGAAAAAAAAATCATCAAGTGTCTTATGTTCAGATTTCAAAGATCCATATATAATTATCCGTAAATATAAAATAACTACATACAACTGAATAGATGTTAAATGAAAAAAAAAATGTATATGTTTTCTACTCCAATGTTCCGTCAAAAAATAAAAAGGATAAAAATGACCAGAAGCAATTTTCTTTTCGTGCAACATAGTGCCAAGTGCCAAAAGCGTAGTAGACTCAAGTCATCAATGTTAATAGTACAGTAGTGTGAATATCAAGTGTGTAGAAAGGTGAAGTTATCAAAGTCAAGTCACCAAGTGTATAAAATGAAGCTATGTGATTAAATTAATAAATAAATACATGGGATCTCTTTATAATTTTAAGAGTGATTTTATCCAATGAACATAGATGGGCATTTCCACGAGCACTTGTCGTGTAAGTCACATACAATTATTTTGGCTACCAGTATTTTAGAACGGAAAAATGTTACTTATTTTATGGGAGGTATCTCATTAATTGAAATAGGCGAAGCAAACTTTTATAAAATAACGGTGGCCAATAAGCATAGTATGTGACTTACACGACAAGTGCTCGTGGAATTACCCAGATAACAGTGTCAAAAAGGTATTTACTATTTAAAAAATTAACTTTGGCACCAAATTTAATATGTAGTAGACTTGACAAAATAAACCACATATAACTATATAAAAATAGGGGAGACTAGGGTCGGTTGACCATACGGGAGGCTTGACCCACCCATCAATTTTTATATTTAAAAGAATTTCAGAGTTTTACCAATAGGTGTCAAACCAAAGCTACTGGAATGATCAAACAATTGTCTTCGTTTCATAGAGATAATCGAAATAGGTGTGGAAAAATCAATTGTGAGTTTTTTCAACCTGAAAGTTGTGTTTTTTAGAAATATTTTGTAAGCTTTTTCAGATAAATTATTTCATAGAAATTTAAGTACGTAGATTTACAGTAATGCAGAAATATTGAACTTTCATCACAGGTATAAAAATTGTACAGTAAGTTAGGCTTAACATAACAATGTGCTATTCTTTAGAAAAGGTCTATGCAGAGAGGCTTGACCCAGTCTATGTGATGAAGGGTTGACCAGATGCTCAAGTCACTCTTAATTAAGTGGTTTTGGAAATATTTTTATTATACACTGTGCATAATGAAAAGTTAATGGTTATATATATAAAAGAATGTCAATTTATTCTTTAAAGCTATACTAAAATGGTATGATGGAAAAAGATGTTTAAAACTGACTAAAGAAAGATGTAAAAAATTGCTAGATATCGGGAAAGTTGATAGGAACTTTCTTTCCATTTAAATAGTACTTACAATAGGTATATAGAAACAGTGGGAAAGTCTAGAAAGTATGAAAGAAGCAGTCTTAACCCTTTTAGGGGCGGTGATATATGTTTATAAAACCACTTAATTTTAATTCCGAAACGTCACAATGACACCAGAATTTTACTGAAATCTTTTCCATTTAATATTTATGTGAAAAATAGCCGTTTTCTTATTTCCAAATAAATTTGTCAGTAAATTCCGGTGCCAGTCATTTATTTTAACATTTTAGTATTGAAAGTACTTTGTGCTTGTTTTTTAAGTGCTCATGCGGCTGCAAAAGAACATAGCATCAATCGAAAAACTTTAGGAAGGTATGTAGACAAATTTCTCCAGGGTGAATGCTGTGAGATGAAGCGAAACTATGTGACAACTAGATTTATTAGGTCGAGTGCCACAAAAAGTAGGACAAGGAGACAAAAAAAAAAGCGGGACAGTGGCTCCTAAATCCGGACATAATAACACGAAACACTATGAAAACGGAACCTGTCTTTAACAGAATACTGCCTTAAATGTTAAAATTTAATTTTCCATGCTGTACAATTATACCTGCTCAGACAAAGTCCTGTGTAAAACAAACTTTTCCTCCTCTGACATTCGATTGCGTCTCAACATGTTTGTTTAAGCATCATATTTAAAAAAGTATTTTTTTTTATTATAATTAAAGCATGTAGCATAAAGTTATTTTGCTTTTTTAAAACTGATTTTATTTCTCTTCACAAATATTGCAATATAAAACAAAGTGGGTCATGCCTCCCGTATGGTGGGTCAACCCTCCCATATGTAGGGAGACTTGACCCATTATTTTTTCATGATTAAAATCAATAATTTATCAAATTTCTTATATGTTACACATGTGTTGCAATTTTATTTTGATAACTGATTGTATAACGAATAAAATGATATATAAATCTTTAATTTACGTTCAATATTTAAAAAAAAATCATTTTGGAAAAAGTGGGTCAACCCTCCCTAGTCTCTCCTATACATAAGAATTAACCCTTTATCTACTGCAATTTTTTTCATATAATATTTTTTTTTCAGTTATTGCAATGGAAATTAAAGGATAAACATTAAAAAAATACTCACCCGAGATAAATTTATTTATTTAGAGGTAATTAATTAAAGTGGTAGTTTAAAGAACCGTCAGTACACAATGACTAAAATATTGTAAGAGAAAAACCACAATGTATTTCAAATGGCACCAGAAAATACTTTCGATTTAATAAGTATGTGAAATATAGGCCTTTTTCTTATTTACAAATAAATCTTATGGCAAATTCCAGTGCCAACCATTTATTTCAACATTTTAGAATTGAAAATACTTTGTCCTGAAAGGGTTAAAAAAACTATTTTCTTTTTTGGGGTTTCGATCTTGTTAGCAGACATTTAGTTATGCGACGTCTATATTCCAGGACAACATGTTCTCTCGCATCGCCACATATTCAATATATGAATTTACATATGCCATTTCTAGCATAGCAAAAACGAACCGGTGCACAACTTTCTAAATTACTTATCAAAAATAAAAATGAAACAGAAAAGAAATACCAGGGAAATCATTACTACACTACATTTTAGTAATTACATTTTAAAGCAGATGAAAACGATGGATAACTACACAGACGACAACCTATTGCCTCAGTCAGGAAATTAGATGAAAACTTGCCCCTGGCACAACTAACCGCGTTCTCTCCTACCACCGAGTAATTCAATTGTTAAATCAAGTACATACACCGTTCACCTAAAATAAAAAGTGAAACTGTATTCTAAAATCATAATGAAAACATAAAAAAAATCCAGCACTTATCTTATATCCTTTACTGTGTTTGCAGCAATAAAAAGACGAGCGTGACAATCTGTACAAAATAACTGCACAAAACCCAACGACTGTTTCAAAGATAGCCTCCTTCCTCGCTAAAATAACAAACCTAGAACTACTGCTGCCATGTATCCAGATAAAGTGGAGTTAAAAGAGTGTTTTTGCAAAATACCATTAGAATATTAGTAGTATTCACTATTGGATGAAAGTTCAAATTTAGTGGTACTTATAAGTACCGTCAGTAGATAAAGGGATAAAATAGCACCCCTCTTTTGTTCATGTATTAAACGGAATTGAAAGTATAGCTATAGTTAAAATTCTTTTGTTTTACTGTCATACTTGGCAACTTTCCACTGAACTTCCGTAAATTTTGAGTTACTTTATTCTAGGTTACACTTGTTTCTATCCGGAAAATAGCTTCGATATATCACTAGCTATTTAATTTTCCGTTTCTACGTGGAACGTGTTTCATATCATTTCTTTATTTTTTTAATTCTGAACGTGAAACGTAATAACCTGGTATAAATTAACTCACATTTTATGGAAGTTAAGTCAGAAGTTGGCAAGTATGTACTGTTCGTCTAATAATAATTTTAACAAGAGATGGTTGACAAAAACACTTTATTCACACTTCCATCAAATGAGCGCCAATTTGTGACCGATTTTATACAGGAAATCAAAAAGTAATGTGGCAGAATATAAGTAGTAAAAGTTGTGGCAATGTAGTGGAGCATTAGTGGCACAGAAGTAACGTCTGCAGTTTCGAAACGAGAGTTACAGACCTTAATAAAAATTAAGCCAGATGTGGAATGCCACAGCACTGCCGCATCTGGTTGAATTTTTATTGGGGGATTCCAAATTCTCACCACCAAGTTTAAATAGAAATTATTGTTTTATAAGAGGATAAACAGTCCACAAATAATAGAAAAAAATTGCTATTCAAAATATTCCAATGGGAATTCAAACTTTACTGAGAAGTCGGTCGATTAATGATGAAGTCACACTCGTGCACTCTAACCTTGAATATTTAGATGGCAGTACCTGAGATCATGCATTATATATTTCCAATGTGTTTAATTTAATAAATTTTACTGTTTAATTTGTGCGGTGCGTGTCTTTATTTATTTTCTTATCCCGGGTCGATGAATAAATGTGTTGATTTAATTAATTTAATATTGTTTTATTGATATTAGAAAAGAAGTGAGAATTCAAATCCCCATCACTAGGATAATTTTCAGATTTTATCTCTAAGCCAATTAAAGACTGTTCTATGTGTTTTTAGATCTTTAATATTTTCTGAAGCAACGTACCAAAACGACGGAGAATTTTATCGGAAATTCAATTAAAAGGGGGAAATATTTGAAGAACGGTTTTATGAGATGAATGTGTTAAATCAATTATTCCTGTCATCCGAACTAGAACAAATGAATAAAATAAACGATAGGAAACCCAAACTCCGGAATAATTTAGTTGCGTTGAATATTTAATTTTTATCTGGTTAGGAATTTAAAGAATAAATAATATAAAAAAAAAACGCATTAAGTGGTTAACTAAAATATCATAATCAGATTTGATATTAATGTTGGATAAAAATACATAAAAGTGGTATTTCTTGCGTTTTTATTAACCCCTTGGGGACGAGCGACTGGTATAAGTGCCGCGTAAAGTGCTCAAAATCTGTGATTATTTTCACCAGTAAATTTTTATTGTAAATTGTGCCTTATTTAATCCGAGCATTTTCTCGATTTAATTAGGCAAAAATTTTTGTTTTGAAAAACCTGTGATAACAGATTAAAAATTCTGTAAAAGACGTTCATACTGAAGGTGTTAAAACTTTTATAAGATGTTAAAAAATAGTATACTTATAGAATTAATAATACATCCATAGCTCTATTTTAATGTTAAAAGTAATTATGTTTTATTAAAGTGAGGATAGGAATTTAATATTTCATATTAAAAAAGTGCAAGGAACGGAATTTTGTCACGCTATTTGGAGCTTTTTCTTTAAATTTAAAATCGTGATTTAAAAAAAAAGACACTTCTTTAGAAATAACATGACGTACATAAATACTTGAATACCGCCGGAGCGAACTTCCACCAATAAAAATTTATGGAAATTGTTTCATTTCATATGAGAGAATTTTTGTATGAATAAGGCTTATTAATAAGTCGACTTTTTCTATTGATATTTAGTGCTGGAAATTTCCGCCGAGTGTAATTGGCCACTTTATAGATTTACCATTTCGAAATGTTTTAAAAATTACCAAACCAAATTAAATATCTAAAATTACATCTTACAAAACATCTAACTTAAAAAATTGACTGATGTGCTAACCCCTGATACTTGAAAATTCGCTATCACATTTCCAAAAATAAGCGGCAATACTATATGCCCGTCAGCAGAATTCTAAAGAAAATCCGTGCAGAAGTTCTTGAGATATGACTATCACTAAAATCGTGTAAATCCTACAAAATGCACAGTGCAGCTCCGCTTGTCCAGTGATTTACACTAAATCCTAATCAGCAACAATTTATGTCAACGTCTAACTGAATCTGAAGTTTGGTGAAAATTTGTGCATTCGTTTTTGAGATAGATCTTATGCGAAAATCGTTAAAAAATCCAGCATACCAGCGCCACCTATTGGACGATTAACACCAAAACCTTATCAGCAACAACCCGTTCCAACATCTAACTGCATTTGAAGTTTGATGAAAATCCGTGCATTCGTTATTAAGATAGATTTTATGCGGAAATCATGAAAAATCCTACATACCAGCGCCACCTATTGGGAGATTAACACCAAACCTTATCAGCAACAACATGTGTCAATTTCTAACTGCATTTGAAGTATAATGAACATTCGTACATTTGATCTTGAAATAGAGCTATTTCAGAAATCGTGAAATATGCACATATTGAGCTATTTAACCCTCCGAGCGTCTTGCAAAAGGGTAAAATTGTAATGTTGTTTTCTTTGCATTTTGTTTTAACCCCTTCGGGACGAGCGTCTTTTACAGAATTTTTAATCTTTAGTCACCGGATTTTTAGAACAGAAATTTTTGCCTAATTGAATCGGGAAAATGCTCGGATTAAATATCGGATTTAAAGGCGACATTTACAATACAATTTTACTGATTCTGAGCAACTTAAGCGGCACTAATGCCGGTCGCTCGTCCGCAAGGGGTTAAATGCTAGGAAAATATGATTCTTTCAACATTATAAAAAAACTCAATTACAAATATGAATGTAATCCTTGAGAGTATTAATCATTCTTCAATGTATTTAAAATTCATTAAATCTATAGAATTATATTATCTTAAATGTTGCTTCTATTACTGTGAAACCTGGAGCTTATTGATCGGAATATTACGCCGCCCCAAACACTTAGAGGGTTAAACCAAAACGTAATCAGCTCTAACTTATATCAAATAATAACAGAATCTGCAGTTTGCGGGGAAATCCGTGCCCTATTTCTTGAGATAGAACTGTTGCAGAAATCGTGAAAAACGCAGCGCAGCAGAGCCACCTGTACGGCGATTTACACCAAAAACTAATCAGCACCAATTTATATTAGCGACAAACTGAATACAAATTTTTATTTTCTGTGCATTAATTCTTGAGATAGAAAGCGCACAAAATTTGTGTTAAATACAGACAGACAGAAAGAGACACACAGACTCGCATGCAGACATTATGTAAAAACATGATTTTTCGGATCTTTGACACCTAAAACGTGTAAATACGCCGAAAACCAGAAGTCGAAAATTTTCGCGAATCCAATATTTTCTTCTTGTAAAGATAGAAGGAAGTAAAAATTAAAATCTTATGTGTATACTGACATTTATCTTTATCATTATTCATATTTTCATTTGAGAACTTGTGGGATTTTAATCTGTAATCATTACTGGTATTTTTTTTTTGTTTAAATTTGAAATTCCTTGTGTTATTAATTATTTAGCTGATATTAAGAGTTTTGTACTTTCAAGTATCACATATTTTTTTTAACTTAAAAAACATATGATGTATAAAATGATTCTATACTTTTAATGAAGTTAAGAAGAAGTATTTAAATGCAGGGCAGCCACAAACGGCCGTTTTTTCAATCGATTTCGGACCACTTTTTCTAATCAAAAATCTTGGTGCGAACAGAATAAAAAATAGTCACCTGTGGCAGCCCTGCAATGCAATAATAATGTAAAATTTATTTCAATGGCAAATTTAAAAAGCCTTATTTTTAATTATGAAAAAAGAGTTAAACACTAGAACCGCCGTAGTGGTCATTTTGACCGGTAAAAATTGAAAATATTTCATTTCGAACCAGATTTTTCTTTTCTAAAATAAATTAAATAAATATGTCAAATAGTATTAAATAAAAAGTCTGGCATAAAATATTTTTATAACATTTGACTAAAATTTCCGGCGGTTCTAGTGTTAAATGGAAAGAAGTAAGAGAAAAATAAAGTTTAATAATCAAATAAGAGTATTAAAAAGATGTATATTTTTCAAATTTTGCTTTGTTTTCGCAGACATTTTTGTTTCAGTTGTATACATATATTAGCGACAGCAGTTCATTTCAGATTAAATAGAGATATTTGTAGAATGTTTATTAATAATATTTAATGCATAATGATTCCAGTAAATATATCCTGTTTTATTTCTCTTTAACGTATATCAGGTTTTTGACAACATTTTCTAAATCTGTTTATGAATCATAATTATTATGGAAATATTAGTAAGAATATTTTCCTTAAATTCAATTAAATAAACTATTAAATACCGAAATAATCCTTTTGGTAGTTTCTTTAAAATTTCATCAATTCGGAACCAATGGATTTCCATTGCTGCCAAATATCCCGGATTACTGTTACCCCTTTATTTTCCCAAAGGAAAATGCCTTCCACCGGGCAGACACACACAGTTGAGCGCTTTTAACCCTTTCAGGGGTAAAGTACTTATGATTCTAAATTGTTAAAATGATTGAATAACGCCGTTTTTTTTTTTTTTTTTTTTTTTTTTTTTTTTTTTTTTTTTATGGGTACATTTTATAAAGAAAAAATTAATTTCTAAATTCTGGTGGCAATGTGACATTTGGGAATTAAAATTAAGTGGTATCAGGGTTCGTACGCTTACGGGATTTATTTCAGGAGAAATATCACTATTTGTTTATAGAAAAGTAAATCTGGTTACACGCGCCAAACTTCGCCTTATTTAAGAAGAGATTTTTCCATAAGGAAATACTGGTACCGATGAATTTCCTGGTCGTGAAATTTCAGGATAAGTACGACCCCTGGTGGTATATACAATATACCTATGCCCTTCAAGGTGATAAACAATTTTCTTATATTTTGAAAATTAATAAAATATAAAAATATATCGTGATATTTCAAATGAAATTACTTACGTTTTCCATAAAATCGATTTTTTCATTAATCTAGGAATTTTATGTTCTCGGGCACAATAACAAAAGATTTAACGAAATATTTACAAATGGATACATTTCTGTGTAATCACCGTCATAAAATACTTGCTGCGTTTGTTTCCTGGAATATGAAATTTTAAAAATGATATTTGAAAAATAATTGAAAATTTTAACATTTCCGTGACGATGAGCCTTTTGCGATTTTATCTTTAATCCAGTAAAAAAAGACTGTGCTATGTCATTTAAGTTTTCGAATATTTTGAAAACAATGTGGAAAATTAACGAAATATTCATCGGGAATTAAGCTAAACTGGGAAATATTTATATGATTCTTTTATCAAATGAATGTATTTAATTAATGCTGACTGTCATACGAACAGGAATAACTGATTAAAGTGAATGATAACAAACCCAATATGTGGATTGTTTTAATTATGATACATATTTAATTTTTTGTTGCTAACCATTGCAAAAGTAATTATTATTTTAAAATATCTGCATTAATTGTTTGATTAAATTATCCATAATTTCGTTTTGGAAATAAGGTTGGTTCAAATATCTTTGCAAACTACTTTTATTATGCTTTTATTAAAACTAAATGCGAATAATAATTTTTACACTCTGTATTTCCTAAACAATTTTGGTACTTGAATTATTACTGAAATTAAATTTAATACATAATACATTAAAAAAGATATGTTATTCCACAATCTCTTTTTAGGTGCGTTCGTAATTATATAAATACGTAGCACCTATAGTCGTCGTTCAGTCCGTCTGTTTGTCTCTCCGTCTGTCTGTCTGTCCGCATATAACATAGCAAAAACTACCCAACCGAATGGTCTGAAATTTTAAATATATGATTGTTGCAATATTTTGTCGAGCCATTTAAAATTTTATGAAAATCGGATGTATACTTTAATTACAGGGACAGTCAAAAGTTTTTCTTTACATTACGGCCAATGTGAAAAATTATTGCAAGTGAATTTTAATGATGTTACAGCCTTCCGAATGGTCTGTAATTTTAAATATATAATTGTTGCAAAATTTTGTCTAGCTATTTCCAATTTTATGAAAATCGGATGTATACTTTAATGACAGGTACAGTCAAATTTTTTCTTTACATTACGGCCAATGTGAAAAATTATTGCAAGTGCATTTTAATGATGATATAGCCTTCCGAGTGGTCTGTAATTTTAAATATATAATTGTTTCAAAATTTTGTCGAGCCATTTCCAATTATATGAAACGCGGATGTATAGTTTAATGACAGGGACAATCAAGAGTTTCCTTACATTACGGCCAATGGGAAAAAATTATTTCAAGTGCATTTTAATGATGTTCCAGACTATTCACTTATGAAGCGCAAAACAATATACATTCAGTATAATATGGGGTGCAAAAAATAATTATAAAACTAGTTATAGTACGAACGCACCTCATTTGCCACGTTTGACGAGATATTTCCAACTTGTTAAAAATAACGATGATTCATATATCATTAAAATTATCTTTATAATGTTTTTATTAAAACTGATAGATATAAGAATTTAATAATTCATTCTTGAAAATTGTTTAAAAAACATAAAAGATGAGTAAATTACGATTCACGATGTAAAAATTGCACCTATTGCACGGTGTAAAAATTGAAAATGTGCAACTTTTAAAAGTTTAAAAAAATACTGTAAAAGCAAAATTTAATCGTCTGGTATTTACAACGCACCGCGCCCTGAATACTAGGCCTGAGCGCTAACACAAAAATGGCGGCTGCCGAAGGCGGATTTTTTTTAACGTCGATACGGTCCCTCAAATGTCGACACCAGGATTTTATAAAAGATTTCTCTGACTTGTTTAATCTCAGAGAATTAAAGCAGAAAAAACTTAAAAAAAATATTGGTAGGAATATTTAAGGGACCGTACACAAGCTGAAAAAAATCCGCCCTCGGCAGCCGCCATTTTTGTGTCAGCGCACAGGCCTAGTATTCAGGGGGCGGTGTACAACGTTAAAATTACGTCAGAGTCACACCCGAATACTTTTGTCTTTGATTAATACACATACAGGGTAGAGGGTAGATATGTTAAAAATGATATTGGGAAAATAATTGAAAAATGTATCTCTTCCGTGACTACGAGCCTTTTGCGATTTTATCTTTAATCCAGTAAAAAAGTAATGTCATTTAAGTTTTCGAATATTTTGCAAAACAATGTGGAAAAATAACGAAATGTTCATCGGAAATTAAGCTAAACTGGGAAATATTTATATGATTCTTTTATCAAATGAATATATTTAATTAATGCTGACTGTCATGCGAACAGGAATAAATGACTAAAATGAATCATAACAAACCCAATCTGTGGATTGTTTCAGTTGTGATACATATTTTTTTTTGTTGTTTTTGTTGTTTCTAACCATTGCAAAAGTAATTACTGTTTGAAAAAATCGGCATTAATAGTTTGATTAAATCATCTACAATCTCGTTTTTGTAATTACGTTGGTTCAAATATATTTAAAAACTATTTCTATTTTGTTTTTATTATACTAAGTGCGAATAACAACATTCTTATATTCTATATTTACATTCTATATTTTGAAAACATTTTTGATTCTGGTATGATTGTTAAAAGTATAATTAGTGCATAATATAGTAATAAAGAATCTCGTTTTTTTAATTAGGTTGGACCTAGTATCTATAAAGTACTTTTATAATATGATATTTCTATTAAAACTAAATGGGAATAAGAATTTCTGCATACTATATTTATAAAAGATTTTGGGTACTAATATGAATATTAAAAATATTTTTAGCACATAATATATAAAAATATGTTAATGAACAATCATGTTTTGTAATTAGGTTAATTCAAATACCTATACAAATATTTTTATCATCTTTAAAAAAAAAAATAACTGCGAATATATATATTTTTTTAGATTGTATATATATAACATACTTTGGTGCAGCTATGATTATTAAAAAGGTATTTATGAAATAATATGTAAAAAAAAATATATTAATCCAGAATCTCGTTTTTGTAATTCATGAATAAGATTAAAAATTAAGTTTAGGATGATTTTATTAAATCTAACTGCGAATAAGAATTTTTAGATTCTACATTTATAAAACAATTTTGGTACCTGTATGGTTATTAAAAAAACATTTTTAATAAAATAAAAAAATAAATCCAGACGAAATTGTAAAACTTATATGTGCACTGAACACAATAACTGTAGAAGATTTAATATCACTGTTCCAGGCTTTTTTTGAATTATTCTTAATTTTGGCATTTTTAAATTAGAGCTCATGTTAAGAAGTGTGCATGTATATAACATTTTTGATAATTCATCAATCTTTACGTAGTTGCAAAAAAGCAATTACTTATCGTAAAAAAAAAAATACTTTAATATTAGTTTCATATAATTGATATTTCCTGTTGAGAAAATTTTTAGTGTGTATGTCGAAATAACAGAAAGCATTATAATAACTATTTTTAGAAAAATAATAAAAGATATTTAATGATGATTTTGTACTGCATTCGTTACTGATAGTACTATTTTCACCTCTGAATTTTAAATTATGCTTATCTTCAATTGGCATCACCTTACAATAAGAAAATTATTTGTGTTTTTACAGTATGACTAAACCACAGGTCTTGACTTCCGCGGGGGCAAACTTCCACCATTAAAAACTAATAGATAAGTTTACCTTAACACTAGAACAGCCAGCAATTTTACTGAAGTTTTTTAAAAAGTATTTCACACCAGAATTTTTATTTCAAACTATTTAATTTTTTTTAATTACACTAGATTAATATTAACACAATTATTCCAATTGGTAAACAAATCATATTAGATGTAAATTTCCCACTGGGCAATCAGCCAACTGAAGCCTGGCTTCAGCCAGGGGGTCCCGGGTTCGAATCCTGGTCCGGACATTTTTCGCCCAGTTGGAAATTTACATCTAATATTTTTTTAATCTCGTTTTTTTAATTAGGTTGGACCTAGTATCTATAAAGTACTTTTATAATATGATATTTCTATTAAAACTAAATGGGAATAAGAATTTCTGCATACTATATTTATAAAAGATTTTTGGTACTAATATGAATATTAAAAATATTTTTAGCACATAATATATAAAAATATGTTAATGAACAATCATGTTTTGTAATTAGGTTAATTCAAATACCTATACAAATATTTTTATCATCTTTAAAAAAAAATAACTGCGAATATATATATTTTTTTAGATTGTATATATATAACATACTTTGGTGCAGCTATGATTATTAAAAAAGTATTTATGAAATAATATATAAAAAAAAATATATTAATCCAGAATCTCGTTTTTGTAATTCATGAATAAGATTAAAAATTACGTTTAGGATGATTTTATTAAATCTAACTGCGAATAAGAATTTTTAGATTCTACATTTATAAAACAATTTTGGTACCTGTATGGTTATTAAAAAAACATTTTTAATAAAATAAAAAAATAAATCCAGACGAAATTGTAAAACTTATATGTGCACTGAACACAATAATTGTAGAAGATTTAATATCACTGTTCCAGGCTTTTTTTGAATTATTCTTAATTTTGGCATTTTTAAATTAGAGCTCATGTTAAGAAGTGTGCATGTATATAACATTTTTGATAATTCATCAATCTTTACGTAGTTGCAAAAAAGCAATTACTTATCGTAAAAAAAAAAAAAAAAAAATACTTTAATATTAGTTTCATATAATTGATATTTCCTGTTGAGAAAATTTTTAGTGTGTATGTCGAAATAACAGAAAGCATTATAATAACTATTTTTAGAAAAATAATAAAAGATATTTAATGATGATTTTGTACTGCATTCGTTACTGATAGTACTATTTTCACCTCTGAATTTTAAATTATGCTTATCTTCAATTGGCATCACCTTACAATAAGAAAATTATTTGTGTTTTTACAGTATGACTAAACCACAGGTCTTGACTTCCGCGGGGGCAAACTTCCACCATTAAAAACTAATAGATAAGTTTACCTTAACACTAGAACAGCCAGCAATTTTACTGAAGTTTTATAAAAAGTATTTCACACCAGAATTTTTATTTCAAACTATTTAATTTTTTTTAATTACACTAGATTAATATTAACACAATTATTCCAATTGGTAAACAAATCATATTAGATGTAAATTTCCAACTGGGCAATCAGCCAACTGAAGCCTGGCTTCAGCCAGGGGGTCCCGGGTTCGAATCCTGGTCCGGACATTTTTCGCCCAGTTGGAAATTTACATCTAATATTTTTTTAATTAGCCTATTTTTGTGCTGCATACATTTAGCACGTCTTATGAAAAATATCCTCGTTCATATCGACTATTATCAATTTGACAGCGGTGAAAATGACCCCTAATGGCGATTCTCATGTTAATTAAGTGAGAAATTCTGCACGAATAAGGCGTTTAAATGGGAGACATTCAAATTTACTGGTTGAAGTTTGAACCCACTATAATTAGCCCTGAAAATTTTGAAGTTTCACCATTTTAAGTATGTGATAATTCCTCTCTATTCACATACATGCCAACTTTCGATTTAACATCCAAAATATGTGAGTTAATTTAAAGCAGTTGAAGCACGTTTCCAACCTGATTTTTTTTTTTTTTTTTTTTTAAAGAAATAACATCAAACAAGTTCCACATGGAAACGGGTACTTAAATACTAATGATGTATCTAAAATATTTTCTGATTAGAAACCTGTTTAACCTTGTTTAAATTAACTCACATTTTTCGGAAGTTAAGTCGGATGGTGGCTAGTGTGCATTCATAGTTCCATGATGTTAATTTCATTTATTTTTGTTGCATAGTGTATATAGAATTTTATGGATTTTTTAATAAAATTGTAAGAACATTTTTGAGTGCAATATAATTATAGTAACTTCCAAAGGTAAGATCTCAAGTACATTTCCGTTTAACCCTTTATCTACTGACGGTACTTTTAAGTACCACTCAATTTTTTACTTTCATCCCATAGTGAATATTACTAATATTCTAATGGTACTTTGCAAAAACACTCTTTTAACTTCACTTTATACGGCTTCATGGCAGCAGTAGATCTAGTTTTTTTATTTTAACGAGGAAGGAGGCTATCTTTGAAAGAGTCGATGTGTTTTGTGCCGACATGCTGTACAGTTTGTCACACTCGTCTTTTTATTGCTGCAAACACAGTAAAGGATATAAGATAAGTGTTGGATTTTTTAATGTGTTCATTATGATCTTAGAATACGATTTGACTAGCTATTTTAGGTGAACGGTGTGTGTATTTGATTTAACAGTTGAATCACTGGGTGGTACTTATAAGTACTTTCAGTACACTGGGTGTTTGGGAAAAACTTCTTGTTTACTTTTCGTCTGTGTAGTTATCCATCGTTTACATCTGCTTTAAAATGCAATTACTAAAATGTAGTGTAGTAATAAGTTTCCTAGTATTTCTTTTCAGTTT
Source organism: Maratus speciosus (assembly GCA_963932465.1). Lineage (NCBI taxonomy): Eukaryota > Metazoa > Arthropoda > Arachnida > Araneae > Salticidae > Maratus > Maratus speciosus. The sequence continues at coordinate 242,762,336 of OZ010794.1, forward strand.
CATTATTATTTTTTTTATAGCAAATCGAAAAAGTTGTGGTACCGGCTCGTTTTTGCTATGCTGGAAATGGTATATGTAAATTCATGTATTGCATATGTGGAGATGCGAGAGAACATGATGTCCCTGGAATATAGACGTCGCATAACTAAAGAACTGCTAAAAAGATCGAAACCAAAAAAATAGTTTTTTAACCCTTTCAGTGGAAAAGCATTTAAGTGAGTAAGCATTAAGTAAGTGATTGGCACGGGAATTTGCCAAAACAGTTTTTTGTAAATGAGAAAAGGGCTATATTTCTCTTACCTATTAAATCGAAAATATTTTACCATAATTCTTGTGCCACTTGAAATACCTTGTGGGTTTTCTATTACGATACTTTAGTCATAGTGTACTAACCGTAGTTTAAATTACCACTTTAATTAATTACCTCTAAGGAATTAAATTTCTTACGGGTGAGTATTTTTTTTATATCTATCCTGTAATTTTCATTTTAGTAACTGGAAAAAAAATTACATGTAAAAAATTGCAGTTGATGATAATGCAGTAGATAAAGGGTTAATGATGGAAATTGCTGAATGGGAATTTTCTAGTGTGTCATGAGTTTAATTAAATTAACTTTTTTTTTAATACCAGGTAGTATACATACAAATCTATAGATAATATACAGGGCAGCAAAAAAAGATTCGGATATTTACCCGATTATTGGTGGTAATTGAAAAAATTAGTTTTTCGAATGCGTTATACATATTATAATTGTTATTTAGACATCAATTTTCGCCTTAACCCTTAATTGCATGGTGACGTAAATTCCCATCACCTTTTTATTTAATTTTTAATACATAAATGAAGTTCTTAAAACCACTATATATATATATAGAAATATTAATCCTCTAAAAATTACAAAAGTATGCTACTAAACAAACTTAAAAATCTATCTTAAGATTCCTGGTGTATAATCCTTAATATATATTTAAAAAAAAAAAAAAAAAAAAAAAAAAAACTATTCTAAAAGAATAATTCTTGCATTTAAGTGTTAATGGACGGTAAAGTTTTGTTACTACACTTGTAATGTGTTGGAAAGTGTTTCATAATTTACGCTGGACGCATACTTTTTCGTTATTGTTTTAATAAAGTTGTAAGAACATTTTTGAATACAATATAATCATCGCAAAATGCAAAGGTAAATTATTTATACATTTGGATGCGTGTGTTCTTCAAATAAAGTTTATTGAATTCCGAGAAGGACCGTTAACATAAATATTAAATGCGCAGTTCTACATATACATGTAAATTTAAGCTATTATAGCACTCAACAAATTAACTTTTATATTAATATTTATTAACCCAGCCATATAATAAAACAAGAATATTACATTAAATATTTAAAAAGTACAATCTTGTAATTCTTTTTTTCCCAGAACATTAGTAATATTTTGTTTACATTTTTTCAAAGACACATATCCTTTTATGTTAGTCTCTAAATTAAAGACGTTAATATATATTCATGTCGCATATTGTTGTTTTGAATTATTTATAGCTGTCGTGGTGCTTGTTTCAAAATATTTAAATGAATGCTGGAATGAAATATTAATCGCTAATGTACATTTGATTTACTAGACATACGCAGGTAAATTATAAATTATCTTTATTCTAATTTTGTTATATATTTTGTATACTAATTTTGAAATAATATACAATATTAGGTCTAGTTTATTCTCCATCCGAAAAATTTCCTCTTCGGAAAAATTTATACCAGATGTTTCAAAAGTTCATTGCAAAAGTAAAACGGGATAAAAAAAAAGATCTATAGGTCTGAGAGAAATGCGGTTTGCAGATAAATTTTCAGCGTGGTACGGGATTTTGTATGACACCAACAAAAAAATTGTTCAAAATTTCGATAACAGAGGGCGCTACTGTAGATAAGTCCATAGTAATTATTTCCATGTAGTTATTCTATATTGCTCACAGAACGCAAGATTTGGCTACAAGAAGGTGTACATACATTATTCTATAATGTTTTTGCATCCAAATTTTGCGTTGTGTGAGCAATATGTACTTATTCCATGGAATTATCTACAGTAACGCCCTCTATTTTCAAAAAATGAACTAATTTGTTTGTTGTGTCAAACAAAATACCGTACAATGCTGAATATTTATCTGCAAACCGTATGTCTCTCCGACCCACAAATCTTTTTTATCGCGTTTTCTTCTGCATCGAACTTATGAAACTCCCGCAATTTTAGTCATTTTATTTTAACAGAATCTCTAAAAAATACTTTACTATGTCTTTCAAAACAATTTAAAATATCTTTTTTACTTTAGTTTTTTTTTTTCTCTGAAATATTGAAAAATGTTTTGAATAGTGGCTTATTTCCAGCAAAGTTTATTTTCGAATAATTTAATACTTTTTTCAAAATGCAAATCAAAAAGCTTTAAATTGGAATACGTAATCTTCTGCTCCTATTTTGGAAAAAAAATATGAAAACATTAACCCAATTAAGACTGATGTTGTGTTTTCGAAACATTTTGTTTGCGATTTTTTTTGTTTCTATTGGGATTTTTTTCGACAAATTTATTAACACATATTGTATATATGACTTTTATATTTAAGGGAGAAAATTTTGATTGAGTCGAGTTGTACAAAGTTAGAAAGTTATAGTACGGAATATTTTGCAAATTTGTTTTGAAAAACTTTGGATTATGATCATAGATGTATTATACAGATTGAAAAAAAAAAATCAGCATTTCAAGATACAGATATTGTATAAATTAAACTATTTTATGTGTAATATTTGTGCATGCCGCTACACAGTAAATTCTGCAAAGATTCTCATGTGGGAAAAATGTAGTTGATTTGTACTTGTCGCAACATACCATATCATACAAAAAATTATAATATTGCTTTTTTTCTATTAAATAGCCCTTAATATGTATAAAATAAAATTTTATTTCATTTGCGTCACGTGTAAGTACTTAATGGGTTAATCAATTTTTTTTTAATTCATTGTCCAAAAGTCTGAAATTGAAAGAAAAAAGAAAAGGAAATAAATTAAGCAATTTTAATTCCATGTAACTACTGAGAATTATTGTTAATATATACAGTAGTCATTTAAGATATGCTTTCTTCTAAATTAAATCATGGTCGTTGGTAAAGCATAGATGTATAACCGAAATTTTACAAATCTCTTTACTAAAGTACCAATGCAGTAATAATAGAAATAATCAGTTTTATCAAAGCGTTACTTTTATTACAATGTATTTTAAATGAAACAGTTAAATCACAATAAATAGTTATATGGGGGGGGGGGAGGCTTTTTATTCCCAAACGGCGCAGTGGTGCATTCACAAATCAACTAAAATTTAATCTTTAAAAAATAAATTCCGTTCCATGCAACCACTGTATTTTATGAAAAAATTTTTATGCAATTGTCAGCCATTAAATATAGTTAAGAACTTTTCTTTAAAATTTGTGGTTTCAAATCCTCAGTAAACGTATTTCATAAATAAAAAATTCGTCTAGTAACAACCTTGGTCAAAAGTATTAGGCACACTGACTTTTAATGCATTTCTAGTTTTTAAGGTAAAGAAATAAAAGCCTTATTGTTTTATAATTTTTATATTAACGCAAAATTACAAAAAAAAAAAAAAAAAAAAAAAAAAAAAAAAAAAAAATCAAGATTTAGTGGATCCATCTTTGGCTTTAATAATAGCAACAATCCTTTGAGGCAAACTGCGTAAAAGGTTTGCGCATTTTGATGCTATGCTGCGTTATCTGATCTTACGTTTTAACCCCTTAATTCTCGCTCCCGTGATATTCACGGACTGTGTCTTTTATTCAGATTGTTTATTCCCACCAGTATTATAAAATAGGGTAATTGGCTGTAATATGGTGTATTTTACCTGTTATTAAATAAGTTGAATGTTTCTCTCTTTTTTAAAAAGCGGTGCTAATAAGCAATTTGAATTTTTAAAACGTAAGTTAATGCGACCGTTAAGGGGTTAATATGTCCTAAACGTGCTCGATTGGATTGAGATCTAAAGACTGCGGGCCAGTCCAACAGTACAATTTTACTCTCTTTAAACCATCGCCTTATAGTGGCTGATTTATGACAAAGAGCATTGTCTTGTTGGAACTTCACGGCATGTAAATTGGTATCACCAAAAATGCGCCTTAACCCTTTCAGGGGCAAGGTACTTGTATTCATAAAATATTGAAATAACTTTATGACACCAGTATTTAAAAGAGAATTTATTTGTAAACAAGTAAAAGCATATTTTCGCGTATTTATCAAAGGTAAAATTTTCATTATAAAATTCCGGTGCCAATGTGTTAATTAGGGATTTAAATTATGTGATGCCGTTACGGCCCTTCAAGAGGTTAACCCATTCGGGACGAGCGTCTTTTACAGAATTTTTAATCTTCAATTACCAGTTTTTTAAAACATAAATTTTTGCGTAATTAAATCGGGAAAAAGCTCGGATTAAATAAGGCTAAATTTACAATAAAATTTTACTGGTGAGAATAATCCCCGATTCTGAGCATCTTACCCGGCACGAATACCGGTCGCTCGCCCCCAAGGGGTTAATAAATGCATCAGTACAGTTTGCAGCACATTAATGTATTTCTGGCTGTTCATGCGGCTTTCGCAAACGAACATTTCACCAACTCCATCAGCAGCCTTTCAGCCCCAGATCAAAATGCTGCCGCCTCCGTGTTCTACTGTAGACACCATGCAATCTGGATTACATTCTTCGCCGATACGTCGCCTGACGAATCTCACAGTAGCAAGTGTTCCAAATACCTAAAAATATAATAAAAATGACACATCATAAAATATTCACATTTTAAATACAAATGCCAACTCTGACTGAATGATGGTCATTTCCCATTACAACAAAGGGTTACAATGCTTACGTCACCATTAGATTCATCGGATCACAGAACATTTAACCAATCCTCTTCCATAAAATGCTGATGTAAAAGTGCCCACTCTAAGTGATTCCTCTTGTTGTTTTCTAAAAGTCAGGGCTTTCTTCCTAGCTTTGCACTCTTTAACACAGCATTTGCCAGTCTTCTTCTTGCCGTTAGAGCACTGCGATTATAGTCTCTGCAATGCTTTCTGGCAGAGTCTCAATGAGCTCAGAAGAAGTTTTTTTTGCGATTCTCGACAGACTCTCGTATTAGTTTTCTGACATAGCATTTCATTGTCACAAGTTTTCTGCCCGTTCTTGTTTTTTACATGAGGCCGAGTCTCCGCCAACCTTTTAATAGCAATTGCACTGCACATCGAGAACATTTCACCAACTTGCTTATCTCTACTTGAGATTTGCCTTGTTGTGCAAGACTTGAATTCTCACACTTTCTTCGATAGACTGCTAACTTTTTAAAGCATTTTAGAATTAAATGATGTAAAATTCGCCACTAGATAACATACGAAAGTTACTTTGCGCTGCGAATGTTAAATAAAGACTGGCAAAGCATTCGAAGTATTTCTTTTTTCAAAAAATTACATTTCCTTTGTTTTAGTCACAGGATGTCGCCAGTAGTTCCAAAGGGGTTATATGTTTTGATTAATGTTTGACAACACCGCTTATGCCTTTGTATAAAGCATTTGTCATTGTTTCAAATATTTTTTTACGATTCAAGTGTTTTTAGTGGGTGCCTAATACTTTTGGCTAAGGCTGTATAGGGTTAATAGTAGTGATGGGCAGAATCAATTATTTTACCATTGAATGAATCATTCGGGCATTTTCAAAAAAGTAAGTTGGAACCCTTTTTTTATATACTTTTATATACCAGAAAGTTTGTAAACAGAAAAGAAGAAAAAGCATAGATACCAGCTTTCGTAATGTTTCACATTTTATAAATTACTTTTTAATTGTGCTTATTATCCTATTTTTGTTGAATTTTAAAAGTTAATACTTAACCCTTTCAGGGGCAAGGTACTTGTATTCGCAAAATATTCAAATAATTTACTGACACCAGTATTAACAAGAGATTTTATTTGTAAACAAGTAAAAGTAAATTTCCGCGTACTTAATAAAGATGACATTTTCATCATAAAATTCCGGTGCCAATGTGGCAATTTGGGATTAAAATTATATGATGCCGTTCCGGCATCAGCGCCCTTCAAAGGGTTAACGGATCCGATAAGCAACTTCTCTGCCGCGTACGAAATTTAAGATAGCATTCTAAGCTCCGCCTCTTTTGCCCAGTCATTACATGTACAGCTTTATCATCCAGTGCTCATTTCTCCCCCTGATTTCGAAGCGTGTGATAATCCGTTCCTGGTATCTACGCGAAGACCTTTTCAAGGCTGTTACCGTTCGTAAAGCAATAATCTTGGGAGGTGTGGAAACTATGCCGCTTAACTAGCCACCGCCTATAAAATTATCCTCAGTTGTTGCAAACCTAGTGTGCAAAGTGTCTTTTTCAAGACCATGGTCTGCGCACATTTGAGGGAGAATCCGATGTTAATAGGTACTGGGCAACGGAATTGCTTCAAGTAACCAGACGTCCACCTGAGTGGATCCTAATTAAAGGTTCGCCGACACTTAGGCCTAGGGTACCCTTTTTCATTTTTGTTGCTAACTTCCCTTACCTTCGAATTTTCTTTTACTTCTTACTTTATAAAAAAAAAATATTAAAAACCTACAAATATATATATATATATAAATATATATAAATATATATATAAAATATATTTTGTAAAAATATATATATATAAATACAAAAATATATTTTTTTATTTTAATACTATACTTAAACTTCATTTTAGACATTTCTTTTCATGAGCTCCCTTCCCTTGCATTTCTGTTAAACTTTTACTAGTACTCCAATTAACATTCCAATTTTTCTAACAGATAACTTCCATCATCTTAGGTGTCGGGGATGTGGGACAAGAGTACCAGACTCCTCGTGTAAACTGTCTTCGAAACTCTTATTGTTTTTAATGAATTATCTTGAGAAATTACGAAGATAAAAAAAAAAATAAAATCAAAACACTGTACTAAAACTAGAGCCGTGAAGGAATTTTCAATTTGTTATTAACCCTCCGTCTACCAGACGGGTCCATTGGACCCGACAGGTACATACAAAATATTCATTCAAACCAGAAATTTCTTTAAAATAAACTAAGTATATGAACCAGACAAAAATAAGGTAAATAAATAAGTTAAATAGTTTTAAATAAAAATTCTGGTGTAGAACGTTTTATTAAAACTTGAATAAAATTCCCAGTAGATCTAGGGTTAATTTAAAAGCATAAAAACATGCATGCAATTTTTTAAAAGAATCTATAAACTTATAAAGTTGTTAGTTAATATACCACGAGATCTTTTTAACGCACACGCGTTCATTGTCAAGGAGAAAGGTGATTGACTGGAATAGACGAAAACGTACGTAAAAACAAGATAAAATACTACGCGTGTGCAAGCGAAGGACTATGTATTGCTTGAAAGATTTTTATCGACTAAAATTCCTTTTTTTTTTTTTTTTTTTTTTTTTTTGTCATGTGCCGCGTGTATCATTTCAGCCCTTAAATCATACCAATGAGCTTTGCTCTCCTATGTACAATGATAAAGATACATTTTTTATAGCTGACGATGTTACATAAAGCATCTGAAGATGCATAACGATGATTACATCTGATGATTACATAACGCATCTTTATGATAAATTTAAACTACTGAACATACGCGGGAGTTTTTATATATTACAATCAAAAGTCAGTGTAATCTTCTTTCAGATATGATTGCAAGAGTAACAGCAATACGAAATCGAATTACCGTGAGAGACGTTAAGTTCTAAGGGGCCGGCGTAGCCGGCCCTGAGCAGTCTCTCTTGGGCTACCTAATCCTAACCCCTTCAAGGGCGGTGGTATGTTTATGAAACAACTTAATTTTAATTCCCAAATGTCACACTGGGATCAGAAATTTTTAGGTTTATTGTGAATAAAATATAGCTCTATCTGATTAAAAAAATAAATTCGTTTTTAAATTACGGTGTCAGTCACTAATTTCAACATTTTAGCAATGAAATTGCTTTGCCCCTGAAAGGGTTAAAAAATAGTCTCATCTGGCAGCCCTCGGATGTGCTGTAAAATCATTACGAAACCCCAGTTTTGACAGATTGGTGACTTTTTGTCCCAGATTTTTGATTGACACCGATAGAAACATTGGGCAAATTTAAAAATGGGTTAACAATTCTGAAAAGTAAGGCGAATTATACCGTCTTATAAAAGGGGTGGCAGTCAAATAATCTGAATTAAAAGTGTCCCCATTCTAGCAACACCGTTAAAACCTTTGATAGTTTTTCCCGTGCATCATGCGTGCAAGTAGATGTTTTCGTTAAGTTACTTAGAGCTTTTGGATTCCACTGATTTTTAATTCTTATTTAATGAAAGGAATTTTTTCGATTGAATAAAACTAAAAGTTTAGTTCAGAAAAAGATATGTTTGACCCATATTTTTAGTTTATGTTTATTGAATAAATAATTAAACAAATAAATAACAAGTACCATAAAAATTTGAATTGCGGTAGGTTACGTTTTATGCTACTTTATTAACAAAATTTGCACCAGATATTTGGTATTAAATTTCATTTCTATCTCTTAGCTGAAATAAAAAACTTTTAAAATTCATTTTCCTTACTTACAAATAAAATTTTCGAAATTCTGGTGCGACGGGAACATACAGAAGCAAAATTATTTGCCCTGGGAGGGTTAATTGGTTAATATTATTAAAATATATTGTTCTGGTATATAGCTTTAACCTCTTAACGCTCGAATTAAATTACGGTTGAATAATTCAAATTGCTTATTTGCACCACTTTTATGAAAAAGAAATATTCACCTTATTTAATGACAGTAAAAACGATACTAAAATATAGTCAATTTCACTATTTTATAAAACTGGTGGGAATCAAACAATTTGAGTAAAAGACACAGCCCGTGAATATGACGGGAGCGATAATTAAGGGGTTAACCCCTTGAGGGGCAAGCAATTGCGTTTGAGTAATGCTGAATTTCCCACCGGAAAATTAGAAAAATTTTATTTCAAAATAAGGAAAAGCAATTTTACGACTTTTTTCCACGAAAGTTAGAGAAGTAAAATTTCATAAAAATTTTCTGATGCAAAACTTCATTAATCGTAGGTGGGATAAAATTTATCCCACCGCCCCTCAAGGGGTTAATAAGGTATAGTCTTACTCCAAGAACATTTATCGTAGTTGTGGTCTTACATCAGTAACAGTTATCACGATCATTTTTTAGTAACTACATAGCTGCCAACTTGTACGGATTTTTCTTACCACTAAAATTTAATGGAAAATTTTGACTTATTTAAACATAAAATCTGCTTGAATTTCGGTGATTCAATTAGTTAAAGTTCACTATAAAATTTTAGTGGTATGAAAAATCTGTACGAGTTAGCAGCTATGTAACTATATTTATTTTTACATACACAAGGAAAAAAATGTTTGTGTGGGAAAGCGGGATATAAACGACAACATTGCAAATACAGAAAGATGATAAGTAAAAATAGTTTTATGTTTCTTAGGTGTTAGTTTATACAAACAGACACATTACAATTTGCTTTATACTGCGCATGATAGAGAAATGCGTCAAAATGTGTAGAACGTTACTCAACCTATTGAGCACGTCACGAACGAAAACAGCGAACGACTTCCAGCTACCATCAGTGTTTGCTGCATGGATGATTTTTTATTTAGAAGAATCGAATTCTCACCAGAAAATTTTGAAGGGCAACTTTTTAAAATTTATTTATGGAATATCTATCTTTTATAAACCAAAAATTAGCTATTGAAACTTACTGGTGAGAATTCCTAATGCCTAAATAAATAAATTAGCCAGAAAACACCCAAATGAAAAACGATATAACGATTCGATATAGTATCTAGAGGTACCACGATTCAAAATTCTTCTTATAACTTCCAAATGCATTTTTTCATAAAAATCAACTTATCTCTTTCAGGGGCGGTGATGCCGTCACGGCATTACATAATTTTAATCCCTATTTGCCACATTGGCACCAGTTGTATTGAATGAAAACTTCACTTTTATTAAATAGGAGAAAATATAGCTTTACTTTTTTACAAATAAATTTTCTTGCAAATACTGCTGTTACTTAATTATTTCAACAGTTTACACACACAGATGCCTAGTAAAATTTAATAAAATTTTTCTGGTGCAAATCTTCATTAATCGTTGCTGGGATAAAACATATCCCACCGACCCTCAGGGGGTTCATACGCTTATTAATTAGTAAAAAAAATTACATTTTGTTTAAGTTTGAGAAATTCTCTAAATCATAATAAATAAAGTAATTACTAGGTTTAACTATTCATATATTCCACTAAAAAAAGCTTTCATTTCTATTGTTCAAACAAAAGATTAACTTTAATACACGCACTCTAAAATATTCATTTAGAAATAAGCTATCATAGCTGGCAGTACATCATGTTCTATATTAATATTTAATAAATGTGTAACTGCAAACAATAAATAATACATTATACATTTGAATAGTTAAACATATGTCTTTACATTCCATGTTGTAGAATCAAATACATACATTATATTATTAATAGCTATTATACAGTTGGACCTCTATTTAACAAACCTCTATTTTGCGAACTTTTCCTCGGAACCAGCAACATTTTGCAAATTTATTCGTAAAATAACCTCCAAATAGCGAAATGTATTCTCTATTTAACGAACTTTTTCTTCTGATACAACCCCCCCCCCCCCTTATTTCTCAAAATATTTCCGGACACTTCAAACTTATCCTTTGTTTTACACATTTTATAATGCTGAATAAACTTGAACTAGTTTTACCAGGTGTCTAGCTAAACGAGAGCAGTAAAATCCCTGTCATTCTTTGCATTTCATCCAGGAAATGCAAACTTTCAATATCCCCCTTTCACACTTAAAAAGGCTGCCTGTAGTAAATAAGTTTCTGTAATTAAATTTAACGACGCATGTAGTAATACAATGCTTAAAATTACTTGTTATAATAAATACGATAATGCCATTAAAATTCATTAATTTTAATGAAAATATTTTCTTAAAATTGAAAATACAGTATATTTCCGGACAATATTTTTAAAAATTCTTGTTGTCCTAACAGATTTCTTTTTGATTGGTAAAATGAATGATAATAAAAACATATGATTTACAAAAGAAGTGTGATTAGTTAAGTTTTTTAATAATGTTTAGTGTTTATGAGTTAAAAATCGGGTTTGTGTAGTTTAAAGTTTTTAAAAAGGTTCATCTCTATTTAACGAATTTTCCACATAACGAACTTTTTTTCGGGATTTAGCGACTTCGTTAAATAGAGGTCCGACTGTAAATAGATTTTTGTAGTCACATTTTAATTAATTTATTTCAAAAATGGAGGTTCCTGTGTATTCGGTAATTAATGAGAACAAGAAGAAATATCGTTATGTTAAATATCAGACAGCTTATCTTCATTTTCACCTATTGTTTTTTAAAGTAAACAAATGAAAAGCAGAAAGTGCCTATTTTTACAATATTATATTCTGAATAATTTAACACTATTTTTGTAAATGCAATAGGTAATAATATCGAATAAACAATCCGATAACTATATTTCTTAAAACAATATAGTATTTGTTTAGTACATTGAGAAATTTATTATTTCTGATGAAATTATATTCTGAATTTAGTTTACTTTCAATCATATTTCGTTTTGCATTTATTTAGTGACATATTTAGAAATCTAAATATAAAACAAACTTTTTTTTTTTTTTTTTTTTTACTCGCGAAGTAATTTTACAATTTTTAAAACAAATTAGTTTTACTACAATTATTTTGATTTCCTCCATTTAAAATCCTCAAAAAATTCTTATTAATTTGCATTTATTGAATTTATTACTTTTCAACCTCAGAATATTTTCTTAATATTTTAATCCAAATATAAATATCTATATTTGAATTTTATTTATTAGAATATTCTGTGGTGGCAACTTTGTTCTGTGTATCTGAACAATGGCGCCATGAACAAAGCGGGTAACATATAGTGTATTGGCTACCAGTTTTCAGTAAAATATATGAAGATATAATAAGAAAATAGCGGGTTGTACTCGCTTACATGAAATAAACAGTGTATGATAATGGAGCTATTCATAAAGAGAACGAGACATATAGTGTATTCTCTAGCAGTTGCGAGTGAAATAACTGAGGTGGTTGTCAGAAAATACGTAGCTGCTGCTTTTTTTTAAATCGGATACACTGTTTTTGATTACCGCCAATGAAAGCTTCCATCAGTAAAACTGAACAGAAAAAAATCGTCTTATTTAACCCCCTTACGAATGGGAATTTTTTCTCTCTCTCTCTCTCTCTCACACAAATATGGTACAAAATTCAGTTTATTTTTACTGGTGTGCGTTTGCCCAGGTTTTTTGCACAAAATACGTTTATAGTCTTACGCAGGGATGCCACAGGCGACTATTTTTAATTCTATCTCGCACCGTTTTTTTAAAAACAAAAAATTCTCACTTGCACTTTGACAACATCTGCAAGAGTAATATACTACAAAATTAATTTACTAAATACTTACTAATTACTTATTTACTTAAAATTAAAAGTCCGGTGTGCCACAGTTGGTCAACCTGATATAGGGTTTTTTGGTTATTTTTAATATATAGTTAATACTTTAACAACTTATAAGTTAACAGATATAGGTGTTTATGAAAGAGTCACCTGCAGGACACTTTATCAGTTTTTCATGTTCGCCCTTTGATTTTATCGTATCACTGTACCTTCAGTATTTCGTTTTTCGAAAACCATCTATAGGTAATATTGCTCTCGCTTATCTGGTGCGGCATTCCATTTCGTATATTTAAAAACAACATCAGTTGGTAATATTGCTCTCGCTTACCTGATGCTGCATTCTATTTCGTATATATATATATATATATATATATATATATATATATATATATATATATATATATATATATATATATAAACAAAAAAAAAAACATTGTAGGTAATATTGCTTTCGCTTATCTGATGCTGCATTCCATTTCATATATTTAAAAAAAAACATCTGTAGGTAATATTGCTCTCGCTTATCTGATGCTGCATTCCATTTCGTATATTTAAAAAAAAAATGTAGGTAATATTGCTCTCGCTTATCTGATGCTGCATTCCATTTCGTATATTTAAAAAAGAAACATTCGTAACGAAAAAAAAAAAAATACGAATTATAGCAACATTTCAAAACAAGTATGAAATGTATTACATTCCTAAATGTGTGCAGATTGTAACGTGATTTTGTTTCTACATTTGCATTAAAATTTTGTAAAATTGTTTCCAATAAGTTGTCGAACATCTTTTATTGATGATATATCACTGTATGATCAGTAGAAATGGCAATAAATATATTCCGGTATGTTGAGTATCGCATTTTTAGAATTATGAACTAAACCAAAAACATTTCTGTACTTTATATTGTCATGATTAATCTGCTAAATTATTAAATGAATTTTAATTTTAATAAGATAAACTAAACTACACTAAACTAAAAAAAAAAAAAAAAAAAAAAAAAAAAACTATTTCTCTTTCTTTTACTGAAGATACAACCAAACTGTCATATTTTGTGGTTAACCCTCGTTAGAATAATGTAGTTTTGAATAAAGACGAGGAAACATATAGTGTAGAGCAGGTGAGGCCAACTGTGGCGCGCTGAACACCACTAAAATTTTCTAGTAATTAATTCCTTATCTAATCATCAAATCTCTGCGATTCCACAAGTCGACTAATTCTTTAAAAATTACTGGTGTCCGGCGTGCCACAGTCAGCCACCCTTGGTCTAAAGTCTAAAAGTTGCGAGTAAAGTAACTGAGGAGGTTATGAGAAGACGAACGCTGAATTTTACATCGGATAATCAGTTTCTGATTATCACCGTAGCAAACTTCCAACAGTAAATTTTGACTAGAACATTTCGCCTTGTTTTAGCGGCTTAATCATGCAGAACTTCTCTCACAAGTATGATAAAAATTTCGATTCGTTTTTACTGATGAATGCAAGGCTACCAAACACGACTATGTTTATATTCTGTTCGCACGAGTATTTTTTAATATAAATTTTGAAGTACATTTCTCTTGCTGAAAAGTGCTGAACATTAGAACAGCGTTGAGGGGTTACCTACCTTCTATCAGCTTAACACCCAGTCTGAAGATTTAATTTCTTACTAATTAATCATCCATTGGGAAAAAGTAAAGGTGTATTAATAAATTGACTTAATAAAATAGTCCAATCTTGAACGCCAGATTCACCTTTGTTTATTATATAAAAACGTGGAAACATTTAAAATGCTTCATTTAAAACAAATTACTATATAGGTGTGATAAAAAATATACAAATGTTTTCTAAAATTAAAAACACTAGATCTTAAAATGATAAAAAGATAAAAATTGTTGTAATGACGTATTATCATACCAAATTCCGCGTATCTGGTTTAATTTACTTAATATTACTGGAGAGTTCGGTCTCTCGGAGGATTGAGCTTTCTCTACCTTCCCCCTCCTTCATTTTAATGGATACGACCACCTGCGGGCTTCCTGAAGTGAGTTTCCGGTCAATCTGTAGCAGTGAATATCGAGCGTCGAGTGTTTTTATCAGTCAATTCTCTTCTCCTTTACAAAGGCTTAAGGTTAGCCGAAAGCGCTCGGAGTAGCTTTTTATCATTTTAACATCTAGTGTTTTTAATTTTAGAAAACATTTGTATATTTTTTATCACACCTATGTAGTAATGTGTTTTAAATGAAGCATTTTAAATGTTTCCACGTTTTTATATAGTAAAGGTGTAGTTGTTAAAAACAACATAATAGTTAATAAAAAATATTAAGGATAGAATCTAAAATAAATTAAGAACTTATTTTTAAGAGATAAAAAATTAAAACTAAGTCTTTAAACATAGAAAAAGATATAAGAATTATATTAAATATAGGTATTACTGTAGTTGCAAGAACTACTATAAAACGCTTGCAAATCTTGTCAAGGCGTCTGTTAAGGATTTCCCTTTTAAAAAAAAGTGGTGCCAGTTAGTATTAAAAAGTAGTCGCTTGTGAATGTTGACCTTTTTATTATAATCTCTTTCACAGACAATGACAGGGTGTGGTTTAGGTTGTCACAATATGGCAGAAAAGCACGGACTGACAACCGCCGAAGTAAACTTTCACTAGTAAAATTAAATATCTGTTTTGACCATAAATATGGCAGAAATTCTGCAATAATAAGGCGTTTAAATAAGGAGAAAATTTCTACTCTAATTTACTGGTGGAAATTTGCCTAGGCGATAACGAGTAACTGCGAAAGCGGTTATAGTTGAAGCTTCACCATTTTGATTATATGTCAATTCCTCTTTATTCATAAATGCATGAAGGGTTGCCAGTTTGCTTTCCATTTTTATTTCGAATTTTTCAATTCACACTGGAAGTTGCAAAAGAATGATTTTTACTTTAATTAATAACGAAATGGCTGTCAATAGATAAAGCGACAAATACTATTTTTAAATAATGATATTAATTTTGTTTTTCTGAAAAACAATGGAGGCCAAACTGGCATCCCTAGTTCCATGGTTAAAACATACGGATGGATAGGGGTGAAATACATTTCTACTAGAATTTTTAATATACACTTTTAGCATATGAGTCCAAAATGTCTGATTAGACGTCGCGTTTACAAAACCTGGTACTTCAATATTAAATATCAATTTTCTAAATTTAAATTTTGGTGCTAGACAAATCGAAAATTCCTAGCAGTTTGCGCATCTTGCAATACTATTCTAGAGATCCATTGACCAGAAACGCCGTAAGGTGCGTAAACTCCATGGAAATTCGGAGGAGCATTCCCACAGCTGTTTAAGATAATAAACATTCTATTTAGCCCTTTGTATCACCACGTTTCATATGTGCAAGAAACCGAAAAATCAATGTTTCTTATACAGTGGTCTTTAAATGAAATTTATATATTACGACTATCTCCAAATGCATCAGTTAGTATAACTTGTTTATAGAATTCATCAACAACGATACTAAGTTAAACCTTTTTTGTCAAAGTTTAATTTAACTTTTGAGCAGTTTTGCATCATTTCTGCTGAAATGAAAACACGTATTTATTATTATTGTTATTAAATGTCTGGAGATGTCACAAAACAGTTTTTATTTTCATAGTGATACGTTTGAGTACTTTGTAATTTTGTTCTAAAAAGTTGGTAGTTCTTTTGAAAATTATGTAATTTTCAGTTCATTACAGATGTGAAAAAAGTACCTTTTAGTATATATATATATTTTTTTTTTTTCATTTTACGTTCTAATTATTTTTATTAATTTTCACATGCCAGAAATGCTGGATTTTAACATGAGATAATATAAATTGATCAACTCTGATTTGAAAAATCGATGGCCATTGGCAACTCCGATGAAAAATCGGAGTTGTTTAGTCACAAAGTGGAAATATTTAATTTGCAGAATTCGTGATTGTCATACAGAATTCATAATAATTTTCAACAGATAAATATTGTGAATTTTTTTAATAAATTTTATTTGGTACAACTGTATGTACTCTGAAATGTACAATTATTTAAGCTCCAGTTACCAAGATTGGCTTATATATGAATCAATATTCTAAGAAAAAATGCCACACTAAAAATTTACATATATTGCCATTTAAACTGTGCTGTATTGGATGCCATGTTTTAAGACAGGGGTGGTCAAATGTGGCACGAAAATTTTATAGTAATAATTGCCTTATCCAATAATCGAATCTCTGAGATTCAACAAGTCAGCTATTTTTTCTTTAAAAATTAGTGGTATGCGTGCCACAGTTGGCCACAGTATCATCTACAATAGTATCCTGATGCACCTGAACCTTATATTTTTAATTTTTTAAGGTCCGGGGCCCCAGGGCCCCTTTAAGTTTTTATGCACTAAATTGTTAATAACCTGCTTCTTTTCTATCCGATTTACTTCATTTTGGGGGCGAAATCTCCATCCGAAGCTTTTCTTCGGAAGTCTTGAAAAACACACCAGACGGTGCAGAAGTGTACTTCGGTTGTAAAACAAAAGTCTTATATGAAGTCCATTTTTATCCCCACAAATTATCTTGATAAGATGAGATGGGCATTTTTAGACACTGCAAATTCTTCATAAACACGTAAAACGCATTTTCGATTCATGCCATATTTTGTCGTAAGCATATCTTCATCAAACCTTTAAAAATTCAATAAAGTCATATAGATATACACTTTTTATATAGAAGAACTTTCTTAACTCAGTGTAAAACAAAAATTTTATATTATCTCCAATTTTATCTTCACAAAATTTCTTTAAGAAACTCTCGCATTTGATATTAGATTTCAATGAATTGTTAAATTTATAACTAATCCCCGGAGTTGGCGGTGAAACTCGGAAATCAGTGATAATAAGAGAACAGTTTATTGAATAAAAATGAACAAAAATTTAAATATATGAGCGTCAAATGCAGACGAGCTATCTCAGTCTATCCTCAACCAAAATATCAGACATCTAGGTGCGACTTGGTGCACATAGAAGTCTCGGTCCGACAGCTATTGCACATGGACATACTGACACACACATAGATACACAAACGAACAATTATTTTCTTTTAACCCCTTAACGGTCGCATTAAATTACGGTTTAAAAATCCAAATTGCTTATTAGCACCACTTTTTGAAATATAAATATTCACCTTACTTACTGACAGGTAAAATGATAACCTAATAAAGCCAATTGCACTATTTTACGAAACTGGTGGGAATAAAATAATCTGAATAAAAGACACTGCCCGTGAATATCACGGGAGCGAGAATTAAGGTGTTAATATATACAGTTCTACCACAAGTTTTCAAGAATACTTTTCGATTTATTTCATGACATGTATTCCGTAAATAAGTAAAATATAGAATAATACCTGAAATATCTAGTAAACAATTTGATTTTATTAAAATGCACTTAAGTACTGTCGACTACACGCGTCGTAAAGGTGATATTTTAATGTAAATCCTTCATTTCAATTATGCGTATATTTCGTTGCGCAGTGCAGATTTAAGGAAACCGTACGTATAGTCCAGATATGGTATAATTTCAATATCTCATTTTGTGCAAAAGTTGTAATATCATCTTAAATCAATTACAAATCATTATAAAGTGCAATTGGGGCCAGCAAGATTTTAAATATCTTTTCCATAATGTTTTTTCTTGATTTCTTAAGCAGTGTCCTAATAATTTTTGGGCACATTTATTAAATTGCTTTTTTTCACCATAATTTATAACCACGACTGCCTGTGTTTTATAATATACGTTTTGTTTGCATTATCATGATTTTCATTTACCAAAGAATGACATATTTTATTATTTTTGATCATTTTTTTTTCATTATATTCATATATTAGCCCACAATCGGATGGAATTGTGTTGATGCAACATAAATGCGCATGTTTAAATTACCTTCGTTGTTATCCTTAATTTCAATTACCTTAATTACCTACTTTAGAATTTATAAAAATTGTCTTATTTAATTACAGAAACTTTGCGATTATTTAAAGCAGGGGTGGCCAACTGTGGTACGCTGCACACCACTAAAATTTTAGAGTATTGTTTGCCTTATCTAATCATCGAAACTCTGCGATTCAAGAAGTCGGCTTTTACTTTTAAAAACTAGTGGTATCCGGCATGCCACTGTTAGACACCCCTAATTTAAAGGGATTATTGCGATTTGTATGTTTGGTGGCAAATGACATTTAGTAAAAAACTTTGAAAACCCAAACTTATAATTTTGGTGGTTGATGCGCTCAAATAAAATCTTATGACACTGCATTGTGACTCAATACTTTTTGAGATACTGTATATAATAGTTTTAATGATATTTAAAAAAATAATTATTCACTTTCAGTTTAAGACATTCCATGTCTATAAAACTGGTACACAGTACCTCCTTAAGGAATGCAAAGGTGGTTACTGTAGTAATGTTATATTTTAATAATTATTAGCTAACATTTTCAATCAACCCAAGCATATGCCATTGTATACAATATTTACTATTTAATTTGTTTACGGTGTTTAGGTACGTTCGTATTTATATAAACGAGGTGGAACCCGCCGAATTTCGACGAAAGAAAATGTTTACAAAGGAACTGTTGCATCAAATTTATAATACATCAACAACAATAATTAGAATAAAAAATCCATCTTACACTTCTTAATTTAACTCTCCAAAGACATATTTTAACCTAAGATTAACAAAATACTTTTTTCATAAACTTCAACTGTTAAAATTATTGAAAAATTAAACTTAATTCATATACGTCATCAGTAAAATATAATCAAGATTAGTAATTTTGATTAAGTTATTAATTGATGCTTGGTATTACGGAATGAAAAATCCGCAAAAATGATTTCACCTTGACATAATCATAGAATTTTTCTAGCTTTACATCTAAACCAAATCAAGTCATTTTCCACGTTTCACATCCATATTAACCATTTAAAAACATTTTAATGCGTAATAGGTTATTAATAAATATATTTTCAAACTTGAAGTAACGTTTGTCAATTATTACAACTTTTCATGGTAAAATTCCCACTCGTTATTTGAGGTCTTAATATAATCTCTGTACCTGCGCGTAAAAATTCCAGAAATTTAATTTTTAGGCGTATTCAAGGGGGAATATATCGTTTTATCAAATAAAGTTATCGTTTACTTTTAAATATGACGTCATTTTCAGTCGCTGAAATATTTTGCCTATTGACTCAAACTCAATATCAGCGAAATGAAAAAATAGTGGAATATAACAGCATCATCAGGGAAATTGTGTCTTTTTTAAAGCGTAACGTCATTTTCTGTTCAAATTTTTAAAAATATATTTTTAATTGTAATGAGAAAATGGCATCAGTAAGAATATAATCAAAAAGGATAACTGATCACTTTTAATAGAAATGAAGTACTTCAGTTGCCACGATTAGAAAATTGGTATTAAAAACTATAAAAAAAATAATATCTCAAAAATAAATTGAGATACAGTTTTCAAACAAATTGCATTTAAAAGTACTTTTTTTCTGCATACGACGGTTTAAACATTTAAAATGTGGGATGTTTAGAAGTTTAAAAATTTGCAGTAGCGAAAATTGCAAAAGCGAAATTTCATTTCAAATTTCAAAGTGTTGCCATTCGCAGAAAGACGTATGCGTTACGCACAGATATGTTTGTCCTTTATAATATAGATACGTAGCACCTATAGTCGTCGTTCAGTACGTCCGTCTGTCTGTCCGTCCGTCCGCATATAACAGAGCAAAAACTACCAAACCCAATAGTTTGAAGTTTTAAATATATAATTGTTGCAAAATTTTTTCGAGTAATTTCAATTTTTATGAAAATATGATGTATTGTTTAATTACAGGGACGGTGAAAAATTTTCCGTTACATTGCGGCCAATGGGAAAAAAAATTATTGCAATTGCATTTTAATGATGATACTGCGTTCCGAATGGTCTGAAATTTTAAATATATAATTGTTGCAGAATTTTGTCAAGTCATTTCAAATTGCGTGAAAATCGGATGTATAGTTTAATTACAGGGACAGTCAAAAGTTTTCCGTTACATTAAGGCCAATGGGAAAAAATATTTCAAGTGCATTTTAATGATGTTACAGCCTTTCGAACAGAATGAAATTGATATGCACTTAAATAGCTGCCAATTTGTACGGATTTATCATACCACTAAAATTTAATAGAAAATTTTATCCAATTCAATCGCCGAATGTCAAGCAATTTTAATGTTTAAATAAGTAAATATTTTCTATTAAATTTTAGTGGTAAGAAAAATCCGTGCAAATTGGCAGCTATGCACTTATGAAGTGCATTAAAATATACATCCATTACAATATGCGGTGCAAAAAATATTTATAAAACCATTTATAGAACGAGCCCACCTCATTTGTCACGTCTGACGAGCGATTTCCAACTTGTTTTAACACTAGAACCGCCGGAAATTTTACTCAAGTGTTATAAAAATAATTTACATCAGAATTTTTATTAAAAGCTATCTAACTTATTTATTTAACTTATTTCTCCGTGGTACGTATTTAACTTATTTTAGAAAGAAATTTTTGGTTCGAATCGAAGTATTTTTATTTGGTACCAGTCAAAATGACCGCTATGGCGGTTCTAGTGTTAAGGGGTCTCAGGACTCTTAAAATTGGAAAAAACGAAAAAAAAAGACGATATTCAACATTTAATATTTAAAAATGTATTTGATTTTAAGACACAATTTTAATTGGAATAAAATATATAAGTGTGTTCTTTCATTTCTTGTATTTAAAAAATTATAACATGCAGAATTAGCATTTACAGGGGGTTCCAAACTGTTAGACAATTGACGAGCAAAAAATCGGCGTAACAAATTACGCGCACGATTACAAAATAAGTATTGTAACTAGAATGAAAATTTTGGTGCCTACTTATACTTCAGATTATAATAATGACCCTGAACCTAAATAAATTTGTATTTAAAGCTTTTTTTTTTATATTTTTAATACAAAGTTGTATTTAACTAATGCAAATTTAAGAAAATTTCAACAGTATAATCACCTAAAAAATTTTTGTTTTGAACAATAAAGAGGAAATTTTAGGTTCCGTTTATACAGACTAACATGAAACATATGTTTTGAAAATTTCATGAAAAAATATTCATAAGTTTTTGAGATATCGTGCGCGTTATGCCCAAAAACGTCATTTGGAGAAAAATGGCTTCAAAGTTTCCGAAACGACGCTTCAGCTATCGAACGTGTATAAATGTAAAAGCCATAACTTCCGTTCTAATAGGAATTTCAAGGAAACAATTATATCAAAATGTTCAGAAAAACTAGGAGTTTAACATCTAAAAAAAATTAAATTTCGAAAATTTTAAAGCTTTAAGAGTCTTGAGACCCCTTAAGAAGAATAGCTTTTATTATAAGTTTTCTTTGGATTCAAAAACTTATCGGAAGTTACATTAACTGATATATACGCCGATTATCATGCTATACAATATTAATGATCTATTTATCAAAATTTTGTGTTTTAGAATCTTGTCTAAGAATCTCCAACATATCAAACTCGCTCTTAAAATTAAAGTCTGGAAAATTATCAACAAAAGGCTATGTGTTTCATAAGAAAGGATACACTTTTTTGATGGGGGGGGGGGATATATTTCTTTAAAAATACACCACAAAGCAGTGGTGCAGCTATGGTGGGGTTTCAAATGTTTTCGATAACACTATATTTGTAATGTCCTGTTTGCATTATCTAATCGGAGAAATTTCTCCTATTAATCCTGGATAAGAAAATTGTACAATATTGCTAGTAACCAGAGCATTTAACCCCTCCCTGGCTACGGCACAGCCACAAAATATTTCATAGTCAGAAAAAAAAATTATGAGTTAATGAGTGAAATTAAAATTGAATTGGAGTCAGAAAAAGTATATTATTAAACATAAATATACAATCACTACCTTTGCTTCTTGCTATTTTATCTATATAATACCACTTTTCTTTAAAAGTATTTTTCCATTTTTATAGTAGTATTATATTATACTACAGTTAGATTTATTATCCCAGTGGTTAACTCCTTATAAGACCATCATCAATAGACTGGGCGTAACGTTACTGTCAATCCGGAAGCCGCTCAAAGTGCAAACACTGTTAAGCAACTAACAAACACAGTCCTTACACTGAAAACAAAGTAATCACGTAAAGGCAGCGGTTTTTTGAAATGGCTCCATTTCGAAGTACTAAAATGCAGATAGTCTATTTATACCTTGACTTTTAAAATATTCATTTGTTGCAGTTGCCAATGGTCTACTTTTTCAAAAATCGGATTTCTTGAATGGCTCAACTTTTTTGAAATGCTGAAATTTGCCTTTATTACTGACATATTAATTAAGACAAAAACAAGGAGAATTTTAACATTTCAAAAAAAGTGGTGTCAATCAAAGAACCTGAATTTAAAATATGTACCCCACTAGCAACAGTGATTTCTTGTATAAACACCACTAGTGAATGAATATTATAAGATGTGTTCAATGGCAAATTACAGAACCAGAGAAAAGTGTTATTGAAAGGTATGGTGAATATGTTTATGTGCTTTAATAGATAGGTGCCACGAACGGATTTTTAATACTACTATTTTCGAATACATTTGAGACCGTTTAGATATTCTTGCCAAGATAAGTTAGGTGCCCCAGTATTCCAGGTTGTTACACTTACCATTTTATAACTAAGCTAGAAACATAATAAAAAACTAAAAAAATATATTTATCAGTACAATTTAAACTATTCTATTTAATAAAAATAAAATAAAATAAGAACAACAAAATTACACATTCAAATTCAGAATAGAATGTTAAAATGCAAAAAGCTATTTTATTAGAAAATAGGTTTAAATATAATTTAAATTTACCATCACATTTGTTATTTGAGAAGTCGGAGATTTTCGATTATTTAGATTTATGTACATCTAACAAGTTTGTGATTTCAATTTCAAGTTTAAAAATAAATTAATGTTTGATTTTTATTGTTTAAGTTTTAAGAAATATCGTATAACACCAGAGACATTACTAACTTCATCATAGGAACGAAGCTTTTCAATGCATTATTCATCGAATTTACCTTCATTGCCATTATTTTTCTAAGGTTAGTATTTCATGTATCCCTGAATGTTTCAAATTCATTATCAGAAATTCAAGTTCGAAAAACATTTTCTCGGTCATACATTCTAGTGGCAAATGGTTTACTTTTGACATTAGATCGATAATAAACTCCTTCAAGAGCGGTGTTTCATTTTTGGACCACTTAAATTAAACCTCTAAATGCCATACTGGCACCACAAATTTGGAATGAAAATTTTCGTTTTAGTATGTCGTGATGAAAAGCGTTTACTTATTTTCAAGGAAGTGCTTTTGTAAATTCTAGTGTCATTCAATTATTTCAGCATTTTTCGAATAGAAGAACTTTGTCCTGAAAGGGTTAAATAATCTTTTATTATTTCATATATAAATTCGCCTATAACTAAATAATTTTTTATTGATGCAGGAGAAATGTTATCCCACGATTTGTTTATCATATGACATCCCAAAACACTTGAAATTTGATTTGTAATTTAAGCCAAATTACTTCAAAATTCAGTGTTATAATCCACGCAAGATACAAATTTTCTACGGCATCTTTTCTGTAATTTCTTTTTAAAATAGATATAATATCCATTGCATAAGTTGTATAAAGGAACAGGTAACCTGTTAGGAGGAAAAATGAACTGCTACATTCCGTATTATTTCATTCACGATAGCGGAAAGATTATCAATAAAAAAGCTATAATTTATTTTAATCTTCTTTATCTCATTGTCAAAAAGGACTAATATATATATATATATATATTATGTATGTGGAATTATTTGACGCATTGAATTTATCTTTGTGTTGCACTATGAAAAAATTCAATTTGTTAAGCATCGTAGCTTATTGTTTTCCCGGTTAACCCCTTGAGGGGCAAGCAATTGCGTTTGTGTAATGCTGAATTCCAACCGGAAATTTAGAAAAATTTTATTTCAAAATACAGAAGAGCAATTTTGCGACTTTTTTCCACCAACGTTAGAAAAGTAAAATTTGATAAAAATTTTCTGGTGCAAATCTTCATTAATCGTAGCGCCCCTCAAGAGGTTACAAAAGTGTTTTTTTTTTGTCTTTAGCGTTAATTAACCCCTTAACCTAGAATGACGGGCATAGCCCACGTACGATGATCGAGCCAAATGTAAATTCTTCTTACCACTAAAATTTCACAGTAAATATAGTTTAATTTAATCGCCAAAATTCCGTGATTAAACAAAGCGAAAATCTCTATTAAATTTTAGTGGTAGCTATGGATTTTCCAAACCGTCGAGCTGTTGAGACGTAAATCGTAGGTTAAGGGGTTAAGCATAAACTAATCACTGTGTCTTTAGAAATGTTTTTCCAAGAATTTTCTCTACACTTAAGCTTCTGATTACGGGTTTGGCACACCGTACATCCCAGCAACTACATAAATTTTCTATTCGTACTACATTTTGAAATATTTATACTATGTTATTATAAAGAAATCTTAACAAAACAGGCATTGCCATATATAAGGGTCCTCGCATTTAGGCGCAATGACCTTAAGTAATGGCTGGAAAGTACCAAGTAAAGATAAGTTACATTTTATTAAATAAATTTTGGGTCGGAAACAGATTTGTTTCAACCTTATAATGGCAACAATACAACTAAATCTGAAAATTCAGGATTTAACTCTTTCGGTACATGCGGTTTTTAAACAAATTTTATTCGGGTGGCACCACTTTTTTTTAAAGTTACCTTTTCTTACACAATCACGAAAATGCTCAAATTAAAGAAACTAAGTATGACTTTTCTTTTTCACTAGTACCTAAAACAAATTCTGTATGCTCTGTTTAAGAGTGCATATATGCACTCGTGGTCCCGAACGGGTCAACGTTAGCAGTTCAAGTCCCATTTTAATTTTCATCTCATTTTACGTAATAATTTCTTTAATTCTATAGCTCACATTTTCATTCCTATTGCATTAGTTTTGTTGATTACTATATTTTCCCGTAGATTAAGAAAATCTTTTTACGGGCAGCCTTTTTATTATTTTACGTTTTATGTCTACTTTATAATCTACTTTATTTTTGATAAGGAGAAAAAAATGTATCTCATTTCAGGGAATTCCCTCCACACACACACACACACACAAAGTCTAATCAATCCATTCTAATTTGCATTCGGAGTTCCTAATAATGTTATTCTTGTATTATTTCATTATGTAAATAGCGGGTGTCCTAAAATAATAATTAAAAAATAATTTATGCAGAGTTTTGTAACATGGTATGATTTTTTTAACTGCGATTCCCGGTTTTAGTTCCAAATAGCAACGATAGATGACGCTACAAACACCAGGTTTTAAAACGAGACTCATTTTTTTGTCTCAGTCTTCT
The DNA here is from genome assembly GCA_963932465.1 of Maratus speciosus. Taxonomy (NCBI): domain Eukaryota; kingdom Metazoa; phylum Arthropoda; class Arachnida; order Araneae; family Salticidae; genus Maratus; species Maratus speciosus. The sequence continues at coordinate 242,788,398 of OZ010794.1, forward strand.
CCCACCATTAGTGTTGCCAGGTGTCCCACGTAAATCGGGACTCCAAATGCTCTGTATACAACTTATTTCTTACAGTTTATTTCGCCATCTTTAATTCTGATAATATCTACCATTAGATAAGGCGAAGAAAATTACTTTAAAATATTGTTGGCCAGAGGATTTGGATCACTGATTTACGTGGGACACAAGGCAACGGTACCCACCATTGATGTGAATTAAGGAATGGGTGCCAATCGCCACTGTAATCATGTATTTGGCACTTACTCCATATATTCTACATATTTCCTTGGCATAAATGCTGGAAAAAGAGCATAGGTAAACATTCAATTAGCGCCTATTGCAGGGTGGCATGTGGTCAGGGAAAAACATAGTAAAAATGCGGAAACTATTAGTATTTTTTAATAGGAAATACTAGTAATTTTTTATCGAAAATACTTGGAATAATTGAAAGGGATTAAAGAAGACGATTTTCTCTTTAACAAAATACTAATACTTAACACCTTTTTTTCACTGTATTTTCCCTGACCACTCAACACCCTGTATTGCTTTAACCCTTTAACGGTCGCGTTAAATTATGGTTTAAAAATTCAAATTGCTTATTGGCACCACTTTTTTGAAAAAGAAATGTTCACCTTGTGTAGTGACTTGTAACATGATACCTTAATAAAGCCAATTACACTATTCTATAAAACTGGTGGGAATCAAACAAATCTGAATAATCTGAAAAAAAGTCACAGCCCGTGAATATGACGGGAGCGAGAATTAAGGGGTTAATAGACATCTAACGGGTTCTATTTGAAACTAAAACCTGGAATCGATGTAAAAATAAATAAATTCTTCCGGTAAATTTAAGCATCTGTTAAAACAAATGCTTATTTTATGACAATATATAACAGGTACCATATATATGTTCGGGTTTAAATCATATTGCGTATGGTTAAGATTCCAGAAGAATACCAATCTATTAAGATCGAGAATGTACGTTTACGTTCACAAAAGTAAAGAAAATTACAAAATTACATTTTATTCCTTCGATGAGAAATTAATATTTTTTAACAGTTTTGTTCAAATCATAATTTTGAACTGACAAGTTTGCAAAAATGTAATTAAAATATAAACGCAATTATCTGCACCTTTCATACAACCAATAAAGTAAGAAAACATATAAATGATAAGAACTTCTTAAGGCAAATACAAGCATTACAAGATTATGCGAAGTGCATGATAAATTGTTGATCTTTTCAAGCTAATCTTTGTTATAATGTAATTTGCATTTCTACAATGAACTAAAAGTTTTAATATAATATTGGAAAAGCAATTAAATTTCCCTTAGTGACGTTGAGCAGTTAGGAAAATCACCTCTAATGAATATATTTTTTTCATGTTTTAAGAGTAATCGAAATAAATTTCCCCATTTCATTTAAAAATGAATTAAATCTGGAATTAAATTTGTGCAAATAAAAATTTCTCACTATCGTGTTTGGATGTTCTGTTTTATATATGCACTCTGTGACGTAACAACTAGGTGTGTTACATTTGCATTGCATGAGGTCATCATTATTCATTGGGGAAATGAAAACTGATTGTATACTACCTTTAGAAGATATTTAGAGTATTCTTTTTTTTCACATTTCTAATTATTAACTCATTAACCCTCTAATGCCCATGGTAGCATATATGCTACCATGAGTGTTTCGAGTTTGAAGGATTTGTTTAATTCGGATATTTCAAATTCATACCAGGATTTTAAAATAGTAATGTTTTCTTTATTTAATAACAGAAGTTCCGTATTTAAATAAAGCGAAATTTATTTGGAAATTTTCTGGTATGTATTCTGATTCTCTAAATTTCGGAATTTCTAGAACGTATTTTACCACGCGAATTTGAGAGTTAACGACGAGAGAATTTTTCTCTTCCAAATGTAAATATTACATTTCACACCACTTTTTCAGAAAAAAATATTTGGGTTTCATTTCACTGTGAAGTTCATGTTATCAAAGAAAGCGGATATAGAGAATATTTCTCTTTAGAATTACAGACGTATTGGCAGCTATATTGTAACAATAATTGAGTTATGAGTAAAAAGGATCAGATATATAGTGTATTGCACTAGATTAATTTGAACATAAAATTCTCACAAAATTTATTTTAACAAATTTCTTAACAATTTTAACACAAAATTTATTCTGTTGAACTGAACCAGATTCCATACCAGGTGCTATAATGAATAAGGTTAGCTGGGTGAAAACGTTCCACCAGATTCGTCCGGGATAGATCAGATGGTAGAACATTGGCGGCTTCAGTCAAGAGGTCCCTGGTTAGAATCCTGATCCGGACGTTTTTCGCCCAGTTGGAAATTTACATATGGTATATAGTGTATTGTCTATGAAAATCGAGTGAAGTAATTGAGGAGGTTGACACAAGATTTCGGCTGTTTTTTTAGTAGGATAAACACAGGGCTCGCACCGTTCCTAAAATTTTCGCACTTTGCTACCAGTGTTATAACTAAGAATTCTTCGTGGTACATTCCTTTAACATCTTTAATAGAACTATACAACAAAGATTATCGTTTTTATTTTAGTGGTAGCAAAGTACGAAAATTTTAGGAACGGTGCGAGCCCTGTAAACAGTTTATGATTACCGCCGGACTAAACTTCCACCAGTAAATTTGAGTAAAAATTTATTATTACTTAAGAGCCTTATTCAGGCAAAATTTCTCTGACAGATGAAGTAAAATTTCTATTTCTTTTTTCTTGTGGCAGTTTGCTCATCTATCATAATCATTTTACTGACACTGATAGGAGATTACTCAGTTTGTCACAATATGGTGGAAAGGTAGGGACTGACTACCGCCGAAATATACTTCTACCAGTAAAAATACATACCAGCTTTTCCACACTTTACGACTGAAATTCTTCATTAGTAAGACGTTTAAATAAGGAGAAAATTTCTCTTTAAATTTACTGGTGGGAGTTTGTTCCGGTGGTAATCAACGCATGCGAAAGCAGTTACAGTTGAAGCTTCACTATTTTTAGGATATGTCAGTTCCCCTTTATACAAATTTCCATGGTAACAATATGTCAACAATAGGGTTTAACTGCTGCTATCGAAATACTCAAGGCCAGAGGACACGAGTTGTGACGCCACCACTAATCGGTCGACTTCTCACTAGTGTTCAAATTCACACCAGAAAATTTTAAATACCACTTTTCTTTTATTTTATTTGTGGAATATCTATCATCTTATAAAACAATAATAACCATTTAATCTTACTGGTGACAATTTGGAATCCCCCAATGAATAACCAGCCAGATGCGGAAACACTGCGTTATTCCACATTTGGCTGAATTTTCGTTTAGGGATTCCGAATTCTCACCATTAACGTTTTATCCGGCTGGCCCGGAATTTTCCGTTTCTAGACATCATGTTAAAATGGCTGTAGGCAAAACTATTTTAAACAGAATTTTACTTTGAACCACATATAGAAAGAAGTAATATTAAGGATATTATAGCATCAAACTGTGATTAATAAATATATATATCCTGGAATTTACAAGCATTCTTATAAAAAATACAAGAAAACCCTCAGACGGTGAAGCGGTTAAGTTTAAATAGTTATTATTGATTTATAAGATGCTAGATATTCCACACACAAAATAAAAGAAAACTGCTATTCAAAATTTATCCGGTGTGAATTTTGAGATGTCGGTCGATTAGTGATGATGCCACAACTCGTGTCCTCTGCCCATGAGTATTTCGATGACAACGGTTTAACGGATTAAGAGAGTTATTAAGCAATAAATCATATTTACAGTGTAAATTAATTCGTAAAGGAAACTATGAATTACTTTTTCCAAATTATGTCATTTCGAAGACTAAAATGCCTTTATAAGAGAATTGCGGGATACGCGCAATAAAATTGGTTGTGGCAGAAGCTTTTGAATAAAAGCTTAGCGAGCTTGCCTTTTTCGTGAAGTGAATGTTTGCTTACTATTCTAGTTTCTCGAACTTAATGGATTGCTACAGCTTCGTAAAATATCGAATTTGATCGAACGCAACGTGCATATGATCAGATTTCATATTCTTTGACAGAACATTCATCTACTACATGAAAATTCGGAAAATTATATTTCATGTGGATTTAACCAAATATGGAAAGTTTTCATCTTTTTGGTAATAATTATAGTAAACGTGGAAGTAAAAATTTTAGATTTTGAGAAATAATTATAATCACATAAATATTCATGATATTATATATATTTTACGAGAATATTAAATAAAAATTATTAAATCGATTTATACAAACATAAAAACAAAAGTATTTGTTCACCAGTTCGAGCGGCAGCAGATATTCTTTTTTTCATACAAAGTTTTATTATAATTATTTTTCTTGCCACGAATACAGAAATTTAATTAAAAGCTAAAAACAAAGACATTTTGGAATCTAATTTATATTTCAAATTTTGATTTTATTATGACATTTCTGGATGCTTACGGTGGTGTTTTCAACCCGTAATTACACCTATCTCAGAAGAAGTTGTTGAGAAATAGAAACACTCAATAATTATTCATTTGAATACATTCACTTGCTTTTTAAAAAAAAATATGTGACAATGGTTTAAAAACACCATTATTACGTTTAAAAAAACTAATATTATTTTAAATGTATAAAACTTTTATCATTTAAAAATCAAATTATGGTATTCAAGTATCATTCATTAAAAAATATATATATATATATATATATATATATATATATATATATATATATATATATAGATATATATATATATATTAAATTATCCGGCTTCCTATATATTTAGCTGAAATGCCAGTATTTTTATGTAGAACTATAATCGTACAACTGCAAAAGGTGAGTTTGTCTCTCAGAAAATACTGTTGTTTATCTGTCAAGGAAATTCACTGACCTATAGGAATCATGATTATAAGAGCTTTATAAAATATCAGTGACAGTGGACAGATTAAAACACTTGGGTAAGTGTGATCACAGATTGCACAGAGGGTTTTGTTTAATATTCCTTTCAAAACACTTTATTCTTCAATTAATAAAGCCAAATTGATATAATTTATAATTATTAAATCCTTAAAAACCGCACATAAAAAGGTTAAAAACGCTAAGGCTAAAAAGAAAATCCCCCCCACCCCCCCACCCCCCACGAAATTTCTCTCATCATTCTTTTGAAAACTTTTTATTATGTGTTATAAATTATCTTAAAGTTTCAAACAGATCGGCGTGTTAGATTTCCTAATTTAAATAAAATCCCGTTCTTTTAACTCCACATTCCACCACCAGGGAGCGCACTCTATTCCTAATAAAAATGTATCTGAATGAAACCCCTTTCTACAACATATCCGTAGATACATTAGTCGAGTGGGTGGCGGTCTTAAACACCAATTTAAGATATTTACTAATTTAATATTCTACTAAAATAATGGTATCAACACTTATGAAATTTTTTATATTGATTAAGTAATATCTGTCTCATCACGTCGTCCTAAAACCACAAGCAAAATGGTAGAGAACGCTATAGTTTAAAATGGGCTTAAGCAAGAATTTATGATATTTGCTGAAATTATTATTACTATTTGAAAACAGCGGTATCAGCACTTATGAAATTTTTATATTGAAAAAGTAAAATATATGCTGTAATTAAAAAAAAAAAAAAAAAAAAAAAAAAAAAAAAAAAAAAAAAGGGACACCGTGGGACACCGTTCTGAACAATGCTTTAAAAGCGAACGGTTCTTTAGTTTTCCTCATTTTAACAAATTCCCGTCAATTGTGCGAAAAGCATCTCTTTTATAAGTTTAAAAATCAATTTTTTTTCATAAATCGGGAAGTTGTGGTCCGTATTTTTTTCTTTTTAGATTTCATGAATCAGCATACGAAATAGCATCCGGATGCGAAAGAACCAAATTTGTAAAATCAATTGTTCAAAAATTTTGTACTCCGATTATCAAAACCTAGTATAAAAATATCTCTTTTTCTTTCCCTGTCACGTGGCCTGCTGCGCAAAAATGCAATTTTGGAATTAATTACCAAAAATTAATTATCTTCGCTTCCAATTGTCGAAATTAAAGGATAAAGACATATTATGAAAGAGAATGAATTTTTACGTCAGATGATGTAAAAATCGTTGCTCAAAAATGAATATTTAAAAAAAAAATGATGGTCCTGTATAAAAATCCCGCGTTTGTTTCTGACCAGAAAATTCAATCCCATCAGACAACTGTCGCCTTCACAAATGAAGGATAATAAAAGATTTTTTCTGAATTGTAATAAATTTTCGAGTTTTTATGGTACGATCGTGATAATTTTTAGAATTTCTGAAAGCTAATTTTTGTTGCCCGTTTTGTGGTACTAATTTCGAATTTCTAGGATGCGTATAAAAAGTAATCGCGCCTTAAAGAAGCCAGTCCTTATCTGCTGTTAAAATGACATCTGTTTTTAAACCGTCGAAGAGATCGTTTTTGTAATTCGATAAAAAATCGATGCTTTTGTTGAATTATGAAGATCTTCCCGATCTTGTAATTGGGGTTTTTTAATTAATAAAGTCCGTTAATTACTACTTTTTCAAAATTTTATGATTTGTCATTTGATGTGACGTGTTCTGCTATAAGTATGCAAAATTTCAATTCTCCAACAAATCAACATATATATTTTTTGAGAACGGGCTCTGTGACAGAAGGACGGACAGACAGATAGACAGAGGAGTGAGACGAATAGGGTTTCGTCAGATGAACGAAACCCTAAAAAAGCAAATGCGTGAAAATCATTTATAAAAACAGGGAGATGACAATTATGATCTGCAAGCAGAGTTGGGCAAATTTGTAATTCCAGTTATTTGCAATGCAATTACAATTGAATTGTATGTAATTAATTAACGTTAAAATTATATATCGTAAACAATTCTTGTAGCACTGTGGCCGGAATCGCTCACATCCTATTATTTAACGAAATTCCTGCGTTTGAATGTGTGTAACTATAATTAATTACATGCAATTAACTTGTAATTATTTTGCGGATAATTGAGATTACAAATTTGCCCCGATCAATCTGCAAGACCAATAAAATAAATTACCAAATATTTTCGTTCAAAGATTGTTATACTTATCTTTTGTTGGATTTCTATATTAACTGCTGGCATAGCTGCAAAATATTAAAGCTTTTGCTAAGAATATTTTTTGAAAAAAAAATTTGTTTTAACCCCTTGAGGCAGTGTTTCCAGATTGGGGACATTTTTGCCCCCAGATTGTTGCTTGTCACCACATTTTTGAAATAGAAATATTCGGCCTATTTAAAAATAGATTAACAATTCTGAAAAATACGGCAAATTATACTATTTTTAAAAAGTGGTGATAGACAAATAATCTGAATTATAAAAATCCCTAATCTGGCAACACTGCCTTGAGGGGCGGTGGGATATAATATATCCCACTTAACTTAAACAAGATTCAAAGCAGAAACTTTTAACTAAATTTTATATTTTTAACTTTTGGGAGGAAATGTTGGGAAATTGCTTTTCCTTATTTTAAAATAACAATTTTCGATTAATTTTATGAGAATTCGATATAACAAAGACATTATACCTTGCCACTCAAATGGTTAATAAATCTTGAAATTTTAGGGGTGGAATTAGACAATTTTTAATTAAAAAATACAGCTAAATCACAGTGTTCAATATTTTGCAATCTTCCGATTGCACTATAGATTCATTTATAGTTAATAATAATTATCAGTTGTACTGTCGCTGGTGCTATGAATCAATTCGCAGTAGTGGACTGGTTGTTTTCTAATAACTTTCTTTTACATCGAAGTAACGCGAGAATGAATGCTGATCGTTTTAATAAAAATAATATTTTTTTTATTTTTAAAAATGACAAAAAATCATGCTAAAAGTTTCATTTTTTTCATTTTGTTATTAAAAACACCTGTTATATTTGATATTTTCCCTAATAGAAATTTAACTCATTAAAGAAAAAATCACTTGCTCAAAATTCAACGGAATTCTTTTAGCACAGTTAAAACTTTTAAAATGAGATTTTTCCAGAGAGATTATATTTTACACCTTTTCAAAACATTTTATATAAATATAAAGCTGCACACAATAGATTAAATATCAGATAAAATTATCCGCCTTTGCTATAAAATCAATAACTCAAAAGAATATTGGAAGGGGACATTTTATAACATTCTAAACTTTTTTCCTTTAAATTAAGTACATAAAGTCCCTCCAAACTGTTATGCGAGCGATAAATTGTTGGATCTCTCCAAGCATTTAATATCAAAAACTAATTTGCGATTGTCCCACGGACTTGCAGACGTTTAACAAAATATTGGAAAAATAATTGTGGTTTCAATATCTCGTCATGACAACGACTGCTGTAGGAATTTATACTCAAGGCAATTAAAAATCCTCAAAGCATTTATGTTTTAACTGTATACTTTGAAGTTAATTAAGAAATACTTCACATATGATAGGAAAGTTAATTAAATCTGGTAGTTAAGCATTTATCAAATTCATATATTGTATCAATATCGTCTCTTTTGCGGAAAGATACAAAACGTCAGATGTTTGACCAGTACCGGGGGAATAACTCTATCTCGTAAATAATACAAATAAAAAATAAAATTGTAAATAAATATTCTGGTGTCAAATGTATATTTTTTATAAACTTGACGTAAATTCCCATTCCGATTTAATAACAAGATGGAAATGCTTGTCAAACGTGGCAAATGATGTGCGTTCGTACTATAACTAGTTTTATAAATATTTTTTGCACTGCATATTGTACTGAATGTATATGTTAGTGCACTTCATAAGTGCATATCAATTTCGTTCTATTCGAAAGCCTGTAACATTATTAAAATGCACTTGAAAAATTTTTTTTCCCATTGTCCGTAATGTAACGGAAAAAATTTGACTGTCCTTGTAATTAAACTTTACATCCGATTTTCATAAAATTTGAAATGACTCGACAAAATTTTGCAATAATTATATATTTAAAATTTCAGACCATTCGAAAGTTTGTAACATCATTAAAATGCACTTGCAATACTTTTTTCCCATTGGCCGTAATGTAACTGAAAATTTTTGACTGTCCCTGTAATTAAACAATACATCCGATTTTCATAAAATTTGAAATGACTCGACAAAATTTTGCAACAATTATATATTTAAAATTTCAGACCATTCGGTTGGGTACTAATTATTTGTAAATGCAGTGCCTAATTACCAGATGTGACAACTTACATCAGTAAATTTGAATAGTTCTTCAATCTTATCTTCTTATTATTTAAATTATTCGTGCATAGATTCTCTTACAAATGAAACAGAATTTTCTATTATTTACTTCTGGTGAAAGTGTGCACAAGCGGTATTCATATCATGAAAAACGAATTGAACAAAAATACTCTTTACGACAATTCATTTATTTTCAACCTTTAACCCTTAAATGCGCGATTTTTTATTTTGTTTCGAAAAAAATATGTAATTCTCTGAAAAGTTTATAACACAGGGAAAATACGTCAATCTTTTCTTCTGTTGCACATCTGCAATATAAGTAAAAACTACTGTCGTGTGGCTGTTTTACGCTAAAATATTGCAAATTAGTAAATATTTTAATAGATATACCAAATACCTTATTTTATATAATTATCTTTTTTATAAAACTTAACCTTTAACTCGCATGATAGAATACGTTCTAGGAATTACGTAGTTCAGAGAACTTGAATTTAAACCAAAAAGTTTCGATGGTTAATTTCGCTTTATTTAAATGCGCATTGACTGTTATTAATTAAATCAAATATCGCTATTTTAATTTTCGGGTGTGTATTATGTATATATGAATAAAAAAAATCTATTAAATTCAAAACACTGTTGTTTTCAAAGCTGCGCACTAAAGGGTTAACTTTTAGATGCAAATACGACGTCATATAACCGACGTAAATATTCTTTTATAAAGGATAAAAGATTGAGTTCAAATTTGGCATTGAGTTACATTTGATATTTGTGTATTATTAGTTTTTAAATCAATAAGAAAATGGAATTTACAGGGTTTATTTAGCACCCACAGCAAAATTATATATATATTTTTTTTTTTTTATCAACAGTACTTGTCCAAGACTTGATTAAAATTAGGTGGGATGAAAAATATCCCACCACACTTAAAAATTTAAAACACTTGTTTTCTAATACAGTTTTAGTTTTAAGTTTATTTTCTTTTACGTTATTATATGTATTGTTCTACACTTCTTATATTTAAAAAAGTAAGATATTCTCAAAAAAAGTCACATATTTATAGAATTTCTAGTCTTTTTCTTCATGAAAAAACTCATTTTGAATGTACCTGTTAGATCCATTGGAAAGGAGTTAGTTGGAATGAAAAATACTGAAGTTAAATCATTAAACAACATTAATTGTCATACGAACCAGAAATAAGGAAAATATAAACAATAATTTAAATGTTGAGTGTTGTAAATTAGTTACATATCTTTTGTTTAAATTATATTTCTTTGTGCAAAAGTAAATTTTTGCATAATTGTCGTATTTATCAAATATCGTTCTATTTGTTTTAGAATTTCAGTATTTCAAAATGATGATGAGCACTCTGAGATTTTAGTTTCAAATAAATTAAATATCAAAATAAGATATTTTGGTGGCATATTTATGAAATTAAACTATTAAATATAAATACTGTCATACAAATCATAATAATTGAGAAAGATAAGCAATTATTTTTTTTAATTCTTTTACACACAAAAAAAAGTTTAGAAATATTGCTCTATAATTTTCAAGATTTCAATAACTCCGGTCCACCGCTTGGCAACTCCGCTACATGGTAGCCATCTTGGCCTCATTTTTTTATTCAAAATCACTGAAATAATATCAGAAATTTCGAATAGTAACATATTGTATCCAGGGTGATTATGAAAAAAAAAAAAAAAAAAAAAACGTTTACAAATGACATGGCAAATTATGCACTCAACAAGGATAAAAAATCACTAGGAACATAGAGTCGCAAACCACTTATTTAGTCACAAAGGGTGTTTCATCCTAACTGACCCCGTCTTGACAGTAACAATTTCGAGAAAAAAAAAAAATTCTAATTAAAACGCAACAATATTTAGATTCTTTTATGCAAAGTGTAATAACATCTCGAAAAGATCCGGAAAAATATGTTGCTCAAGCAATCAATGATACCGTATGAATTGATAACCACAGTCCAAAATGTGACTAGTCAAGTGCCTACTGCTGGTGCGTATAATGCAAACTTCTTGCACTTTTGTTTGGTGTTATCACAAGTACAAGAGTCAAAATGTGTGTTAAATGTTTTATGATAATGTACTCCAGTTTTCTGAAAGTTATTAACGTCAACCAAAATTGATTTAGGATGAAACACCCTTCAATTGGGAATAAATAAGTGGTTTGCGACCCTATGTTCCTATGTGATTTTTTATTCTTGCTGTATGCCTGATTTGCCATGCTATTTTGTAAACTTTTTTTGAATAATCTTGTATATAGTTTAAGTCTCTTTTTGAAAATTTAAACTATAAAATATCTCTAAGAATTTCTGGTACGAACTTTGAATTTTTTACCATAAATGAAGGTAAAACTAGTAACTCTGCTTCAGAAAATTATTGAAAAGGTATCAGAATTTGCTTTTTTATTAATATATCTTTTTCTTAACCCCTTCGGGACGGGAGCCTTTTGCGAAATTTTTAATCTTTCGTCACCGTTTTTTAAAAAACAGAAATTTGTATATTCTTGAATCGAGAAAATGCGCTGATTAAATAAGGCAAATTTTACTGTAAAATTTTACTGATGAGGAAAAACAAGGATTTTGAGTGCTTTATGCGGCACGTATACGGGTCGCTCGTCCCCAAGGGGTTAAATGCACAAAAAATTCAATAGCAATTTCAGAAATTTGACTGATGAGTTTGATTACGGCCGTGATGCTTACTACGCGACCAGTGGACCGCCATTTTGTTTAGTAATATTTCGCATTCAACTCTTAAATTGCAGAATTTCTGGTATTAAATAATCCGAATACTATGTGTCGGAAATACCAGTCCGAGAAAATTTTTGGAAAATATATTAGTGAGTAACACTGGTTTAATGTATATTGAAATTAAATAATTATATCAATATAAATATTCACATGAACAAACAAAAATATAAACGGTAAATTAATTGTAGATAGCTACACTTTCGTGCATCTATTTACATAATATACAAATTTCTCAAAATATGTTGAATTTCTAAAATAGTTTAATTAATTATATTACAGTTCGATATCTTGAAATAGTGTTGAACAATTCGACATTTTAGATTTAAAGGAATTAAATATCAGGAAGGCTTTTTTTTTTATTTGAATATTTTAAAAGAGATTCTTTAATAGATTCTCTGCTTTATCAAGATATAAAGATTCGTTCGAAGTTATATGAATGTACTTAAATATTCAAATTAATACTAACTGCCATGTAAATCTGAACTTGTAAACCATATTCATTATTTTTATTTTGATAAATTTGTTTAATTATTCAATTACAATTTTTTATTATAGATTGGCAATAATAAATAAGTTAATTATATAAGCTTTTAAATTAGTGTGTCTTTAAAACTTTTAAAGCTGTAATATTGTCTAAAATAACGGATGTATTATTATTTCTCAATTTAATGATTATTTCTACAGCATTTATCTTTAAAAGAATGAAACATCACCTTGCATTATTTATATATTTTAAACGAAACCACAAAAATATTCCACAATAGAATCGTCAATTTCAATAAAGAATCCCAGACATATTCATGAAATTAAATAATAAAACCAATATTCATTGAAAGAAATAACTATAACTATAAAAAAAAATACAAATGAAAACTTAGTTTTTCATTCTTTGACTTTGCCATAATTTTTTTTACGCATTCACTTTGACTTTATTTGTATAAAAAGACGGATATGTTGATTTTATTTGGATACGTTCAAAAATAAATCAACACAATATACTTCAACGTATTTGAAATTAAATTAGGAATTTCATTTTAAGATATATAATAAAATTTTAAAATAATACAGCTATCTTAATCTTTCAATTTCAATTCTTTTTAAAATATTGATATTTGTACAATTCAGTGAGATAGAGAATTTCGAACATAACTAAATATTATAAGGTGTTTATTTTATTTTAATACGTTCTAAAATATTTCAACAAAATATATTACCGTGTATTGGGAATTAAATTGCGAAATTCATTTAAAGATATATACGTGGAATGAAATCATTAAATCAATATTGATGCTGTCGTAAAACAGAGCAAATTAAAAAAAAAGATAAACAAATGTTTACATGATCTATAAATTTTGTGTTTTTCTTTGCATATTTCCCTAGTTTAAGTTTTAAACAATAATGCGAAAAAACAAAAACTAACATAGAAAAATTAAATTATTTTGTCACTGTATCTCTGTACTTCTGTGTATTTAAAAATCTTATAACAGAAAGATGAATTGAACGTGCAATGTTTACACTTCGCAGTGCTACCCCGAGTACCCGAGGGGATCATCTTTCTTTGAAAATTTGCTTTTGGCACTAGTAATAAAGAGAAATAGAATTTGGTCTATTTAATTAGAACATTTTCGAAACTGCGCAACTGGAGTTAACTTCTTTTTAAAAAGTCGTGCCAACCGAATAAAATTTGTGTGAGTGTCACCGGAACGGAAAGGGTTAAAATTGCATTTCTTTAACCCTTTCCGGCACAAAAAAATTCTGTTCGTAAAATGATGAAATGATTGGCTGACACCGGAATTTACAAACGACTTTTTTAGAAAATAAAAATTTGTTACTTTAAACTTTCTCTGTAGAAAAAAAAAAAAAAAAAGAAATTTTAAATGTCCTTAGTGCCGATTACAAGAATGGTATTGAAATTAGGTGGTCCTGTCTTTGGACCATTTCGCGGAAAGGGTTAAATATTTTCTTATTATAATTACATACACGATTGAAAAATACATTCTGATAAATAAAATTAATATATTTTGTTAATTGGATGACCTAAAAAAACATTACCATTAAGTACTCTTCCCAACTAATATAAAACGTTCGCGTAAATAATTAAACATTTTTGTGAAATGTGTGGAAAGAAAGTTCACTTATTCATATATTCTAGAAAATATTTTTCGCACAGCAGGGAATATGTGTGTTTTCACCACAACCTGAGGTTCTACTAGGCCTGAGCGCTGACACAGAAATGGCGGCTGCCGAAGGCGGATTTTTTTTTAACGTAGGTACGGTCCCTTAAATGTAGACACCAGTATTTTATAAAAGATTTCTCGGATTCGTTTAATCTTAAAAAAAAAATAAATGCTGAAAAAACTTAAAAAAAAAAATAGTGGTATGAATATTTAAGGGACCGTACGCACGCTGAAAAAAATCCGCATTCGTTAGCCGCAATTTTTGTGTCAGCGCCCAAGCCTAGTATTCAGGGGGCGGTGGTGTTTTTTAAAATTAAGTACTATGATAAGTAGAATGCATATAAAACATCTAAACTAAAATATAAACTAGGATAGTAACACCATTACTCCTTCCATCCTATATAGATTGTAGTAAAAAGGTACACTAGCAAAAGAACAAAACTATAAATTTTTCATCAGAGTGTCCGAAAGACACACATAACTTGAAATAGTACCAATAGGTTCTATTCAGATTAAATATTATTTATTTAAATGTTAATATATCTTCACTGTAACTTTTTCCTGGTGTCAGTTTTTCAATATCAAAAATAAAAATAATGCTCACTACAGTGCTCAAGTGTATTTCAGTAGATATAAGTGGATATGCTCAATTTTTATTGTAATTTACGAAATAGATACGATAAAGGCGAAATTTACCAATAGATTAAATATAAACTTTGTACGTATCAGAATTATTGCGTCATATTATCTAAGAACTATATTGAAATGGGCATAGCCAGATAAGCATAGACAGCATGCTTTTAGCCCTCTAATGCACATGGTAGAATGCATTCCAGTAAGTACATAATTCATAGAATCGTTTTCCACACCAGAAATCCTAAGCAATAATTTTCCCTCAATTTAATAACGAAATTGCTGTTATTAATTAAAGAACAAATTTTTATTTTAAAATTCTGGTATGAATACGGAATATATGAATAAAAGCATAAATGCTACCATAGACAGTAGAGGGTTAAATATTTTTTTCCACTAGATGTTGTTGCTCATCTAATAAAAATAATCTCATCTAATTAAAAAAAAATATCATCATGTTATAAACATTGTTATTTATTGAGATAAAATGATATATTCTATTTTTATTGAACAAACTGTTTCCAAACTACTTAACGGAATGTTATTGTGTTAACATAAAACATAGCGGTACAAATGATGCATAACTGGTAATTTTTATAAACTTGTCTGTTAATAAAAAGTTTGCTAAATAACGATAATGAAACTTATACATGTAAAATGCATATCTTTAATTTACAGGGAAATAATCAGAACTTTGTCAAAAGTTCTTCGTGTGCGGCCATGTAATACATATGAATTCCAGAATTATGCGGTAAGTCGCCACATGTAAATATTTGCAAACATATATGTAAAAAAAGCCTAAAAATCATTATGAAAGTGAATTTTAAATTGGGGAAACTCAAATACGTATTTCGTAGAAATTCGGGATTTAAATTAGCTGGCAATGCTCCATTTTACATTTAAGTATAAGTAAACTGCCTCGTTTTTAACACTGTTAATACCCCTACTATATGGAAAAATGTTTTGGTGTCGGATACAACAGTAGAAAATAATATTTTTGCCATGCAATCCAGCAAAATTTCTGTATTTATAAAATTCATTCGGTTTGAGTACAGTTGAACATCAAATGGAGTTACAAATAAAGAGGAGGAGAACTCTAATGTATTGTCTACCACTTGCGATTGAAGTAACTGTAGAGGTTGTCACATGACAGTGGCTGTTTTTTTTCTAATCAGATCAACAGCTTTTGATTTTCGCCGGAGCAAACTTTCACCAGTAAATTTGAATAGAAAATTTCGTCTTTCTTAAGCGCCTTATTCATGGAAAAATTCCCTCACAAGTATGGTAAAGATTTCGATTTGTTTTTACTGGTGGCAGTTAGTTCACGTGTTGTAAAGTTTTCACATACACTGGTAGGTCAGTGCTGTCACAGATGACTATTTTTTAATTAAATTTCGTACCACTTTTTGAATACATAAAATCTTTTATATACGCTTTGACAACATTTGCAAGGAAAGTATACTACAAAATGATGTTTTTTTTTTAAATAGTAGTGTGAACAATATATAAAAATATTCGCCTGTGGCAGCCCTGGTGATAGGTGGTTGTCTAGGTTATCATAATGTAACCGAAACGCAGGGCCTGAATGCCGCAGAAGTAAACTTCCACCAGTAGAAATGAATATATTTTTACCATTACTTATGACTACATTTTTTCATTTATAAGGCGCTTAACTAAGGGGACAATTTCTATTTAAATGTACTGGTGGAAGTTTGCCCGATGGTAATCAAACCATGCGAAATCGGTTACAGTTAAAGCTTCTATATTTGAAGGATACGTCAGTTCATCTTTATTAATAGTTCCTGGTACATCATTATTGAATAGATTTTTACCCTTCATTTAACCAAATTTAAATATTGCAGATCCTAATATTAAATTAGCCTTTATGCAATTCTAGGGTTTAAATATAAAGTAGAAAGCATTCCATTTGAAATATTGAAATCAGGCCTCCCATTTTCGCCTCTATTTTTATTCTGAAAATCCGAATTCGTGCTAGAAATTTAAAAAAAAAATATTTTTTTTTCTTTCTTTAGCAATAGTAGTTTTGCGATCCCATTAAGTAAAGACTATAATTTCAAAATTTTCGGTATGATTGAGTCGGGTTGGTTTTTTTGGCGGCCGATTATCACTCGAGGGATATAGGCCTTAGGTGGGTGCCCTCCGTGGGGGTCTTTCTAAGGGAACCTAACCCGTATTTACGCAAGATGTCCCAAGGTTCGAAGAAAACCACGAGAATTCCGAACGGTTATCCGACGGGCGCGATTGGGTCGAACCATGCTCCTCCCGTCTACCAGCTTCGAGAGCATTTTTTTTCGTTATGAGTGTGAGAATTTCGAGATAAAAATTCTGACCAAACTGGCAACACTGATTGGAAATATACTCATTGTAAGTTACAAGAAGTGTAAGCACCTTGGTATTTAATTCCTTCGAGACAACCGACGTGTGTCGTGCCTTAAAGATTGTGCAAATCCCTGAATTTGAAATCCAATACTTTCCCACAGAAAATTTTGTTTTGTCCAATTACAGAATTTTAGTTATTAATACCTTAACTCTCTCTTTTTTTTTTTTTTTTTTTTTTTTTTTTTTTTTTTTTTTTTTAACCAAGTAAATTAAAAATAAGGACCCGCCAACACTTTTTTTACTAAAATATTTGGCTTTTACAAACGAAAATGGTATGCGATTTAACAAACCAAAGAACGCAGCTAAAAGCAAGTGATATCCAAAAGCTTTTAGTATCAAAAATAGTAAACTCTGTTTGTCCGAGCGGCACTTGGGCAAAACACTTAGGGGTTAAATAATATAAAAATTCTTTTCAGAAAAGGGGTGACAAAAAAAAAAAAAAAATGTAATTGACGTTTGTTTTGAAGAAGTCAAATACTTGGGACTACTATTCATTATATGCCAACCGCAACGGGATTACATTTAAAGACTGTTTTTAAGTATTAAATTTCAGTTATAAAATATATATATTACGGAAATTAAATTTCCTCGCTTGATTAAATTTATTTGATAAAAATTACCTTTCTAAAATGTTTCGACAATCCTAGTTTATTAAATTATTCCCTATTTGAAATAGTATTCCATTCATTTAATAATATTTTTTAATATTTTATTTCTTTTCAAAATGTATTATAAAAAATATTTCCCGTAATCATTATTTTCTTTCAATGTTTCTCATTTCTCGAACTTAAAATGCCCCAGTGAATTCTATTAAAATTATCTGTTTGTACCATTTTATTTTACTTTATTTTAAAATTCGTTTCGCGCTGTTTTCAGGCGAAACCACGTTATTCTAGATTTCTTTCGCCTGTAATATGTAGTTTTGTTCAGCATCAGTTTCCAGTTTCCTTTTTCAAACCTTCAGTACCGTAAAAACTCTACGCATCTTATTATAAAACATCAAGACAGGAACCAAGATTTCGTGGCATTTTAATAAAACTACGTCTGCTCTCTCGAATCGAGACATTGAAGTAATAGACTGTTTTTATATCGTTTGATACAAAATGTAGTTTCGGCTGAATTAACTCTTTCAGGGGCAAGGCCTTTTTGAACAAAAAAAAAAAAAAAAAAATTCAAATAATTAGTTCGCACCGCAATTAACAAACAAATTTATTTGAAAATAATCAACAGCTTTTTTTCACGTATATTATGAAATCGAATTTGTACTACTAATTTATTGGTGCCAGTTGACAATTTAGGCATTAAAATTAACCATTTACAGACTGCAAACGGCGCCCCTCAAAGGGTTAACTGCCAAGATAGATGTGGCATATCGCAACAAGCTGTGATTTGTATTACATGTTTACAGCTGTATTCTAGAAGAAAAAACCAATAAATTTTCATCTGTTTATAAGAGCTTTCTTTTCTTTTCTCGGGAAATTTGCGAGGTTTTCGGCCAAAAATCAAACTGTATAATAACGTCAAGTACATACCCAGTTAGCATGCACATTATCAGCAAGTTTGATTTTTTCGGATATTAACTTGCCGTTACAAATTTGCAGCGAATCTTCCGTAAAGTAAACCATCACTCACTTGCATGAGTAGATTGTTGTGAAACTGATGCAAGGCTGTCTTTAATTCACGAAATTGACGAAAGCAAAAAATCCCTTGTTGAAAGAATAGACAATAAGTACATACGCAGAAGTTGGATGCTACTCAAAGGCAAGACATGCACATCATTGTTACTGTTATGCATAGCTGCCAACTTCTCACTAATATTCCGTAATATCTGGATTAATATGACCCACGTTAACCACTGGAAATGTATTTCATGAATCTTTATTTATTTAATTCAAGGTTTCTACTTGGAACATATTTAGTTTCATTTCTTAAAAAAAATTCTGGTTCGAAACGTATTAAACCAAGATCAAATTAACGCCGGTATTACGGAAGATTAGTTTGAGGTTTGCCCCTATGCTGTTATGGAATCTCATTTGCATTGATTGGTTAACACTAGAACGGCGGAAATTTTACTCAAGTTTTAAAAAAAATATTTCACATCAGAATTTTTACTTAAAACTATTTAATTTATTTATTTAAGTAATTTTTGTGCAACCTGTATTAATCTTATATTATAAAAAGTTGTCTGGTTCGAATCGACATATATTCATTTGGCAAGGGTCAAAATGACCCCTCGTCGCCGTTCTAGTGTTAAGTTAAGGAACCCAGAAAAAAGTGTTTATTATTTTAACTGTTCAAATGTAGACTTTTTGCAAAGTGACATTTTATCTATAATCTACAACTTATTCTATGTAAAAATTCTTACAAATTAAAATGTTATGTTAATTTACTGTGTTATGTTTTTGTGTTCGGCCATTATAAATTTATATTGAAAATTTTAATTTTTAAATTAATTTTTCTCAATATTATTGGATTTTTCTAAAATATCTTTTTAATTGCTATTTATTTATTTATTTATTTTTGTCTTTAACTCCATTCGTGTCTATAATTTTTTACCCTTTCGGGAGTGCATTCCTTAGGAAATTTTAATCGGGGCACCGCTTTTTTAAACACTTTACTTATCAATGACCAAAAAGACTCTAATTTGTAAAAGCAAATATTACCTTTATTTGTTAATGGTGATAAAAGCGATGAATGCACCTTTTGACAGTGGCGCATCAGTATCCTATACATCAGTGCGTGTGCATCAATAGACCTGAAGGGCTTAAACGTATAGTGTGACAGTTGAAAACAGATAATATGGCGTGACAATTTCTACTTTTGCTATAAGTTTATAGTATTTTTGACAAGACAAAGCTAAATTTTCTACTAACTTGGCAAGAATTTGCAGTACTTTAGTATTGACAGAACTAAATTTTCTACCTGTTTGTCGTTAATTTGCAATAAATTTGTTACAGCAAGAGTTTAACTTGCACGACAAGATAGCTGCGAGTTCGTAGTGTGATGACTTTGGCGGTTGCGTTATTTAGCTGCAGTCTTGTTATAAAGTTTCAGTCTTGTCATGTTCATCTTGCTGCAACTTTGCAGGTTTGCAAAGCAAGAGTGCTGCAAATTTTCTGAAAACTAAAATTGCTATGTGGGTAATAACTACGACTGCATAAGTGCTATTTAATATAGCGGTCTCCTAGATATCCACAAAAATTGTATCGAACGATACAAAAGCGTTATTTTAAAGCCTTACGATACATTATTTACTTCAAACTTCATGACATGTTACCAAATTATCAAAACATATATTTTTGCAATTACATAAGGTAAATTTTTTTTTTAAATAGCGGTGGCAAACACTATTGGAAATTTGAAGCTGAGCGCACGCTCTTTGAGGCAGGTTACTTGGAAACTCCAGTGTTAAAAATGGTTCATTTTTTGCATGGTATTTCATATTTCTTAAATATTTATAAAATCAAACAGATAAACGAATTGTCAAAGAAATTGGATATCTTGATATGTATGTATTGTCTAGATATACTCTTACTTTTCAAAGGAATTCCAGAAGATAGTCGAATAGTCCACAGTTTTTTTAGAAACTAAAGTATACAATCCATATACGAATTTAATTACATTAAATGCATATTAAACTGCCACATAAACAAACAAAAAAAAAAATAAATAAAGACAGCCTAAATGCTGATTGCTTTTATTTTGTTATGGAGTAAATTGATATTTCAGCCTATAGTGTCTTACATTTTATATGCTGGCGTGTACATCCTCGTTGTATTCAGGGCTGCAGTTGGTCGAGGATTTTTAACTTAGATTGCTCGTTTGCTTCTACTTTTTGAAACACTAATAACCGACTTATTTAACCCCTTAACAGTGACGTTTGTTTTCTTAGAAAAAATTAAAAATGGGGCTGGACACCCCTTTTCCATACTACAATATTTATCTTACTTAATCAAAAAATATCTGACAATCAATAAAGATAAATTTACAGTTACAAATTAGTGGTATCAAAATGCTTTTAATAACGAAGCAAGCAAAGTGTTCTTGCCCGAATCCAGTTCGGGCCACACTGTTAAGGGGTTAAACCTTATTAGACACTAGCTCTTTATACATAAATTTCTTTTATATTCTACTAGCACCACCGTATTTTAAAAATAAAGTTTTGGAGAATATTCTGTTACATATGTTACATTAAAATTCTATTAACCCCTTCGGGACGGGAGCCTTTTACGAAATTTTTAATCTTTTGTCACCGTTTTTTAAAAACAGAAATTTGTGTCTTTTTGAATCGAGAAAATGCACTGATTAAATAAAGCAAATTTTACAGTAAAATTTTACTGGTGAGGAAAAACAAGGATTCTGAGCGCTTCATGCGGCACGTATACGTGTCGCTCGTCCCCAACGGGTTAAAAGTGCTTCTTACATGTGATGCGAACCGAATAAAAATCTCGTAACAGATACTGGATTCTATGTCACATAAGAAGGGACAAAGAACAGAAGAGGGTTAAACTGACCACGACTCTCTGCATACGATGCCAAAACATCTTAAGTGCGCATTGTTTATTTCTGTTCTTTTTCAAAAAATGCTTGTTATTTTAATTTATACGTATTTACAAAAGTGCCCTAAATTTATTGAAAAGTAATTAGGGATACTATTTTCATACGAATGATTTATTTTCTCATCATTGCTTTTTAACATTTTGAAAGGCAAAATGGTGATGTTGTGAAAATCTTGAAATGATTGAATAAATGATTGTGTAACCGCTTGTCTCCGGCGTCTCTTGCACAAATTTTCTTTGGTCATCACCACTTTTTAAAAAGAAGTTTCTCTCTAGTAATCGATTTCAAAAATTCTCTAATTAAATAAGGCAAATTTTATTTTCCTTTGTTACTGGTGCCAAAAACAAATTTTGCAAAAATCGATTATGTCGCTGCAGCGGTGACAACGCAGTGCAAAGGCTTAATATTATCGGACAAGAATTAAACAAACATTTTAAAAATTGCATGCATATTCTGAATGCCCCTGTAATAACCAATGGAAATCAAAACATAACAGAATCATTTATATTTATATTCTTAATATGAGAGCGAAATTATACAAGAATGAAAATGTAGTCATATAATATAAGATAAAGTTTTGTGCAGAGTGCGCAAACTAGAACAGTAAAATATGCCATGCGCGTGTAACTGGGGAGTATGTGAGAGAGGAGGATGCTGAAAATGAAAGAGTACAATAAAATCTTTCCAATGACGTGTTATTTGAGGGGCTCTGAATAAACTTAAAATTTGCCCTTCTCGGGGGGAAACTAAACCTTAAATGGTCGGAGGAGCAAACCGATGGCATAAAACGCTTGTTGTCGTCAAATATACTTAAGGCCAACTAATAGTAACGTAAAGCATATTTTGAATGGCCCTATAATAAGGATTGGCGGGGAAGTGGGGGTGGCGTGGGGGTGATGAGTAATGAACGAACTTGAAAAATACAACTTAATAAAGTGGTAAACCAAATATCTAGGCTTATAAAGTAAAAATATAGCAATTTAATCTGGAAAGAAAAAAATATATTTTAAATATACGAATTTTGACAGCAAGCCTGCCATTAATAAAATCGATAGAATAAAATTATAAGCAAAAAAAAAAAAAAAAAAAAAAAAAAAATCGATCTATCCCTCTTAGTCCCTAACGGCAATATATAAATATGAAGATACTACCCGTATCAAAGAATCGGCCACGATTTCGATTTCAAAGGGAAAAAAATGAAAGATTTCACCTTTATCGAGGAATCGGTCGCAAAAACCATTTGAAGGAAACTAAAAATGAACGATTGTACCCGAATCGAAGGACTGACCATAATGGCGATTTGATTCAAATCGCCATTGCGGTCGATTCTTCGATCGGGCAGAATCGTTTATTTTTATTACTTTCTTCTGTCTATTCAAGAATTAAAGTACTCGATAAGTAAAAAATTTCGACTTCCGATTTTTGACGGATTTATACGTTTTAGAAGGTCCTGAACACGTCTTGACTATTTTTAACCACTTTCTGTCTCTAAGTCTGTCTGTCAGTGACAAAAATGTTGTGTGCGTTCTATCCCAAGAACTAATGCCGGGAATTTATTGAAACTTTAGATTAAGTTAAACCTTGATATATATTGGTGTTGACTGTTTTAGGTGTAAATCGAACAAAAAGTGGCTCTGCTATACTGCATTTTTCATGATATTCGCAATAGCTCTATCTTAAAACTAATGCACAGATTTTCATCAAACTTCAGATTCAGCTAGACGTTGACGTAAGCTATTGGCTATTAGATTTTACTGTTAATCTCACAGCAGGTAGCGCTGCTATGCTGCCTTTTTTAGGATATATACCATTCTACCGATAGTCATATCTCAAGAATTAATTTACGGAATTTCATCAAATATAACTTTCTGTTATACCTTATATAAGCTGTTACTGATTAGGGTTTCGTGTAAACCATATTACAGGTGGCGCTGCTATGCTGCATTTTTCACGATATTTGAGATTTCTCTATCTCAAAAACTTATGCACTGAATTTGATCAAACTTCATGTTTTGTTACACTTTAACTTAAAGATATCCTTATTAAGCTTGCGTGTATACTGCCCAAAAGGTGACGTTTCTATGCTCTTGTAGTTGGGAATTTTGATTGGAGACATCGATGAGGGTGGGCGCCAAAATACAATGATTTCATTGGGAAAAACAAATGTATATGCCTCCTTTTTAACCCTTACCAGCGCGGAGTAATTCTGTTTATAAACTGTTGAAATAATCGACTAACACCGCAATTTATAAAAGAATTTAATAGAAAATACGAACTTGCTTATTTTCATGTACATCATAATAGGAAAATTTTAGTTAAATATTCTTGGTGCTGTTTGTCAGTTTTGGAATTAAGATTATGTGTCCTTTTTTAAGGACACCGCGCCGGAAAGGGTTAAATGCACACAATTCAAGGCACCTATACTATTCGAATCCTCATGATGGGCATAAACTGTCATTTACATTTGTCTCTGTTTGTGAATTTTGACGTATTAACATCTATGAGATGGTGGGAAGTTTTGAGATCGGCAATTGGACTAGTTTACCTTCAAAATTTGAGGGAAAATAAAAATGGCCGATACTACCTGTAGCGACATCGATATAAAATATTATATTATCCATAAAAATTTAGTTGGTCATAATAACGATAAAATCTATTAAAATTATCGACATCGCCCATCACTGCATGTTACTTATGTTTATTATTTGTCATTTTTCAAACTGTTTTTAATTTCAAAGTTATATGATTCATTAAGAAATTATAATTCAGCAACAAGTACTGAAAATACAATTATAAGAATAAAATTGACAGATCTGATAAACTGACATGAATAAAATGAATTTTCACTTTTATGTATTTTACACTTCAATTATCTTTTAACTAGGACTTCCCTCAGAGGGATTAGTCTGAGCGATATTACTGAGAACATAGATTTAATAATAACATGTGGAAGCAAAGAAAATGAGATGTTATCTTTAATTGTCCATATACTGCGATAAACTGTAATGATGAAAATCAACGAATCGTAGAATTACAAAATCTTATATATAAATTCGTATACACTGTTTAAAAAAATGGGAAATCAAACCATTCAAGACAGCCATGCATGGATATAAAATTGAAAGTACGCAATATATTAAAAGTAAAATAGAAAATGAAACACTAAATTACTTATATCGGAATTTTAACTGTATTAAATGATGTCAAGAACATAATCAGACGCTCCGCACCAATTGGAGTAACTTTAAATGACAAATATATGATGTTTAAAAAGAATGGACTATATTTTATATGGTGTGTGCTCCCCCGGAATAGTTAATATTGTACAATATCTGTTTTCCACGGATGCAATGAGGTTGTCGATAACATTTAAGGAATTCTCTCCTCAAAATCTAATATAGTATCAAAGTACCGAACACATCAACAGTGGCATGCAATGCTTCCTTAGAGTGTGTTTTAGATATGCTCGATCGGATTTAAATGATGAGTGTATGCTGGCCACTACATACGCTGTATTGTTTTGTTTTCAAACATATTCTGCACAAGTTGAGTTGAATTTAGCATGTATTAAATTAAAAAAGAAATCGGCAATGATTACAACATAAAGTATGACACAAGATTTGAATATATCGTCTGCATAACTTTTGAGCTGTCAAAGTGTTATTTGAAGTAATTTACAAATCCATGCATATTTATTCAGGAAATCATGCAAGCTAACATACGCCAATATGAACCCGATTATAAAATTTCACCAGAATAAGTTAATATATAAAAAAGCTACTAATGATAATTGAGAATATGATCTTATGATAAAATGTCTAGAAAAATGAATCGGATAAAAAATTCATATCACATTTAAAACGGCACTTCCCTCTGTTAGTGGCATTGGCGAGAGAGAGAAAAGCCTAGAGAAGGAACACTTTAACAAGTACTTTCGGCAACCTACTCACTGTTTCATACCGGTCTTTATTCAATATTTACACAATTTATTTAATGCTAGGTGGGTATCTATCAGTTTTTTTGCATTTAAATGACATGTTTTGCGGAGGAAATGCAGCATTATGAAATATTTAAAGTTGCTGTACCTAATAATTCCAAATTAATGGTAATTGAGATCGCTTTCCGTTAATTTCATCTTTTTAAATTTTAAATTTTTTAGAAACCAATCATAGAGACAATTGTATATTTTAAAACTAACCCGAAGCAAAATTTCAAGATTATGGGCTCAGCAGTAACACAGAAATAGAAATATTTTGAAAGTTTTTTGTTTTTGCACTGTTTTATATAGCGACATTTTTAGAAATTGTTCTATTGCGAGAATTTACGGCATGATAAATAGAGTCATGTAAATTTTCATGTTTATATTCCTAACAATTCCATGTACTTCGTTACTTAGATCATCTTTAGATATTTTTCCGCTATGTTTAGTCTTTCTATTTTTTAGAATTCGTTCTACAACGAGCATTTACATCTTATTAATTACTACCATGCCAAAGTTCTAGTTTCTAACCCCAACAGTATCCCGAAAATTTCAGTATTCCAAATAAATCATAGTTTAGAACCTTTCTAGAAATTTTTACGTTTATCCGTCAAATTGAACCTTTTAGAGAGCGTTCATTACGAGTATTTACATCTTAAAAGTAACTACCGCACCAAATTTAAAGTTTCTAACCCAATCAATATCACAGAAACCGCAATTTTAGAACTTTTTTGCTCCTGCAGCGATGTAGGTTCTTGCACTGACATAAAATAGTATTTTTTTCGGAGCAGAGATGGACACCAACATTTTTTTAAGTTGGCTATGTAGTTTCAGAGATAACACCTCACAAACGTACAAGCATTAATAATATTATATACTTTATAATATTATAACGCTTTATAATATTAGCATTAGATGTACAGATACAAAAGCTGTTTATCTGTTACAAACTAAAGTGCCGGCGTTGCCCAGAATTTGAAGTATGTTTGTTCTGAAAAATCAATTTCAAAATTTAACATACATCACAAAACAAACATTAAAAAAAGCAGTCGAAATGTTGTACGAATGAATCATATGAAAACGCTATATAAAAATGTATAAATGTATATAACAGACGTAAAAGAATACAACTATAAATGAACTTATTTCAATTTATAATTGGAGCAATAATGTTAAAATTGGCCAATATTTCCCTAATCGGATTTTTATCATGCTTCAATGAAGTTTTCACACTCATATGACGTTATACTATATCCACCACGTCCTTTATATTTCCAATATAACGTAATATTTTCCTCTTTCACGTGGAAACCTTGAAATAGAAAAGTTATGAAGTTATATTCACTTTCATTTAAATTCGTCAAACCATTTATTTCATTTTCATATTTTACGTGAATATCTTGCAATAGAAAAGTTATGACGTAATATTCACCTTTTTTAAAAAATTCGTCAAACTATTTATTTCATTTTCATTTTTCACGTGGAAATCTTGCAGTAGAAAATTAATTGTTGTAGCAATAATTTTATTGTGTTTTTTAATTGTTGGCAACTGCTATAACGAAAAATGTTTAAATTTGATAAGAAATTGCTGTTAAACTGGTGGTTTTTTATTAATAAAAAATTAACTATAAATTATTTCGATTCCGGATTACTTTAGTTGCCTCGGCCATGTTTAATACACATGTACGTATCTTCTCGTAATTTTGGCTTCCAAATTGTGGATTTTTATAGAATTACAAACAGACAGATAGACAAGTTTTCATTTTTATATATCTCTCTATTCTAAAAAAAGTAACTAACGCTGTCACCGCCGCCGCCGCCGGTTTTGAATTTTTTTTTGACCAGAGGCCTTTCCTCATTAATATTAAGAAAACTATTGCATACAAAAATATGAAAATCGGTGGTATTTAGCGAAATGATTGATCAACATGCTAATGTATACAGTTTTCAAATCGAAGAATTATTTTAAGAGATATTTAATGCTAAAGTTAGACAAAATCGTTCCATTAAAAATTTTTTTATAGGGTTGGGTTGGGTTGATTTTTGACGGCCAATTATCTACACGAGGGATATAGGCCCGGGGGGAGTGCCCTCCATGGGGTCTTTCTAAGGGAACCTAATCCGTATTAACGCATGGAATATCCACGGCTCGAAGAAAACCACGAAAACTCCGAACGATTAGGCCGACGGGCGCGATTGGGATCGAACCCAGCACCTCCCGTCTACCAGCCTCGAGAGCAGAACCTCTCGGCCACTGGTGGGGCATTTTTTTTTTTTATAGGAGCAAAAGCAATACATGTGAATTTAATCATTTTTAGATCATTTTATTCAATAGAAAATCCCGGTGTGCAGATTTCATTAATTTTTTTTTTAATTTGACTCTTTTTTTGAGGTTTTATTTCTATTTTAAATTCAAATATTCAGCATCTCGACTGATATATTTTACATGTTTTAGAAAATGGCATTAATTTAAACTGTTGCCAACTGTATAAACATCGCAAACAATAATGTTTGCTTCAAATAAAAAAATTATTTACACGTTACTATTATAAACAGAAAAAACCTTCAAATTAGAATTAAATAATTAGGTATAAAAAGCAGGCACTTATTGGAAATTACGCCATTAAAACTATATTTACATGTGAATTTTGAAAGAGAAAGGATATTGTAAAATAAATTCATTAACATGCGTTAGAAGTCTGAAATAGAAGACATTGCTTCACATTACACTTATTATGCAAAATGAATAAACAATAGTATTGCAAAACAGTTTAAATTTAAAAATTGCGCGAGTCAAAATATTAGAGGTTAAATATTAGATTTTTTCAAAATTTTATTATTTGTCGTTTGATGTGAGGTGTTCAGCTATAAGTATGCAAATTTTCATGTCTCCAACATAATTAGGGGCTGAGTTAGAAAAATTGCTTAAAATACACAAGTTAGATCCCAGAGGGTTAAATATTACACTTTTTCAAAATTTTATTATTTGCCGTTTGATGTGAGGTGTTCAGCTATAAGTATGCAAAATTTCATGTCTCCAACTTAATTAGGGGCTGAGTTAGAAAAATTGCTTAAAATACACAAGTTAGAACCCAGAGGGTTAAATATGACTTTTTCAAAATTTTATGATTTATCGTGTTATCGCAAGTGTTCAGCTATAAGTATGCAAACTTTCATGTCTCCAACTTAATTAGTGGCTGAGTTAGAAAAATTGCTTAAAATACACAAGATAGAGCCCAGAGGGTTAAATATTAGATCTTTTTCAAAATTTTATTATTTGTCGTTTGATGTGAGGATTTCAGCTATAAGTATGCAAAATTTCATGTCTCCAACTTAATTAGGGGCTGAGTTAGAAAAATTGTTTAAAATACATAAGTTAGAGCCCAGAGGGTTAAATATTAGACTTTTTCAAAATTTTATTATTTGTCGTTTGATGTGAGGTGTTCAGCTATAAGTATGCAAAATGTCATGTCTCCAACTTAATTAGGGGATGAGTTAGAAAAATTGCTTAAAATACAGAAGTTAGAGACAGGTGGGTTAAATATGACTTTTTCAAAATTTTATGATTTATCGTGTTATCGCAAGTGTTCAGCTATAAGTATGCAAACTTTCATGTCTCCAACTTAATTAGGGGCTGAGTTAGAAAAATTACTTTAAATACACAAGTTAGAGTCCAGAGGGTTAAATATTAAACCTTTTTCAAAATTTTATTATTTGTCGTTTGATGTGAGATGTTCAGCTATAAGTATGCAAAATTTCATGTCTCCAACTTAATTAAATTAGGGGCTGATTTAGAAAAATTGCTTAAAATACACAAGTTAGAACCCAGAGGGTTAAATATTAGACTTTTTCAAAATTTTATTATTTGCCGTTTGATGTGTGGTGTTCAGCTATAATATGCAAATTTTCAAGTCTCCGACATATATAGTTTCTGAGAACGGGCTCTGTGACAGACGGACAGACAGACAGACAAAGGAGTGAGACAGGTAGGGTTTCCTTAGATGAACGAAACTCTTAAAAACATACTGCGGATGACTGTAACAACATCCTAAAATTACATTACCATCAGCGATCTACCAATCCCGAATTTAGTTTATATTCGTTTCATATATTCTTGTTCTTTTGTGTAGCCCTGTAAAATAACTATCATTATTATATACAGTAAAACCTCTGAATAGCGGACACCCCGAGAATGCAGAATTTGTCCTCTATTTAGAGGTGACCGCTACTGAGAGTAAAAAATGTACAGTTATTTAAGGGTTGGTAATCGAAAAAATGCCCACTAAATAGAGTTGTCCACTAATCGGGTGTGTCCGTTATGGAGGTTTTACTGCATAATAATATCATCCTTTACAAGAAAATTGCATGCCGTATGATAAACAGACAGACATCCAGAGAAAGATAACCACCCGGAGCAATAAACACTCATGTTTTTTGTTTTAATCATCCACAATTGTATGTCATACAACAGGCCAGATTTTATACAACAGGCTAAAAACGGTCACCGTGGAACGGAGTACTGTATTATTATTTGTTTGCCCACCAAAACTGGTTGCCACGTTTTGTTGCAAGGTTTGTGATCACGTGGTTGAAACTGATCTATTCAATATTAATGCGTGCGTATTTTTTTTATTTCCTCCATGTGTTCAAACCAGTTGTCTATGAAAACATCAACCGGTGAAAGTGACGCACACCAAATTTCTGTGACGTATGCAGATAAATTGTGCTTTCTTATCAGTTTTTTCGATATAATTTTTAAACGGTTTGGAACTTATTTTTCATAGTAGGTGCATTCAGTAGGCGACCCTCATAGGTACCTTCTGGTGCAATAAGAAACTAAATCCGACAAATATTTTTTGAGTTATGCTTGACGAAAGGTTTTTATTAGGCTTTTTTTTTAGTAGGACATGGCGTTAATATCCATCGTAGTAGTAATGTGTCCGGACAGTAATATTTCGCTGAGTATTAGCCTTCGCTTCGCTCAGACAATTAATGTAAATATGACAATGATATATTTTGCTTCCATTACGAATTGTAAATCAAAATAGTTCGTCTTCAAAACATAATCATCAATTTCTGTTGCTTATATTTGGCATCTTATATTTAATAAAAAAAAAAAAAAAAAAAAAGCATTACACATACGGCACCTGCAAACATTTTTGCTTTTTAAATAAGATTAATATTTTATAGAATTATTCGCTCCATTTAACTGCTTATTTCTGCTTTTTAATAAGTGCAATTTTACAGTAAATTTAAGTGGTTAGAAAAAAACGCAAAATATGCCTGCTGTACAAATATATAAGAAATCGATTCTTTGATCACAATGAAGTTAGCTGTTTTTCATGATATTTTGCTACTGAATTTTTATTAAGTATCACAAACAATTAGTTTGATTGCATTTAATTAAAAAAATTAGTGTATAAATAATAATTATAAAAATAATACTTGAAAAAAATATAAAATGTAATCTTCAAATATTTTAATAAAAATATTTTTCTCTGGATTCTTCTAATGTGTCTTTCCATATTTTCAAGAATTATTTTCTTTCAGATGTATGCTTTAAACTCAATCATCACGGCAATTTTAAGCCTTAATTTCTATGTTATATGTATTTTTAAAAAGTTCATAATTGTAACAGCTGTTTCGATTATTTGATAAAAAATTTCCTTGGTTTACTTATGGGAAAAGATATTACAAGTTACAAGTTTTAGCGTATTTTTATCCTTACACTATATAATACTTTTTTATTTTAATTTTTTTTTTATTAGCTCTATTATTTTATGTGATACTAACTAAAGTACTCGACGTTGTCCCAGAATTTTATGAATGGTTATTTTGAAAAATCAATTTTGAAAAATCAACGATTGCTTGCTAATTTACTTAATTTCCACTCTTATTTTATTCCTTTAATCCGGATGATAGATTATCGACTTACTTTGTAAATATAATCTGTGATCTGATAAAGATTAAAAGCTTTTGATGAAAAGTTGTTTCCGTGTATTTTGTTAATTAAATAATTTGTTCATGATAAAAAAAAATGGCAAGTACAAAATTTATATTAATTTTATTTTCAAAAAATCTGAAACCTTTATTTCAGTTCATCCCTAAGAATGAGCTATAGGAACTTAAACCTTTGTGGAAATTCTAATATACGCGCATACAAACACCTATATAAATTGAATACATTTTAAAATGGCAAAACAAATTCAGAGAACATCACAATGTTAAAACATGCCAATATTTCATCATCGGGTTTTTACTGTGTTTCAATACGCGTTTTCAAACTCATATGACGTTATTGCCGAAACGTCAGTGAAGGCTTACTGTGGAGACACGAAAAGTTTTGGTTTCTGTTAGTCTGTCTGTTAGTCAGTCTGTTAGTCTGTCTGTTAGTCTGTTTGTCTGTTCCGCGATAACTGACGCAAAAAGCATCCGATCGGCTTGAAATTCACTGGGCATGTTGATGAGGTACCCGGACTTAGCTGTATAGTTTTTGGTTAAATTTGGTTCATTCGTTCGGGAAATATGGAATATTTTATTTTGCTCTATAATGCTTTTCTATGGCAAGTCAGACGATTTTCAGATTTTCATTTGTTGAAAGAAATGGCTCATATGGAAAATGGATTTAAATGGTAAATTTTTGATGCTGAAATTTTTAAATAAGATTATTAAATTATTCCAATTAGTTTGAAATTTTGTCAATATATTTGCGAGATTTTTTTAATTAGGTTTATAATATTGGGGGAAATTTTATGCATATTTTTCAATAATATAACAGGGTTTGTTTTATCAATTTGACATAATGCATATTTCATTTTTTTCCTTTTCTTTCATCTGTTGCCTAGCAACGTATTTGGTCCTAATAATATTAGTATAATTGCGTGTATAATGTTTGAGTAAAGCCAACGTCAAAACGGATGAATTAATGCATTTGTATCTTTGCATATAGATGGATTTTAGCCCAGAAATAAAAATAGGCAATATTTCATTTATTTTATTCAAATATTTTGCTTAAAAATACAAAAGTTCATTATTCTCATTGAGAATAACGTAACATTTTTCCATAACATTTACCAATATTTCTTTAATTGTTGCCAAGAAAATCAAAACCCGGAATAATATTTTCTTTTAAACAATTTTCAATTGAAATGTTTTGTCGTGAAACAGGAAAATGAAAAATAAAATTAAGAATAGAAAAATTAATATGGCGGCATATTGGAAATAAAAAGAAAACTCTCGAGTATTTCTTAATATAACAAGATGAAAAGTTTTGAGTAAGTACGCATAGCAGGTGAATTAGGCGCCATTTATCGAAAACAAAGATGCTGGAATAAAAAGATCTTGGGTAAAATAAAATTAACGATTATTCACGGAGGAGAGAGATAGATGAAGATGCAGTATGCCGTAAAAACAGTTTGCAATACGATGTGCGTTATTGCTCAGATTTAAATG
The DNA here is from genome assembly GCA_963932465.1 of Maratus speciosus. Taxonomy (NCBI): domain Eukaryota; kingdom Metazoa; phylum Arthropoda; class Arachnida; order Araneae; family Salticidae; genus Maratus; species Maratus speciosus. Next base: position 242,821,629 of record OZ010794.1, read on the forward strand.
ATCTCATTCAGCCCAAACAAAACAAGCACGAGGAACAGGGACCGAATTCTTTGACTTTATCCGTGCATTTTTTTCTGTAAAATGAAAATGATCTGCTTATATTTAAGCAATAAGCAGTCTAAGGCAGCATTTCATTTTATTATGAATTAAAAACTGTATTACTAAAAATATTATTATTATTATTATTATTATTATTTTTTTTTTTTAAGCACGTCGTTGTGTTGTGCCGAATGTAGCGCATTTTAGGGTTACATTTTTGGAGTCACTTCAAGATTTATTGTCTGTGTAAGGTTAACATGAATATTTTATTTTAAATTTAAATTTTATTAATTTATATATATATATATAAAAACTTATGCTTATCCTTATAAATCACAGCGTAAAAAAAAGAAAAAAAAAGATATACTATAACCATCCGCACACAATCAATAAAAAATTACGAATGTGAATTTAAATAGACTACGAGGGGTTCAGGGGGCAGTGCCCCCTTGAAGAAATGCAATTTTTGATTTAAAAAGTTACCAGAATAAGTAGCTCATCAGAATTTCAGAACATCAATGTATAACCACTTGTTTAACACTTTTAATTTCTGAAACTTTACGAAGTATCTTGTATGCTTATAAATATTTATGTAATTTGAAAACTTTAAAAAGCGATTTGTAGGAAGTTGAATATTACGCAATGAAGTTAAAAAACAATGCCTTGCAAAGATGACGTTGAGGCTCCTGATCTGCAGATTTACTAGTATATTCACCTGCTGACTGCCATTGTATTTCCAATCTTACGTAATATTCACTTTAAAAAAAATATCGTTAAGCTATGTATATCATTTTCATTTTTCAGGTGCAAATCTTGCAATATAAAAGTAATTGTTGTTTTATTGTGGATTTTTAATTCTTCGCAACTGATATAACGAAAAATGTTTAAATTTGATAGGAAATTGCTGTTAAATTGTTGGGTCATTTTAAATGAAAAATTAACTATAAATTATTTGGATTCCGGATTACTTTAGTTGCTTCGGCCGTGTTTTAATACACATGTAAGTAATAGATCGGGGACCGGCAGCACAGACAACCCCCTCATCGAGTTGGAGGCTGAAATTCCAGAATTAGCTAAAACTCGATTCCCATATTAAGACGCAATCGGTCTGCCAAGTCATATGTTGGTGGAAAACAACTAAAAACCCGATTTTAGCGATCGACTCGTAGATTTACCATTGTGTTTTCCTGCAACCAAAGGTATGAAAGCATAGTAGACTGGGAGCAGGAAAACACAATGGTAAACCTACGAGTCAACATCGGGTTTTTAGGTGTTTTCCGCCAAGATATGACTTGGCAGACCAATTGCGTTTTAATATGGGAATCCAGTTTTAGCTAATCCTGAAATTTCAGCCTCCAACTCGATGAGGTAGTTGTCTCATGGTTCGTACGCCTGCTTGAAATTTGCGGACTAGAAAATTTTTCGGCACCAGTATTATCTTATAGAAAAATCTCTTCTTAAAAGAAAGCGAAATTTGGCGTGTTTAACCTATATTTATTTTTCTATAAAAATATGCTGGTAGTTTTCCTGGATATATAACGGTATCCGTACGAACAATGTGTCGGTGCTGCCGGCTCCCTGTATATAGCACTTCACTGTTCTGGCTTCCAAACTGTGAATTTGTATACAATTACAGACAGACAGATAAATTTTCATTTTTGTATATTAGATATAATTCGTTTCAACTTGGCCCTACCAATTTATGAAATTGCCATTGGAATTGGTAATTTTAATTTTTCTGGGAAAGGTTTTTTTTTTTATTCTTCTGCATTAATATTGGGAGTATAGGGTGCTTGCTGCTCGGTAACTGAAATTAGTCATATTATTATGATTTTCTTCAATCACACATTGAAAATGTTAATGTCGATATAGATAAAGAGAAATTTCTTAAGCTTTATAGAGAGGTAAGGGTAATTATGATTACTTTTTGACAATTTGAAATTTGAAAATTAATTGCTAGAGAATGAATTAGACTACATACTAATGCTATGTATAATCTGACCAGTGTTGCCAGATAGTCAAAAGTTAATTTCCCCAAAATTTCTGAAATTTTCCCCAAATCAGTGTTTTTCCCCACAAAAGTCCCCAACTCAGTTTTTACTCAAAAGGAGAATTTTTAAATTTTCAATTTACCACTATAAAAAATATTGAAGTCATTTAAGCTCATATTTTTTCCCCAAATCAAGCCTTTATTTGAAAAAATCCCCCATTTACAAAAAACAAACTTTTAAAACTGGGTTGAATGCACATTCTGTAGCTACATTGAGATATACTTTGCAGTGACAAGTTATTTTACGTTTGTTTTTAAAAGTATTGTCTAACAATGTTCGACTATTGTTAGATTAGCTCCATAGCTTTAGACAATCTCTTATCATTTGGGATTTGAATGAATCCGAAATGGTACACTGTTTTAATTTTTTTGTCATCCCTATACTAAAATACATAATCATAATGCAAAGTATTTTCACTGTATCAATCGATGTGCTTTTGTATATCAGAAGACAAAAATATCGGCTTTCCACATATTTAAATTAAATTTTTTTTAAGTACGACGAAAGAATTTTTTGTATAAGTCCTGCAGATTTAGTCACGTGCAGGTTTAAGCTGCTTAAGACTTTAATGTAGTAACAACGAACACGACCACATCCAAAAGAATAATGATTGATATTTCCGATTTCTGGATTGTATTTTCGTTTTTCAGATCAAAATTGAGTTCGAGACATATCCAGTTTTCCACGAGCCGTTAATTCCCAAATTGGCTCATCCGACCTCAGCAATCTGATCCTTTGTTAACCCTAGATCTACCGGGAATTTTATTCAAGTTTTAATAAAACGTTCTACACCAGAATTTTTATTTAAAACTATTTAACTTATCTATTTACCTTATTTTTGTCTGGTTTATATACTTAGTTTATTTTAAAGAAATTTCTGGTTTGAATGAATATTTTGTATGTACCTGTCGGGTCCAATGGACCCGTCTGGTAGACGGAGGGTTAATATTAATATTTTGGATTACTTTACTGTGATTTTGATCAAATTTAACAAAATAAATCAATATAAGTCATTATAATTGCATTCTATTTTACATTACACTACTTCATAAGAAAATAAATATAACTATCTACTATATAAATATCAGTTTTAGCCAATCAGATTGCTGGGCTCGGTTGAGCCAATTTGGGAATTAACGGTTCGTCAGTTTTCCTACAGGACTAAAAGAAATCTTTATGGAAAAGAGTTAAAACAAATCCCCAAGTTTTTACCAAAAATATTTGTAGTTCCCAAAAATTTCCCCACGAACTACTTGTCCCCAAAAAATTCCCCTAGAGGTTCAAAATTCCCCAAATTGGGGACAAAATCCCCAATCTGGCAACACTGAATCTGACTTAGTAAGCAGTTGGCTCTTGAAATGCGTGAAGAATTATTTTCTATGAATTACCTGGTGCAAGGGTCTTTTTCAAAAAAATACCTCACTGATTGCAATTACCCCCATGTCATGGGGGTAACTGGGGTCCGTGGTATTTCCTCTCATGCCTTATTAAATACACAGTCATGAGTAAATGGAACTAAAAGATTGTGGGATTTACAGCAAGATTTTTTTTGGTTTTACAACTACAAGTATTCTCAGACAAACAGTACTTGGAAGATAAGTACGCTGGAAAAAAATCGTTTTTTTAAGGGATTTTCAATATTAATATATTTTGCACTTCGCTTACAAAACAAACTTAAATTCAAAATTTGCTACTGGAAATTAATAGCCTTCTTGTATTACTAAAGAACTAGTTTTTTAGATTAAGAAAAAAATCATTTTTTCTTCAATATAACATGACATGCAAGCGACAAGGAAAAAAGGATCAGTCAAAACACATATGTTTTGAAGGAGAAAAATATCATTTTCACTGAACTTGTTGAGGCCTAATTAGGACTAAAATATGCATTCAAGGCTAAAATTTGGAATAAATGAAAAGTAAAATTCTGATAAAATGTTTTACTAACACAAAATGTGCAGTAAAGTAAACCGAACAATGTTATTTCACAGGATTTAAAAACTGAAAGATTAAAAAATGCATTCTAAGCCACAATTTGATGTAAACAGCAAATAAAATAAGCGATACCATTAATCCCATTAACCCAAAAACTCTATGATCCTATTTACCCCGAAAATACCATTTCAGGGTAATTAGAATCATGCAGATTATTAACATTGTGCGTCGTCTGTTGCAAAACGTAACTATTTCCTCATAAAAACAACATTTTTCTAAATTAAAATCCATAGCTGCATTTCAATATTCCTACAGCTTTTTATACAGGACCTTTTTAACTGAAACTTTATGACATTGACGGACAACTCTTTTCTTTGTGTTCTGGGAAAACAGTGATTACTTCTACAGGATAATACATTTTCGCTCCACAAAATTTGCACAAGTAGAATATTAGTCAGACTTCGTAAATATCATGGTCATTTTTTTTTCCATCTGTGATAGTTTGTCCTTGAAGTGCCTCTGATCCCAATTAAACCTACCACTCCTATAGAGCTTTAGAACTAAGGAAATATCTAATAAATATAATGTATGTTTTAATTTGGACGGTACAAAAGTATAATAGTTAATGAAGATGAAACATTGAAATTTGTGTAAATATATCTTCTTATTTGTTTGGTTTTTATTATGTTAGATATATGTGATGCAATGATAACAAAGATAAAAAAAATACATAAAAAGCTAGTTGTTCAGTATATTTATCAATATTGGAGAACAGAAAAACACATAATTCGCAATGAATTACTTTTTGGCAAATTATTATATTTGTATGTTAATTATAAGTTTTCTACTATAACAAAGATTAAAAAAAAAAAAAAAAAAAAAAAAAAAAAAAATACAAAAAGCTAGTTGTTCAGTGTATTTACCAATATTGAAGAACAGAAAAATACATTATTTGCAATATATTCCTTTTTGGCAATATTTTTATGCTATTTTTATACTATAACTTGATGTCCATAAGCTCTTGAAACATTTTATGAAATATTTACATCTACAATTTTATAAGTAACATTTTGAGATACTTTAAATCTATCCTAGAATTTATTTTTCTTCTTAACTTATTCGGGACCATGGGTTATATATGCACCTTTAAAACGTATATACAAAATTTGTTTCCGCACCAGAAATAAAGAAAATTAATATTTGCCTATTTAACTAGAGCATTTTCGAAATTATTCAATTGAAGATAACTTTTTTTTTTTTTTTTTTTTTTTTTTTTTTTTAATGGTGCAAACCAAATAAAATTTTTGTAGGAAACACCGGTACTGATGGGGTTAAACAATTAAAGTTTACATAAAGTATATTTTAATTTAAACTATTGATATGTAAATATTAGTAAATGCAGAAAAATAATTGAAGATCATGTAAAAATTAAACAAATAACTGGCATCGATACCATCTATAATACCTATCATTTAAAAGCATTCGATTATTAAAATAACTCGAATACAAATCAATCGATTATCGGAATCACTATTTTATGCACATCACTTGGAGTAACTAAACAATTAGCGCCAATGTTTTTAACCCTTTAACGGTTACATTAAATTACGGTTTAAAAGTTCAAATTGCTTATTGGCACCACTTTTTTGAAAAAGAAATATTCACCTTTTTTAATGATATGAAAAATGATACCATAATAAAGCCACTTACATTATTTTATCAAATTGTTGGGAATCAAACAATCTGAATATAAGGCACATCCCGTGAATATCACGGGAACGAGAATTAAGGGTTAATGCACGTCGCTACATAACGTAACTAACACATTAACGCCATTGTTCTTAACGCACGACGCTAAATAAGCTTGTGGTTCACATTACTTTATACATTTTAAATATTTCTAACTGTGCAATAAAGACACAGCTTGATATCTCGAATTTGAAAAAAAAATGACTGTATGGGATACTTCAGTTTGTTAAATTAAAGCTTAATGTAATTTTATTATAGATATTTCCCGGTGTCAATTTTAAATATTAAGCATAAAGTGATAAAAGGGAGTGTTCTCAAAGTTCGCGTTTATTTATTGTTAAGAGGTTCAAAATTTTCATATTTACAAAATAGATGCGATAAAGGTAAAATTTGCCATTATTTATATATAATTTACACATATATGTTATAATTGCAAATTATCGTTCAAGAACTTATTTTAAATTAAATTAGTAAAAAATAGATGCGCAGGGATTTACTAAATTCCTCTGTCCACTGTATACACTTAAGACAAGATTAATTAAATTTGCTCTAACAAAGCAAACGGCATATTTTACAATATATACATGCCTTCTAAAAACTCAATTCAACAACCAGCGTTCCTAATTAAGTTTGAATTACCACTAATTTGGTGTAGTAATATTTTTCTTAATAAATTACAGGAATTTTGCGATTAAATAAGGTTAATACTATAGTACGCAAATAGTGGTGCATAAAATTCAGTTGCCGTATTCTCGAGACCACCTGGCAAAAGCAAAAATGCTACGTTGCATACCACCTGGCAAAATACGAGAAAACAAAAATTCTGCAAATGTATACTTTCAACGCGAAACAAACATCCATCAGGAAGAAAAATAGAAATTTTAAACTTATTTACGACAGGTGATGGTATTGTTTATTAAGGCTAATTATCAACACCTGGGATATGGGCCCGAAAGGAGGGTGTCCTCGTGGGGTGTCTTTCTAAGAGAACCTAACTCCTATTTAGGCAAGGAAGTCAATGGTTCAAAGAAAACCACAGAAAACTCCGAACGATTAGGCTCACGGGAGCGATTGGGCTCGATCAGGCACATAACCGACTACTAGCTTTAAAAGCAGTACTTCTGAGCCACTGTTGGGACTACAAAAGGAATAGTGCGTAAATAAATCATTTAAATATGCCGAAAGTTTCTGTTCAAATTTAATGATATAAGTATGTTGTGTTGGTAGTCAGACCTTCACTTAGAATTCTGAATTTCATACAAATTTTCACTAGCCTAAATAAAAAGATATCTTAAATAGCAATATCTTTAAAATTAGTTTCTAAATTAAAACTGAAAGCCCGCAAACTATATTTAAAACCTGTGCAGAATTTTCGAAAATTGCATTTTACCGACAATTCGCGAATTTTATGTCTTGAATTCTATTGATTTTAAAGAGTTAAGGACAATTGAATTTTGCAAGAAATAAATTGCAAGAAAAGTCGACTTTTCCTGGAATACCTATTGCAGGGCGGCCACAGGCGGCTATTTTTTAATTCTACCTCAAACCCCTTTTTCAAAACAAAATTTTTGACATACTGTTCGAGAACATTTGCAAAAGAAATATACTAAAAAATCTGCTCTTTTAAAATAGTGGTGCGAATAGAACAGAAAAATAGTCGCCTGTGGTAGCTATGCTATTGTTTTTGTTTACCTCCTTGTCGAGAAAATAATTGTAAAGGACAATTCGCAAGGTTTGGCTTCCCTTGGAAAAAGTAAGATTAGCATCGCTGATTGAAATTTTAGCAGTAGTTTATATATAAATGTGCAGCTTTGTCAAATGTACTAAACTAATTGCAATTTTGTTATATTAGTGTAATATGTGTATATATTCTAATGTAATACCTGTCAGAAATATGGATGACTTGATTAGTAAAGATTTGGTGTTGTGTATTATGACAATTGTCTGTATCGTGGGACAATGAATACCGGAAAGAAGTACCGCCCTTCTAAAAAATAATACAAAACAGTACTGAATATATGCAAAAATAAAAAAACTGACGTGTGATTGTGATTTAACAGAAATTGCATAAATGCAATTAAATTTTACGAAAGTTTTGTTTTAAAAGTTTTCATTATATTTCTATATAAGTGTGAACTGTAAATTTATTTGAGTTAGATGCTTTCCATTCACTGAAAGTGCTTAAGTAACCTTTATTTAACCCCTTAACTGATTTGCCCGAACGCCGTTCGGACAAAAAGAGTCAGCTATCTTCGATACAAAAAGCTTTTGGATACCACTTAATTTTAACTGTAATCTTTGGTTTGTTAAATGGCATAACTTTTTCGATTGAACAAAGCCAAATATTTTAGAAAACAAAAAGTGGTGCTGAGTCCTTATTTTTAATTTATTGTGTCAAAAAAAAAAAAAAAAAAAAAAAAAAAGTTAGGGTTTAAGGGGAATCGACCCCAAAATCGAAAATTATTTTTCTGCATATTATTATTCTACATATTATTATTCTCCAGTTTCTTCTGAATCACTTGCAAATAACCGCATGCAAATGTGATTATTTTCCGGAAAGTTACAAGCGTTTGATATTTTCATACAAACAATTTTTCGGCCTTTTAATATATTTTAAATCTGTTTCTCTCAAAACTGATTTTTCAACATTTTTAGATTTTTGAAATGCTCCATGCGTTATAATTTTTTATAAAAATTCTCGAAATTTATAAGGAATAATCCTCATATTGCTTTTAACGAAACTGCGCATGTATTTAAAAAATCGACTTCATTAAGGTAGTTAAATTTGATTTTCAACTTATTAAAAGGTAAAATTTTGATGAAAATCGATGTCAAATTCAGAAAATATATCTAAAAAATTAACTATTCAAGGGATTAAATAATCAATGCGCAGATATGTTCATAATAGTGTTTTAAGTGATTAAAATGCAAAATAAACTTTTATGACGCATGGAGCATTTTAAAATTTCCTTTAAAACTTTTTTTTAAAATCATGAAATTCTAATACGATTGAAAATTTTCTAAAACATGTTCTGTATATTTATGGTGAAATGCATATTTCCACAAAATTTCACATCTCTATGATGAAAATTAAAAAATAACATTTTTATGCCCATCGTCCCCTTAACCCTCTCTTCGCGTAAACGTTTTATGACAATAATTTCAAAAATTGCTTATTTAACAGCTTCGCGAAGGGCGTCTTTTAAGAATTTTTATTCTTTTGTCACCAGTCTTTCAAAACAAAATTTTTTGTCTAATTTAATCGGGAAAATGCTCCGATTAATTAAGGCAAAATTTACAATAAAAATATAACTAGTGTGAATAGTCAAGGAGGGTTAAATAGACGGAAAAAATGCATACCCGAGAAAATCTCGGGTTGCGCAAATTTTGCGACTGTGACGTTGCCCGATGAAATCTCGGGTTGCGCAGCGAGACGGTTAATATATCTATTGTCTTTATTTATTTAAGCGAATGACATTAAAGAATAAACCATTTAAAATTTGCATGCCGGTACCGATTTTTTTTTTCTGTCCGCGTATGGTGGGGTTAGATTAAAGGTTTTCAGCTGCAATGTGTTTCGTTAATATAGAGGAGTAATAGAAGAACATTTCTTACCCCTTTAAGTGGTAATTTTTCTCCTTCGTTATAACTGCGGTGTTCATATAATTACTATTACGATTCTAATTACGATACATAGGATTTCAAAATGAAAAAAAAAATAAATTAAATTAAATTGGTTGCTTTGTTGGTTGCAGGGTTCGCACAGTTTTACCACTAAAATTTAACAGTATTTTCAAAGTATTTCTCAGCGGAAAAATATTGCAAAATCTGTGAATGAAGGCGATGTCTGTGAATTCTGTGTTTTAAAAATTAAATGTAAATTTTCTTAGCATTTATAACGGCGTTACCGTTATATATTCATTATTCCCCCTTTTCCCTCAAAAAATTAACTTTTAACTTTACTGGATTATTATAAATTGTCTTTATTCTCCCCCCCCCCCGCTTTCAAATAAAATATTTAGTTTAAATTTGACATTTTAGAGTTAATTTCATGTCTTTATTCATTTTCTTCCCCCCCCCCCTCTCACTACTGTAAGTTTCGCTTTTACTTTTTAAAGTTCTTTTCAAATGCAGACATCATTTATCTCGGTTCCTTTTTCTGTCTTTCAAATTCACACGATAGAATAAGATCTTAACCGCAATTATTTTCCATTGAAATAAAGTAAAAGAATAAAATACAAATGAATCTCTTTTCGCTTTGCAGCCAACGTTATCTAATGCATATTTTCCCAGCCTCTGGGCTTGCATTAGTATTCAATTTTCACCCTTGTACTCTGTCGGATACAAACCATATGCCCATTGCTGACTAATTTGCAGCTGGAGTTAGATCTGTAACGTACATCTAAAAATCACGTGTTCCTATTTCTTTAACCACTTTCCCTTACCGCAAGAATGTTAGGACACGTGTAACCATAAATAGCTCGCCATGGCGTAACTTTGAATTCTATGTAATACTTCGGGATTCTTCTGATTCCTTTGTCCACGCCACCAATATTCATCGCCAATTCAGTACAGATGTTGCTATTCATCTCGCCAATGAGTGAGTGATTGTAATGAATATTTGACCACTACTGCCTCTGAACTTGAGTGTGACAGACCTCCGCTCTCTGCCCTTCGGGGGGCTGCCCCGTCGGGCAGTCTCGTTTTGACTTCTCCCGTCCCATTGTACCATCATGGCCCTTCTCTTAAAAGGTTTCATAATAAAGAAGTAAGTCCTCGAAAATCCTAGTGTTGGAGTTTTTTTCATTCATTCACGAACCTGGACTCTCTAATAAATAAATCTCCTCTAGACAAAATTGGTGCCATTGCCCAGATTTTTTTCTCCAACAGTAATTAAAAAAAAAAAAAAAAAAGTACGAGGAGAAGTATCGTTCCTTCCGTATCATGCTTTACCAGCGACGCGAAAGGATGTTCTTTTTCCCCACGGGAGTTCCGGCTGCCCTACTCTGTTCGCTCGCCGATGTCAACTTCAGGGGATTTCCCTTTCTCGCTACCCCAACGGATTTGGAGAGTGCCTCTTTCTTCCGGACTTTACACTAGCCTGACGAGAAGCAAGATTGACACTGCGGTGCTCCAACGGGGTCATCGAATGATGTCACCTCCTGCAGCAATTCTTCTCTTTTCTCCGACAATGTACGACGCCTGCATCACTGATTCCCCTCCTGCTTGAAGTTCTTGTGGCTTCATACTCCTACTCATTACGATCGAAAAAGTCTGTCTGTACTCCAAAACAAAAACGACAGTTTCTGTTTTTTTGTGCGCGATCTGCAACCTTCAATTAAACGTGTTCGTGATACCAGTGGGAGTGCGAAAGGTTTGTGAAAAAAAAGTGCCATCTGAAAAGTGTCATCCATAGTTTCCCAAAAGGAAGTGTTTTGTGAAATAGTCCTCACCTAGCTGTGGTATAAAATATCCGCACAAGTAACACAAATTTTTAAACAAAGTTCCCAGTGCAAAGTGTCCAGGAATCCCACAGGTTTGGTGACAACACAGTGAAATATGCTAGAAAAAAAGAAATATAATTTCGCGAAAGTGTCCTAGTGTTCAAGACAAGTGTGAAATTTTTCCAATTATTTTTGTGTCTAAGGTGATATTCACAATTTTTCAAAACAGTTCTTCAAATTCATTCAGTGTGCAGTGATTATGAGGAATAATATTTTTCCTCCTTTTGGTGGTGTTTCAGCAATATAAAAAAAAAATTACCCTACTGATGACCATGCTTCAGTTATAAAAAAGAAACCACTCTGCATTAAAAAAAAAGAGTGTACTAAATCACAATTCACATGTTGTGTCATCTATCATTCAACATTTTTATAGCATTCAGAGTACGAAAATAGGACGTTAATGATATTTTTGTTTTAATTTCTTTTCCGTTGCAAATTGTCACTAAAATCTTTTATTTTTAACTCCTTTTTTCTAAAAAAAAAAAAAAAAAAAAAACAAGCGTTGTTTTCTCATCGCCCTGTTTTTGTACTCCAAATGAATGCTCTCTACAAAAAATGACATACTAGTGCAACGAATTTAATGAAAACACTTGTGTCACAACACTTTACACAAAAAAAGAAAACACAGTTTGCATGTAAGTATGAACAGGGAATACTTTTACATTAAATTATTTACTCTAAATTGTTATAACCTTTTTTTCTTTCTTTTCAATATCAGTAAATATTATCAGTTTCTATCCATGTTATGGTTCCCTATTCATACTTGTACTTTTACCATTTGGATTTTCATAAGTTTGTTGATTTGTCAGCTTGAAAGGAGAAATCACTTCTGAACTATTTTTTATAATATTTTTAACAGTGATAGCATATTAGCTCCTTTTTATCTTCTTCCAAGCTGCGTTTGTTTGTTTGTTTATTTGTTTTAAAATACTTTTTGCAGTTAAAATGATAAAAATTATTATACTTTTATTAATATTTCACTTATAATGTTTTTATGGTTTAATCATGACAAACTTCTCATACTTTTTTTCTTCCGTGAATTTACATAAACATGCTATGTTTCCTTTTTCGTAAAAATGATTTTTATGCATTCAAAAATCTAGAGTTTAACCCTTTTGCCCCACTGGCGTACTTTGAAAGTACACTTATTCCGCCGATAGGCAACAAAGAAGTTCTCTGCTCCAAGTTTTGCAGTATTGGATATTTTTATATAAATATGTGCATATTTTGCTCACAACATTTGCACATTTTCACTTGTGTGTGACATTTGCACAATTATTCTCAGCATATGTTGCTCGACTCTGACCTTGTTTGTTTTTTTTTTTTTTTTTTTGTATTTTAAACCAGATTTACAATTTAATTACCTGTTTTTTTATTTTATTGAATTTCAGAAACTTTAATCCAACTGGATGTTGACAGAAATTTAACTTTCAGAAATGTTGTGATTGATGCACTCGTATTTTTTTACATCCCCCCCCCCCCCTCCATGTTTTTTTCCTTTTGTGTATAATTTATTTATGCAACTTATTGTGTTTTATTTTATGTGCATGCATTTCATTTCTGATAACTAGAATTTTTGCATACATACACCTTTTTGAAATACTAGCATTATTTATTTTGCATTATTTGTGTTGCTCGCTCAAAAAAAAAAGGTAAACAACAGAAGTTAAACACCAGAAAATAAAAAAAAAAAGGATTTTGGAGATAACAGACACTTCACCAGGCTAATTTTAAAATATGGCAGCTAATGATGAAAATGCTATTTGTGACTTTAATCCCCCCATTTCTGTATCTCCATGGGTAGATTATTTTGAAGAGATATTATTTAGATATTCGGATTCCATTAATATGGAAGCCACATCTATTGAAAATTCACTTAAGACCGAAAATGCTGCATCCATGTCTGAAAATATTATAGATTTCCTTCAGATCATTAAATTCAATTTTCATGTGCTTAAACTAAACTTTAATGTTCTAAAGGATGATTATTCAAAATTAAAACAGGATAAAGATAATTTATTTCTTGTAAATCAGAAACTTATTGAGAGATTACATGAAATCACAGGCAAACAGAAGAATAAGAAGAAGCTAACTAAATGTAGTAAGACTATGCTTGATCAGGTGGTAGATATCAACAACAAACTCCCTCCAACTGCCCTAGATAAATTTACACAAACTATCCCCTCTTATATGTGTAAACAAGAAACGTTACCACAACTGGAAAATGATAAAGACACATTTCTTAGCTCCGACCTGCACACTCAAGGTAAGAACAATGAAAAATTTACAGATATTAGCGATTCCTCTCTAAAGTCCTTATCCCCTACTAAACTTAATGTACCTAAGCCTATTCGTGTCATTATTTTTAACCTCCCTGAAAATTTAAATATTCCTGATATCTTGTTTGGTATCTCAGATTTAATCCATATACCTGAACCTGATTTTCACTTTGTTAAAAAGTACAAGCTCCTACATATTAAGTCCTTTAATTGGATCTTTGAGCTTGCACCACAGGATGCTAGGCAATTATTAATGCATAAGGAAATTATGATACAATCAAAACCGTACCCTGTTAAACCATATATAAATGTTAAACGTTGTTTTAAGTGCCAGGTATACAATGATCATATTGCAATTTCCTGTCATAATGACATTAGATGCTCTGTGTGTGCCTTGCCACACATTGACCCTCAGTGTAGAAATCCTCCAAAATGCATTAATTGCATTAGAAATAATGATAGCAATAACACCAACTTTGACATTTTCCACAGTGCTTTTGCACCTTATTGTCCATCATTAAAAAAATTCATCAAGCAAATGCGAGAAAAAGTATACAACTGCAATACATTCCCATAAACATCTCATACAGCTTCCTTTTTAAGAAACAAAAAAAAAACAAAAAAAAAAAAAAACAATGTAACATACATTTTACATTTTTCGTTTTTATTTAACACACATTACTGTGAAGGAGTTACTATATACAGCATTCCTTTTAAAAAATTTTTTATTTTCCTATACATTTACATACATATGTCAGTTTTTGACAGCATTATTCATACTGATTTGATGTTTAAAATTAACTTAATTCTTTCAAGATTTTTTTTATAAACACAAGTGTACAGTGAGTTGCTTTTTCATTTGATTATTTAGCCGGCAAATAGTTAAATGAATCTCGAAATGGAGCATTTGTGGAAATTTTTCTGATGCGGGTCATCAGACATTGGGATTTTCACATTTGAGGTAGATGTTACTGAAAGAGTACACATTAATTCAACTTTAAACATTCATCATTACACTAGTTACATCTTTAGATTTATTTTTTTCAGAAATTTGGATATAATTTCACTTGTTAATCTTAGTTAAGTTTATTTAGTTACATTTCATCACACAAGTAGCGTTTCCTGGTTACATTTTATCCTTTTTCACTTTCCTTTACTTAAAAGCACAATTTTTTTTTGGTTTATTTGTTTTAACTTTAGGCGATGCATTTTTGTACTTGTGATACAATGCTCTTGGTTCCATATGTACACACTGGGTTTGTGTTCATAGTTTAATACACCTGAGTTCATAGGTTTTACAACTGAGTTCATAGTTCACTGAGTTCATAGAAAATACACTTTACACGAGTTCATAGATAAAACACTTTACACGAGTTCATAGTTCATTGAGTTCATAGAAAAAACACTTTTACACGAGTTCATAGCATTGTCAATTCTTTGTGTACTTCAGGGACCAATTGCACTATCATTTTGTTTCATGACAATACTTAGTTCATAGAATATTTCCTTACGCATATTAGTTCATAGTTTGTTTTCTTTCTTGTGATTTGTTTTGCACATCAGTTCATACCAATTTTTTGTTTTGGTAGACACTTCAGTTCATTGGAATATTTTTTTTTGTTAGACACATGAGTTCATTGTAAGTTTTTTTTTTTTCTCACACATTTCAGTTCATCGTATTAATTTTACACTTTAAGTCAGTGAAATACTTGCTCATAATTTGTTCATTGAGGTACTTAGACTGCTATGTTCACAAACATACATCTAAGTCGTTGAAATTTTCCTTTTTCACTGACATACACTGTTTTAGTTCATAGTGAAATACTTTGTCTTTGATTCGTTCATTGAAATACACATTTTTCTTTGGTTCATAGAGATACACTTACAATTTAGTTCATTGATATTACACTTCAGCTCATTGTTATTACAATTGAGTTCATTGATATTTTGTTTGGTAAAAAAAAAAAAAAAAAAAAAAAAAAACACATTATACACAATTGAAAATATTTTGTTTCTAGGTTTCAACGTTACACATTAAGATATTTTCTTTTCTGTTTTCATTTTACCAGGAACTACTTTTGACCTCACATGATATGCACAAATTAAACATTTATTAAATGGTTAAGTTTTAACACATTCTTAATTTTTCCATTATTATTACATTTCTTTTATGCAAGACATTCCATGTCACCATCACTTTGTTTCACAACAAAGAATGCCCAGTTTACAGGATGCTACCCCTTCACATGCATTTTCTTTACATTTCAAACTTATGATGTTTTTATTGTTTTCATCACACTTGTTTTGGTTTTCTACATGGACACAATTACACGTTTTCTTTTAAATTTGGAGATTAAATAAAATCTCTGGTTAAGCTTCACTTAGACAATAAACATGTCTAAGATATTATGTCCTTGTAATAACATAACTTCACAATAACAAAATTTTTTTATAGCATTAGTAACCTAGTGCAGTTACACTAAATGTTTCAAACATTACCTCAGGTTATACAATACACATACAATTCAGATCCTACTCGATACATTGTAAGGAATACAAAGTTAGAATTTACTAAAAAAAAAAAAAATTGTGGTTGTTATACTTACCCGATCATGTCACCAGTCTCTCCACACACTCGGATTGTCCTTTTACCGTTGATATGTGAGATATTCATCTCAGTTTTTTTTTATTATTTTAATTTATCCCCTCTGAAGTTTTGTTCCCGTTCAAAATTTTTGCCCTAAGGGTCCAAACTTCATTGTGTAGAGAGACAAAACCCTTGAATTGTTGTTTCAATTCAATAAACAAAACTTTTTATATGATACATTGACGCATGCTCCTTTGAAGATCAATGTGATCTTTGGGGAGCAGGGACCTAGGTATCACTTGGTGTCTGGGTCTCATAACTCCCTCTCCCCCTAGGGCTGATGTTCTAAACTGACGCCATCACACTTGTTTATTAACAAGATTAAGGGCTACACCTATTCATAGGCATGCTATATGCATCCCATTCTTTTGTAGTCCTGTGCGGTGTGCACGAAAACCAATTTTCTACTCTTTTTATTTTTTATATTCTTTCATTTAGCTTCTATTAACAGACATGCATATGTCATTTATTTTCTATTTCATTTTAAAGTAGTATCTGTGTATTTTGTTGCTTGCATTTATATTATATTATTTTTATTTTGAGAAGATATTATAACAAGTTATTAAAAAATAAAATATTTACTTCTCTTATTTTGGTCATGAAAAATGCTAGTACCAGCCTCTTAATCAAATACTAAAAAGATATTTAAAAAGGATCCTGTTAAATCAAAAAAATATTATTTGCAATTTCTTGGTGACTGACTAATGAATACCAAGATAAGAATAAAAATAAAAAGGCGCCATTTATCATGACCTGAAAAGTTTTGCTGTATGCAAACATTTAAAGAATTGCAAGCACACAGTTATATGTTATACGTATATATATATATGGAGGCTTATCTTTCTTATTATGTTATATCTGTTTTAAATACTTATATGTATGGGGTGGACAAAGTAATCTTCAAATATAAAAAAAAAAAAACTGTTCTTCAAGATTCACAGTTTTTTTTTCTGGTGGTAATGGGTGATATATATAACGGCGTTACCGTTATATATTCATTATTCCCCCTTTTCCCTCAAAAAATTAACTTTTAACTTTACTGGATTATTATAAATTGTCTTTATTCTTCCCCCCCCCCCCCGCTTTCAAATAAAATATTTAGTTTAAATTTGACATTTTAGAGTTAATTTCATGTCTTTATTCATTTTCTTCCCCCCCCCCCCTCTCACTACTGTAAGTTTCGCTTTTACTTTTTAAAGTTCTTTTCAAATGCAGACATCATTTATCTCGGTTCCTTTTTCTGTCTTTCAAATTCACACGATAGAATAAGATCTTAACCGCAATTATTTTCCATTGAAATAAAGTAAAAGAATAAAATACAAATGAATCTCTTTTCGCTTTGCAGCCAACGTTATCTAATGCATATTTTCCCAGCCTCTGGGCTTGCATTAGTATTCAATTTTCACCCTTGTACTCTGTCGGATACAAACCATATGCCCATTGCTGACTAATTTGCAGCTGGAGTTAGATCTGTAACGTACATCTAAAAATCACGTGTTCCTATTTCTTTAACCACTTTCCCTTACCGCAAGAATGTTAGGACACGTGTAACCATAAATAGCTCGCCATGGCGTAACTTTGAATTCTATGTAATACTTCGGGATTCTTCTGATTCCTTTGTCCACGCCACCAATATTCATCGCCAATTCAGTACAGATGTTGCTATTCATCTCGCCAATGAGTGAGTGATTGTAATGAATATTTGACCACTACTGCCTCTGAACTTGAGTGTGACAGACCTCCGCTCTCTGCCCTTCGGGGGGCTGCCCCGTCGGGCAGTCTCGTTTTGACTTCTCCCGTCCCATTGTACCATCATGGCCCTTCTCTTAAAAGGTTTCATAATAAAGAAGTAAGTCCTCGAAAATCCTAGTGTTGGAGTTTTTTTCATTCATTCACGAACCTGGACTCTCTAATAAATAAATCTCCTCTAGAGCATTAACCCGGTGGAAGGCGCGCGGGGTACCTGAGTCACCCCAGTCTCATAAAAACTTCTATTCTGGAATTCGTATTAGTCCGTCATTATTCATCCCTTCAGTAGCTAACTTTTAAAATGTTTTCTTTCAATAGCACCTGCCATCAGCAGGTGTTTTTCTTTTGTTAGGGAGAAGCAATCATTTCCTGGAAAGCCACCTGCCACTGGGGTAACCTAGCAACCCCGCGCGACCGCATTTTACAGCAATTCCCTCTCATTAGTTTTCTGCTCGCATAGATAGTGAACGCTTGATTTTTTGTTCTTTTCGAAAATGGCAGCTAAACGACAATTGACGGAATATGAGAAAGAAATGGAGAGATTGAGAGGGCTGCTGGATACTGTTGAAACTTCAGATGAAGAAATAGACTCTGCTAGTGAAGATGAAATTGATTATGAAATTTATAGTAGTCACGACAGTGACAGTGAATTTGAAGCTGCCAATATAAGCGGTGAATCCGATCAAGAAAATGACATTTACGTAGGAAAAGATAAAACAGTCTGGAAAAAAGATAAACCGAATGCAAAAGTGAGAACTAGCTCGTGCAACATCATTATTCATCTACCTGGACTAAAATCAGTTGCATCAGGTATTACGGAACCTGTTGAAAGTTGGGAACTCTTTTTTGATTCCAACGTTATAAAAAATATCGTGGATTGCACTAATATTTTTATTGATAAAATATCTGCAAATTTCCAACGAAGTCGTGATGCTAGAAATACGGATGAAGTGGAGATGAGAGCGCTATTTGGTCTCTTATATTTATGCGGGCTACACAAATCATCCCATACTAATGCAAAGGATTTGTGGAGCGCCGATGGAACTGGAATTGAATTGCTTCGAAAAACAATGTCTTACAAGCGGTTCACATTTCTTCTCAGATGCTTGAGATTTGATAATATAAAAGACCGTGAAGATCGACGTCAATTAGATAAACTGGCAGCAGTGAGAGATTTTTTCAGTGCATTCAATAAAAAGTGTCAAGAGATATATTCAGTTAGTGAATATGTCACTATAGACGAGAAGTTAGAAAAGTTTCGAGGTCGTTGTGGATTTCGGCAGTACATGCCGAAAAAACCGGCAAGATATGGAATTAAAATATTCGCCTTAGTCGATGCGAGGACATTTTATACATATAATATGGAAATTTATGCCGGACAACAACCAGAAGGTCCGTTCAAAGTCGACAATTCACCATCTGCAATTGTAAAACGACTCTGCGCCCCGTTATTTGGATCCGCAAGGAACGTGACAATGGACAACTGGTACACAAGCTATCCATTAGCAAAAGAGCTTCTATCAAAGAAACTAACTATCGTGGGAACTTTGAAGAAAAATAAAGCTGTGATTCCTGTTGAATTTTTAGAAGCAAAAACAAGGGAAGTTTTTTCATCTATATTTGGATTCCAAAAGGACGTAACATTAGTGTCTTATGTTCCGAAGAAATCGAAATGTGTAGTTTTGTTGTCTACAATGCATCATGATAACACGATAGATGAAAACTCTGAGAAAAAGAAGCCGGAAATAATACAATTTTACAATGAAACAAAGGGAGGAGTGGATACTGTTGATGAAATGTCTACACTTTATTCTACTGCGAGGAAAACAAATAGGTGGCCGATGGTTGTTTTCTATTGTGTGTTGAACGTGGCAGCTATAAATGCGCGAGTTGCACTTATGTCCACCAAAAATGCTCCTCTGCAGTACAAAAGTAGGCGAATGTTCTTGAAAACATTGGCATTGTCTCTAGTTAACCAACAAATTATGAAAAGATCAACTATGTCAATGTTGCCCAAGGAATTACGAGAAAAAATTAAATCTGATTTGCCCTCAACAGAAAGTAATGATGATCCTGATAATAACTTGCCAAAGAGAATAAAGCTTGGTAAAGGACGATGTGCAGTTTGTCCTCGAGCTAAGGACAAAAAAACCACAATTAGTTGTATTAAATGTGAACAATTTACTTGCAAGGATCACTCTAATTACGTCTGTGACAAATGTATGTAAAGTACAATAAAGGTATGTAATTTTTTTTTTAAAAATGAGTAAGTTTTTTTTTTTTTTTTTTTTTTTTTTTTTTTTTTTTTTTTTTTTTTAAGAATTATTAGTGCAGATATTTATTTAAATATATTCTGAAATTGAAACTTATATCTTAAAAATATATTTTATACATTTTTTATATATGTTTGAATACATTTACATGCGTAAATTGCATTAAACTTAAGTTTTTCGGTGGGGTTATACAGGAACCCCACGCGACCAAATGTGTGCTAATGAGTGCGCGCCTTCCACCGGGTTAATAGTGGTGCCAGAGTCCTTGGAAATTCCAAGGAGCGTGCGAACCTTGTGGTTGGTATGTTTCATTTGTGTTTATATCTCTTATATTGATTGTAACTGAATTCTTTCACTGTGGCAGTGTTGATTTTTTGTCTTAAGAAAATATATTAGAATTACATTAAAGTGCTAGCACTGAATGAAATCGTAAATATATAAAAATGATACTTTGTATCGTAGAACACAGTGACGTTTTCTCTCTCACTTCCCCAACGCAACCTAATGTTTATTTGCATAAAATATTTAAAATTTAGATATAATTCAGAAAATTTATTTTGTTGTATGAATCTTTAGACAGCCCTTTTCCACCTCTTTATGTTTTTTGAGGGTGATTAGACGCTATGATAATATAAGTACTGTTTCTATGCTTGTTTACCTTCTAAAAAGCTTTTTCGTATCGTTTTTTTATTCCTGAGATATCTGCCCCCTGGTTCTAATGCAGATATTCACCTTCTAGTGCGAATTCAATCTTAATAGGATTCTACATTTGATGAATCCTGATACAGGCATTTCGTCTACTTTATTTTTAATTGTTTGTTGGTTACCGCATTGATAACTTCTTGAAATATCTATTATTTTTCAAGCATCTTTCTATCTTTGTGACATTGGACAGCAACATGCAGATAAATAGTGATAAATCATCTAAAGTATGACGAGAGTATTAACAACTGGCATTTTTGTCTTTAAAACTAAAACCTATACTCAAAACTAAATTTAGAAAATTCAGATGCAACAGAGCCAAATTTGTTAAAACAAAATTTGCTTTAATCTTACAACTTGCAAGAATTCTTAACTCTTATTGCCTCTGACAATCTTCAACTAGATGATGAGGCCTTCCCAAGGACTAAAGCTCTACTATCCTGATCCATTATGCTCTTGGTATTGCGTTTGGATGTATACGTGCCAGTACACTGTATTTAATTCTGTATCACCACTGTAAGTATCACTCAAAAACTCTTCCATACACTTATACAATGAATGATATTATTAAGCTAAACCTATCACAAAAGAGATAGAAATGTCTCGTAGGATTAAATATATAAATAGTTGTTGGGGAGATCCAGGTCCATATACCAGCACCAACTTAACTACCCAAACATACATGGGATTGGGGACAGGGTGAACCCCAATTTGAAAGGTGGGGGAAAAGATAATGGGGTATGTGCATTAATTACCCTAGTAATTGTAGGTTAACTACTCCTAAATTACTGTACCTGAATTATTATAGTGGGTATTTAAAAACATTATAATTTATAAACAAACATTTGTGATCGTAATAATTGAATAATGGTCCTGGCTATTCCTGATAATTAGACTAACGATAATTATCTTAAATTGGGGGGCGGGAGGAAACACATCTCCAAAACTGCCCCAAACTGCGTTGTGTAATTTTAGTGAAGAAATAGCGTATAGACGACGCAGTTATATCTAAATAAAACCTATCGAAACTACGCATAAATACACACTAAAGAAGTTCATAATCTGAAATAAAACTTACATTAAAGTAAAACAGTGGGCTCATGTTGTATTAAAAACATAGCCAAAATTTAACAATAAACAAAAGTTTATTTACAGTTAATTTACATATTTAGAAAACAAAAATAGAATTGTGTCACAAGACACAGCGTTCCAAAGAACGAAATTGAATTAGTATTTGCATTAAGTTTACCTTTTAAATTATCATTACAAATATTAATTAATTGCTTGGATACCATAAATTGTACATGCCTGCCACAACATAGATTATTAAAACAATGGGAATACAAAAATATTGAATAACACATACCTTCTGTAGTAGAGGCTTACTCATAGCTTTAAGCCACACTTATATCCGTGGCTCATTGAGTGTTTTTTCACATTCCAGAAAAAGTTCACAAATTTAATTAAATTGACGATGATAGCAATGTCCGAGAACTGTCGATCTTAGGGCCGTCCCTTAGCGGGAAAACATGACCCGAATAACTCGTAATCATCGTTAGAAGCATCGTTGAAAACACTTAAGACATCTGGGTTTAACTATCCCTGTTGAGGAATAGAACTCATCTTTATTAAACCATCCTAGTTGGGAATTGGAACAAATCTTTTAACACCAACATTGTTGAGAAACAGCACAATTCTTTATTAAACCATCTTAGCTGAGAAAACCGAACTCATCTCTTTTTGAACCTTCATAGTTGAGAAGTAGAACTAATCTGACTGTAACTTCATTCTTCCCTTACGACATCACCTCGTCATAACAATATGGAGGATGGTCCTTTGCCCCCTCCGTCAAATGGTCGGTCAGTCTTGCCGACCGCCTCTTCTTCCGTCTTCTCGCAAACCTCTGATTTGGTATTACACTTTTTCGGGGTATACAGTACTCCGCCCACTGAGCGTCAGCGATCGTGGGATTTGGAAACCCCGGGCCTTCTACCTCGCCCGTGTGGTCTATATTTTACGACATCTTTATTAGGACCAATAAATAATCTTACATCCAGTCGTAAATACAGCTTGGCATTTTATGTCAAGCTTATGTTAAACTTGGAGACTTCGTGTCTATCTAAAAAGATCCCCTTTAAAGATAAGATCCAACTGTGCAGTCGTTCTCTTATTAAGTCTTTACAACGTAGATACATATATGAGTATATGTATATCAAATAATAATAATAATAATCAAAATAAATACATGTAAGAACACACTCTATATACACATACACACTTTATAAAATAATAATAATAATCAAAATATATAAATAATAGTATTTTTTATGGCATTCAAGAAAATAACAACCTGCTGAAGTGGTATCAAGAGTGTTTATGTCAGTTATATGATAACACTTCCAGCAATAGTCGCCAGTCCTGATCCGCTTACACACTGATTAAATTTAAAACATAAACTTGAATAATTTCATGGAAGACGAGTGACACAGCCTTAAGTCTAAAATCGTATCGTAGAATTCGTAGATGGTGGAACTATCATATATACACCTAACTCGACTTCAAAGAAATCCCGAAAAGGCGCCTTTCAATAACTCAGCAAATATAGATCTTATTATTCTGATTTCTTTAGAACACTCTTATATCTGCAGTCTAATCCTATTCTGAAATTTTTACTTTTCTACATGCAGTATATTTTGAGATGTAAATATCCATTTTTAAAGCAAAAGCGATGGTACAAATTCCTAATGTCGATTTTTCGAAAACCGCCCGGGCGATTTTCTTTAAGTTGATATATAATATGAATCTCTTTGAGATGAAGTCAATAACACTTTCTTTTTTTCTAGGAAAACTCGTTTTAAATTCTGTCATTTTCGTTTCCCGTTAATGCGTAAAACGAAACTAGTCAACCATTAATCTCTCTGGTACTTTTCTCGTGCGAAACCAGTCAACCATTAATCTCTCTGGTACTTATACTAATGCATATTTTTTTTATTATTATTATTAAATGTTGATGAATTTAATCAAAGAAGAAAATAAGGGAAACATCTTTTTGTGACTTTTAATGGATCATAGTTGATTTTAACCCCTTGAGCGGAGGTGGGATATATTTTATCCCACCTACGATTAATGAAGATTTGCACCGGATTTTTTTTTTTATTTTGCTTTTCTAAGTTTGGTGGAAAAAAGGTAAAGAATCGCCTTTCTTTATTTTGAAGCAAAATTTTTCGATTTTTCCGGTGTGAATTCAACACTAGAGGAACGTAACTGCTTGCCCCTCAAAGGGTTAAATGTTTCAGACCGTGCAGCAATTCTATTTAACAAAATGTTCCAAGATAGGCTATATTAAGAAATATGCACAAAGTTAAAATTAACCACGATTGTGGATAAAATGGCCAATAAAATCTAAATATTGCCACATGGCAGAGTTTTGAATTGAAGGTACAATTTGGAAAAATTTAAATGATATACATGGGTGCAAGACCTTCACTCTCAATACTGATTTCAGTCTTTAAAATATTTTTAACCGATATTTAATTGTGCTCTTTATACTTAAATAATAGCTATTTACTATCAAGAACTTTTAATTACTTTGTTGTATTGTAAAGCGTCATTTTTTGTCAGAATGCAAGCCATAGAAGTAAATTTCCTTATTTACATTTGGTTATTCCTAATACTCGGAAACTTTGTCAGTCTTGACTTGTATGAACTTCTTGCACCATGATAATACATTAGCATGACTTGACCAGATTGAAAGCTTAATCCAATTTGCCATGCCGTTAAGTTTACCAGTGTCATAGCAGGGCTGTGAAAAGCGAGGGGCGAAGGTGGCAGTCGCCCCGGGCGCGGAACTTGAGGGGGCACCAAACTTATACTACAAACCTCGTCTTTTTGTTCCTTTTTGTAAAAAAAAAAAAAAAAATGTATAATTACATATTGGTATTTTATATTTCTCAGTGAAAGTACGCACATTTTTCGTTTTAAAGTTATTGCATTCTCCTTTACCTCACACCTTAGGGATGCGCAACAGGTGCGGCCGCACAGGGCCTCGCACCTAGGAAGTCCTCGCACCCGAAAAACTGTCAACCAATATTTTATGAATATTAGGCAGTTTTTATGTTTTTCTCTTGAAAAAAAAATTATTTTGTCCTTGTAGGAAAGTGGCCGCTGACAATTTCTTAATAGCCACTTTCTATCATTTAGTGTCCCTATGGCCAGTAGCTAGTGCTTTTTCTGCCCTTTAATGCTTGCGTTCAGTGATTACGCCAGGTTGTTAGCTTATTTTGTGCATTTTTCTGATTGCTGTAACCATTTTTTTTTTTTTTTTTTTTTTTTTTTTTTCATGAACATGTAGTGTTTATACATGCATTATTGGTCACTCTTAAGTTGCTGTATCCAGTAATGTTTCATTGGTTTTAATGAATGCAAAGTGTTCATACTTGCATAAATTAGAATTTGAATTGTTCGATATTTACACTGATATAAGTAAGTACTTTTAAAGGTTAAAATGACATGAATTTTTTTCAAAGTTGGTGAAAAATCAGAATTTCAATCGTTAAATGATTACTATTATTTAGAAAGGCTGTTTAAAAGATTTCACAGTTACAATAAATTTATGTTGAAATTGTTTTCTTTACTTTATTTTGATTGCCACATAAAAATGAGCTCTCCTGTGTTTTCTAATACGCTGTTATTTATAAATATTGTATTTACCATGATTCCAAAATAATCACATAGTAGAAAACATCAGTCTGGCAGCAATCAAGAAAGTGAATCAATCGCATCAGTTTTTCAGGTTGACATATTTTAGTTTGTGTTGGGGTGCATGGGGATGTTGATGTTTGAAAAAAAAATCTCAATATTGGGTATTTCACTTGTTCTAAGATTCTGCTGAAGATCTTTATAATGCAAGTAGCTATATAATTTATTTCTGAGATGTAAATAATGGATTTTGCAGTTACAAATCACCTGTATTTCACATACATATTGTTGAAATATCTGCTATTTCCCGAAACAGTAAGTTTTACACATTTTGATCTTTAACACTAGAACGGCGGGAAATTTTACTCAAGTTTTATAAAAATATTTCATATCAGAATTTTTACTTAACACTATTTAACTTATTTATTTAAGTTATTTTTGTGCAACATATATTAATCTTAAATTTAAAAAAGTTTTCTGGTTGGAATCGACATGTATTCGTTTGGCAGGGGTCAAAATGACCCCTCGCCGCCGTTCTAGTGTTAACCATTTCGAGACGGCGTCCCTTACACAAATTTTATTTGATTGGCACCACTTTTTTTAAACAGTTCCCTTTAGTGATGAAATTCCAAAAAATGCTCTAATTAAAAAAGACAAATATTACATTTATATATTAATGGTGCCAAAGACAAATTCCATATGCTCCTTTTGACGATGCATATATGCATCACCCGTCCCGAAAATGGCTATCACCTTATTTCAGAATTTCGTAATGAAGGCATTGTTGTAGTAAAAGATCTTTATAATGCAATTCTATGTATAACAGACAGCTTCTTTAATGTAAGCAATGAACTTTACACTTAAAAAGAACCTGTAATTCATTTTGTAGGAATATTGCTACCCTCGAAAGCAGGGTTTCCCAAACTTTTAGATCGACGTACCACTGAATAAAAGTTCATACTTCCGCGTACCACCAAGTTACAAACTGCATCATGCTATTGCACAAAAACATGTGTAAACGGAATATGTCTAAAACAAGGTATTTTTCCAGTCTTTTGTGCTCCATCTGAGCAGATTTTACTGTATTTAATTGTATGATTACATTATTAAATTGGTACTTAGATTGATTGATTTATATTAACATTCAAGTAAAAGGTAGTAGTATCATCATTACATATTAATAATATGTACATTATCAAAATATAGTGTTTTGATTTTTTTTAAGCTACAATACTTAACCCTCTGTCTACCAGAAGGGTCCAATGGACCCGACATGTACGTTCAAAATATTTATTCAAACCAGAAATTTCTTCAAAACAAACTAAATGCATAAATCAGACAATAATAAGTTAAATAAACAAATTAAATAGTTTTAAGTAAAAATTCTGGTGTAGAATGTTTTTATAAAACTTGAGTAAAATTTCCGGTAGTTCTAGGGTTAATGGCATATTAGCGTAGATTGATAAATATACAATATGGTGACTCCATTAATTGTGTTGTATTTCTAAAAATAAGGATGATGCTTGCTTTACCAAACACATCTTCCTCATACCTGATTCAATCTTAGTTTTAGACGTAAATCAGATTCAATGTTTATGTTTATTCCTGTATTTGTATTTCATATAAAGAAGTGACGACAAAGCATTTAAAATAGATGTATGTTGTGGTAAAAAAAAGAAATAATTTTAGAGCTTTTACCGATATCAGAGGGTATTTTTCTTTTCTCACCAATCAAAATTATGTTACCTTCATATTTTTGAATGTGGATTCCAGCAATCCATTATTATTGTTTTACTGTTTACTTCGTTTCACGTACCAGTACTGGTACGCATACCATAGTTTAACCCCTTAATTCTCGCTCCCGTCATATTCACGGGCTGTGTCTTTTAATCAGATTGTTTGATTCCCACCAGTTTTAGAAAACAATGAAATTCGCTATATTTTAGTACCGTTTTACCTGTCATTAATTAAGGTGAATATTTCTTTTTCATAAAAGTGGTGCCAATAAGCAATTTGAATTTTTAAACCGTAATTTAATTCGAGCGTTAAGGGGTTAAGAACCCCTGCTCTAAAGGGCTAAATTTCAAACATTATTTCATCTTTATCTCCATAATTCCGATTTTTTTAATGAAAAAATTGCTAGCATTAAATTAAAAAATGTTGAAATAAGTAATACAGTAGACTCCCTCAAATCCGGAACCCTAAAATCTGCAAGAAATCTTCACATCATCGCAGATCTAAACAATGAAACTTTCAGTTCAGATGTAAGTACAAAATTACAGAATTTTTTTAATTTTATATCATTCCGTTTGTAATTCAATATGTAATTAATTCTCTATAATATGACTGAACTCATGGTTTTTCAAGAAGGAAGTACAATCTATTTCTGAAAAAAAAACCCAAATTTTCGTAATCACAATATTTTTACCAAATCTTTTTATGTATTATAATCCAGATATTTTGGTTATTAAGACTGGCTAAACCTGAAATAAAACTTCCTTACTTTATGATTTTCATGTGAAGTAGTAGGGTGCCATTAGGAGACAAGTTTCATTTAATAATTCAAGGAAAATGTATCTTATTTTTATTAGGCAGACTTAATTATTAATTATTTACTTGATCTTTACTTTTAATAAATTATTATTTTTTTAAATTATCTTACTTCTTATCATTTTAGTTTATTACTGTACTTAATTATTTTAAGGGGTCTCAGGGCTCTTAAAGCTTTAAAATTTTCGAAATTTTTATTTTTTTTAGAGGTTAAACTCCTATCTTTTCTGAACATTTTGATATAATTGTTTCCTTGAAATTCCTATTAGAACTGAAGTTATGGCTTTTACATTTATACACGTTCAATAGCTGAAGCGTCGTTAAAAAAAAATTTTAAGCCATTTTTCTCCAAATGACGTTTTTGGGGATAACGCGCACGATATCTCAAAAACTTATGAATCTTTTTTCATGAAATTTTCAAAACATACGTTTCATCTTAGTCTGTATAAACTGAACCTAAAATTTCCTTTTAATTATTTAAAACAATATTTTGTTAGGTGATTATACTGTTGAAATTTTCTTAATTTTGCATTAGCTAAATACAACTTTGTATTAAAAATATAAAAAAGCTTTAAATACAAATTTATTTAGGTTCAGGGTAATTAGTATAATCTGAAGTATAAGTAGGCATCAAAATTTTCGTTCTAGTTGCAAAACATATTTTGTAATCGTGCGCGTAAGCTGTTATTCCGATTAATTGCTCGTCAAATTTCTAACAGTTTGGAGTCCCCTATAAATTCTAATTCTGCATCTTATAAATTTTTAAATACATTATATAAAAACATACTTATATATTTTATTCCAACTAAAATTGTGTCTTAAAATTAAATGCATTTTAAGATATTAAATGTTGAAAATGGTCTTTGTTTTTCACTTTTTTCTAATTTTAAGAGTCCTGAGACCCCTTAGTATTTTAGCATATTGCAAGGATTTTTTTATAATTTCGATTGCATTATTACATTCAAATGACTGTTTAAGAACTGTAAACAAAGCAATGACCAGATATCTGCAAAATTCTAAAATCTGCACAAGTTGTGCGGATTTGAGGGAGTCTACCGTATAATGATTTTGTCCAGAGGTACTGTTTGTTTTCGTAAAGCCCTTTTGCGCATGCGTCAGGTTTGTTTTGATTCTATCAAAATAAGGATGATCGAAGGCTGTTTAGCTGAGCGCCAATCTTAGTGACAACATACAACTGTAACTTCGGCAAATACCCATCTCAGCGTTAACACCCCTTTGGATAGTAAAATCGTCTCAGAGTGTTAGAAGCGATTTTCCAAAACGAACTGTATTTTTGATGTGTTTATAAGGCCTCATTTTGTTTACATTTTAAACCTTCATCAAAATTGTGAATACTAAAGACGTGAATTACCACTTTGCAAACTAAGCGTAAACCAACAGAGTGAAAAATGTCCAAGACGGGAATCGAACCCGGGCCCCTGGAATAGCGCTCCAGTGCTCTACCACTAAGTCACGAGGACGATGACCAGCTTGGAATCTCTCACTCACATAAGTAGGTAAGACTGCTACCGCAGCTACTAGATGGCAAAGTCTTCATGAACACACAGTCAATTAAATTCATCGAAATAATTGTAACTTTTCTAATAAATATGTTATATATAATATATTGTAGTAATAATCAGTATATCTGATGAAAATTCAAGTAATTGTTTAAAATAAACTGTTAATTTGATTAATAGTAGTTCAAGAGCCATAATTTTATGTTATAAAATTATTTAAGCATTCTGCTTGCAGTCCTTGTTCAACCACAAAAGCATGCCACTAAAAAATTTTAATATAGAAGATGCATATAATGTTTTTCTCAGATGTAAACAATAAATTTGCAGTTAAGAAGCACATGTATTTCACAAATATTACTATTTCTTGGAACACTAAATTTGATACATTGTCGTCTTTAACACATTACTTTGGAGTATTGAAAACATTGTTATTACATTAAAAGTTTTTGTAAATGAGTGTTATCACAAAAGCCTGCCACTAAAAAACATTTAATACATTTAATACAGAAGATGTATATAATGTATTTCTCAGATGTAAACAATGGATTTTGCAGTTAAGAGGCACATGTATTTCACAAATATTACTACTTCTTGGAACACGAAATTTGATAAATGGTCGTCTTTAACACATTACTTTGGAGTAATGAAAACATAGTTATTATATTATTTTTTTTTGTAAATGACTGTTATCACATAAGCCTGAAACAAAACAATTAATACAGAACATGCATATAATGTTTTTCTCAGATGTAAGCAATAAATTTTGCAGTTAAGAAGCACATGTATTTCACAAATATTACTGTTTCTTGGAACACTAAATTTGATAGATTGTCTTCTTTAACACATAATTTTGGAGTAATGAAAACATTATTAAATTTTTTCTTTGTAAATAAGTTTTATAATCGGTGTAAGCTCTTGACGGTGTTTTTTTTTTGTTTGAGGCACTAAATGTATGCCTTCCAAAAGTAGTATTTAAAAAAAAAGACATTTTTGCCTTATTTAACCCCTTAATTCTCGCTCCCGTTATATTCACGGGCTGTGTCTTTTACTTTAATTGTTCGATTCCCACCAGTTTTATAAAATAGTGCAATTGGCTTTATTTTAGTATCGTTTTACCTGTCATTAAATAAGGTGAATATTTCTTTTTCAAAAAAGTGGTGCCAATGAGCAATTTGAATTTTTAAACCGCAATTTAATTCGAGCATTAAGGCGTTAAAGTAAGAAACTTCTCCCAAAAATAAGGCAAAGATTTCATTATTAAAAATAGTAAAAAAGGGAATAAATTTTCCAGGCATGCATTTAGTGCCCCCAAAACTGTCAGTCACGAGCTACCACTGTTGATAATGATTTTGCCTAGGCATATCTGGATCATGCTTTAAGGTAATTTAACAATGTGTGACACGATCTATACCTATTACGTATAGGTGCAGATTCACAGTCGCCATGTGACGACTAAATTTTTTGCTTTGGCCACTAACTTTCAATATCTCAGTCGCCATGCGTTATACAGGGATGCTCCTTTTCTGCAAATGATGGATTACTACCTTTTTTAAAAAATGAAATCCGTGTATTCTTCTTTATAATTCCTAAAGTCCATAATTATATGTTTAACAAGGAAAACTATTGTATTAAATAGAAAAACAAACGTCTGAAGTGCGATTTGATTTTTACAGCGCTAAATAATTTTACACATTCACAATTTTTTTAATGTAATGTTATACTATTAAGTCAAAATTAGAAATATTGTTGTCCTAATATTTCTCACTGCCATGATTGCTTAGTTTTACATTTAAAAAAATGTTTCTTGTCCAACTATATTTTCTGAATGAACATAGTTTAAGATTTGTATTACTCTCATAGCTGCCAAATTTTACGCTTATTTCTACCACTAAAATTTTATAGCAAATATTGCCTTCTTTATTCATCGGAATATCACGATTAAACAAGACGAAAATCTACATTACATTTTCGTGGTAGCAAAAAAATCGCAAAAGTTGGCAGCTATGTACACTTAATATTCGAATTTAACCCCTTAATCGTCGCGCCCGCGACATTCACGGGCAAACCCATATGAACAAATTTCGTTGAGCCCGTGACACTCACGGGCAAGACATCAAATGACTTTAGCTATTTTTTTCTGGTATCAACTTTGCATTTTTCTTTACCGAAACTATTTTTAAGCCTTATATACGTGATTATATTTTTATATTCGCACCACTATATTTTTAAAGTATAGTTTTTAGTAATTTTTTCTTGCACTTTTTTCGGAAATAGGGTAATATTGTTCCTTAAACAAATAGTGGTGCTGTGTAAATAAATTATCTCATGTCAATATTGCAGCATCGGTCCGTTAAGGAAGTCATAAAAGCTTAAAAGATGGGAAACTCTGAAATGACAAGTTTCTTTTTAAGATCGTAATGGTTAATTTAAGGAATTATACGAGTTGAAACACATGTTTTACTTGCTTCACATCTGAATACATCTGGGTTACCGTTTTATAAATTTCTATGTTGAGTAGCTCAAATGAAGAAAAAGACTTTAGTATTGAGATATCTGGAAAGGAATCAGAATATTACATTTTTTCAGATGTTTTTGACTCTGAAAATTCGGAAACTTAAGTTGGTGATGATGGCCCAATATTAAGCACACCTATACTTGCAATTCAAATCGAAGTCTAAGGTTAACGTTTCGTTTGAAGCTATTTCGGGTATTCTGCAGTACTATGAACATTTTATAAAAGATGAATTGGCGGATAATAATCTAATCGAAACTGATCGCTATAATGAGAAATGGGGAAATGTTTTGGCGAGAAATGCAGATTGGAATGGCAGCATATTTCTTAAAATAAAATGCTGTTGTATCTTTCTCTTACTACTGTCGAAAAAATTGTTTAAAAAAATGTTAAAAGTAAAAGTGAAAAAAAATATATTTTGGACTACACGTTATTCGTTAAAACCCAATTTATTCGCGGTATTATGACGTACAATAGGTACAGCGAATTAAAAAAAATTACATTTTTGGAATAATGAAGCTCAGGATCCTCAAAATCCACCTAATCCGAAACTCTACAAAGCTTCGACTGTTTTTGCGCATCTGAATGATTTGTAAAGAACAATTATCAACATCAAGCCGTTTATGTGAACAACATTTCCTGGATGTTATGACCCCTACGGACAACCTTACACACAATGAAAAATTTGTTCTTCCCATGAGAATAAATATGGAAACAAAATTATAAAATAAACCAATTATGAATGCAAGGACTGTAATTCAGGAATATGTATGTCATGTTTCAAAGTTTTCTTACATTGAAAATTTACTAAATTTTGAAAAATATATTGAATGCCAATTTTCAAATTAAATTTGAATGAAATTATCGTCTTCGTAGTAAAATAAAAAAATATTTGATTTATATATGTCTTTACCTTTCCTTAAAATGAAGCCGCACGTTGCAGCATTGCATCGAAGCTTCTCTGCACGTCATGTGTGTGAAATACAATTAAATAAAAGACAAATAAAATTGTAAGTTGTAAAAATTTTATCCATCCTGAACACTTTCAGGAACAAAGCACCTTCATTGATTAAATGTCGAAATAAGAGATTGACATCAGAATTTATGAACAGATTTTTTTAGAAATTAGAAGACCCAAATTTCACAAATTTACTAAAGAAACGTTTTTGTATAAAATTTCTGGGTATTGGACTTTTGAGTATTCAAATTAAGGGATTTCATATACTTCAAACCACTCTTAAAAGGGTTAAATATTAAGAAAATGCCCTTTTTTTTTTTTTTTTTTTAAGTAATGAACTCAGAATTTTATGAGTAATAAAATCGAGCAATAAAAAAAAAAAATCGACGATTTTTGAAGGGATTTTCCCAAAACTACGCGATGATTAAGGGGTTAAAGAACTGTGTTTTCTTGTACATAGACATATATATATATCAAGTAAATTATTTTCCACTTTGAATTTAGCACCCCCCCCCATTATAAACACTAAATTCTTTTTATGTGTTTGTTTCACACGGGCCACGGGATTTTTTGGGTTTAGGAGCCACTTTCTCCTTTCAGATATTGCGAATCTGCACCTATAAGTTATGTAAAATTTTATAATTTTCACTATTTCTGGTTCCAAGGAATGTAATTTAAAGCGCGTTTACAAGGTAAATTTAATGATGAATGAAATGTGATCTATATCATGTAAAATTCTGTAATACGCAGAACTTCTCATCCCAAGATGTGTGTTATAAAGATTTATCGTATTTATATTTATATTTAATTTACTCATCAAAAACCCTAAAGATTTAGTATCTGTGAGTGCTCTGAAGAAGGCATTATTACAACTTTATAAATTTTTTTTTCATTCTGTAGCACAAATTACTCAGCTTACAATTCACCAATCAAAGCATTGCCATCTTGATTTTTTTTCCCACTTACTTTATTTAACTCAGAAGTGGTTAAGATTTTTATATATTGTAAATCCTAAAGGTAGTAATTGCAAAAAAGTATCTTTAACCCCTTGGGGACGAGGAACCGGTATACTTGACAATTAAGATGTTCAGAATACTTCATTATTCTCACCACTTATTTTTAATTGTAAAGTTTACCTTATTTAAACAGAGCATTTTTAAGATTCAATTACAGAAAATTTTCTATTTTGAAAAACCGGTGGGAAAAGATTAAAATTTAAGCAAATTATTCATATCGCAAAGGGATTAAACATCTTGAATTAAAGTGAACTTTAATAACCTTTCACTTTAATTGCCAGTGCTCTTCCAATTGAGCTATCTGGACGATAACCGAGACAACACAATATTCACTCAGAACAACTACTATGACATCAATTGATTGTGTGAAAAATAATTAAAAGTGTACATGATTATACATGGTTCGTACGGATACCGTTATTTCTCCAGGAAAAGTAACAGTATCTATTTATAGAAAAAGAAATCTAGGTTAAACCATATGTGCCAACACTTCTTAATTATTCCGGAGTCTGATTGAAGATGAACACGTTTTCACCCGGAAATTTTATTTAGCCAAAAATTTCAAAATGAAACCGAAAATGTAACTCGTAGAAAGAAGGCAGATTTTCTTCTATATATTTTCCGGTTTGAACATGCAAATTTTGGATCAGATTCCAGAATAATTAAGAAATGTTGGCATCTATCATTAAACGCGCAAAATTTCGCGTTCTTTTAAGAAGAGTTTTTCTATCAGAAAATACTGGGGCAGAAATTTTTTCTGGTCTGCAAAATTCAAGGAGGCGTACGAACCATGTTATATATTTTATTTTATTATTATTAAGCAACATACTTTGCAGATTAGTTTTTCTAAAAAGCTCTAAATAGTCAAATCTCTAGGCTGGAAGGGGAAAGTGGTACATTTCAGGAAAAGGAGGATAATTTATATTAATTGTTTTTTATTTTCACTAATAATTTTTAAATGAGATAGAAGAATTTTCTTTATAAAACGCTTTAAAGATTCAAATCACTAGTCTGCTGGGGGGAAAGTAGTATTTTTCAGGGATAGGAGGATAATTTATATAGAATTTTCTGTATAAAAGTAAAGATTTAAATTTTTTTATGCTGGAGAATAGGCGGACGGAGGAGAGGAGAAATTTACATTTGGGTAGTTAGGACTTAATTTATTTATTTTTGTTAGTGAGCAACAAATGTTGCAGATTATTATTTTTTTTCAAACTAAAGGTTGAAAGATTTTAATTATTTAGATAAGCTGGAGGCAAAGGGATAAGTGAAAATGTTGGGGCTCAGGGGATTATTTTATATGATTTACTATTACTGTCAAAACAGAGCTTTAAATAGGGATGGTGAAAGATTTATATATATGTTTTTGTATGTTTAAAGAGTAATATTTCTTGATAGATTCTTCTTAAGACAGTAAAAATTTTATGTAGTAAAATTTAACATAGCTTTTTATATCTCTGAAACAAAGCAACAGAAATAGAATCCAAACATGCATGCTGTACATTACTTCCATATCTTACCAAAGTGTTGTTAAAAAAAATCTCATAGCACAGTACTCTTTAAAATACAAATATGAGGCATCATATTTTACGGGGAGGGTGGAGGGAGATTGAAGGTTAATAGAAATCTTGACTATGGATTCTTTATATTGGTCTTTAATTTTTTATTGTTTTAATTTCTTTTATCATTAACCTGAAAAAAGTATTGATATCAATACAAAAACCCTTAACGGGGTTAAAAGTTTGTGACGCAGCGCTTTATCTTATGCTCTAAGAATTTTATATATGGAACTTAAAAATAATTATATCAAATTTTGAGTGACGCTATGCTATTAATTATAATTTCTATATATATTTATTTCATCATTTTATATTTTTATAATCGCATGTGCAAAAATTATGTTCAATTTAAAAAGATGTATAAAAGTTTATTCATTCATGCTTTATCATTCATATCTCTCATAAATTCAAAGTATGAATTTTAAAAGATATGATATCAAAATTTAAGTGACAACTCGATGTGGCTTTAAACAATTTGTTTTAAAATTCATTTTAAATTATTTTTAGTTTGGCTAAGATATATTCACACATCTAAACAATATTTTTAATTTTTCAATACACTGTTAAATATATCACTTCCACTGAATTTATCTAATGCATTGAAATGTATTTATTTGAATAAATTGATTTATCCTTTGTGCCATGCTATTAAAAATTAAAAAATAGCTTTTATGTAAATAGTTTTTTTGCGTCCTTGTATCCAAACTAAGTGAAATGTATTCAAATTGATACTATGGGGCAAAAAAAAAATATTTGCATAGTTTTATATTTTTACATTTTTATACTTTATCTAGTATAAACATGTAAAGTAACATGTTTATTACATCTAAAAAAGTCGTTTCTAAATTCCGGTGTCATTCAATCATTTCACCATTTTACAAGAAAAAATGTCTGCGCCTGAAAGGGTTAAGGCAAAAATTTCTATTAAATTTTTGTGATACCAAAAAACGGAAGAGTTGGCAGCCATAGCTTCACATTCGCATTTCTGCAACTGATTTATAAACATTTTATCAGAAAAAATTAAAATTGGAAGACAAATTGCAATTTATTTCACTTGTTGAGAATATAGTAGAAATTCAGATCTAGAACAGTGAAGTTGTCGAGCAGTTTTTTTATTGAACAAGAAATTCGAATGAAAATGGACTTTGTAGTGTGACAGATTCAAGGCCAAAACGGACGATCGTCTGACAAAATGTGGAAATTATGACGCATTGTATTTACTTACTTATTGCTGGGTGCAAATCGTACTTACATGAGAAGATCGACGGCAGCAATAAACCTTTAAGACCGGAAGATTTTTTGGTAGAAATGAAACGTTTTAGCGGTTTCCCATTATTACTAGCAATGTAATTAATCGAAAAATATATTTTTTTAAATGCCCGATTTTCAGATTGTGCCAAGGGAGGATCGACGCATTTATGTAGGTCCAAACTAGACTTTAAACTGCACTAAAAGAGGAAAACGTTTTTCCTTTCCTTTAGGATCACCTACATAATTATGTAGGCTAGTTTGGCCTCGATAGTCATTCAGAAATTTCGAGTTCATACCAGAAATAAAGAATAGTATTTTATACTTTTTTAAAATCAGGCACATTTATTGATAACATAAAATGAAAGATCTTCTATCGAAGTTTTCGATATGAATTTGAAATTTCGAATTAAAATTGTAAGCCAAACTGGCAACTATTTCTTAACCCCTTTGGGACGAGAGTATGTTACAAAATTTTTAATCTTTTATCACAGATTTTTTAAAACAGAAATTTTTGTCTCATTGAATTGGGAAAATGCTCGGATAAAATAATGCAAAATTTACAATAAAAATTTACTGGTGAGAATAATCACTGATTCTGAGCACCTTACGCGGCACGAATGCCGATGGCTCGTCCCCAAGGGGTTAACCCTTTATCTACGGCATTATGATCTACTGCAATTTTTTCATATAATTTTTTTTTTCAGTTACTACAATGAAAGTTAACCCGAGAGTAGTCGCGACATTTTTTATAACGTTAGTAGTCGCGTTCGGTCCATTTGCCGCCGTTACCAGCAGGCCGAAAACGAAGGGGAAACTTTCCGGTGTTATCAGATGATCGAAAACGGATAACGTAGGGTGAAAATAGTGACTGAACTTTAAAAGATTACAGCAATTATTCATTTTACAGCCTTTTTCAGCAATTATTTATTTCGCTTAAGTATATATTCAGTTGGCATCTAGATAAATGTTTTTAATAACTCTTTCTTCGTTTTGCATAAATATTTAAAAGTAAATAGTAAATGATTTGATTGAATACTTACTATGAATCAATAATTAGTAGGAAAACATTTACTAATATGAATCTAAATTCATGATAGGGGTATTTTTATTTATTTATTTATTTTTTTTTTTTGGAGGACAGAATCAGAGTCAGGTAGATACTCTGGCACTCTATATCCATTTAATAAAATAAAATTAACAAATTTAGCATCAATATATTACACTGACATTAAATTGAACAATTAAACTGAAAATAAAAATGGAACCTATGACATGCAACAGAAAATCAAATACAATACCACTAATTCACCAGCATATTCCGGACGATTAATTCATTTAAAACATATGAAAAACCATCAAATTTGATGCCATAAACAATTAAAGACAATATATATATATATATAAACTTTCTGTACAATAATACCATTGAAAAATAAGGAAAATGACCAATAATTATGAAATCACAAATACCACATAAACCAAATATTATTAAAAATGTATAATTATATATATACATATATATATAGATATAATAAAGAAAAAGGTAAAAAATACGTAACTTCGAAATTATAAATGTAAATGTTGTAACTACGTTTTATTTATTTATTTATTTTGTGGGGTGTCTGTGTGTGTATGAGGGGGGAGAGGAGGGGGGGGGGGCTCTCGAGATTTTGTGATTAAATCCATTTTTCAAATGAAAATGCACGATTTGTAGTTTTTCTATTTATTTCAGGGTGGGAGCAGCGCCCTTGAATAAAAACTCTGGATACGAATTTCGCTCATATAAAGTAAATAATAAATAAGTTATTGAAATTATATATTTAATTTAAATACATTTGCAATTGTAAATTTAAATCCTAAGATGGATAAATTATTTTAATTAATAGAATCACTGAAAGGTTCATCTTAATAGGGATGTATTTTACAGAAACTATTTAATTAAAATGAATATTCAATTGTACATTTCATAATAAGGTATTAATGTTATAATTTACTGTTTTATAATAACGTTCATTAAATTAATAAAAACAATAAGAAAATTTTCTCCGAAATTATAAATATGCAGAAATAATTTAATTTAAATGAATTTTCTCTCATATTCTGGAAAACATTATTCTGAAAAATAGTTTGAACAATTGATGAAGGACAACAAATTTAAATTTGTTAGATACTGTCCCCAAACCTCTATTGGATTTCAATAATAATTTCTGCGGCATTGTTAAAAAAAAATGTGTTTTTACTTACAGTATGAAAATTTAAAAATAGATAAATTTTATAAAAATACTTAAAATATTTTTTTTTTAAATCATAGTATAAACATTCACCGAATTATCCAAAAGAGTTTTTTATTTGCGTAATTTCTAACCTACGTTATAAAATTATCTTTATTTTTCTTATTGCACAAATAAATTATATGTATGTTCTTCGCAAATATACACACTACATTTCTGAGAAGATTGTTTTATCTTTCGAATTTGTTTTATTGTACAAAAACGATACTTTTCAGATTTTGGATATACGGCAATTTTTTTTTACTGATTCCCACAAAATTCTCTTATCTTTTTTTTTTAATGGTTTTGCAGTGCTATTGTCTGTTTTCTTTCATTTATATGTTCGGGTAATAAATGGAAAGCAAGTTCTTTCAAATAATGATGATGAATTTCCCTTTTTTTCCATATTTAAATAATTATCGATTTGAGAATTTATTCCCACAATATTTGACAATGAAAAAAATGTTGACCGTCCATCATTTTTTTGTGCGAACTGACTACACAACTAATATAATAAAACAATTTTAAGTCAAATTCTAAAAGTAAAAAAAGTACTCTTTGAACGAATAAAATAGCAGAAGGAAAGAAAGACGAAATAACAACAGACATAGAGTGCGTACTTCGAAGAAACCTTCCCCACAGATTTCGCGGAAATGGGAAAGGATGAAAACGAGGGGGAAAAATTCAACTAACGTAAGTGGTCGCAACGCGGTCATTTAGACCGATTGAAACTTAAGAATGCGATAAAATGCTAAGATATAGCAGGAATGACTTGCAATTTTACTACACAAGAGTGTGAACACTCAAGGTCAGCTACACGGAATTTGGCTATCGTAACTTTAACGGGAAATGAGTTACAGGAAGATAACGAATTTCGGGCGGGGAAAAGACCAACGCGCGACTATTAACGGTTTAAAGGATAAACATGAAAAAAAAATACTCAACCGTGAGAAATTTAATTATTTAGAGATAATTAACTAAAGTGATACTTTAAAGTACCGTCAGTACACCATGACTAAATTATCGTAACAGAACACCCACAAGGTACTTCAATTGGCACTATAAAATATTTTCGATTTAATAAGTACGCGAAATATAGGCTTTTTCTTATTTACAAATAAATCGTTTGCCAAATTCCGGTGCCAATCATTTATTTCAACACTTTAGAACTGAAAATGCTTTACCCCTGAAAGGGTAAAAAAAACTTTTTATTTATTTTTATTATTATTATTTTTTTTTTTTTTTTGGGGGGGGGGGTATTCAATCTTGTTAGCAGTCCTTCAGTGTAGTGGCGTCAATATTCCTGGAACAACATTTTTACTCGCATCTCCACATACTCAATATATGAATTTACATATGCCATTTCTACCATAGCAAAAACGAGCCGGTGCCACAACTTTTTCGATTTCCTATAAAAAATAATAATGAAACAGAAAAGAAATACCAGGAAAGTCATTACTACACTAGATTTTAGTAATTACATTTTAAAGCCGATGAAAACGATGGATAACTACACAGACGAAATGTAAACAAGAAGTTTTTCTCGAACACCCAGTGTACTGACGGTACTTAAAAGTATCACCGAGTAATTCAACTGTTAAATCAAATACATACACCGTTCATCTAAAATAGCGAGTCAAATTGTATTCTAAGACCATAATGAACACATAAAAAAAAATCCAACACTTATCTTATAACGTTTACTGTGTTTGCAGCAATGAAAATACGAGCGTGGTAATCTGTACAAAAAGTCGGCACAAAACACATCGACTGCTTCAAAGGTAGCCTCATTCCTCTCTAAAATAACAAAACTGGAACTACTGCTGCCATGTATTCGGATAAAGTGGAGTTAAAAGAGCGTTTTTTGCAAAGTACCATTATAATATTGGTAATACCCACTATAGTATAAAAGCTTAAAGTGAGTGGTACTTATAAGTACCGTAAGTAGATAAAGGGTTAAAGGGGGTCAAAATACTTCTCCCAGGAACAGAAATTTGTTAAACGAATTTATTCCAATGGCACCACTTTTTTTTAAAAAGCAATTTTATTTCCAGTTCGTTTACCTGGGCAAGAGAAATTAGATAAAAGATATACTTTTAAAATATAGTGGTGAGTATAGAAAATAAAAATAAAATCATGTATCTAAAGCTAGTGCGACTATTTGTCACTACCCGACCGCAAAGGGTAAAGAAATTGGTGTATTCTGAGATTCCTGCTTCAGAAAGGTTTCGTAATCAAACTGTCATTTAAATCAATTTTTTTGAATTATTATTCTCATTTTTAATTTTTCGTGTTCAAAGCAAATAAGCACACCATATAATGTTTCCAGTTGTAAGTTATATCATGCATTATTAGAATAGGGATAAATGGGACATATGCAAAGACTACTGGTGCATTTTCATTTATATTTATTTCAAGGGTGGCCAACTGTGGCACGCCCGACACCACTAAAATTTTACAGTAATCGTAGCATTACCTAATCATCGAATCTCTGCGATTCAAGAAGTCGAATTTTTCTGTAAAATTTTAGTGGTATTAGGCGTGCCACAGTTGGCCACCCCTGATTTATTTCCACATAAACTGTATTGATATCCTGCAAAGGTGCGAGTATAAATAATCGGAGTCAACGAAAGTTTTAGACTACGATACTTAGTTGTCACGTGATACGTTTGCACCATTGTGTTTCCAACAGTTGCACCGCCCCCTGAATACTAGGCCTGAGCGCTGTACCAAAAGTGGCGGCTGCCGAAGGCGGATTTTTTTCAGCGTGTGTACGGTCCCTTAAATATTCCTACCAATAATTTTTGGAAGTTTTTTCCGCTTCATTTTTCTGAGAATAAGCAAGGTAGAGAAATCTTTTATAAAATACTGGTGTTAACATTTAAGGGACCGTACCTACGCTAAAAAAAATCCGCCTTCGGCAGCCATCATTTTTGTGTGAGCGCTCAGGCCTAGTATTCAGGGGGCGGTGACAGTTGTCAAACTGACGCATGATAAAGTTAGACTGAAAAATAATCCAATTAGATAAACATTTGTAAATTGTTATATTCGTCGTTTGCAATAATAAACATTCACATTCCAATGAATCAAATGATCGCGATACACTTTAACAGTTGGGACGTTTTTTTAATTGATATTGCGTGATTGATACTTTTTTTCGGTCAACAAAATGTGTTCCCTTTGCAGAAAAGAATCGCCATTATGAATCATAAAATTTTGAGAGTTACAAAGTAGCATATTTCTGGAGAAGAAAACTGGTATTCAAATCCCGTAACTCTACTCAGCTGGTTCCAGAAAAAAATATTAAAAAAATAACAAAATTTATGCAAAATATAATCATTATATGAAACATTCTATAAACGGAGCATACCGTTATTATTTTTATTTCTAAGATATATATTTAATTGAATTATTAAATATTTTGTCACCAATAATGTCATAAAAATCACAGTTTTGCGATTGGTTATAACATGATTTCAACTTCCATAAAAAAGAACACCTAATGTGAATAGTAATTAAACAAGATTAAGAATAAGAATAAAAAATAAATGAAACATTTGAATAAAATTAAAGTAAAAAATGTCATTAACAAGTATATTTTTGCGTGGTACAGTTCAGAGCAAGCGTCGAATATATGAGCCTTCCGTTAGGAGTCTCAAATTGGACGCGCGATGGGACAAAAATTTATATTTTACTTTTATTTGTAGCCTTATCATTTATTATACATTTATAATAACTGCAATTTAAAACAGCTATATTTTGAATAGGATTGAAGTAATTGAAGAACAATCAATAACATCAACTAATTTTAAAATAAATTATTTTTCGAAAAAAACATCCGATGTGAATGTTTCAGATAACTTTTCAAGACTATCCAAGGTGATGTTTTATTTATTTTGCATTTTCCAAATATATCTAAAGCACTAAATATTTTACATACTAATATTGCATTTGATGTGTTTAATATCGATCATTTTACAATACCACTAGTAGGTAACACTTTATACATTTACACAGAGGTGCCAAGTTGCCACTAATCCTCCGTAATATGTGGGTTATTTTAACCCTGGTTAAACTGGGTCAAATTAATCCACGCATTACGGAAGATTAGCGAGAGCTTGGAACCTCTGCATTTACATTATGTTGTACCTGGGTAACAAAGTTGCGCGCAATGTATGTCACAATGAAATCTATTTGTGAACAAAAATTATGTTGCAGAAATTTAAAAAAAAATGCTTATTTATTATAACACGCACACGTGGATATATATATACCTATTTTTACCAGTTATTTACAAAAATTTCGAGATATATTATCAGTTTTGAATGTTTAATGAAATGTTAGCAGGCATGATCATAATCATTGTATTATTTATAACATCACTTTATTTAGCGCATCATTTGGTTATGAAATTTTTCTGTTATATCTTGGATAATGTGTGGAGTAACTTATTAGACAAAAGATAAATTACTTTTTTTATATTTCTGTATTTCTTTTTCATGTTTTCTCTTATGAATATCAGTATTAAATTATTTAAGAATGAATACAGCGATCATTCATTTCAGGGAATTTTTCAGAACAAATAATAGTATTTTTAAAAAAGAATAATAAAGGTTCTGGAAGGATAAGTACAGCACAATGGCCTCCATGGCCGATACTTGAAATAGCCTGTGTGGCTATAGGACTTACCGTGAGAATACAATTTAGTCTGTTTTTAGCCTCTGACCTGAAACTGACCTTGAGATAATCGGTGAAGTTTGCGTCGGCGCCGCTATTTTTCAAATACATTATTCTCAAAAAGTATATAAGTTAAAAAATAAAAACAATACCAATTATTGAAGAATATGTTAGTTCATATTGTATATTTCGCACAATTTTTAACATTAAAAA
Source organism: Maratus speciosus (assembly GCA_963932465.1). Lineage (NCBI taxonomy): Eukaryota > Metazoa > Arthropoda > Arachnida > Araneae > Salticidae > Maratus > Maratus speciosus. Next base: position 242,865,778 of record OZ010794.1, read on the forward strand.
ATAAACAAAAATATATTTTTTAAATATTAATATAGTAATATTATACTTATACGATCCAAAACAAAATGCACAATAATGCTCATGATGTGTACTTCAACTAAAAAAAATGTTAAAATCAAAGAAAAGCCTTTTGAGTTATAAGAAAAATAAAGCTAACAACTTGTTACAATGTTCCAATCTTTTCCTGTTTGAATTTGTACAATTACGCGCCTATTATTGTTACTGCATATCAACTATGATAAGTGCATTGCAAGTAAACACATAATAGTCAGTAAATAACTAGATATATCTCTCGTTTAACCCGTTGGGTACAGATTTGTTCCAGTGCGGCCAACTTTTTATTATTATTATTATTATTATTCCATCTCGTACCACCTTCTGAAAACAAAAATCTCTGATTTACCGTTTGACTTTATGTGCAAGAAAACAAACTGCATTTTTTTTTTTTTTTTTTTTTTTTTTTTTTTTTTGTATAAATAGTGGTATAAATACAATATTAAAATAATCGCCAATGGACATGGATGATGAGTGCCAGTCGTCAAATGTACCTAATGGTTGGGTTGATTTTTTGATGGCCGATTATCTACTCAACGGATATAGGTCATAATGGGAAAGCCCTCCGCGGTGTCTTTCATGGTTCGTACGGGTGCTTGAATTTCCAGGTTAAGAAATTCTTCGGTACCAGTATTTTTTTATGGAAAATCTCTATTTAAATAATGCGAAATCTCGTCCGTTTAAACTAGATTTAATTTTCTATAAAAAAAATTCTGATATTTTGCCTTGAAAATAACGGTACCCGTAGGAACCCTGGTCTTTCCAACGGAACCTAATCCGTATTTACGCATGGAAATCCAAAGTTCGAAGAAAACCACGAAAACTCCGAACGATTAAGCCGACGGGTGCGATTGGGTTCGAACCCAGTGCTTCCCGCCTATCACCTTCAAGAGTAGAACCTCTCGGCCACTGGTGGGGCCAAATGTACCTAAGGGTTTAATATAAAATGACATAACTCAAAAATAAGCAATTTCCATTACAACTGTTTAAAAAACTTTTAATTAAACAGTTGTTTGTCCATTAATAAAAGATTTTTAAGAATACTTTTTTCCTGTGACATTTTTTTTTTTTTTTTTTTTTTTTTTTTAGGTTTATGAATTTATTCATGTTTATACATATCTTTACAAGGCTATACAAATTACATTTTGTCGTACACTTTACAAAAAAAACTATTCAGTATTTTGACTTGAAATTAAACATAAAAATAAAGTATGGTCGGTAGATTTGGACATTTTTTTTTTTTCAGAATAATCTTAAAAAAATTATTATTTTAATTAATTTATTTTTTACATGTTTTTACATTACGAAAGAATTTCTGCAAATAAAAAATGAAACAAATATATTTTCAGAAGAAAAAATAAATCATGGTGTTAGTATTATAGATATAATCATGATTAATTAAATAAATAAAATATATTATCATCATTCCGCCAAAATATCTCAAAAACTGTTTTTTTTTTAAATTTAATTAAGGATAGAAATATTTTTGGACTGATAGATATAGCATATGATCTGTAGATTCTGACAGTATTTTTTCTTATCGAATGATTTTACAAAAACCATTTTTTTTTATTTTGTTGAATATATATTTCCATTATACGGATTTATTTTTGTAAAGATAATGAAACCGGCGTATTTTTTGCAGTAAAAAAAAAAAAAAAAAAAAAAAAAAAAAAAAAAAAAAAAAAAAATCATTGAGTCAGTAATAATAAATAAAGTCATGAATGATTAAGTACTTGAAATATTGTTTTGCATCAAAATTTCTCATTTAACACTACAACGGCTATAGCGGTCATTTTGACCGGTACCAAATAAAAATACTTCGATTCGAATCAGAAATTCCTTTCTAAAATAAGTCAAATATGCACCACGGAGAAATAAGTTAGATAGGTTTTAATAAAAATTCTGTTGTAAAAATATTTCTGTAACACTTTAATAAAATTTCCCGGGGTTCTAGTGTAATATATATATATATATACAGGGTGTTCCGTTAAAGGGGTCCAATATTAATAGGGGTAATAGAGGAGATCACACGGAGCATAAATCAGTATATAATGCCTGGCCGGATCTCAATAATTTTCAAGTTGCAGCAAATAGAATGAAAAATCGGAAATTTGTAAAAAAAACCTCATTGCTAAACTATCGATAATGCTACATAAAAACGAAGCACATATTTAGAAAGAGCAGAAAAAATCCTACGAAATGACATAAGTTGTTTTAGAATATTGAGAATTAATGGCGAGTTACAAGCTCTGAAACAGTGAAAAAATACAAAATCAAATATTTAGCAAAATAGTTAATCGTTAATTCCAAAAATGCAACTCTACCTACATCAAGGAAAATGTTATAAAATTTGGTCCATTCCGAAAGCTTTCGAAGAAGCTGACTATAAACCATATCAGTTTAATTGTATGGGAGAAATCAAGCAGTTCCCTAGTTACAACTCTGTACTGTTGCACGCTCGGAAAGGGCGAAACTCCGCCCATGACGATTGTAAACACCCCGTTTTAATATCTTTCAATTATACATTTCTGATCAACCTCTATCAATACCCTTTCATTATTCAGTCTGGTCAAGTGAATGACATATCGTGCAGCTCTCGCCTTGTATTAAAGCAAACTCCGTGATTGCTGCGTTTCCTCCATGAACTTTCAGGATGATGAAGAAGAAGTACTTTTTATGCAAATTTTCTATGTGTATAGGAAGAAAAGTGTAATAAAACAGCAGTCATCAGTGGGCGTTATGTTAAAGGGAGGCTGTTGTAAGTGGGATTGTAGTAAGTTGATGTATAATAATTATGCCGGAATACTCTAACGAAGAATATGCGGACATGCATCTGATGTACGGGCAAGCTCATGGAAATGCATGTCTAGCACAGTGCATGTACCGTGAGCAATTTCCAAGGAGACGTTGCCCAAGTTCGAAACTCTTCATAAAAATCGATAGACGATTACGGGAGACTGGATCGTTTAGTACAGCAAGCATTGATGCAGGGAAACCTCGACATGTACGAACACCTGCAATGAAAGAAGATGTACTGAATATTTTTTAAAGATAACCCCTCCACGAGTACACGAGCTGCTGCGTCTGAAGTCGGTGTTTCTCACCAAAGTGTGTGGCGTGTTCTGCGTGCAGAAAACATGCACCCCTTTCATGTGCAGCGGGTACAACTGTTATCAGTAACAGATTGTGCTCAGCGGACAGGATTCGTACGCTGGTTGCTTAATGTAACAGAAAATAATCCACAATTTCTGGAAAATATTTTATTTACTGATGAAGCAACATTTACGAGAGAGGGCGTGGTAAACACGCACAATATGCACACATGGTCATATACAAATCCGCACACTGTTTTCCCGTCGAACGCACAACAAAAGTTCAGTGTGAACATATGGGCAGGTGTCCTCGGCGATTATCTCATAGGACCATATTTACTCCCAGATGTACTCAATGGCAGTACGTACTTGGGTTTTCCTACGGGATATCTTACCGCAGTTACTGCAAAATGTGCCAGCAACATTGCGCCACAATATGTGGTTTATGCACGATGGCGCACCGGCACATTTTTTCATAGGTGTTCGCAATCACCTCAAATCAACATATCCTGGGAAATGGATTGGACGCAGTGGACCTGTTGCTTGGCATGCACGCTCTCCAGACCTCAATCCGTAGACTTTTTTGTTTGGGGACACCTTAAATCGCTGGTGTATGAAACGCCTGTGGATACACCGGAGGATTTACTAGCGCGAATCGTTGTCGCTGCAGGAGACATTCCCAACTCCGTCGGAGTTTTTCGGCGTGTTCGCCAATCTTTACGACGTCGCTGTCGGCTGTGCGATTCTGTTAATGGGCCCAACTTCGAACACCTATTATAATAATGTCCGTTCGTCTGCCTTCCGACATTGAACTGTGCAGCGCAGGCCAGAAGACTATGCTTCACATATGTCATAAAGTACGTGGAATGTAATTCTTTATTTGTCATTTTTCTTTATTTTCAACACTTTTTGGCACAGTATTTTGTAAGTCACAGACTGTGGTGTACTCAGATTGTAAATTACAAAGTTTGTATGAATTAATTTAAAATTTAGTGTCTTTTTTAAATTTATAATTAATAAAATATTATGCTATTTTGTTATTATTATTTCCTATCATAAATTATGATGCACATATACATACAATAATTGTCCATGTAAAACATGTACTGAAACTTCTTGCATAGTTACAAATCGCAATATTTTTAATTATTTCCGAATTTTCATCACCAGTTTAATTTTAAAGAATTTAACTTAAGCTTTATATCAATAAAAGACCACTTTAAAATGTAGACTATTATTGTAAAGTTATTTTGGTTCATTCAACTCTTGAAAAATTAAAAATGTTGCATCTCAGAAGAAGCATGATCGAAAATGTATAGTTGAGAGTAATTAAAAAGGCGGTGTTTCCAATCGTGATGGGCGGAGTTTAACCTTTGCTAGTGTCAAAGAAAGCGGAGTTGTAACTAAGAAACTGATTAATTCTCTCACACAATTAAACCGATATGGTTCATTGTAAGCTTTTTCGGAATGGACCAAATTTTACTACATTTTCCTTGTTGTAGCTAGAGTTGTCTTTTTGGAATTAACGATTAACTATTTTGATGTATATTGGATTTCGTACTTTTTTCACTGTTTCAGGGCTTGTAACTCGTCAATAAATATTGCTATTTTAATACAATTGATGTCATTTTGTAGGTTTTTTCTGCTCTTTCTAAATATGTGCTTCGTTTTTATGTAGCATTATCGATAGTTTAGCAATGAGGGTTCTTTTACAATTTTCCGAATTTTCATTCTATTTGCTGTAACTTGAAAACTATTGAGATCCGACCAGGCTTTATATACTGATTTATGCTCCATGTGATCTCCTCTATTACCCTATTAATATTGGACCCCTTTAACGGAACACCCTGTATATATGTATGTATGTATGTATGTATGTATGTATGTATATATATATATATATATATTTTCCTTTTCATTTGGCAAAGACGAAAAATTTTAAATATTGATAATAAATGCAGAATTTATACTTCAAACCGTGAAAGAACATTAAACATTCTTGTATTAAAAACATATGTTATTTGAAAGTAAAATATACATATTAATGGAATACTTTATTAAGATTCTTTGGAAATGGCGCATATTTTGGTTTTCATTCCTTTTAATCATATAATAGTTTCACGATTTATTTTACGAAAATTTAAAAATACCTTTTTATGTGAAAAATTATAGCATATTTTTAATGAGTTAAAATTTGTGAAAATTCAATAGACAATTTCAGTTGTGAAGTTTTGGTTGGAACTTGCTCCAAACAAACGGTTGCTATGTTACATTTTCTATTTTGTTTTTAAATCATAGCTATATCTTTTATCTATATCTCACATCTAAGTGTTTTAATACTTGATATGTAGTGGTAACATTTTCTACTATTAATATTTAAAAAGAAATGAATCATAGCAACCGTTTGTTTGGACTCAGTTTCCACCAAACGTCATGACTGACGTCACACTGAAAGCGTCTGTTATTTACATTCAATTACAACAGTGTTTTTCAGTGTTACGAATTCAAATACACAATTTATTCTTATTATGTGAAATCATTTACGCAAACGATACTTACGCATACGATACATACTATATATGTATATATATAGTATGATTTTTTTTCTAAAATGGCTACAATAAAAATGTAAACAAATAAAATTAATTGTTGTAATTTATAAAATGTAAAAACATCTTTAAAAGTGCTTTTAGCTGAAAATTAAAAAATATTTTGTAAAATTTTGCTTCGAAATATTTTAAAATAAAACAGTCTGATATCATAAATAAATGAAAATCCGAGTTATTTGGTTGAATTTACAATTATAAAATTAAAATGCGTCATAATATGAAATAACATTTTTGCTTAATAAAGATGCAAAACTAATATAAAAAATATTGTTACTTTCAAATATTTATCTTATTAAACAATGCTTCGCGAATCCAAACAAAGAATGGCTTTCCTAGTTCTATTGTCATAACCAACTCGAAAGATTACTTTATCATAAATAATACTGTAATTGTTTGGGAAAGAAGAGTGACAACGGCAAAATAGAACTGTCACTGTGCCGTTTTTCCAGATATTAATATCAGTGTTTAGTACTTACAATTTTTTTTTTATTTGAAAAGTGCAGATTTTTAATTTGTGTCACTTTTCTATTGAAGGAGCAATGTTTAGACGCCCTTTTTTTTAAACAATGTATTGAACATTAGAAGGTTTAACCCTAACCGGCGAGGAGTAATTTTGTTTATAAACTGATGAAATAATGGACTGATACCAGAATTTATAAGCGAATTTATCAGAAAATATAACCTTTTTCTTTCACGGGCAGTATAAAAGGAAAATTTCAATTAAATATTCTTGTTGACATTTGTCAGTTTTGGAATTAAAATTAGGTGTCCTTTTTTACGAACACCGTCCTCGAAAGGTTTAATCAATAAATTTCAAATTAAATCCTTAAAAGCCGTAGAGCCAACAGATGAAAAAAAAAAAGCCTAAACCTGGAATCGAACGAGGGTCATTGACTATACGCGCCAATGCTGTGCCACTAAGCAACACGGACGTTGCCAAGACTAGCACTGTTGGCAAGGCTACAAACCACAGCACACGATGGAATAATGTTCATGAGCCACTAAACCTGTGGCAAGCACGAAACGAAACTGAATACCAGCATCGATGAAAGTCAATAAATCTACATATATAATTTATGAAAATTTTCGCAGAAATTTCACACGCCTTGAATTTAGTAAATTTCGAATTTATTTGCTTAAAAGCCGTAGAGCCAAGAAAAATTGTCCATTTGAAAAAGGTTCAAGCCTGGAATCGTAACAGGGTTATACTAACGCGTCGGTAACTATACGCACCAATACTTTGCCACTACGTTACCTGGGCCAATGCCAAACCTAGCACTTCTAACTCTTATCTATCGGCAAGAGATATTTACTTCATTTATTGTAAGAATTTATACGACACAAATTATTGATTTTGTGCTGAAATTATAAAAGAAATCGACTCTTGTAGTCTTAAGAAAAAAATATTGATGAAGCGGTAATCTACTTCAATTCCAATATAAATCTGAGGTAAAATCATAAACAACGATTTTTACTCACAAATAACGCACAAAACGATAAAAATACTCATACGATCGTTTCAAGGATACTTCGATCCCCTTCCTCAGTGAGAAAAAAATTAAATGGGTTCAAAGGCTATAGCCCAGGGAACTGGCTTATGGATTGATTGAAAAACGCAGATGTAAGAGTTTATCTATCCCAAAGAAATGACGTAAATGAACAGAACTAACTGAAAAAGAGTCACTGCGCAGGATCTCTTCACACTGGTGAAAGAAAAGGAGTGCTGGTCGTATCATTTACTAAGATGGAAGTATGTTTATGAATGTAGTGAGCTTCGTAAAAGTCTAGATCAAAAACTGAGTTACATTTTTTAATAATTTTTGCCTCTGGATAATTGAACTGGTGGTTGGCATTCCAACAATGTTTCGCTATTGTAGATTTCTCAATTTCCTGCTTTCTAACGTAATTCTGGTGTTATTTCTGCCTAATTCTAAGTGCACGCTTCGTCTGCCCAATGTAAGAGAGGCCGCACTCACAAAAAATTCTGTAAATACCCCAGGTATTATGATCGTCAGTAGGATCTTTAAGATTGGAGAAAGAAATTTTATTGGTTGGAGAGAAAACAACTTTAAAATTAAACCTGTTGAGAATACGAGAAATTTGTGTACTGAATGGAAATTGTATTAATTTCCATTTTATACACGCTACGTAGATGATTCCTTTACTTTGCTTGATTTGTCTGAACATAATATTAATGCTGTTCTTGATTTATTTAATTCAATTGATCCATGTATACAGTTTACTTTTGAAATTGAAACTCAACAACGTCTAGCTTTTCTGGATGTCCTGGTAATTCGTAATGATAGTGAGTTTTTGACGACAGTTTACCGTAAACCTTTTGCTGTGAGCTTACCCCTCATTATAAGTCCAACCATCCCCCACATCATAAACGTGCAGATTTCAATACTCTTATTTTCCGTGTACGTAAAATTTGTTCAAATTCTGATTTATTCAATAGTGAAATTAACTATATAAAAGCAGTTGCCATCGATCGTGGATTTAGTTTGAATATCATCAACCGCATTTTATCTAAACCTCAGATAATCACCGAATCTCTTCCAGCAAATAAAGAATTTAAAAATGTTGTTGTCTTACCTTATTTTCCTAAAATCAGTACACAAATTTCTCGTATTCACAACAGGTTTACTTTTAAAGTTGTTTTCTCTCCAACCAATAAAATTTCTTTCTCCAATCTTAAAGATCCTATTGACGATCATAATACCTGGGGTATTTACAGAATTTTTTGTGAGTGCGGCCTCTCCTACATTGGGCAGACGAAGCGTGCACTTAGAATTAAGCTGAAAGAACACAGGAATTACGTTAGAAATCAGGAAATTGAGAAATCTATAATAGCGAAACATTGTTGGAATGCGAACCACCAGTTCAATTATCCAGAGGCAAAAATTATTCTAAAATGTAACTCAGTTTTTGATCTAGACTTTTACGAAGCTCACTACATTCATAAATATACTTCCATCTTAGTAAATGATGTCACCAGCACCTCTTTTCTTTCACCAGTGTGGAGAGATCCTGCGCAGTGACTATTTTTCAGTTAGTTCTGTTCATTTACGTCATTTCTTTGGGATATATAAACTCTTACATCTGCTTTTTTCACTCAATCCATAAGCCAGTTCTCGGGGCTATAGCCGGGGGGTTCTTTGAACCCATTTTATTTTTTTTCTCACTGAGGAAGGGGATCGAAGTATCCTTGAAACGATCGTATGAGTATTTTTATCGTTTTGTACCTTATTTGTGGGTAAAAATCGTTGTTTAAGATTTTAGCTTTTTATTACAATTCGCACAAAGTTTATTCTATGCTTATAAATCTGAGGGTTGAATTTTCGTAAGGAAATAGTGATGGTAAAAGATTTAATTTAGTCTCTATAAAAATACACCACTCCGAGGACTGGCGGTGGGAAATAATCTACCGCACTTCAATTTATTTCCAAAGTGTCACATTTACACCAGAATTTTGAAAAAAAAAATTACTTCAATCAAAAAACGTGGAAAAAAAAAATATATTGCTTCTTATCAAATAAATCCGTTTGCAATTCCTGGTGTCAATGAATCGTTTCAACCTTTTAGCAGCAGAAGCACATTGCCACGGAAATGTTTATCCGGGATCTAGATGGAGCTGCAAACGCATTGAGCCATCGCCAATAATCTCCAGTAGAGAATGTCTTACTAGAGTCACCACTTTGATCTGCTTTATTTATTCAATAATTAAAAATAATAATTTTCTCCTCAATCCTTTGAGCACTGATGGTTGAATTTCTTCCCACTTAATTTTAATTCCCTAATGTCACAATGGGACCGGGATAATAGACGAAATTTATTTGAAAAGAGTTTAACTCTTTGACGGACAATAAATAATGTGTCTGTAACATTGAATTCTCACTGGAATAATCGAAAACTTTTATTTTTAAAAAAGGAAAAGCAATTTTTTAATAATTTTTGGCAAAAGTTAATAATGTAAATTTTAGTTAACACTAAAATGTCCGGAAGGAGTTCATTCGACTCCTACCACACTATTAAATGTCCATCGGAGACAAATTTTTTTCATAAAATAAGTTAAATTGAAGCGACGCAGAATTGCGTTAAACAAATCAGTTAACCCTTTCCGGCGCTGTGTCCTTAAAAAAGGACACCTAATTTTAATTCTAAAACTGACAATCGGCACCTAGAATATTTAACAAAAAATTCTCTATTATAATGTACCGGAAAATAAGCAAGTTCGTATTTTCTAATAAATTTGTTTATAATTGCGGTGTCAGTCCATTATTTCATCAGTTTATAAACAGAATTACTCCGCGCCGGTAAGGGTTTAAATAATTTTAAATAGAAATTCTCGAGTGAAGTACTTTCTATGAAATTTGAGTAAAATTCCTGGCCGTTCTAGTGTTAAAACTTTCTGGTTCGAATCTTATTTAAATTAAGTATAATATAATATATCTCACCGCCCATGGAGGAGTTAACCCCTTGAGGGGCGATGGGATATATTTTATCCTCCTACGATTAATGAAGATTTGCACCAGAAAAAAAATTATGACATTTTACTTTTCTAACTTTGGTTGAAAAAAAGTCCTAAAATTGCTTTTCTTTATTTTGAAATATTTTTTTTCTAATTTTCCAGTAGGAATTCAGCATTACACAAACGCAATTGCTTGCCCTTCAAGGGGTTAATGCATTTTTTCGTGTATATTTTTAGAAATTTTTTTGTTTTCAAAGTACTGGTGCCAATGTGACATTTGTGACTTCTGATGAAATTCACCCTCCAGAGCTCAAAGGGTTAAGCGCCGGAAATTTCACTCAAGTTTATTTTTAAAATGTACCACAGAATTTTTATTTAAAGTTTTTACCATATTTATTTAACATATTTCGTTGTGTTATATATTTAACTCTTTTTTAAAGAAATTTCTGGTTCAAATCAAATTATACTTATTTGGTAGCAGTCAAATTTGCTGCTCTGGTGCTTCTAGTGTTAACCCTTTGAGGTATTTTAAACAAGATTCTCACCAGAAAATTTTAACTAAATTCTATATTTTTAACTTTGGGAAAAATCGTTGAAAAGTTGCTTTTCCTTATTTAAAAATGATATTTAGACACATTTTTGCTTGCCTCTCAAGGGTTAAGGACAGACATTTCATTCTTACATGAATGAAAAGTTCTCCTTTAAGAATATTTTTCGCTGTTAACAGTATTGCCCGTGCACCGCAAGGACAAAAATGGTTTCTTTGCTTCGGTATTAAATATATTCTCACAATTAATTGTAAAATTTAATTATTGGAGTACTGTTTAAAAATGCATAAAAATAAGAGCTTAATAATAAAAAAAAATGCGAAACCAGAAACCTTGAACTTTATCAAAACTATTTAGGCATGCATGATTTAATTACAGCCTTCCGTCAGGAGTCTAAAACTGAACGCACTGAAGTTCTACATTTTACTTCTGTTTGTAATCTCATCATCTACCTATAATAATGTTATCTATCTATCTATACTAATATTTTAAAGAAGTAAAGTTTGTTTGTTTGTTTGTTTATAGGAGGTAATTTCAGGAACTACCAAACCGATTTCAAAAGTAATGGTATCAAACTGATTGTGTTAGACCCCGTTCAAATATAGGCTATATCTTATGTCCAAGCCAATAACTCAAAGTGAGTGCAGGAGCAAAACTTTTTCTAAAAATGAGATTTTTGGATCATTGGATCGCCTAGAAACATGAAATTCGGATTTGTTGTGACTTATAAGAAATAAATTATCTCTAAGAACATTTCTTAAAGCATTCGAAATTTAAAAAGTGTGAAAATGCGCTAAAAGCGTTCTGAAAAACGTTCTGAAAAACGTTCTGAAAAACGTTCTAAATGGTGATGTGATTTTCACGCATTCTCAGGAAGTACTGAACCGATTTAAATAATAATGGCGTAAAAATGATGGTGACAGCCCTTGCTCTAACATAGGTTATATTTTATGGTATTGCCACTACCCCAAAGGGGGTATGGGAGCAGAAAATGATCTTAAAAGTGCGGTTTTTGTGTTACGGAAGGGCCTAGAGACATGAAATTTGCAGGGCTCCCAAATGGTCCGCCAACTGAATACCAATATTATTTTAGAATTTTTTTATTTTTAGATTTTTCTTACAAACCGTTCCAGAATCACCTTTGAAAGTTAATTCTAGCGCAAACCTACCCTAACATTTTCTGTTAAAATTTATTGGTATTCAGTTGGCGGACCATTTGGGAGCCCTGAATTTGACATGGTAGTTACCTATTACATATAAATGATCTCAAAGAACGTTTCTTTAAAAATTCGCAATAATGCGCAAAAAGCTTTCGAAAAAACTTTCTAAATGATGATTTCTACGCAAACTCAGGAATTATCTAACCGATTTCAAAATTAATGGTTGAAAATTGATGGTGACAGCCATTGATGTAACATACTCTCTATTTTATGTCGGCGTCACTACCACCTTGGGTTTGCAGGTGCAAAAAACGTTCTAAATTGCGCTTTTTATGATACTAAAGGGTCTAAAAACGTGCAATTTGACATGGTAGTAACTTTTAACATATAAATGACCTCTAAAGTCGTTTCCTAAAAAAAATCGAAATTTAAAAATGTTGAAAATACGCGAAACGCGTTCTAAATACAAATTTCTACGCAATCTCAGGAAGAATCAAAGTGCTTTCAAAAGTAATGGTTGGAAAATGGTGATGCCCTTGATCTAAGATAGGTTCATTTTATGTCGGTGTCACTAACCCAAAGGGGATGCATGGACAAAAAACTTTCTAAAAAATACAATTTTTGTGTTACTGAAGGACCTGACACATTAAATTTGGCATGGTCGTTAGTTATTAGATATAAATTTTATCTAAGAACGGTTTCTAAACACTTAGTTACTTAAAAGTTGTACATTATAAGTAGTATATTATAAGTTACTTATAAGTAGTTACTAGGGATGAGATTTTCGCTTTTTGGCACACAAATATTTTATTAGAAAAAATGTTATGTTATTTAATCGGAACATTTTTAAGATTTAACAGAACAATATATTCTCTAAAAATATACTGGTGTGCAAAAAAACGGAAATCTCACCCCTGGTAATTACTTATAAGATATAAATGATCTCTAAGAACATTTCTTAAAAAAATCGAAATATAAAAGGGGTGAAAACGCGCGAAAAGAGTTCTAAAAAACGTTCTAAATGGCGATTTCTACGCAATCTCAGAGAGTACCCAAACGATTTCAAAAGTAATGGTTGGAAATTGATGATGACAGCCCTTGCTCCAACCTAGGCTCTATTTCATGTCGGTGTCACTACCACCTAGCGGTTGCAGAAGCAAAAAACTTTCTGAATTGCGATTTTTGTGTTACTGAAGGACATAGAATCCTGCAATTAGGCAGGGCAGTTATTTATAAGATACAAGTGATCTGTAAGAACATTTTCTAAATAATTCGAAATTCAAAAGGGGTGAAAATGGACGAAAAACGTTCTAAAAAACGTTCTAAATTGTGATTTCTACGCAATCTCAGAAAGTGCCCAGCCGATTTCAAAAGTAATTGTTGGAAATTGATTATGGCAGCCCTTGCTCCAATATAGGATGAATTTCATGTCGGCGTCACTACCACCTTGCACTTTCATTTAAAAAAAGGAAAAAAAAAGTTCTAAATTGTGATTTTTGTGATACTGAAGGGGCTAGCACTTTGAAATTTGGCATGGTAATTAGTTATGTGATGTACATGCTCTCTGAGAAGAATTCCTTATAAATTTGAAATTTAAAAGTGGTAAAAATGAACGAAAAGAGCTCTAAAGACATTCTAAATCGCGATTTCTACGCAATCTCAACAAATTTCAGAAGTAATGATTTCAAATTGATTTTGACAGTCCCCGCTCCAGCATAGCCTATATTTTACGTTGTTGTCACTACCACCGGGGGGGCTTATAGGGGCAAAAAATGTTCTAAATTGCGTTTTGTGTGTTACTGAGAGGGGTCCAACATTTTAAATTTGGAATGGTAATTACTTCAAAAATGCAAATGCTTTCTAAGGATTGTCGAAAGTTCCAGATTTAAAAGGATGAAGTAAGCAAAAAGCGATCTAAATAGCGATTTTTATGCAATCGTGTGAAATATGAAACCGATTTCAAACATATTGGTTACAAATTGATGTTGATAGAACCTGTTCACACATAAGCTACATTTTATGTCGGTGCCGCAATCCCTGGGGGGTTGCAATAACAAAAAAACTTTCTAAAATGCGATTTCTGCGGTACTGAAGAGGCTAGAAACTTTAAATATAGCACAGTGTTACTTTTAAGGTATAAATGTCCTCAAAGAACAGTCGAAAATAAATTCGAAATTAAAAAGAAGTGAAGCGAAGGGAAGGAGCGAAAAGCATTCTAAAAGTGTCCTAAATTACGTTTTCTACGGAATCTCGGGAAATAATAAACCGATTACAGAAGTTATTGGTTGCGAATCAAGAGAGATAGTTCCTGATCCTATAAGGGCTATATTTTATGCCGGTGTCACTACCACCTGGTTGGCAGGAACCAAAAGAAAGCCTTCAAAAACATCTAAATTACGTTCTCTATAGAATATTAGGAAATATCAATCGATTTCAATGTTAATGTTGGCAAATTAATGGTGACAGTCTCTGTTTCGACGTTTTCAAGACATTCTATTTCAACTCTATTTTGGCATTTTATGTTGGTGCCACTAACACTAGAGAGGTGATAGACTGTTTGACAAGAAGCTTGGAATTTGACATGATGGTTAATTTTAAGATGTAAATGTGTTAAGATGGTTTCTAAAAAATTCAAAACTTCAAATGAATACTGAAATGAGCGTATGAAATGTGCATAAAAGTCTCATAATACTTTCTAAATTATCATTTATTTGTCATTAGTTTTAGTTCTAATTATTAATTAAAATCTAATTTCTATCTATTGCACTTTTAGAATGAAGTTTAGTCAAACTGTGGCTTAATTTGTAACTTTTGAATTATTCCAACAAGTGTTCCTCTGATAAAAAATAGTCACGAAAATATCACTTACCATATTCCAACTATTACGCGAGCAAAGCCGCGGGTTGGTTTTGCTAGTAAATGATGATTTAGAAAATATTTTGAAGTTTTTATGCTCTTTTCATACGCTTATTTCAGTATTCTTTGAAGTTTTACATTTTTTAGAAACCGTTTTTAGTACGCATTTTCATCTTAAAATTAACCACCATGTCAAATACCAATCTTCTTGTCTAAAGGTGTACTACCTCTCTGGTTGTAGTAGCACTAATTTAAAATGCCTATGTTGAAACAGAGGTTGTCATCATGAATTTGTAAAAATTAATTTTGAAATCGGTATGGTATTTCCTAATATTCCGTAGAAAACGTAATTCAGAATTTTTTTAATGGCTTTTTTAGAATGTTTGTTGCTCCCGCCATCACCGGATGGTTGTGCACTGGCATAAAATATAGCTCGAATAGGATCAAAGACTGTCAACATTGAATCGCAACTATTGCTTTTCTAATCCGTTTATTATTTCACTAAGATCGCATAGAAGTCGTAATTTAGGACGTTTTTAGAATGCGTTTCGCTCCGTCTCCCCGCTTCACCACTTTTACATTTCGAATTTTTTTTTTTACTATTCTTAGAGGATATTTATATTATATAAATAACCACATTGCCATATTTAAAGCTTCTATCCTGTTGAGTATCACAGAAATCGCAATTTAGAGCGTTTTATACTGCTGCAACCCTTTGATGGTAGTGGCACCGACATAAAATATAGCTTATATTTGAACAAGTTCTATCACTAATAATTTGCAACCATTATTTTTTAAATCAGTTTGACATTTCATAAAATTGTATAAAAATCGTAATTTAGAGAGTTTTTAGAGCGCTTTTCACACACTTCATGCTTTTGAATATAGAATTTTCTTCTAAAGGGTCTTAGAAAGAATTTGCACCTTCTAAATAATTACCATGCCAAATTTCTAAATGTAAGATCCCTCAGTATTACAAAAACGCAATTTAGAATTTTTTTTTTTGCTTTGCAACTCCCAGTTGGTAGTAACAACAACATAAAATATAGACAGTGTTGTAGTAGGTACTTTCACCATCAAATTGTAACCATTACTTTTGAAATCGGTTTTATATTTCCTGAGATTGCGTAGAAATCACAATTTAGAACGTTTTCGCGCACTTTCACACTTTTTAAATATTGAATTCTTTAAAAACTGTTAATAGAGAATATTTACATCTTATATGTAAATACCATGCCTAATTTCCTCTTGCTAACCACTGGTTGTATCGAGAAAATCACAATTTAGAACTTTTTTGATTTTGCAACCCGCAAGTGATAGCGACACTGACATATAATAGAGCGTATGTGCAATGGCTGTTACCATCAATGTCCAGTCATTACTTTTGAAATCAATTTGATACTTCTTGAGATTGCATAGAAATCGCCATTTATAATGTTTTTTAGAACGCTTTTCGCGCATTTCCCCTCCTTTTAAATTTCGAATTGTTTAGAAATGTTTGTAGAGATCATTTATATCTTAAAAGTAACTACCATTCCCAATTTCATGCTTCTAGGCCCTTCAGTAACACAAACAATGCATTTTCGAACGTTGTTTTGCTCCTGCACCCCCTTTGGGAGTAGTGGCACTGACATAAAATATAGCCCATGTTCGAGCAAGGGCTGTCTCCATTATTTTTTTAATCGGTTTGGTACTTCATGAGATTACGTAAAAATCGCCATTTAGAACGTTTTTTTAGTACGCTTTCTGCGCATTTTCACCCCTTTTAAATTTTGAATTTTTCAAGAAATGTTCTTAGAGATCATTTATATCTAAGAAGTAACTACCATGCCTAATTCCATGTATCTGAGCTCTTCAATAACACCAAAATCGCAATTTCGAACTTTTTTTGCTCCTGCACTCCCTTTAGGGATAGTGGCACCGACATAAAATGTAGCCTATATTGGAGCAAGGGTTGTCACCATCATTTTGCACCATTATTTTTTAAATCGGTTTGGTACTTCCTGAAATTGTGTAAAAATCGCCATTTAGAAAGTTTTTTAGAACGTTTTCGCGCATTTTAAGCCCCTTTTTAATTTCGATGTTTTGAAGAAATGTCCTTGTAGATCATTAGTAACTTATAAGTCACTACCATTCCAAATTTAATATTTCTAGGCCCTTAAATGACGCAAAAATCGCATATTTGTAGAAAGTTGTTTGCTCCTGCACCCCCTTTTGACAAGTTACACGGACATAAGATATAGCCTATGTTCTAAGTTGAACTAACACCATCAGTTTGATACCATTACTTTTAGAATCAGTTCGGTAGTTCCAGAGCTTACCTTCTACAAATAAAGAAAAATTACTTCTTTATAATATTACTAGCAAACCCCGCGGCTTTGCTCGCGTAATATTTGAAATATGCCAAGTGATATTTATATGTCTAATTTTTATTAAAAGGTACTAACAAAATTTTTATTTTATTAAAAGGTAATATTTTATTTTATTAAAAGGCACTTATTACTTTTAGCAATAATTTAAAAAAATTACTATTTAAAACACAGTTTGATTAAATATCATTGTTACACTGCATAAGGCAGAAATGAGACTTAAATTAATAAAACGAAATAAAACTAAATAAATAATAATTTAGAAAATATTTTGAAACATTTATGCTCAATTAATACGCTCATTTCAGTATTCATTTGAAGTTTTGAATTTTTTAGAAACCATCTTCTTACATCTTAAAATTAACCATCATGTCAAATTCCAAGTCCTACCACCTCTCTCAACATAAAGGGCTATGCTGAAATAAACTTCAAAAATTACTATTTAAAACATATTTTGACTAAACTTAATTATTACACAGCATTAGGCAGAAATTAGATCCAAATTAATAAAAAGAAATAAAACTGAATAAATGATAATTTAGAGAATATTTTGTAACTTTTAACTCAATTAATACGCTTATTTCAGTATTCATTTGAAGTTTTAAATTGTTTAGAAACCATCTTCTTACGTCTTAAAATTAATGCCAAATTAATGCCAAATAGTCATGCCAAATTCCAAGTCCTACCACCTCTCTCAACATAAAGGGCTATGTTGAAATAGGAACTGTCACCATTAATTTGCCAACATTAATTTTGAAATTGGTTTGTTATTTCCTAATATTCCCCAGGAACGTAATTTAGAAAGCTTTTAAAGGCCTTTTTTAGAGCGTTTGTTGTTCTTGTGAATCCCAGATGGTAGAATAATCGGCATAAAGTATAGCCTGTGTAGGATCAGAGACTGTTACCACTGATTCGCAACTATTACTTTTATATTTGGTTTATATTTCCTGAAATAGCGTAGAAATCGTAATTTAGGACTTTTTTAGAATGCTTTTCGCACCTCCCTTTCACTTCACCCCTTTTAATTCGAATTTATTATCGACAGTCCTTCGAGGGCATTTATATTTTATAAGTAACTACCATGCCATATTTAAAGTTTCTAGCCTTTTCAGTATCACAGATATCGCAATTTACAAAGTTTTTAGCTACTGCAACCCTCTGGTGGTAGTGGCACAGACATAAATATAGCTTATTTTTGAGCAGGTTCTATCACCAAAAATTTGCTATCATTATTTTTTTAATCGGTTTGGTATTTGAAAAGATTTCATAAAAATTGTAATTTATAACGCTTTTTGCTCACTTCATCTTCTTAAATTTGAAATTTTCTTTCGACAGTTCATAGAAAGCAGTTGCATCTTGTAAGTAAATAACATGCCATACTTCAAAGTGTTAGACCCTTCAGTTATGCAAAAAAACGCAAATTAGAACATGTTTTGCTTTTTCAACCCTCAGATGGTAGTGACAGCAACATAAAATATAACCTATGTTATAGCAGGTTCTGTCACCATTCATTTGCAACCATTACTTTTGAAATAGCTTTGGAATTTCCTGAGATTGAGTAGAAATCGCAATTTAGAACGTTTTTAGAACGCTTTTCGCGCATTTTCACCACTTTTTAAATTTCCAATTTTTTCGAAACTGTTCTTAAAGATCATTTATATGTAATACATATGTACCTTGCCTAATTTTAAGTTGCTAGCCCCTACCGATCACAAAAATCGAAATTTGGAACGATTTTTTGCTCCTGCAACGTCTAGGCGATAGTGATACCGACTTAAAATAGCGTCTATGTTAGAGCAGAGGCTGTCAGCATCAATTTCTTAACATTACTTTTGAAATCAGTTTGATTCTTCCTGAGATATTGGTGACAAATCGGCATTTAGAACGTTTTTAGAACGCTTTTCACTCATTTTGCTCCTGCATCTCCTCTGGGTTAGTGGAAACATATATGAACATATATACGCCTATCTTGGAGCAAGATTTGTTACCATCATTTTAACACCATTATATTTGAAATCGGTTCAGTATTTCCTGAGATTGCATAGGAATTGCAATTTAGAACGTGTTTTACAACGCTTTTTGCGCATTTTGACCCCCCCCCCATTTAAATTTCGATTTTTTAGGAAATGTCCTTAGAGATCATTGATATCTTATAACTAACTACCATTCTAAATTTCACGATTCAAGGCCCTTCCGTCACGCAAAAATCGCATTTTTAGAACGTTTTTTGCTCCAGCACCCCCTTTCGGGTAGTGGCACCGACATAAAACATAGCCTATGTTGGAGCAAGTGTTGTCACCGTCATTTTGACACCCTTATTTTGACACCATTATTTTTTAAATCGGTTTGGTATTTCCAGAGATTGTATAGAAACCACCATTTAGAACGTTTTTTAGAACGATTTTCGCGCATTTTCACCCCTTTCAAATTTCGTATTGTTTAAGAACTGTTCTTAGAAATCCTTTATATCTAATAAGTAGCTAATATTTCAAATTTCATATTTCTAGGCCTTTCAGTAACGCAAAAATCGCATTTTTAGAACGTTTTTTGCTCCTGCACCCCCCTTTGGGGTAGTGGCACCGACATAAAACATAGCCTATCTTGGAGCAAACGTTGTCACTATCATTTTGATAACAATATTTTTTAAATCGGTTTGGTATTTCCTGAGATTATATAGAAACTACCATTTAGAACGTTTTTTAGAACGCTTTTTGTGAATTTTCACCCCTTTTAAATTTCGAATTGTTTAAGAACTGTTCTTAGACACCATTTATATCTTATAAGTAACTAATATTCCAAATTTGATATTTCTAGGTCCTTCAGTAACGCAAAAATCGCATTTTTAGAACGTTTTTTGCTCCTGCACCCCCTTTGGTGTAGTGGCACCGACATAAAATATAGCCTATGTTCTAAGTTGGACTAACACCATCATTTTGATACCATTACTTTTGAAATCGGTTTGGTATTTCCTGAGATTATGTAGAAATTACCATTTAGAACGTTTTTTAGAACGTTTTTTGTGCATTTTCACCCCTTTTAAATTTCGAATTGTTTAAGAACTGTTCTTAGACACAATTTATATCTTATAAATAACTAATATTCCAAATTTCTTATTTCTAATCCCCTCAGTAACGCAAAAATCGCATTTTTAGGACGTTTTTTGCTTCTGCACCCCCTTTGGGGTAGTGGCACCGACATAAGATATAGCCTATGTTCTAAGTTGGGCGAACACCATCATTTTGACACCATTACTTTTGGAATCGGTTCGGTAGTTCCTGAGCTTATCTCCGACAAATAAACAATTTTTTCCTCTTTATAATATGACTAGCAAACCCCGCGGCTTTGCTCGCGTAATATTTGAAATATGCCAAGTGATATTTATATGTCTAATTTTTATTAAAAGGCACTAACTAAATTTTTATTTTATTAAAATGTAATATTTTAGTTTATTAAAAGGTACTTATTAATTTTAGGAATAATTAAAACAATTACTATTTAAAGCACAATTTGATTAAGCATCATTGTTACACTGCATAAAGCAGAAATGAGACTTAAATTAATAAAACGAAATCAAACTAAATAAATAATAATTTAGAAAATATTTTGAAACTTTTATGCTCAGTTAATACGCTCATTTCAGTATTCATTTGAAGTTTTGAATTTTTTAGAAACCATCTTCTTACATCTTAAAATTAACCATCATGTCAAATTCCAAGTTCTACCACCTCTCTCAACATAAAGGGCTGTGTTGAAATTGAAACTGTCACCATTAATTTGCCAACATTAATTTTGAAATTGGTTTGTTATTTCCTAATATTCCACAGAAACGTAATTTAGAAAGCTTTTAAAGGCATTTTTTAGAGCGTTTGTTGTTCCTGTGAACCCCAAGTGGTAGAATAATCGGCATAAAATATAGCCTGTGTAGGATCAGAGACTGCTACCATTGATTCGCAGCTATTACTTTTATATTTGATTTATATTCCCTGAAATTGCGTAGAAATCGTAATTTAGGACTTTTTTAGAATGCTTTTCGCACCTCCCCTTCACTTCACCCCTTTTTAATTCAAATATATTTTCGACAGTCCTTCGAGGGCATTTATGTTTTATAAGTAACTACCATGCCGTATTTAAATTTTCTAGCCTTTTCAGTATCACAGAAATCGCAATTTAGAAAGTTTTTAGCTACTGCAACCCTCTGGTGGTAGTGGCACAGACATAAAATATAGCTTATGTTTGAGCAGGTTCTAACACCAACAATTTGTCATCATTATTTTTTTAATCGGTTTGGTATTTGATAAGATTACATAAAAATTGTTATTTACAACGCTTTTCGCTCACTTCATATTTTAAATTTGAAATTTTCTTTTGACAGTTCTTAGAAAGCAGTTGCATCTTGTAAGTAAATACCATGCCATACTTCAAAGTGTTAGACACTTCAGTTATGCAAAAAAAAGCAAATTAGAACATGTTTTGCTTTTTCAACCCTCAGATGGTAGTGACAGCAACATAAAATATAACCTATGTTATAGCAGGGACTGTCACCATTGATTTGCAACCATTACTTTTGAAACAGCTTTGGAATTTCCTGACATTGAGTAGAAATCGCAATTTAGAATGTTTTTAGAACGCTTTTCGCGCATTTTCACCCCTTTTTAAATTTCCAATTTTTTGGAAACCGTTCTTAAAGATCATTTATATGTAATAAATATGTACCTTGCCTAATTTTAAGTTGCTATCCCCTACCGGTCACAAAAATCGAAATTTGGAACGCTTTTTTGCTCCTGCAACGTCTAAGTGATAGTGATACCGACTTAAAATAGCGTCTATGTTAGAACAGAGGCTGTCAGCATCAATTTCTTAACATTACTTTTGAAATCAGTTTGATTCTTCCTGAGATATTGGTGACAAATCGGCATTTAGAACGTTTTTAGAACGCTTTTCGCTCATTTTGCTCCTGCATCTCCTCCGGATTAGTGGAAACATATAAAATACAGCCTATCTTGGAGCAAGATCTGTCACCATCATTTTAACGCCATTATATTTGAAATCGATTCATTATTTCCTGAGATTGCATAGAAATAGCAATTTAGAACGTTTTTTACAACCCCCTTTGTGGTAGTGGCACCGACATAAAACATAGCCTATCTTGGAGCAAACGTTGTCTCTATCATTTTGACACCAATATTTTTTAAATCGGTTTGGTATTTCCTGAGATTATGTAGAAACTACCATTTAGAACGTTTTTTAGAACGCTTTTTGTGCATTTTCACCCCTTTTAAATTTCGAATTGTTTAAGAACTGTTCTTAGACACCATTTATATCTTATAAGTAACTAATATTTCAAATTTCATATTTCTATGTCCTTCAGTAACGCAAAAATCGCATTTTTAGAACGTTTTTTGCTCCTGCACCCCCTTTGGGGTAGTGGCACCGACATAAAATATAGCCTATGTTCTAAGTTGGACTAACACCATCATTTTGATACCATTACTTTTGAAATCGGTTTGGTATTTCCTGAGATTATGTAGAAACTACCATTTAGAACGTTTTTTAGAACGCTTTTTGTGCATTTTCACCCCTTTTAAATTTCGAATTGTTTAAGAACTGTTCTTATACACCATTTATATCTTATAAGTAACTAATATTCCAAATTTCATATTTCTAGGCCCTTCAGTAACGCAAAAATCGCATTTTTAGAACGTTTTTTGTTCCTGCACCCCCTTTGGGGTAGTGGCACCGACATAAGATATAGCCTATGTTCTAAGTTGGGCGAACACCATCATTTTGATACCATTACATTTGGAATCGGTTCGGTAGTTCCTGAGCTTATCTCCGACAAATAAACAATTTTTACCTCTTTATAATAGGAAGTATGAAGTATGATAAGTAACTAATATTTCAAATTTCATATTTCTATGTCCTTCAGTAACGCAAAAATCGCATTTTTAGAACGTTTTTTGCTCCTGCACCCCCTTTGCGGTAGTGGCACCGACATAAAATATAGCCTATGTTCTAAGTTGGACTAACACCATCATTTTGATACCATTACTTTTGAAATCGGTTTGGTATTTCCTGAGATTATGTAGAAACTACCATTTAGAACGTTTTTTAGAACGCTTTTTGTGCATTTTCACCCCTTTTAAATTTCGAATTGTTTAAGAACTGTTCTTATACACCATTTATATCTTATAAGTAACTAATATTCCAAATTTCATATTTCTAGGCCCTTCAGTAACGCAAAAATCGCATTTTTAGAACGTTTTTTGTTCCTGCACCCCCTTTGGGGTAGTGGCACCGACATAAGATATAGCCTATATTCTAAGTTGGGCGAACACCATCATTTTGATACCATTACATTTGGAATCGGTTCGGTAGTTCCTGAGCTTATCTCCGACAAATAAACAATTTTTACCTCTTTATAATAGGAAGTATGAAGTATGATAAGTAACTAATATTTCAAATTTCATATTTCTATGTCCTTCAGTAACGCAAAAATCGCATTTTTAGAACGTTTTTTGCTCCTGCACCCCCTTTGGGGTAGTGGCACCGACATAAAATATAGCCTATGTTCTAAGTTGGACTAACACCATCATTTTGATACCATTACTTTTGAAATCGGTTTGGTATTTCCTGAGATTATGTAGAAACTACCATTTAGAACGTTTTTTAGAACGCTTTTTGTGCATTTTCACCCCTTTTAAATTTCGAATTGTTTAAGAACTGTTCTTATACACCATTTATATCTTATAAGTAACTAATATTCCAAATTTCATATTTCTAGGCCCTTCAGTAACGCAAAAATCGCATTTTTAGAACGTTTTTTGTTCTTGCACCCCCTTTGGGTTAGTGGCACCGACATAAGATATAGCCTATGTTCTAAGTTGGGCGAACACCATCATTTTGATACCATTACATTTGGAATCGGTTCGGTAGTTCCTGAGCTTATCTCCGACAAATAAACAATTTTTACCTCTTTATAATAGGAAGTATGATGAGTATAGAATAGACTAGCAGGTTATGCCCGCTGCGCTGGTCAATATTTCCAAATGAACCTTGGATTAAACGAAATGGTGAATTTGAACTTGTATTTTAAATAATATGGACCTTCAGCTGAACCTTGCTGATTGCTGAAAACGATGAGAACGCCATTGTGATATAATATTATCTTAAGCGTTGGACAAAATTTACCTAGTAAGAAGTATTTCTTTTAGTTGATTATTAACAGTGCACTTTTGGTAGGGTAATGAGACCGTAATGACAACAGGAATTAATAGCTCTATAACTAATCGACATATAATGAAATGTTATATACCAACACCATTCCTGAAAAGCCATGTAACGGTGCCACTTGCTTCAAAATATATTCTGTAGATTTTTTTAAAAAAGGCTAAATTTTCATAATCAGGTTCAAATAATTTTTTAAGATTTTCTGTTGCTCTATAACTAAGTAACGTTGAACAATATGTATAGACTAAAACCTTTCCAAAATTATTACCTAACTAATTGTGGTATATCCTATCATAGTATTATAAACAATCGGAATGAAATACAAATTTCCGTTGTAAAGATATAGTAGATGATGATGATGCGATTTTGTGTAATAGAATTCGTCGTGAAATTTTCGCTTCAAACATAAACGATGCTTTCAACATTATAGCTAATACACCAGTATGTGCAGTATCCGATGATGGAAGGTTAAATTGGATTCTTATGAGCAACTACCCAAAGAAAAGTGAATATGCGGCTTTTGTGATACTTTATGTTAGCCGGGCGAGGTAATAAATCAACAAAGATTGTTTTCACACCCTATTCTTATTTTATTATTTTCATTTGAAATACAAACTTTTCACTCATTTAATTTAAAATGCATGCCTTACACTAATTTCATTTAAAAAACTGAAAAGATAAACAATAACAGGAAATAATTCCATAATTAAAAACAAAGAATTATTTTTAATTTACATACGCAAAATGTAGCTACTGCTACTGGCAATTTTAAAAATGCTATTGGCGAGATATGCGCACGGCAGTTATAAATGTACCCATTTTTTCTTCTTATCGAGGAGCAAATTGTAAATTGCCAAATATTATTTCAATTGCAATTTCTTTCATTGAAAATAATTTTTAAGTCGTTACAAACATTGCTTTCATATTTAAATACTTTCGTTGGCCTTCCTACTACTTAGTTATCCCGTCGACCAATTTCGCCAAATTATATAAATTGCCAAATTATACTAATTGACATAATTTTTATTTTAAATAACGAAAGAACAAATAAATTAGTGTAACATTAATAAAAATACAAATAAAACGTCGAAATAAAAGTCTCTTGGTGACGTAAACATGTGTAACTTGCTTAAAGTCAGGTGAATTTGGCATTTATGATCAACCATTATTGGCATTTAATCTTATAGTTGGCGATAGATTTTTGTTCGACGGAATATCTAAGTAGTACCTTTTTGTTTTATAATGGTAACTTCTTAGTAAATTTGTCCCTTTTATTTTATATAAGATCACATTTTTTTTCTTTTTTGGTACTACTTAGTTATCCCGTCGACCAAAAAACTATCGCCAAATTATAAGATTGAACGCCAATAGTGGTTGATCGTAAATGTCACATTCACCTGACTTTAAGGCAGTTACGCATGTTTACGTCATCAAGTTATTTTTATTTCGACGTCTTATTTGTATTTTTATTAATGTTATACTAATTTATTTGTTCATTCGTTATTTAAAATACAAATTATATCAATTAATATAATTTGGCGAGTGATTTGTCGGTTTATATAATTTGTCGAAATTGGTCAACAGGATAACTAAGTAGTACCATTTTTTTATTAAGACGTTCGTATTTTTTTTTTAACTCATAGCGCCGTTTTTATTCTTTAGCCAAAAGTGTTAATTTGAATTTTTTCCGTTGCTAGAGTAACGGATGTAATGTTAGATATTTTGAGGTTTAGATGCCAAAGACACCGCCAAATTAGAAAATTATGAAAACTTTCATGAACTGTTGGACTTATAATAATTTACTTGGCACCATTCGATTCAGCATACAAAAATACATTAAATTATGCTATCATTTGATGCCTAATTATAATATCAGATTTTTAAGGAATTTTTTCCCTCCCCTTGCAAAAAAGATGTTAGGGGTGATATGTTAGAAGATCCTTTCTTAGCGGCAGTCTATGTCATAAGAAATAGTTTTACCACGATTTTCAAGATTTTAGGTTCAGTACACTCTAAATTAAAATGTCTGAAATTCAGACACTTAAGTGACTGAAATGGAGTGTTCAATTTTCAGACATTTTAAAATGTCTGAATTTTTTCAGACACTTTTTGCGTCTGAATTTCAGACACTTCAAACGTCTGAATCGCATCCATTTTTTGTAAGCATCATACGTAGCCATGTTTGACCACGTTGAATCCTGGAAAAATATTTGGCTGTGGTCCTGCCCCTCCCCCCCACCAATACAGCCTGATTTTTTTGGTGCTCTCAGTTTTGGTATACAATTTTCGTTACGTTGATAATTTAAATCTTTTACGACATTGTACTGATTATAATCAATACCTTGAACTTCAGGAGTAGAACAAGATTAAAAAACAAAAAATATTTATCTAAATATTAGATTTTTTAAAATTTATTTTGTTTTTAACCTTATTTTACTTTAAAAGTTCAAAATATTGATTATAATCAGTACAGTTTCGAAACATATTTAAAATATAAGCTTTACAAATATTGCACATCAAATTTGGGGGCACTACAGGCGTAGGGGGACGGGGCACTTCCCAGTTTGCCCTTCCTTTAATCAGGAAGTACTTTTGCAAAAAACGCAAACCTGCATTATAGTTGTCTAAATTGAGATGTCCGGTATTCGGGAGTATCCGTTGTGGAGGTTAATAGACATTCTCGAATAGCGAACACCTCTATTTAACGAATACTTTTTTAATCAGCAGACATACATATTTGTATATTTTTACCTCAAAAAAGTAGACATCTCCAATTATCGGACAAATTCCGCGGTCCCGAAGTGTTCGCTATTAAGGGCTTTTAAGGTACATAGATAAATATATATATATATATATATTTTATAATCTTGTCCTACTCTAAAAGTTCAAAATATTTATTATACTCGGTTGAATGTGGAAAAAGATTTAAAATATCACATGTACGAAAATTGCAAAAATCCCCCCCCCCCCAAAAAAAAATGAAAATATAAAAAAATATATTGCCACATAGGCAATTTTACATATACATCACTTGATAATCACAACAGCCATTTAACTATGAATAATGAAAATAAATAAATAAATATTCTACTTTAATAACATTGGGGAAAAAATGACTTTGGTATTTTGTTAAATATATTTGCGTTTTTAAACTTGTCCTACTCTAAAAGTTCAAAACTTTCATTATAATCAGTGCAAGATTTAAGATATCAGCTTTACAAAAATGCATGCAAAATCCCCCCTCCCCCCCCCAAAAAAACTGAAAATACTTATTTAAAAATTATGTTTTTAAAAAATTTATATTTCCACATGGGCAAGTTTTTATGTAGATCAGAGGGTACTCACAAAAGCTATTCAACTATCAATAAAAACAAATAAGTACATATTCTATATTAAAAACATGAGGAAAAAATAACTTATGATTTCCAAACTTCTTTCGTCTAAAATATATACAGTAACATCTGTCATTTTTGTATTTTTGGTATAAGTGCATATAAATAAAGTTACCACAATTTTAAATACGAAATCTAGTTAGAGGTTTTTACTTTTTCCCATTATAAATTTCAAATTACTTTGTTATTAAAAATAATAAAAAAATCAGTATTAGAGTTGATTGCAAATCAAATACATATGTATATTTTTACAGGCAGCTTCATATAATAGACGAGTCTCATTTACTTTATTTATCTTTTTTTAATCTGCGGTTTTATGCCAGGAAGTAAGAAAGCATTAGGTCATCTTTCAAAGTTTTTTTTTTTTTCTTTACTTCCTTGTGGCCGTCATTTACTGCGAGATAAAAATTATCCATTGAAACTAAGAACTGACATTGAATATATAATTCGTAATAAAAAAGAACGTCATAAGTTTAAAAATATATACTTCTAGAATTAGTGGGGTTTTTTGCGAACAGATTCAAAACTAATTAAATTTCATGCAGGATTTTGTTTAGTACAATAAATAAAATCATAAAATACACTAATTTTACTACTATAAAGACACTTACTTGAGTTGCTGCAAGAGGTAAGAAATATTCCTCGATTTGAAATTTTAAAAACTACCACAACCACAGTGAGGGAGAAAGACTTTCATCAGTTTAAAAGGTAATCCCATAATACATCCGACTAGCCATATTTAAAGAATGAGATGTTTCATCCTAAAAACAGGACCCGCCAGACAAAAGTTTCTTTTTTTTGCCAGCTTCGACAGGACGAAGATGAATAACACAATATTATTGATATAAATTGATACGAGTTAACACTAAGCCCATTGCACACGCTTTGTAGAATTTCCGGGTGTAATCTTCAACCGTCGTCTACTTCTGTTCTGTGTCTATCCCGCCCTTGTATCGACGACAGCTTCTAAGAGACATTTGATGTCGAGCACACACGTCAGATGTATGTATTCAATAAATAAATAATCCAAGTTAATACGAATTAAAATCACAGTACTTCACATTTCGCAAAAAACGAATTACAATACACGCGTACATAAAAACAAACTTTGTTTGAATTACAACGTATACCACTTCGAACGAAGACATCTAAAACGCATGCGCAACTGGGAGTGCTAGTGCCCCCTGGTGGTTATTGCGTCGAAAGAATCAAAACGTCTTAAATTAAGACACGTTTAAAGCAATGAAGTGTCTTAAAATAAGACGTTTGCGGATATTTTAGACATTATTCTCAGTTCGTTTACACCATGGTCATAGTAAGACGCTTATGTATCTTAAATTAAGAC
This sequence comes from Maratus speciosus, assembly GCA_963932465.1. Classification (NCBI taxonomy): domain Eukaryota; kingdom Metazoa; phylum Arthropoda; class Arachnida; order Araneae; family Salticidae; genus Maratus; species Maratus speciosus. The sequence continues at coordinate 242,894,904 of OZ010794.1, forward strand.
ATCTATAGTGTCTTAATTTTCAGATTTAGACACTTAAGTGTCTAAAATTCTTTTTCAGTCACATATGTGTCTAAATTTAAGACGCTTCTATTTGCAGTGTAGTTTGCGCTGTGCGTTAATTACTCCCTTAATCCAGACTTTATTTTATATATACTAGGGGGCTCGGCCACATCGAGCTACGCTCGCCAACCCCCGCCCAGACACCGCAGACTCTAAATGCAAGCTAATGTGATCGGTTTTAAAAAGATTTCGAAAGATTGAATTATAATTTAAAAAACAGTAGCGATCTCCCTATAAACGGATTTCTATTCATTTCTCTTTGATTGGGGAAATGTTAACGCCAAATCCGCTGCGGTACTACTTGATTATCCTGTCGACTAATATCGCCAAACCACTCGCCAAATTATACAAATTGACATAATTTTTATTTTAAATAACGAAAGAACAAATAAATTAGTACAACATTAATAAAAATACGAATAAAACGTCGAAATAAAAATAACTTGATGACGTAGACACGTGTAACAACATTTCAAAATAAGCTAGTATAAAAGGAATTAAGTAAACAGAATCTTTGTCTCCTAGTATTTTTTAACAAAGCGAAAAGAAAGTTCTTTTAAATGAGACATTTTAAATTAATCGTTTTTAATATGACGTAATTTTGACCAAATTATTCTTTCTCTTTTTAATATTCACGTGAAAATACTTGTGTTAGAAATGAAATATTATTTGCGCTTTCCTAAGAAAAATAGTTGAAAAATATCCGCTTCCGCTCAAAATATCAAATAAATGTCTAACGCAATTTCTAAATTTAAACCGTTTTGCAATATTATTTTGTGTTCGTTTTATGTAATAACTGTAATGTGACGTAAATATGACGTAATTTCTCCTATTTAAGACTTCTAATGCATGTTAATAAATTTATTATTTTACAAATTCCTTTCTCTCTTAAAATTCACGTGTAATTATAGTTTTATGACGCAATTTTTAATAAGTTCCTGCTTTTTGTACATAATTATTTAATTCTAATTCCAATGTTTTTTTCTGTTTATAATAATCACGTGTAAATAAATTTTTAATTTATTACACGTATAAATATTTTTTTGAAGCAAACATTATTGTTTCTGCTGTTTATAGAGTTGGCAACAGTTTAAATTAATATCACTTTCTAAAATCTGTAAAAAATATCTCAAGAAATGCTGAAAATTTGAATTTAAAATAGAAATAAAACCTCAAAAAATGAGTCAAAATAAAAAAAATTAATGCAATCTGCACTCCGGCAAATTTTAACGCATAAAATGATCTAAAAATGATTACACTGCCATGTATAGTTTTTGCTGCTATAAAACTTTTTTAGTGAAACGATTTTGTCCAACTTTAGCATTAAATATCTCTTAAAATAATTCTTCGATTTGAAAACTGTCTGCATCAGCGTGTTTATCAAACATTTCTGTATAAAACCACCGATTTTCATATTTTTGTATGCATTATTTTTCTTAATATTAACGAAGAAACACCTCCGGTCACAAAAAATTCAAAACCGGCTGCGGCGGCGTTGACAGCGGTAGTTACTTTTTTTAGAATAGAGAGACTATATAGAAACGCCGTTTGGCGATGACTTGATGATCGAAAATTAGTCCAATATCATTTGAAATATTACATAACAGGGGAGAATATACGAAGAAAGACGAAGAAGAAATGACGATTTACAAAAGACTTGTAATTTTTTTTTTCCATAATGGTGAATTTTTCGATAATAATAACGCATGATTTTATAAATTTCCTTAAAAATTATCTTCATTTCGAAGTTGTGAATTTTCCTATAAATGAAATTGGCGATATGACTTAAGAAAAAATGAAATAAGCAATAGATAATATTTGCTTTAAAAAATGAGTAATATTCGTTGATCTGAGTTCGAGTATTATAAATATTATGCTTTCGGAATTATGGTAAAAAACATTTTTAAAAAGCATGAAATTATTTTACAATATGTATGTGTGGCAGAAATTCGCACTAAAATTTAAGTATTTGATTCCATTATTAAAATATTAACTGATATACATATAAGTTACAATTGAATATAAAAATGAACTCAAAAAATGATCTCGTTCACTTAAAAAAACACCATTTGTGAGAATATCCTCAAGCTAATGTCAGGCTTATGCATTTTTGGCTTAAAATCTCATTGTTTGGCGAAAAAAGTAAAAAAAAAAAATCGTAACGAAACAAATAATAATTAAACATGTGACTTACAATTACATCTGCTTGTTTTTTCTATAAGTCAAATGATGGGGCAATTATATAAAAAGAAAAAGAAAAGAATAAAAAGAAAAAAAGTCATTAAAAATTCATCTAATCAAATTTTCAGATTCATTTCTATAATCTAAAGCAAGCGATAAAGAACCAAATATTGCTTATCAATTCTAATCTTTCTCATTAAATTAATTTTTAAGCATTACAAATATTTCTTTTATGTTAAAATTAAATATTTTCGTTTTTTTAACATTATCCCTCATTTAAATGGATTTTTCTTTTTCTTTTTTACAATTAAATATCAGTAATTATTTTCTTCATTTATTTTCTAACTTATAACAGCGATTTCAATTCATTTGTCGCCCAAAAATAGCCTCTGGCAACCTTTTCGTTCAAAATAGCAGTAAAATACGAAATTTATTATCAAAAATCATAGCTATCCCTGTATATTTTCTCATAAACCACCCCGGGAATATTTCCTATCGAATGATACAATTTGGAAAAAAATCCACCGGGTAGTTTTTGAAAACACTCGAGCGGAACTTTTAGAGCTTACTGCTTTATAATATATATGATGATGATGATAATATATATGATATGATATGATATGATATATATACCTTGTTGAAATTTTCAATCGTTAATAAAATACTTATTATTCATCCTATCAAGTTGAAATAATTTTTTTTAAACTTGTACTGGATGACAATTGATGTTAATACAGTTTTTCCAAATATTAATTCATTAATTAAATTTTAATTAATTAATTTTAGTTTTACATGGGAGGCAAAATGGCGGCCATTGGTTATTGAAGCATTTAATGTACATTCATTTCTATAAGGAGAGTTTCCATAGGGTGGACACTGTTATGTCGCCAAATAACGCCAAGTTTGTCGCCAACTTGGCGATATACCGCCAAATTTGGCGACCAGAATGATTCGCAAAAAGTGACGCCAACTTGGCGATATCTCTAATATTTCGCCAAATTCCCATAGACTTCCATTGTAAACCTACTTGCTTATAGAAAATCAACAAATTGAGATATTTTAATGCAACAAAAACTAATATTAGCTTAAGGGATTATATTAAATTTTTCTTTGATGACCTAAGTAGGAATTGACTTTAAATAGAAAATTTTTATATTACTTGTTTATTAGAAGAAAACTTTTTGGAATAATTCAAAAAATACAAATTAAGCCACAGTTTGACTAAACTTCATTATAAAAGTGCAACAGACAGAAATGAGATTTTAATTAATAAGAAGAACTAAAATTAATGCCAAATAAATGCTAATTTAGAAAGTGTTTTTAGACTTTTATGCTCATTTCAGTAATATTCATTTGAAGTTTTGGATTTTTTAGAAACCATCTTAACACATTTACATCTTAAAATTAACCATCATGTCAAATTCCAAGTTTCTTGTCTAACAGTCTACCACCGCTCTGGTGTTAGTGGCACCAACATAAAATACCGAAACAGAGTTGAAATAGAATGTCTCTAAAAATGTTGAAACAGAGACTTTCAACATTAATTTGCCAACATTAACCTTGACATCGGTTGGTATTTTCCTAATATTCTATAGAAAGCGGAATTTAGATGTTTTTAAAGGCTTTCTTGTTGTTCCTGCCAACCAGGTGGTACTGACACCGGCATAAAATATAGCCCGTATAGGATCAGGGACTAAAACTCTTCATTCGCAACCAATAACTTCTGTAATCGGTTTATTATTTCCTGAGATTCCATAGAAATCATAATTTAGGACTCTTTTAGAATGCTTTTCGCTCCTTCCCTTCGCTTCAACCCTTTTTAATTTAGAATTTGTATACGACTGTTCTTAGAGGACATTCATATTTTATAAGTAACTACCGTGCTATATTTAAAGTTTCTAGCCTCTTCACTACCGCAGAAATCGCAATTTAGAAATTTTTTTGCTCCTGCAACTCTCTAGGGGTTGTGGCACCGACATAAAATATAGCTTAAATGTTTGAGCATGTTCTATCACCGTCAATTTGCAACCATTATGTTTGGAATCGGTTTCGTATTTCATACGATTGCATAACAATCGTAATTTAGAACTCTTATAGAACGCCTTTCGCTCACTTCATCCTTTTAAATTTGGAAATTTCTTCCGACAATTCTTAGAAAGCATTTGCATCTTTGAAGTAATTACCATTCCAAATTTAAAATGTTACCCCCTCTTTAACACAATAAACGCAATTTAAAACATTTTTTGCTCCTGTAACCCCCTGGTGGTAGTGACATCAACGTAAAATATAGTCTATGTTGGAGCGGAGACTGTCACCATCAATTTGAAATCATTACTTCTGAAATCGGTTTATACTTCCTGAGATTGCATAGAAATGGCCATTCAGAACGTTTTTTAGAACTCTTTTCGCACATTTTCACCTCTTTAAAATTTCGAATATTTTAAGAAATGTTCTTAGAGATCATTTATATCTTATCAGTAAGTACCATTCTAAATTTCATGTTTCTAGGCCCTTCAGTTACACGAAAATCGAATTTTCGAACTTTTTTTGCTCCTGCACCCTCTTTGGGGGTAATGCCACCGACATAAAATGTAGCCTATGTTTGAGCAAGGGTTGTCACCATCATTTTAACACCATTATTTTTGAAATCCGTTTGGTACTTCCTGAGATTGCGAAAAAATCGGCATTTAGAACGTTTTTAGAAAGCTTTTTGCGCATTTTAACAGCTTTTAAATAGAGAATTTTTTTTAAGAAATGTTCTTAGCGGTCATTTATATCTAATAAGTAACTACCATGCAAAAATTCCATGTATCTGAGCCCTCCAGTAACACAAAAATCGCAATTTCGAACGTTTTTTTGCTCCTGCACCCCCTTTAGGGTTAGTGGCACCGACATAAAATGTAGCCTATGTTGGAGCAAGGATTATCACCATCATTTTGACACCATTATTTTTGAAATCGGTTTGGTACTTCTTGAGAAGGCATAAAAATCGCCATTTAGAACGTTTTTTAGAAAGCTCTTTTGCGCATTTTCACCCCTTTTAAATTTGAATTTTTCAAGAAATGTTCTTAGAGATCATTTATATCTAATAAGTAACCACCATGCAAATTCCATATATCTGGACCCTTCATTAACACAAAAATCGCAATTTCGAACGTATTTTTGCTCCTACACCCCCTTTAGGGGTAGTGGCACCGATATAAAATGTAGCCTATGTTGGAGCAAGAGTTGTCACCATCATTTTGACACTATTATTTTTGAAATCGGTTTGGTACTTCTTGAGATTGCGTAATATTCCCCATTTAGAACGTTTTTTAGAACGCTTTTCGAGCATTTTCACCCCTTTTAAGTTTCGAACTTTTTAAGAAATGTCCTTAGAGATCATTAGTATCTTATAAGTAACTACCATTCCAAATTTCATGTTTCCAGGCCCTTTAGTAACACAAAAATCGCATTTTTAGAACGTTTTTTGCTCCTGCACCCCCTTTTGGCCAGTGGCATGGACATAAGATATAGCCTATGTTCTAAGTTGGACCAACACCATCATTTTGAGACCATTACTTTTGGAATCGGTTCTGTAGTTCCAGAGCTTACCTCCTATAAATAAACAATTTTTACCTCTTTATAATAGAGTATAGAGTATAGATTAGCAAGTAATAGATTTAGAATTAGTTTTAGTTCTTCTTATTAATTTATGTCTCATTTCAGAAAAAAGCACTGTAATAACAAAGTTTAGTCAAACTGTGCCTTAATTGGTAATTTTTGAATTATTCCTAAAAGTATAGTATCATCTAATAAAAGTTAGACCTACAAATATCACTCAGCATACTTTAACTGTTATCCGAGAAAAGCCGCGGGTTTTGCTAGTAAAGAAGTAAAGTTTGTTTTTTTGTTTATTTGTAGGAGGTAACCTCTGGAACTTTTGAGCCGATTTAAAAAGTAATCGTGTAAAAATGATGGTGTTAGTCCATTTTCGACCATAGGCAATATCTTATGTCCATGCCATAACCACAACGGTGTGCAGAAACAAAAAAACGTTATAAAAATGCGTTTTTTGTGTTACTGAAATGCCTAGACACATGAAATTTTGATTGGTAGTTAATTATAAGTTATAAAAGATCTCTAAGAACATTTCTTAAAAAATTCGAAATTTAAAAGGGATGAAAATGCGTAAAAAACTTTCTATAAACGTTCTATATGGCGATTTACGCAATCTCAGGAAGTACGTAACCAATTTAAAAAATAATATTGTCAAAATGATGGTGACAGCCCTCGCTCCAGCATAGGCTATATTTTATGTGGGTGCCACTATCCCAAGAGGGGTGCAGGAGCAAAAAACTTTCTAAAATGCGAGTTATGTGTTACTGAAGTACATAGAAATATGAAATTTGGCATGGTAGTTATGTAATAGGTATAAATAATCCAAAGAAAATTTCATAAAATAGACCAAATTTAAAACGGCTGATAATGCGCAAAAAGAGTTCTAATAGACATTCTAAATGGCGATTTCTACGCATTCTCAGGAGGTATGAAACCGATTTCAAAAGTAATGATCTCAAAATGCTGGTGTTATTTCTTGTTCCAAAATATGCTATATCTTATGTCCATACCACCAGAGCCCGATCAAGCCGAAGTTGGGCCCAGGGCCTGTTAAAAAGTTGCCCCCCCCCCTACCTCCACATTCCCGGCGATACTTATAGAAAAAAAAGTAGGTTTATTTGATGAGTTGACAAAGTTATTTGGGTGAAAATTTCAAGTTTACAAAAAAAAAATTAACTTACAAAAATAATCAAGAAAATGAATTACCGTCCACTTTCTCAAATAAGCATTTGTATAATTCACAAACATCTATGATCCACAGTTTATGTTGCAGAATAAATGAGGGCGTCTTTTTCAAAACTCGCCTTATCCAAAATCATAAAAATTATGCTTTCCCTAACATCCTAGTAATCATTTTAAACTATAATTCTGGCATTGTAAAATCCTCGTTTATATTGAAACCAATAGACACAGTATGCAGTTGTTGCCATTTTCCCCAAATTTAATTTTCTGGATACAGCAAGTTTTGAAAATTATAGGTACTCTCAAATTGAAAAGGACTTTTACAGAAAAATTAAATATGGAGGTTTTTTATTACAGTAAAACTTTATATTTTGGTCCCTGACGTAAAAACAAAGTGCAAACAGTGGAAAAGCTTAAATTGTGAGAAAATACACACAAATTTGTGGGCCCCTGAAATTGGTGGGCCCAGGGCCGAGGCCCCGGAGGCCCATGCATTAATCAGGCCCTGCATACCACTACCCCAAAGAAGGTGCAGGAGAAAAAAAACTATCTAAAAACGCGATTTTTCTGTTACTGAAAAACAAAGAAACATGAAATTTGGCTTAATAGTTACTTAATAGATATAAATGAACTCTAAGAACATTTCTATAAAAAATCGAAATTTAAAAGGGGTGATAATGCGCGGAAAGCGTTCTGAAAAACGTTCTGTAGAGAAGAGATTTCTAATCAATCTTAGGAAGTATGAAACCTATTTCAAAAGTAGTTTTATCAAAATGATGGTGTTATTCCCTCTTCCAACATTGGCTGTATGTTATGTCCATGGTACTACCTCAAAAGGGTTTCAGGGGCAAAAAACTTTCTAAATCACGATTCCTGGAATTCTGAAGAGGCTAGAAACTTCAAATATGGCATGGTAGTTATAAAATGTAAATACTCTTTATAGTCCAGGCAATAGGGAATTTTACCTAGCAAAATTAATGGTAGTACTGGAAATCGGCTTTCTAGATGTTTTTTGGGTCGCTGAATCCGAATTTGTAACTTCCCACCAAACATTCCCCGGCAACCTCCCCAAATTTTGGTAAAAAGCCCCCCAAAAAGGTTTTTATTAAAAATATCAATTTTTTTATTGTTTTAGAGAAAATGTATCTAGAAATTCAGAAAGTAGACAAAATTTCCAACAAATTAGATATATGATATTAGGATTTAGGATTAAGGGGAAGGGGGATCTGCCTCAGAACATGCGCGCGGTGCTGCGTAAACTAAGTTGCGCAATTCACCTTAACCACTCACACGTTTACATTCGCCCTCCCATCTCCCCTCCGAACTTTCTCTATAAGGTTTACTTTAAAATTTTTGGGTCGCTGAATCCGAATTTTTAACTTTCCCCCAAAAATTCCACCCCGACCCCACCCCCAAATAGTTGTTTTTAACTTAAATTTCTTATTGTTTTAGGGGAAAAGCATTACAAAATTCACAAAGTAGACAAATTTTGCAACAAATAGGATATATGGCACTCTGAACATGCACTGAGGCACAACGTGCACTAAATTATGAAGTCCAGGCAATAAGGGATTTTATCTGGCAAAATTAATACTAGTTCTGATTTCGACTCACTTTATGTTTTTTGGGTCGCCGGATCCAAATTTGTAACTTCGCACCAATATATCACCGGCAACCCCCCCCCCAAAAAATTGATTTTTTGAAAAAATTTGGTTTTTGAGAAAAGCGCGCGGGGAATGTTCAGAGGCAGACCCCTCTCTCCCCGTTTATCCTACGTCATAATGTCATATATCCTATTTGTTGCAAATTTAGTCTAGTTTCTGAATTTCGTAATGCTTTTCCTCTAAAACAATAAGAAATTTAAGTTAAAAACGGGGTTTAAGGGGGGGGGGGCGTTCAGGTGGCACATTTTTGGGAGAAAGTTAAAAATTTGAATTCAGCGACCCAAAAAACTTAAAGTAAACCTAATAGAGAAAGTTCGGTGGGAAGATGGGAGGGCTAATGTAAACGTGTGAGTGGTTAAGTGGAATTGCGCAACTTAGTCCAAGCAGCACTGCGGCGCATGTTCCGAGGCAGATCCCCCCTTCCCCCTCATCCTAAGTCATAATGTCATATATCTAATTTGTTGCAAATTTTGTCTGCTTTCTGAATTTCCAGCTACGTTTCCCCTAAAACAATAAAAAAATGGAATTTTTTAATAAAAACCTTTTTGGGGGGGCTTTTTACCAAAATTTGGGGGGTTGCCGGGGAAAATTTTGGTGAGAAGTGACAAATTCGGATTCGGCGACCCAAAAAACATCTAGAAAGCCGATTTCCAGTACCAGCATTAATTTTGCTAGGTAGAGTCCCTATACGGTCTCTATTGCCTGGACTATTAAGAAATGTCAAAAATAAATTCAAATTTAAAAGAGAAGGATTTAAAATCATTCTATAAAAGTCCTAAATTACTATTTGTATGCAATCTCAGGAAATAATAAACTGATTACAAAAAAAAAAAAAAAAAAAAAAAAGGTTGCGAATAATTGGTGATAGTCTGTGATCCTGCACAGGCTATATTTTATGCCGGTGACACTACTACCTGGAATTTGCAGGAACAGCAAGCGTTTTGAGCAAACTTTTTTTTCTTCTAAATTACGTTTTTCTATGAAATATTAGGAAATACCAAACCGATTTAAATGTTTATGCTAACAAATTAATGGTGACAGTCTCTGCTTTAAAATAGGTGTTTTATGTTAGTGTCACTACCACCAGAGTTGTGGTAGACCGTTAGAGAAGAGTCTTGGAATTTGACATGATGTTTAATTTTAAGATGTAGATGTGCACTAAGAACAGTTTCTAAAATATTCAAAACTTCGAATGAATACTGAAATGAGTGTGTGAAATGAGTATAAATGCTTCAAAATACTATCTAAAATTTCATTTATTTAGAATTAGTTTTAGTTCTTATTATTAATTCAAGTGACATTTCTGTGTAATGCAGTGTAATAATGAAGTTCAGTCAAACTGTGGCTTAATTGGTAATTTTTTGAATTAATCCCAAAACCATAATTTATTCTAGAAAAGTTAACCTTCCGTCTACCAGACGAGTCCATTGGACCCGACATGTACATTCAAAATATTTATTCAAACCAGAAATTTCTTAAAAACAAACTAAATGTATAAATCAGACAATAATAAGTTAAATAAACAAATTAAATAGTTTTAAGTAAAAATTCTGGTGTAGAATGTTTTTATAAAACTTGAGTAAAATTTCCGGTAGTTCTAGGGTTAAACATATAAATATCACTTGACATATCTTTATATTACGATAACAATGTCGCAGGTTTTGCTAGTTTATTATGCATTTATAATAACTGCTACTTAAAGCAATTATATCTTGATGAATGTGCCAATAATATATATAATAACAGCAAAAGCGACTTATTTTTAATATAATATATTTTTGTATAAAATATCCGGTGTGCAAATTTCAGATAAATTATCAAGACAATTCAAGGTGGTATTTTATTTATTTTACATGTTCCAGATATATGTAAAACACTAAATACTTTACATACTAATATTAAATTTTAATTAATATAAATATTTAATATTGATCATTTTAAATTACCACTAGTAGCTAGTACTTTGTACATTTACCTTAAGTTGTACATTTACCTAACAAAGTTTCGCGGAATGTATGACAGAGTGAAATCTATGAACAAAAATAATATTGGAGAAATTAAAAAAATATACAGTCGAACCTCTATTTAACGAACCTCTATTTTGCGAATTTCTCTATTTTGCGAACTTTTCCTTGGAACCAAGAATAGTATTCGAATTTCTTCTTAAATAACCTCCAAATAGCGAAGTGCATTCTCTATTTAACGAACTTTTTCTTGTGATCATTTTTTTTTTTCTCCCCATTTCTCAAAATATTTCTGGACATTTCAAACTTATTCTTTCTTTAAACACATTTTATGATGTTGAATGGCCTTGAACTGATTTTACCAGTCGCCTTCTTTGTCAGCAGTGAGAATTCGATAAGTACGGAGGACGAAGACGATAATCCCTTAGAGTAACTTTAAAAAATGTGGATCCAGTGAGAAAAAAAGAAGAAATTAACCATGATGTGCTGATTGATGATTCTATTTCACTTAATTCTGAAATTGAGACCTCGGGCACACTATCCGAATTGGAAATTTTCGACAGTGTGAAAAATAAAAACAAAACAGCAATGAATTGCGATGAAGACGAATATGATGGTGATGGAAATGGTCATTATGCGGGAATAAACAAAACTTCGTATGATGAAATGCTAAAATCATTTGAAACAATCCGACGCGAATTATAGTTAGAAGAAAATACGTATGAAGGGTTTTTTGGTGCATTGCAGATTTGTGAGGCGTATTATGAGAGAAAGCACTTTTTTAACTAAAAAACTCAGGCTAAATTAACAGAGTTTTTCAGAAATTAAATTTAAGGACGCATATGTTAATGTAGGGTTAAAATGTTTTGTTATAATAATAATAAATACGATAATGTCATTAAAATTCGTTAATTTTAATGGAAAACTATTTATTTTAAACAGAAAATACAGTGTATTCCCGGACAATATTTTGTTTTCCTTGCAGATTTCAAAGATTTAAACACATAGAAAAAATGAATTGATGATGGATATTGGTGGGTAAAATAAATAAATCAAATCGATATAATTTATTAAAAAAAATGTGATTAATTACTTTTAGTAAAAATATTCAGTGTTTATGAACTTAAAATCTGTTTTATGTAGTTTAAAGTATTTTAAAAGGTGAATCTCTATTTAACGAATTTTCCATATAACGAACTTTTTTCCGGGATTTAGCGACTTCGTTAAATAGAGGTTCGACTGTACTTACTTATTATAACACACACACAGGGATGTCTACCATATATATATATAATCCTAATGAAAGGAATTTATGAAACGATTGATTAAGTTACACTTCTATTTCTCCTAAATTGTGAATGTTTTGGCGGGGAAATTAACACCAATTATCCGTCTTGATCCACAGATATCAAAATTGGTAATAGAATTTTAAAATTTGAGTTAGTTTTCGAAATATTATTTTTTTTAAATTTTAATAACATTTCTGTTGTGACAATCTGTAATGGCAATAAAATTACTCCTCTTTTTTTTTTTTTTTTTTTTTTTTTTTTTTTCTGGAGGGAGAATAGGGGAAATCTATACGGATTATTACATTTCGTCTTTTTAGTCTTTTTTAAACTGATTATTGAAATTATCTTTTATTTCACTCGATAGTGAAACAATGTGGAGATTAAATTATTTTATTTCAGGAAAAAAAAAATTTTTTTTCATTTTGAATCAATTTATTTTAGAAACCAAAAATCGTCTGACACTTTCAATTTCCATAGACGGAAAAAACGTTTTCTTTTGAATTTTAAGGTGAAAATGACTTCAATAATCTTAAAAACAGAAAAAAAAAATAAATATTTCATAATCACATGCAGGGATGAGATTTCCGCTTTTTTCGACACTAGTATTTTGTCAGAGAAAATGTTATTTTATTTAATGGGAACATTTTTTGAGATTTAAGAGAACAACATTTTCTCCAAAAAATATTGGTATGTAAAAAAGCGGAAATCTCATCCCTGATCACATATTAAAAGCAGAAAATAAGAACAGTTACGTCAAAATCTTTACACACAAATGTTAGAAAAGTAAGAAAAGTTTAAAATAATAAAATTACCACGCGCCAAATGCCTTTAAAGGTGATAATTACGTCATCTATAAAAGGCCCAATTATTAAACTTAGTAATATTTAAAGTGACTAAAATAATTAAATTACTACACGTGAAAATCTTTTAATGGTGAATATTAGGTCATATTTAAAAAGCTCAAATAATATTTTCAAATTCTTTTAAGTTAAATAATATATGTACTAGTGAATCTTAAAACAGAAAAAAAATTAAAATAAATAAATTATTTCATGGCATTTAATAGGGAAAATTACCGCATAAATTAAAACGATACATTTAAATCGATTTTTATCCTGGAATCTTTTAATCTGACGTCACGTGGTGTAAAAGTAGTTTGGGAAGCAAATTTGTTTATATATTACATAACTTCATGCAGAATAAATACAAGTAAATGTATGCGCAGAATACTTTCGATATATTTTGTACGAATTGCTATTATATATATATATATTTATAGGAAAATTCTGATATTCTTATTCATTAATACAAACGGTACTACTTTATATCTCGTCGATCAATTTCGCCAAATTGTATACATCGCCAAACTATTCGCCAAAATTGTACAATTTTTCATAATTTTATTTTAAATAACGAAAGAACAAATAAATTAGTAAAACATTAATAAAAATAAAAATTAAAAGTCGAATTCAAAATCATTTGATGACGTAGCAAACACGTATATATGTTTAATGTCAAATGAATGTGACATTTACGATCATCCATTATTGACATTTAATCTTACAGTGTGGGGATAGTTTTTTGGTAGACCGGATAATCAAGTAGTACCATACAAACAATATAAATTGTAAAAATAACTTGTAAGTTTCCATGATGGTGCATTAAAATAGATAAACGAATTCATAAATAAGATATGCCTGTCCTTGAAGTATCTAAAACTCAAGCAAAACATGAAATATAAGCGTAAAATTTCAAAACACAATGCTTTTAAATATGTGGATCTGATAACTATTCCCAAGCAGACGGAGTTTTTTAACGTCAAACCTAAAGGCAGACTATTGTCCATAGCGTCGTTATAAAACTCAGAAAGATAGCGTCATTTTTAACCTAACCATTCCATACAAGCTGAATTTCAAATGGGTAACTGATCTGACTTATCTATCCCGAAAACAAACGTCATTTATTACGACAGCGATGGATGAGGATATTGTAACCTAAAATTTCCCATTCAAACGTAAAGCATGGAAATGCGATTGCAGAAGATACCCGTTGTTATAATCATAATATCAATCAGGAGCCTCGGTGGCCGAGTGGTTAGGACACCGCGCTGCCAGCCGCCAAGCATTGAGAGCGGCAGAGGTCTGCGAGATCAACTCTCGCTGGCTCCATTGCACACTCTTTGTGGAGCTCCCGGATGTAATTTCTCTGTGTTGTAAATTTCATTGTGCTATCTCCTCCCTGTATAGTGACGATGACTTATAAGCGGACCTAGATGTCAAGCACACAAGTCAGATGTATGTGTTAATAACAATAAACAATATAAATCAATCTTCCGCAGGGTTCGTAAATATCATGATATTTTTGAAAATATCAAAAATATCCGATATTTTGATATATATCCGATATTTTCGATATATATCCGATATTTTCAAAGCAGCCAACTTACCGCTGATAATAAATGTTTTCGAGCATAATATAGATTAGAAATTAAAATATATTGCACTTAACATGGAAACTTAATCAAAAATAATATAAAATGCATTTTTCTTTTCTTCTTTTTTTTTTTTTTTTTTTTTTTTTTTTTTTTTTTTTTCACTTAGAACAAAATTGAAGATGAAATAATTAAAAACAGTAACAATTGGATTTCTACACTTATAAAAAAACTAACTATAGGATTCAGTATCAAGACCAAGTATAAAAAAATCAGATATTTTCAAAACAAAATTTTAACATAAATGTAAGTATAAAATGTTTTATTTCATATTTCCTAACATGCTGTATAGTTCAAACTCAACTGAACCAAAACTTGAAAAAATATTTTCTAATGAAGCTGTATATAATTGCTTATTTAAATTAACCAGTTTATCTTTCAATGGTTGTTCTGAATTATGTCCCACATAATTATTAGTTCAACATTAGATTTGAAGCATTTTTTTTTTTTTTTTAAAGTTTGAAAAATATATTTTTCTTTTTTGGCTAAAAAAGTCGCATCCAGAAGAGACAAGTTCTTTATCTACAGATTCACAGTCGATAACAGTTGAAAATTTATTTCATTTACACTGAAATATTACAAATTACGACTGAAAATATCAAAAATATTTTGCACACATTCATATTTTGAAAATATCAAATGCAGAAAATATGAAACATCTTGATATATTGAAAATAAATATCAAGTAATATGAAATATTAAAGATCTTTATATTTTGCAAATAAATATTGGATATATACCCTTTGATATATATCAATGAACCCTGGCTGTATATAAATGATTATCAAAATTACATGTTATCTTTCAATGGCTGTTCTGAATTGACTGTCTAATATAATTATTAGTTCTACATTTCAAAATAACAGTTTGAAACACAAAGCTTGGAAAAGATTTGTTTTCTTCTTGTCCTAAAAAAGTCACTGCCAGAGGCAAAAGTTCATTATCTACAGAATGACACAGTCAATAACAGGTGAAAATTTCATTTACACTTGGTTTGAATGTGAAAAATATCAAAATTACTTTGCACGATGATATTTTGAAAATAAATATCAATATACAAACTATCAAACATATTGTTTTTTTGAAAATAAATGTAAAGAATTTGAAAATATCGAAAATATCAAAAATCTTGATATTTTAAAAATAAATATCGGATATATATCAAGATATATATCATGATATATATCCATTGATATATATCAACGAACCCTGATCTTCCGTAAACTGGTAATATTTTTTTAACAGTGCACATTAGTATATTTTCAGAGGCTACGAAGCCGGAACTAGGTTTGGCTTGGCGGGCGTAGCTTGCATCGGGCAGAGCTCCCTGGTATATATATACATACATATATATATATATATATATATATATATATATATATATATATATCGGGTGATTGTTAAATATCGAAACAATAGGCTATCTCCTTAAATATTGCCCCTAGGCACATGTTTCCAATTTCAAAGTTTCATAAAAAAAGGTGCAAAATTTGATGAGATAAGTTTCAACTCCATGGGGGGAGGGGGTCTATATGAGAAAATACAAAATTAAATTTTTGTACGGCCCCCGTAGGATAAAACTTCCAATTAGGAAATTTTTCCTTATCAATTCATGAATTAAACAACAAAAAATCCATCTTGATATCTGCAAAATTCACAGATATATTAAAATCCAAAATTCATGACTTACACTACTTAAGCATACCTTTGAGCGACGCGATATCAGTTCATTTGAAATGCAAGTTAGGGATCGACCATAAATTTACACATTATTAAAAGTCGATCTAAGACAATGCTTGAACTTTTAGATATAAAATAACAGCGTATAGATTTTTGAGTTAAACTTCCTTGAGAAATATGTTAGAGGTCAATATGAGCTCGAGTTTGTCGCCAGGGCCGTAACCGGCGCGGCCCGCTGGCTGGGCCGTGTCTTTATTGTTCTTAGGGTAGGTTCGGTCAGGCAATAAGTTTAGTAAAAATAGTAATAGGGATAATGAAACTTCTGTTAACGAAATCATTGGAAATATATTTTAATACATTACGCAGAAATATTTTCAAAAATCTACTTTTTTTTTATACAGCCTCAAACGTTATGTTGTTTTTAAACCTATTTTTCATTTATTCCAAACGATATTGTTCTTTAAAAATAAACATTTATTCGAATGCTTAAGTCTAAGAGCATAAATAATCATTAACGTTGCAATTGCGATTTTTTTTTTTTTTTTTTTTTTTTTTTTTAAGCCAACCTAAAGCTAATTTTCGGTTATGAGTGTGTTTATTTGACCCAGGTTCAATACGTTCGAACCAGAAACTCTTTCAAGAAATCCAATTGAATAAATTCGACCTTTAAATTAAATAATTCAAAGATTCAATAAATACATTTTCTGGTTTTAAAGTGGTTAACTGGTTCAACTTAATCTACATATTACGGAGAATTAGTGGGAGGTTTGGCAATTATGTTTTTTTCATGCGAACACATAGTAATCTAAAATATACAGTAAAATTTTCTTATAAATATGTATGTAGTATTCTCTAAAATAATCTTAATTGTATCTTAAGAAAAATGGGAATTTTTTGTACACATTTCGGCCCATGCAGAAATCTAAAATATGCACCGACACCTGTCTAGATAATTAATTAAATAAAATTAAGTACATCGCCCATGAAAATGGTTTTCTTTCGCATCATATCAATAAACACATCTATTATCTGAAACATAAAGTCCATAAAAAAATTTTATATCTCTAATAAACTTAAATTTTGTAACTTTGGCTGTATACCAGATTTGTATGATAGACTAGGGCAGGGTCGGCGAACCTTTTCACGTGCACGTGCCGAAAATTCACAAACAATATCTATCAACAATCTAACGTGCCAAACGTATACAAAAATAATTTTGAAAAGTGCGATGTTCATACGAAACACTGTTTATAAAATCCGTTACTTTCATGCATTAATAATTAAAAAAATATTAAAAATAAAAATGCGATTTTTCTGTACACCGGAATCAGCCATTAATTTTTAATACGTAAATAGGATTCATTTATGCGGTATGTACTGTAATAAAGGGGGGGGGGGATACGAGTCTTTATTTAATTAATTTTTAACTTATTATTAACCCCTTCGGGACGGGAACCTTTTATGAAATTTTTAATATTTCTTCGCCGTTTTTTAAAAACAGAAATTTGTGTCTTCTTGAATTGAGAAAATGCGGTGATTCAATAAGGCAAATTTTACTGGTGAGGAAAAACAAGGATTCTGAGCGCTTCATGCGACACGTATACGTGCCGCTCGTCCCCAAGGGGTTAATGCAACATCTCTGTTACAATTTTCCAAATTGCATAAATGTACTAAGAATGTATTGATGAGATTTTTCCTGTCGTACATTCAATGGAAAGTTCTTTATATCTGGTTCATATTTTGTTATTTTTACAATAGTTAAATTGAATTCTTTTGCCCTTTAATCCCTTGAGGGGCAAACAAAAATGTCTCTAAATATTGAATTCTCACCGGAATAATCGATTTCTTTTTTTTTTTTAAATAAGGAAAAGCAATTTTTCAACGGTGTTCCTCCAAAGTTAAAAATATAAAATTTAGTTAAAATTTTCTGGAGAGAATCTTGTTTAAATTAGGTGGGATATATTTTATCCCATCGCCCCTCAAGGCGTTAACTGCAACTGTCAAATGAAATTCATTTGAAAATTACAGCTTTTTAAATTCATATAGAAAAACAAAATACATTTAGAAAGCGCTGCATAGCATCACAGGAAAAGAAAATTATTATGATGTGTTAATTCATTCAAAAAATAATTGCATTATTTGTGATCGTCTGTCCGTATGGAACAAAATGTTTTTTTGTTATAACAGAAATAAAAAATGTATTTTGTCTTTTTAACAATTATCAAATTTAAATTTTTCCCGTGCCATAAAAATTAGGTTACGTGCCAACTCTGACACGCGTGTCATAGATTCGCCAACCCTGGACTAGGACATCCGTTAAACAAATTTAATATCTGTACAAATATCTGAAAAGAAAGAAGACAATTGTGCTAGACAATATGTGACTTACAATGCTATAAAACAGAATATCTCTGAAATAACTTATGATACAAGTATAGCGATAGTTTGACTCGAAATAGAGCGGTTTCTTTAATATTAAAAACTGATAAAATAAAAGATGTCATTTTTGCACAAGATAGTTTGGTTCTCAGTTACAGATATTAAACTTGTGGCTAAAACAACAGGACAGCTAAAATACTTAATCCATAACAAGACTTCCCCTAAGATGAAATCGTGTGCGTATACATATACATAACACCATTGATAACAGACACACAAGAAATTAAAGTACATTTGGAATGACCACACTTTTTTTAATTGCTATTTTAAATATTAGTCCAGGTAATAGATACCGTATAGGGACTCTACCTAGCAAAATTAATGGTAGTACTGAAAATCGGCTTTCTAGATGTTTTTGGGGTCGCTGAATCCGAATTTGTAACTTCCCACCAAAATTTCCCCCAGCAACCCCCCAAAATTTTGGTAAAAAGCCCCCCAAAAAAGGTTTTTATTAAAAAATTCCATTTTTTTATTGTTGTAGGGGAAAAATAGCTAGAAATTCAGAAAGTAGCTAAATTTGCAACAAATTAGATATATGACATTATGACTTAGGATGAAGGGGAAGGGGGGCTCTGCCTCGGAACATGCGCCGCAATGCTGTGTGGACTAAGTTGCGCAATTCCATTTAACCACTCACACGTTTACATTAGCCCTCCCATCTTCCCTCCGAACTTTCTCTATAAGGTTTACTTTAAGTTTTTTGGGTAGCTGAATCCGAATTTTTAACTTACCCCTAAAATCCCCCCCCCGAACCCCCCCAAATAATTGTTTTTAACTTAAATTTCTTATTGTTATAGGGGAAAAGCATTACGAAATTCAGAAACTAGATAAAATTTGCAACAAATAGGATATATGACATTATGACGTAGGATAAACGGGGAGAGAGGGGGCTGCCTCGGAACATTCCTCGCGCGCTTTCTGAAAAAACAATTTTTTTCAAAAAAACAATTTTTTTGGGGAGGGGGGTTGCCGGGTGAAATTTTAATGGGAAGTTACAAATTCGGATTCAGCGACCCAAAAAACATAAAGTGAGTCGAAATCCAGAACTAGTATTAATTTTGCCAGATAAATTCCCCTATTGCCTGGACTTCATAATTTAGTGCACGTTGCGCCGCAGTGCATGTTCAGAGGCAGCACTCACCTTCCCCATTCATCCTAATTTATAATGTCATATATCCTATTTGTTGCAAATTTTGTCTGGTTTCTGAATTTCGTAATGCTTTTCCCCTAAAACAATAAGAAATTTAAGTTAAAAACAACTATTGGGGGGGGGGTCCGGGGGGGACATTTTTGGGGGAAAGTTAAAAATTCGGATTCAGCGACCCAAAAATCTTAAAGTAAACCTTATAGAGAAAGTTCAGAGGGGAGATGAGAGGGCGAATGTAAACGTGTGAGTGGTTAAGGTGAATTGCACAACTTAGTTTACGCAGCACCGCGCGCATGTTCCGAGGCAGATCCCCCCTTCCCTTCATCCTAAGTCATAATGTCATATATCTAATTTGTTGGAAAATTTTGCCTACTTTCTGAATTTCTAGATATTTTTTCTCTAAAACAATAAAAATATTGATTTTTTTTTAATAAAAACCTTTTTTGGGGTGCTTTTTACCAAAATTTTGCGAGGTTGCCGGGGGAAAGTTTGGTGGGAAGTTACAAATTCGGATTCAGCGACACAAAAAACATCTAGAAAGTCGAATTCCAGTACTACCATTAATTTTGCTTTGTAAAATTCCCTATTGCCTGGACTATATTTCAATTTTTTTTTAAATTTTATTCGTATTTTTTAAATGCTGAATCAAAATTAAAACTTGTATATTTCTGTTTAATTAAAAAAAAAAATTAATTCCACAAATAATATTTTGAGTTATAACAATTTTAAATTACTCTGAATTTTTTGAAAAAAAAAATTATTATTATTTTAATTTTGTAATAAGTCTTATGATGTGATTCTGTTTACAAATTATATGATTAGACCACACAAACAAATTCAAAATTATAACTCTGTAAATAAATAAAAATGTTTCCCGGACACCTTACAGTAACACTGTTTCTTGAATTACACGCATTTCAATTTGTGTCTGATCCCTTGAAACCTCACGAATTATCAAAACGGGCATATCTCTGTGAATTTTGCAGATATCAAGATTTTTTTTTGTTGTTGTTTAATTCAGGAATAGATAAGGAAAATTTTCCAAATTGAAAATTTTAGCCTACGGGGACCGTATAAAAATTTAATGTTTGTATTTTCTCATATATGTAGTTGAAACTTATCTCATAAAATTTTATACAATACACTATACAACATAACATATACAATATTTATGTAGATAGCCTATTGTTTCGATATTTATGAATCACACTGTATATATATATATATACAGGGTGCATAGGAAAGTCCCTTTAACCTGAAAATACTTGCGAACGGAGAGAGCTACAGCTATGTAAGTGAGGTAACGGTATAGTAAAGTGACTATGCCCGACATAATGCAATCGACACCAGCGCCCCTGGTGGCGAAATTTGGAAGATAGCTATTGCAAATCGAAAACGAAAAGAGATAGAGCAAAATTTCCAATTAGAAAGTTTTAGAGCATCAATTAATTAGTATGAAACGACATTTGGTTTACACGGATACGATAAATTGTCGCCGGTATACCCAAAAATTTCCCAAAACGATGTACTCCATTTTGTGTATACGTTTGAAAGGAATAGCCAGAAGTATGAAGAAATAGGCACAATTTCTTGCACAAATACGTACTTACGTCAATACATTTTGATAACATCACACAAAAAAGCAATAAAGACAAACTGTCTCACAGTGATAAAATGTTAATGTTCAGTATGTTCGAAAAGTTCGCCATTGCTCACGATACACGTTTGTATTCGTGAGAGTAATTCTGCTTGAACATTTCTCAGCATGGAAGGTGTCACACTATTGCAAGCATCTTCAATGAGACGACGTAGGTGCAGCAGACTTGTAGATGGAGTTGCATAAACCTGATCTTTTATGTAACCCCACAGGAAGAAATCCAATGGAGTGAGGTCCGGCGATCGTGGAGGATATTCAGCACTACCACCATACCCGATAATTTGTTGTCCAAAACAATCTTTGAGAAAACTTCGCACTGAAGCTGGCTGGTGTGCAAGAGCACCGTCATGTTGGAACCACAAGTCCCGTAATGCGGAATGGGGAATATCATCTACAGAGTCAGGTATGATATTCTGTAATAGTTGGAGGTACCTCTGTCCGTTTAATGTACCTTCGTAGAACACAGGTCCCAGTAAGCGATCCTTCCAAATACCGCACCATACGTTAATGGACCAGCGCACTTGGTGTCTGGTTGATAGTCCCCACGAGGGATTTTTCAGTGCCCAGTAGTGGGCATTGTGTCGGTTTGGTACTCCAGTATGTTGAAACTGTGCCTCATCCGACCAAATAATGTTGGACAAAAAATCTAAGTTACCTTCAACATTAATCAACGCCCAGTTGCACCAATCAAATCGACGCTCATTATCCCGTGGCAACAGTGCTTGCTGCAGAGTGATGCAATAGGGATGTGCATGTTGATCACGCAGTATTTTCCATACTCGGCCCCGTGTTAAGCCAGAAGTCATACTGATATCTCTTGTACTGCTGTGTGGATGGATTAGTGCATATGCCAAAATACTCTCTGGCGCAATACGCATACCTGCACTCACTGGTCTGCCAGAACGCGGACGACTCCTAGTGCTTCCTGTCTCTCTGAGACGTTGCACTACATTTGCGATGGTAACTGCACTTGGATGTGGCCCAGCTGGAAAACGAACTGCATACTCCCGTGCAGCATGCGTCGCATTTCGTTGGCATTCGCCGTAAATAAGTACCATCTCGCAATATTCGAAATCAGTGAAGTACGCCATTCTCATACACTCCCAAAATTCTAACTTCAAACTACAAGAAAAGATTATTTTTGATACACAAAGAAATCAGAGTTCGCACGAGTACCGTTATTTTCAAGGCGAAATATCAGTATTTTCTTATAAAAAGTAAATCAAGTTCAAACACGCGAAATTTAGCCTTATTTCAGGAAAAATTACCTATAACAAAATACTGGTATTGAAGAATTTTCTGGTTTGGCAATTCCAGAATTCCAGGACCCGCACGAACCCTGGAAATGTACTTATTGTAGGATCTCATTCATTTAGGATCATTCAGAATTCCTGTCACTTTGTCACTCTCAAAAAAGTACACATATTTTCAACTCGTCGATAGGCAACGATTAAGATTGTCACAACACAGAAAATAAAAGTTTTAGAATAAAAGCGCTTGCGAATTCGGATTAAAATTATCGTTTGCATAAATAAGCTTATCCTATGAGATTAGGCTATTTGTATAAAGCGAGTGCCAACACCTTTTAACACATTAAAGCCGGTTAGCAAGAAAACTTGCCATGTAAGGTGAACAAAACATATAAATTTGAATACCAGTATTATAGTTTCGAAATTTTCATATTATCTAATCTCAAATTTTGAGCGATTTAATGTAACAAAATTACAATGTGGAAAAAACTGGTGTTGAATTATTAAAAGAAGTGTAAAAGATGTTCTACTTTAATGGGTTAAGCTAAAATTTTAAATGCATTGGAAATTAAAATATTGCAGACGTTACAATACCATACAAAGTCACAATCTGCGATTGCGCACTGCTAAATTCCGAAATGTGAATATGCAGAGTACAATCGTCGCGTATAGATTTCGGTCATTTTTGGGTATACCGGCGACAATTTATCTTATACGTGTAAGCCAAATGGCGTTTCGTACTAATTAATTGGTGCTATAAAACTTTCTAATTGGAAATTTTGCTGTATCTCTTTTCGTTTTCGATTTGCAATGGCTATCTTCCAAATTTCGCCGCCAGGGGCGCTGCTGTCGATTGCATTATGTCGGGCATAGTCGCTTTACTATACCGTTACCTCACTTACATAGCCGTAGCTCTCTCCGTTCGCAAGTATTTTCAGGTTAAAGGGACTTTCCTATGCACCCTGTATATATTATATATAACCATTAAATATATATAATTTTTACCAGTTATTTACAAAAATATCATGATATATTATCAGTTTTTCTTATTTAACACTAGAACTCCCGGAAGGAGTCCATTCGACTCCGACCATATGATTAAATGTCAACTGAAACAAAAAATTCTTTCACAAAATAAGTTAAATTTTAAAAACGCATATTTACGTTAAAGGAATCAGTCAAATATTTTTAAATAAAAATTCTGATGTAAAATATTTTTATGAAACTTGAGTAACATTTCCGGGCGTTCCAGTGTTAATGAAATGTCAGCAGGCTAAATCATAATCATTTTATTATATATATCATCACTTTATTTAGCGTATCAATTGGACATGACATTTTTCTGTTATATCTTGGATAATATGCGGAGTGCATATTAACTAAATTACTTTTTTATATTTCTGTATTTTTTTAAATCGTATGCATATCAGTAATAAATTGTTTATGAATGAATACAGCGATCTTGCGTTTCAAGGAATTTTTCAGGACAAATATCAATATTTTTTTTTACAGAATAACTAGCAAACCCCGCGGCTTTGCTCGATTAATATTTGAAATATGCCACCCCAGTAGCCCAAAAATATTGGGCCGATGTCTAATGTTTGTTAAAAGAATTATTCTTTTAGGAATAATTCAAAAATTACTATTTAAAACACAGTTCGACTAAACTTCTTTATTACACTGCATTAGGGAGAAATGAGACTTAAATAAATAAAAAGAAATAAAACTAAATAAATGATAATTTAGAAAATATTTTGAAACTTTTATGCTCAATTAATACGCTCATTTCAGTATTCATTTGAAGTTTTGAATTTTTTAGAAACCATCTTCTTACATCTTGAAATTAACCATCATGTCAAATCCCAAGTCCTAACACCTCTCTCAACAAGGCTATATTGAAATAGGAACTGTCACAATTAATTTCCCAACATAAATTGGAAATCGGTTTGTTATTTCCTAATATTATACAGAAGCGTGTAATTTACAAATCTTCTAAGCCCTTGAAGGGCAGTGATGCCGCGACGGCATCAAATAATTTTAATTCCTAATGGCCACATCGGCACCGGAATATTTTTATGAAAATTTCACTTTTATTAAGTAAGCGAAAATAATGCTTTTACTTCTTTAGAAATGAATTTTCCTGTAAATACTGGCGTCAATCAATTATTTCAACATTTTACGAATACAAGTCCCTTGCCCCTAACCCTTTCAGGGGCAAAGAAATTTCATAGCTAAAGTGTTGAAATTAATGATTGACACCGGAATTTGAAAACAAATTTATTTGTAAATATGAAAAAGCTATTTTTCGCATACATGATAAACCGAAAATCATTTACCAAAATTCTAGTGCCATTGTGGCATTTGGGAATTAAAACTAAGTGGTTTTATAGAAATACCACCGGCCCTCAAGGGGTTAAAAGCCTTTTTTAGAATGTTTGTTATTCCTGTGAACCCTAGATCGTAGGATCATCGGCATAAAATACAGTCTGTGTAGGATCAGAGACTGTTACCGTTGATTCGCACCTATTACTTTTATAATCGGAATATATTCCCTGAAATTGCATAGAAATCGTAATTTAGGACTCTCCCCTCTTCGTTTCACCCCTTTTTAACTTGAATTTATTTTCGACAGTCCTTCGAGGGCATTTATACTTTATACGCAACTACCATGCCATATTTAAAGTTTCTAGCCTCTTCCGTACCACATAAATCGTAATTTAAAAAGTTTTTTGCTCCTGCAACCCTCCGGCGGTAGTGGCACAGACATAAAATAAAGCTTATGTTTGAGCAGGTTCTATCACCAACAATTTGTCACCATTATTTTTTAATCAGTTTGGTATTTGATAAGATTGCATAAAAATTGTAATTTAGAACTTTTTAGAACGCTTTTCGCTCACTTCATCCTTTTAAATTTGGAATTTTCTTTCAACTGTTCTTAGAAAGCAGTTGCATCTTGTAAGAAATGCCATGCCATATTTCAAAATGTTAGACCCCTCAGTTGTGCAAAAACGCAAATTAGAACATCTTTGCTCTTGCAACCCCCAGATGGTAGTGACAGCAACATAAAATATAGCCTATATTGGTGTAGGGACTGTCACCATCAATTTGCAACCATTACTTTTGAAATAGGTTTGATATTTCCTGAGATTGAGTAGAAATCGCAAATTAGAACGTTTTCAGAACGCTTTTCGCTCATTTCACCTCTTTTAAAGGGCCTAGCCGAAGTAGCATTGGACACATGCCTTTCGATAAAATTTCCTGATTTTTTTTCCCAGATATGGCTACATATCTGGGAATATCATTATTCCCCTATAAATATTGATATTTAATGATATAAAAATGTTTTTTCGAATTTTTAAAAAAATCATTTTCTCAACAACTACTGCACCGAATTTCATGAAATTAAACGAGGTTAGATAGATGCCAAAGATGCATAACTGGAAATTTTTATATAATTCTCTGATTATAAAAACTGTGTGAACTAGCGATAAAAAAATGACAAAAATAAAAATCATATGTTACGGTTATCCGAAAATTACCATTTTCTTATAAAAAATTCCCTATATGTGCCCATATATTCTATATAAATGCCGAAAGTTTACAATGGGTACTACGTATAAATAATTAACACAATTTATATAACTACAGACATACACATATTAAAATTTTATTAAAAACAATTAAAATGTAATTAAAATATATATAAACAATTTGGCTATTTTCATAGCCCTCATCAGTAAACGAGCAGAGTCACAAAACAGCAAGAGCCACAGCAAACGAAATAACAGTTAAAATCACGGTTTAAGTAGGATAGAATAATCAGCAGGAACCTGGGACTCTTTGTTACTTGCCGATTCAGCTAAAACAGATCTCCAACCCTCAAGGAAGACTCGACTAATATATACGGGGCAAATGGCTTCCACAATTCCTGCATTCTCAAAATCGGGGACATGATCGAACTCAAGTGCATGTGCAACCAATCTTTAATTCAGAGTACCTTTATTAAAAGAATTTTTATGTTCCTTGAGTCTAGCATTCAAATAGCGTCCAGTCCCACCATTGTCAATCGAACTGCAACCTTTACAAGGAATTTTATATACGACACCATTCAGGTAAAACTTTGAATATTTATGTTTAAAACTACTGAAAAAATTACCAATGCGATTTAAAGGAACATGAGCTGTCCTAACATTAACATCCTTGAGTACGGCTGAAATTTTCTCCGAAATATTACGGTAATAAGGCAAAGATATAGTTCCTATAGGATTGACACGCTGGTAAGGAGTGGGATATAAAAAGGTCTGATTTTCTCGTAAGTTCCGAAATAACTCTACGACACTAATGACGTGGATAGTCGTTGAGACGTAAAACATTCATTATCTTACTAATTTCATTATCAAAACTAACTCTGTCACTGCAAAATTTCAAGGCTCTGTTGTACAAGGATTTCACGATTGCGATTTTATGTGAAAGTGGCTATTGGATTTAAAATTTATATATTGCCTGGAGGAAGTACTTTTTCTGGAAACAGAAGTTTTCAAAATAGGAATATTATTAACAATTTATGTCTGGAGCAAAACATCAAGGAAAGGGAGTGACCTGTTATTTTCAAACTCTATCATGAACTGGATTGAAGAGTAAAAGGAATTCGCTCTGTTTAAAATCTCTACAAGTTTATCTTATTCAGCAATTATAAAACATCATCTACATACCGCCTACAAAAATTAATCTTATTACCCAAACCGAAAATAATATCTTTCTCCAAATACTGCATAACAATCATTGCTGCTCTCACGGACTGGGGGGAGCCCAATGGAGTTCTTTTTAACTGTTTATAAAATGTATCCTGAAAAACGAAACAATTTGATGTCAGACAAAATTCAATGAGTTTAATAGCAACGTCCTTATCTATATTAATAGCATTAGCAAAATCGGGCCATATTCTCTGAACAGCGAGGCAGGTTAGATTTATTGGTATAAACGTGAACAAAGATACCACATCCAAAGATGCCATCACACATTTGTGAGGTATAACGAAACTCTTCGATTCATCAAGAAATTTAAATGAGGAAGTAATACTGTAAGGAGAGGAGACGGTCATGGGCTTGAGAATAACTTACAAAAATCTAGATAATTTATACAATGGGAAGTGGGTGTAATCAATAATAGGTCTAAGAGGAATATTAGGTTTGTGAGTCTTCGGTAACGCATAAAATCTCGAAACGAGACCAGTATAACTTTAAAGACTTTTGGCAAGAGTAGGACAAAATTTACCGGACTTCGTTAAATCACCCAAGAGGTTATTCATTTTTTCTTTGAATTCTTGGATTTAAATCTTTATTAACAATACTGTAAGTTTGATAATCGTTCAGTAAATCAAGGGACTTATTTATATAGTCAGACCAGAATCGACACGTAATTATGTATGTATTTTTAAATACGAATAAATATTTACAAAAATGTATATTAAACTTATTGAAATTTGTTTTAACGCGTTATTTGGGGTGCAGCTACTCAACTTCGACACTCGAAGAATTTTTGGAATAAAAACTTGCAGAATTGCTATATTTTAAATTTTAATGAACATATGAGGAACATTCTCAACGCTATCGATATCAAAATTTTTTGTTGCTGTCGCAGACTACAATAGAGAAGAATATTTTTGGGCATAGAAACAAACTACATTCTTCGATATCGAAATGTAACGACAGTATTCACAATCAACTTAAATTAAAATGTTTTTCAGCGGTTTTAATAAAGGGTAATTATAGTTAGTATTTTGAAGCTTTTTAACGCATGGTTTGGTTACCTTCATGTTAAATGTTTTGTCTAATAGTTAACCGCCGTGATCAGAAACAGATTTGTTGTAGCGAATGCTTTCTATTTCTTACGATGTCATCCAAGACTTATAATCCGAAGTGTGATTGTTGTGGAAGTGTTTTGAAAATATCTCCTTTTGTCTAATCGTTAACCGCCGTGATCAGAAACAGATTTGTTGTAGCGAATGTTTTCTACTTCTTACGATGTCATCCAAGAATTATAATCCGAAATGTGATTATTGTGGAAAGTTTTTGAAAAAAGTCTCGTGGCTACAGAAAAAATTAAAAACAGAGGAAGAAACCGCATTGTTTTCGATATTTACTGGCACGAAGTTATTAGTTGGAAATACCATATGTGCAAAATGTAGAAAAACGCAGTACTACAAAAGAAATAATATCGGACTAGGTAAGTTTCATTACATGTTTTTACTTCTCCAATTACTACCTCCATTCTTATTTATTGTTTGCACCAGTTTATATTCTTCTTGTATTTTGAAAATCACACAAGCTTAACCCTTTAGTACGCAGCTTTGCATATATGCAAACAACACTGTTTTCAATTTAATAGATTTTTTTTTATTCGCATATACCTAATTCACACCAGAAAATTAAAATAGCAATATCAGACATTCCGTATTTAAATAAAGTGAAATTAACCATTGAAACTTTCTGGTGCAAAGTCAGATTCTCTGAACTACGTAATTTCTAGAACGTATTCTATTATGGGAATTAAAGTGTTAAATGTTAAGTTTGATGACATAAATAATTGTATAACATAAGGTATTTGGAGACATACCTATTAAAATATTTACTAATTTCCGTTATATTAGCGTAAAACAGCCACACGACAGTAGTTTTTACTTATATTGCAGATGTGCAACAGAAGAAAAGATTGACGTATTACATGAAAAATGTATATCTGATTTTTTTTTCCTTTTTCCTGTGTAATAAACCTTTCAGAGAATCATAAATGATTTTTTTAAATCGCGCATTTAAGGGTTAAAATGCTCATCAGTGAATATTTCATGACTTTTTTTTATAATTTGTTAATATGTTTTCGGATTAATAAATTAGTAACCTTTATTAAGGCTTAATTTATTTTCATCTTCCTGCTTACATTTATAAATTTCAAAATACGAAAACGCAATTTTTCCGACTTTTACCACCAAAGTTAGAAAAGTAAAATTTCATAAAAAGTTTTCGGTGCAAATCTTCATTAATCGTAGGTGGGATAAAATATATCCCACCGCCCCTCAAGGGATTAAAGAAAAAAAAAAGTATTGTATTTGAAAATGGTAGTATTCATAAACTCCTCCCTCTCCGGCTTCAACAATTATCTGTAACCTTCGCAATATATGTCATTATAGCAATATTAGAATCAAATAAGCTTGTTTAATGCCTAAATGGTACGAGTAGCATACGAAATACCATGTACGAAATACGAATGAATTTACAGAGCTGCACAAAATAATTCGATATTTTGCAATGTAAACATAAGATGTGATACTCAAATTATATTTGTGTACTGTGAAGGTATTTAAAAATCTATGAGTGATGATTTTTCTTTATTGCATTTATTGTATATATATATATATATATATATATATATATATATATATATATATATATATATATATATATATATATCTTATGGAAATCGATGTTGTAAAACACACTTAATTAAAAAACTTTTTTATGACAGTGAACTAGAATCTATTAGAATTGTTTCTAGTACATCGAAACTAAGCAAAAACGGATTAACTGAGCTGTTACAGAGAACGAATGATAAATATACATTACCTGTAATTAAAAAAAAAAAAAGAAAAAAAAAAGAAAAAGAAACATTGAAGGACTTCCTAAACATCATATTGAGCTTTTTGTGAGATAAAATATTGATCAGATCAAACGGCTGCGAAACATCATGACTTATATCCGGGATAGTAAAAATCGCACAACTTTAGAAGCTATTTTTATTTTTTTTAGTTAAACTTGGAACTGGTGTATCTAATAAATTGATTTTTCCTATTTTTGATTTAGAAAGGGAACAAATGGCTTCTGATTATACAGCAAATATTATTACCGCATTTGAGAAGGATAAACTTAAGTTTGGTTTTGGAATTAATAATAACTCTAGACAGAATTTAATTGATAACCATACAACAGATCTTGCAAAAATATTATACAATTAAAATGTTAAATTAATTTTCATTTACGATGGTACATACGCGAGACAGTAAAAGAGTTCGAATAACGAATATCAGAGAAAATCTTATTCAGTGCAGTAAAAAGTCCCTTTATGCAAACCCTTCACTATATGCACCACAGATGGCTACATCGTTGATATGTTACGTCCATACTTTGCAAATCAAAACGACGCTACAATAATGCAATAATTAATTGGTTATCCTGAAGGTCTTTGTCGGTTAATGAAACCGAGTGACATTTTGTTGTTGATCGTGGTTTTCGTGACGTTCTACCTGAGTTAGAAAAACAAAGGATATGATGTATTCATGCCGACTTTGTACGAAAAAAAAAAACCTGCAAAACGAGTCAATAAATCAAGATTTGCGACAAAAACACGTTTGGTTGTCGAATCCGTACATGGAATTTAAAAAGAATAATACCGACTATCACATACTTGATAACAAAATGTTGCCAAAAGTTAAAAGCTATTACCGGATAGCTGCGTTTTTGTTAAATAAATTCTGCAAAAGGTTAATTTCCGATAAAAACATTAGAGATGAAGTGGTTGGTCGCATGTTATTCAAAATAAGCGAAGAAAATACTTTAGTGGCTGAAGTTGAACAAAATAACTGGTTACGTAGCAAACTCCTTTTTACCAATTCTTCACTAGACTTACTAGATTTCCCTGAAATGACCGAAAGAGAATTGAAAATATTTTTCACCGGTTCATATCATGGAACTATTAATAAAAAGTAACTGATATATCCTTAAATTAATGAAGCTTCAACTGTAACGGTTTTCGCAGAGGTTGATTAAAGCCGAAAGAAACTTCCGCCAGAAAATATGAACAGAAATTAACTCGTTATTTAAACTGCTTGTTCAAAAAAATTTCAGTCGTAAATAATAGCATAAACAGCTATTCATTTTTACTGGTGGATGTTTACTTTGGCTGTAGTCAGGAACTCCGTTCCCGCCATATTGTGAAAACATAGACAACTTCCTACCAGTGTTAATGAAAAATATTATAATACTTGGTTAAACTGACACCAGAAAAAACAAAAAGAATTGCCTACCAGATTTGTAAGAAAATAATTTTAAAATAATTTATAAATAATTTTGAATTTTAAAAGAAATTTTCATTTAATGGACGTTTAAAGTACTGTTTGTACAAAAAAGGGGTTAAAGAATATTAAAGGAAAATGTATTTTAATTTTTAAATAATATTGCAGGAAAATGTATTTTATTTTTCAAGGAATATTAAACGAAAATTTATTTTAATTTTAAATTTTACAATGTTATTAATATTAATAAGTTAACGCATTTTCATTTTAAACGCAATTCCCAATAAAGTATTACAAATATTAACTACGGTAATTTAAACAGCATTTATGACATCGATAACAGGGTTGCCACGCTTCAGGGAATATTCCAGTCGAAATATCTCGAAATTTTTTTATAGAAAAATATATCCAGATTAAACGCATTAAATTTCGCTTTATTTAAAGGTAGATTCTCTGTAAGAAAGTACTGGTGCGAAGAATTTCCTGGTCTGGAATTTCCCTGAAGCGTGACAACCCTGGATAACGTTTCTTCACTACAAAGAAATGGAACAAAGTGCCATCAATATTGACAACTTTTTTCCTCCTCGTTTATGGTCAGTACACCTATTGCAAAGTAATTATTGGATTTTATTGCATTTTTATTGAATAAAATTCATATAATAGGCAATACTGATTGTTTGCACATATTTTAGATGATTCTCAAAATAATTTTTCGTTGACCCAAATAATTACGTTATCAATATTGATAGGAGTGTGGATTAAAGTACATTCCTTAAATACATTCGATAAATGTATCGTGAAAAATCAAGTCACAAGTAACAAACAATGCATCTTATTATTTTTTAAATCTGTAAGATTTTCGAATTCCATTGATATATAATATATTTTATCGTGGACATAAAACATAAAATATTACAAGACATATTCTATGTTTATTTACAAAAATATCTTTTATCTTCGAGCAAAATAAAATAATTTGATTTAGACCTTTTTTTTTTTTTTCTTTTTTTTTTTTTTTAAATCGCAACTCAAAATTTATGAAAAAATGTAGATATTGATTTCAGCTGATATGATTCGTAAGCATATATTGTGGTCGTGATCATACTTTACTGTAAAGAATTGAAACTACATAGGATAGAAAAAAGACATTTTATCTTTTACTATTAGTCTTTATGCATTTGAGAGCTACTGCAGTAAAGAAAAAATGTTACCTTACAGAATTAATTTTCATTTATCCTTCGAAATTTTTGAGACATACACAATTGATTTTGTGCTTAAGTTTGAAGTTTTCTAAAAAATACTTCTTTCTGTGGTACAAATATATTATTTCTTGTAGCATAAAGTTAAGAAATCTATAAGTGTATCTTCCATAAATACATCCTGGAAAATAAATAATAAAACATGCATTGTATTACTTTTTAAATTGTAAATTTTTCATCTTCATGAACTAATTTGAAACTTTTAGTTTATAATTTCAAAAGTTCTTTGATCTTTAAGTTATAGTAAAATTAAAATTATGAGATTACATTTTACACATTTTTTTTTTTTTTTATTTATCAAAATGCAAATTCGACGTTGTGAATAATAGATTTTAACTAAAGTGATAATTTTAGTATGTAATGATCAATTCCTAACTCACGATATACATTAAAATAATTTATGGTTATATTTATGGATTCAAAGCTGTTTAAAATATCTAACCTTTAAGTTTTTTTTTACATTCAGCCAATCGTGTTTGCCACCCGTGGATCAAAAGTTGAATTAAGGAATTTTCTTCCTCTTTCAGCTGCATGAGAGATAATGTAAAGTTTCACGGGAGGGGAGGGGCGTGTATTTTTAGAAAATTCGTAATCGTAAAAACCCCAATTCCGTGGAACAGATTTTGATTCACCATGTAAGCGGATTTAGGCCATTTTCCTTTCAATTAACACGTTCATACAGGCGCGGTGGATCACACTCGACTGTCTCAGAGCTGCCAGGTCTCCGGCTTTTTGGATAAAAGTATTTTAATACAGAAAATGTTGTTTTATTTAATTAGAACAATTGGGCGATTTAAAAGAACAACATTTTCTCTAAAATAACAGTGGTGTGCAAAAAGCCCGAGACAATCGCTCTGTCAATTCTGAGACAATCGAGTGTGACCCGCCGCGCTAGCGTGAACGTGTTAAACATTGCCTGAAACGTACGTATCAAAGTTTCAACATCGCAGTTTATATCGCTTTCAGCTTTTTCAAATTTTTCGATGATGAATGAAAGCGGTCGTACCACAAGTACAATATTAGAAAAGGGAAATTATAATCACACGAGGATAAATATAATTTATATGGTAATAATGACATCTATCCAATACATTTTAGCCAAATAGGCAGTTCCAACAAACCTATAAGACAATTTTGTTCTGGATTTAGCAATTTCAGCCTCTAACTTGCACAGATATGTTTCAAGTGAACACAGTAATGCATAATGATATATGCTGTAGGATAAAAATAAACAAAATATGACAACTCTTTCAGTCCATCCACAATTAATCGATGATTATTAACAACCCAACACCTGATTTCTTGATTTAAAACAGTGGCGCAGGGGGAGGGGGATTGAGACACCGGATACAACTCTTTCCCGGGAGAATTTCTTCGCTTTGTTTTATCAACCAATTCCATAGTTATACACCAAGTTCGCTATACTTAATTAGCGTGCATTGAGCTTCATAACCTCATATTGGCTGCACCACTGAGTTAAGAATTACTGTTACAGTAGAACCCTGATCCATCGTTTTTCAAGGGGTGCGTAAAAAAAAAACGATGAATGCGGGAAAACGACGAATGCGGGTTTACGTCAAAACATGAAAAAAACAATGTTTATGCATTACTAATACATGCAATGTGTACAATATAGTACTAATAAATACTAATTTGTTACTTTCCAAACTATAAAATAAATAAATCGAAGTTGTGGAAAATTGATATTTATTTTTAAAAATCAGTAATTTTATAAATTAAACAACAAATTTTCAAGATGTACAACATTTTTCTCCTCATTTTCTCTAATTTCATGTGCATCAATAAAAGTTCGTACGGTTTCAATCAAATGCCGTAATTGTATCAGATAGACTTGGCACTGGTGTAGGCTCAGCTTCATCGGCATGAACATTGTCATTTGCTTCTTCGCCATTATTTTCATTTTTTGAATCATCAAACATTTCTTCTATAGTGCAGCACATGTCGCAACATCTTGATCAATGGAAATATAATCGCTAAATTTCACAACTGATACATCCTGTGCTACACGAAACCACTCTTCATCTGCATTATCGTCACCAACATCATTATTTTCTTACCCTTCTGTTGAGCATTCTTCATCAATTTTTCGCACAAAACCGCATTTCACAAAACAATTCTGGGTGGCTAAAGAGGTTTCTTCATGCCATGCTGAAAGTACAAAATGAATAGCTTACAGAAGATGTATTTTTGGAGTAGGTTCTTTTGCTTGTTCCATGAAACATAAGATATTTTCACTAGCATTCTCTTGTAAAAATGCTTAAAACAGTTGATTACCCCAGCACCAAAAGGTTATAGAACAGATGTACAATTTAGTGGGAAAAATTGACTTTTATATTTTTCAAAGACGACATTTCTGGAGAATGAGCTGAACATTTGTCAATAAATAGGATGATTTCCTCTTTTTGAGCGCCGATTGATCTATCAAAGTCATCAAGAAATTTAGTAAAAATATCAATTTTCATCCATGTTTTAGCATTCCAATGGTAGGAACTGATAGTTTCTTTACATTCTTGAAGCATCGAGGTCTAGCAGATTTACCAATAACGAGGGGAACTTGTTTATTAGAACTGTCCTTATTTGTACATAGTAGCACTGTTAGCCTTTCTTTGGAAGGTTTACCCCCAGGACAAGACTCTACTTTGAACGTTCAGATTCTCTCTGGCCAGCATTTATAAAATAGACCTGTTTCGTTAGCATTATAGATTCCACAATCCTTGTATCCTTCTAGTAACATTGGAAGATTTTCGAACCACCTTTCTATGGCATCAGTATTTACTACTGCGGTATATAAACTGCATAATTTCCTGGATACCAATCCATGGCAAATTTTAAAACGAAATCCACCCATTTGATGCAGAAAAAGTAGCCATGCCATATGATGCCGCTATTTCAAGTGCCTTCTCTAGAAGAATATTCCCATCCACAGGAATATTTGACGAACGAGACTGATCGTACTAAACGAAGATACGTCTTTCCAAATCACTGTAAGTGGACATTTTGTTAGTTTTTCTCTTTTTTGCAGAAGTTCCATACTTATCAGCCTGCTCTCTAATTTCTTTCGTTTTCGAAATTATCGAATTCAGAGTTGAGGGCAATATACCTAAATGTTTAGCAATGTTAATTTTTTTTCTAAAAAGGATTCTTTTCCACCTTATCTATGATGTGATGCCTTTCTTCCAATGTTCAGATTTGTTGTATTTATCAAATTCAAATTTTTCAAAATTTCAACAGTATAATCACCTAAAAAATATTTTTTTTAACAATAACAATGAAATTTCAGGTTCAGTTTATACAGACAAACATGAAATATATGTTTTGAAAATGTTATGAAAAATATTCAGAGGTGAGAATTTTCAGAGGTCGCGTTATGCCTAGAAACGTCATTTTGAAAAAAAAAAAATTTCAAAGTTTCTGAAACGCAGCTTCAGCTATTGATCGGGTATAATTCTAGAAGCTATAACTCCAGATCTAATGGGGACAGGAGTTATGGCTCCTCCCAAATGACATTTTCCCATAACTCCTGTTATAATGGGAATTTCAAGAAAACATATCAAAATGTTCAGAAAATATATGTGTTTAACACAGCGGTGTTAAACTGTGGCCCGCCGGATACCACTAAAATTTTAAAGAAATAGTCGACAACTTGAATCGCAGCAATTCGACGATTAGATAAGACAAAGATAACTGTAAAATTTTAGTTGTATCCGGCTGGCCACAGTTTGACACCCCTGGTTTAACATCTAAACAAAATTTAAATTTCGATACTATTGAAACTTTAAGAGTTCTGAGACCCCTTAAAAGTAGACAATATCTGAGCTAACTATATCGTTTTTGTGTGTCTCTTAAAAAATGAAATCATTGGTCGTATTTTTTATTAAACCTCACATTATTTGAAATAAATTATCTTTATTATTTATCGATATTTCATAAATAAAACTTAAACCTTAGTATATGATTTTTCACTAAGAAATAAGAATTTACCTTAGAAATGTAAATTTATAAAATTACTTTCAATTATATATTTTTTTATTTTTATTTTTTTTTTTGTTAAAAAGCAGAAGATTAAAATAGAATATATTTAATTAAAAAAATCTTTAATAAATGAATGACCCTAAGAAATTGGGACATGATATTATCAATACCCTAAACCCAAAGACAAACATTGAAATTCTACGACGTGTTAACTCGCCAATAAATTGATCGAATGCTCCAGTGATGGATTTCAATTCCTTGTGATGAATTGTTTGCATTTATAATAGAAAGTGCAAATAATATTGGTTAAATTACTGAGAATCTAATTTGTAGAATTTCAACCATTGGTGTTTTATCTTCAAAACCAATGCGGTGATTTGTTTGTTTTAGTAATTTTATAAAGCGGTTCAAGAAGGAATAATGCATTTCATTGAAAATGAAAATCTCTTTCTGAACAAATTGAAGAGAGTGCATATAATGTTAATGTATAAAATCGTAAAATCGATATTTTTTGTCGTATAAATTATTACACTAAACAGAGTCAAAATGCTACGTGTTTCATCAATGAATTCATTAATTATTAAAATAGAGTAATATCCAGTATTAAGTATTGTAATTTCTGAATTAAAACCATATGTTTTAAGAGGATTTATTGTTTGGTACCAGCCAAATTTCGCATTTATTTTCCAAGTATCATTGGGAACCAGAAAGTTTACTAAATTAATAAAATAAAATAAATAGAATATTAGAGCTGTAAAACATCCAACCCGCCACTCACTGTGGCTGAAGGAAGGCCCTTAGAAGAGCATTGCTAGCTACACTTTGGAACCACTTAAATTTAATCTCCAAACGTGATAATGGCACCAGAATTTTGGAGCAAATTTTTCATTTTATTATCTGTGAATAGAGCAGCTTTTACTTATTTTTCGACAAATTTGTTCGTAAATTCCGGTTTCATTCAATCATTTCAACATTTAAGCAGTAGAAACACTCTATCGCTGAAATGGTCAAAAAACCTCTCCCATGCGTAATAATTTCATTAACCAAACATAGATTTTACTAATTTAAAAATAATACTACAAAACCTCTTACAAAAACCTCGCATTATTTTCTGAAGACATAATTGATAATTATAGAAAAAAGCAGCAGGAAAAAACCCTCTAATGAAGTTATTCAAGGAAAAAAAAAGCAAGTAACCGCAAGAAACCACCGCTGAGGTTGAGGACAATTCCTCTAACAATACTAATGTTTCTAACGGGTTACTACGTGTTACTACGCTGGGCACGGGTCACACGAACAATAGAATTCTCCCCAGCTTTAAATGCCCCCTAAGCTACGGCGCACGAGTAGGATTACTGTATTAAGCAGTTTATCCCTCGTTTGGCTAACTGAATATTATTTATTATATAGAAAATAATCAACATATGGGATTGGTCCCGCCACAAAACGAATTGGAAAAGAAAATCGCGTACAAAATAAATATTTATTTTTAAAATTGTACCTTCTCTCTATTAATAAATATTTCATGTTTATTAATATACTGGGCAAGAACAAGTTCCGAAAAAGATTTATTTAAGATAATCTGCAATTTAAAAAATATTATTGTTTAGATATGCTTGGGTTGCAT
This sequence comes from Maratus speciosus, assembly GCA_963932465.1. NCBI lineage: Eukaryota > Metazoa > Arthropoda > Arachnida > Araneae > Salticidae > Maratus > Maratus speciosus. The sequence goes on from OZ010794.1 coordinate 242,933,451, forward strand.
GATATAGAATTGTATGCAATAAGTACAATGGAAGTATTTTGATTATGATTTTATTAAAATGAATATTACAGTTTTCTATTTTGAAAATTTGATGCATCTCAAATTTAAAATATGTGTGTGTATATATATGCGTGTGTGTGTTTACAATTGTCAAGAGAATAAAAAAATATGCTTAAATTATTTAGAAAACATAACTTTTTATTAGTTTTGTTTTTGAGAAAAAAATTTCAACGTCTGGTTTTTGTAACATATAGTTATATAGATTTTTTGTAAATAATTCTAAGAGAATTATTCATAAAATTTGAATATGTCAAATAATTTGTACATTTTAATAACTTTTTTAGCAATTTCGTTTTTAAAATTTTCTTTTAACTCATTTAATATGTTTTATAATGCGCTATATGAATCCCCTTTATTTTCCCCTTACTCCGCATTTAGTAAGAGAATAAGTAAAAACTAAATGCGTTAAGTAATTTGTAAATTTTAATAATTTTTTAGCAATTTTTTTTAAAAATATTTCCTTTAACTCATTTAATATGTTATATGTATACCCTTTTTGCCACATTTAGTACGAGAATAAGTAAAAACTAAGTGCGTTAAGTAATTTAGAAACATTAATATTTCTTTAATATTTCTAGGGGTTAAAATCAGGCCATTTTTCTCCAGGAGGAATTTTTACAGCTCCTGTGGTTGCAGGGAGGATTTGCACTTAAACTACATTAATAAGCATTAAACTCAAGCAAAACTTCCAGAAATATCCCCCCCCCCCCCAAAAAAAAAAAAAAAAAAAAAAAAAAAAAAAAAAAAAAAAAAAAAAAAACGCGCACATGCACACACCAAAGCCATCTCCTGAATTTATCATTGAGAATTTTTGTTTTGAAATATTTTTAAAATATGCTTTACATCAAGGAAACAAAGTACTGTGATCTATAATAAAACAGTTGAAAAGTTACATTGCAGCAATGCAGGTTTTACTCTGGGAGTGCGGCGGAGATGACTGTTTATAATATTTTTTATTTATATTTGACATATTAGGGATGGTTATTTAGTAGAAATTTGGATTTAAAGAAAATGCACATTTTTTTAAACCTTGGTATGTCTTATGCCATTACAAAAATATTGATTAATAAAAAAAAATGTGTGTGTCTGGGGAGGGGGGGAGGCTGCAGTAAATTTACGTGTACTGTGTGTACTGTATTATGTCTGTTCCGTATTATTGATTGTTCAATATATCAATTTATATAAATATATTCTTTTTATCAGACGTATAGGAATATATTTTATAAGGACCCCCTCTTTTTTAGAGTTTAGAAAAACAGAACATAATTTTTATTTGTCTCATCAGGTTAAAAAGTAACAACTATTACTGAAATAAAATATTCCAGTTTTAAAAAACTTGTAAATTATTTATCAAAATAATTTTATCGTGGTGTCAAGGAATTAAATAAAAAATCTGACAAAATGTATGCTTAAAACTAATTTTTAAGATATGCTTGCCATGAAAAGGCAGGTTTACTGTATGTAATGAGCCTTTCACTATTTTATAAGGTCTTATTCTAGGTATATGTAATAATACTTATTTTTCCTAAATGAAATGATAAAAATAATTCTTGGGTAAATCATGAAAACTTTTGTTCATAAAAAATATTCAGAAATTAAAATAATACTTGTTTGAACAAAATTGCTTTGATTCGTACTTTATCATATAAGACATTCACCTTCATTTAATTTTTTTATTTTGTCTTTCAAAAAGAGTAACTTTTAATTGCTCTAAAATTAATTTAATTTCAGATTATTAAGTCAAAAATAAACATAAATAAATTAAACAAGCAAACAATCAAAAAGGAAAGGGAGAAGAGGTAGAAAAAAGTTATAATATCACAGAATACAAGAGTAATTTTTATATAATTTAAAATTAATTTAATTTGAAAATATTAAGTTATATAAGCAATGAACATTAATAATCTAATGAGAATAGTAATTTAATAAAATAAAATAATAGATTACTACTTTAAGTACCAATATTTAAATTTAGTTACATTATTTACATTTAAATAATGAAACCTAACTTTACTGATATATACAATGTATGCTAAACACTGTACTATATTGCAGAAAAATGAACTTTTTTTTTATAATATTTCTTTCATAAATATATATTTATAAAATATTATATAAAAGGTAATTGAAAGTTTTCACTTAAAATTTCAGTCACATCCAGTGACAAATAATTACATATTGTATTTATTTGTTGTTTGCTCAGTTTTAATGAAATAAAAACTTTACAATAAAAGCTATATTAATTATATTGTATACACATATTTTATTGATTTAATTTATTAACATTTTTGTCGCAACACATTTTGACGTTGTCACGCTAACAATCAGCAGAGAGAAAAATTGGGTCAGAGCTGGAAGTCTGCATGGGCCGAATTTCCAGGACCGGGTTCAGCCCAGCCAGGCCCGCACGGAAACTCTCCTGACCCGGTCAGTGTAAAATTAAAAGTTCGGACCGGACCCGATTCTTTTATATTTTCACAGTTCAGGGTCAGCCCGTACAAAAATAAGTAAAAACAGATCTGCTCCGGCCCATGAAATAAACAATTAAATATGCTCGGGTCGTTACATATTTAAAGGAAAATTTTTCAATATATTATAGATTATGCATCTTCAAGACGAATTACACAATAGCAACCTTAATTATTGCTTAGAAACTAGACTTTGCAACATTCAAATAAAGATTCATTAAAAAAGTTGATGTAACTTAGTACAAAAGAAGGTTAAAATATAATAACTTTTGAAGTTGTATAATATAAGTATATTTTTGAAAATATTTCTTTGTAATTTATTATGGCTGTTCTCAAATCCAAAGGAACTACTTTCTGAGACATTTCTGAATTAATTCTTGTCCAGAAATGTATAAAATGGGCAGATTTTCGTATTCAGAAACTTTGTACTGGAATGGTGTTGCCCATTTTTTGATAAAGCAAAAGATCTATCAAAAATACTGTCAAAGTGAACCTCTTGAACTTGAACGCTTTGAATTTTCGCACGCGAAACCTGCGAAGAGAATTATAAACCTGCGGAATAAATTAAAAATCTTCCAGTGAGGTTAACACCCCCCCCCCCCCCCACACACACACACACACACACTCGAACCAAGGCTACCTCCTGAATTTATCACTGAGCACCTTTTGTTTTGAAATATTTAAAAAATATGATTTACATTAAAGAGGCAAATAAAATCTTATGCGCTGCAATAAAACAGTTATGGGAACCGTTGAAAAGTTAGGGCTTGAAGAGAGGACTTTTATATTTTTAATTTGTATTTGACATTAGGGATGTTTATTTAGTAGAAATTAGAATTTAAAACAAGTGCCTCCCTTTTTTTAACCGGCAGGCATGTTTTATGCTATTACAAAAATATTGATTAATTAAAAAATATGTGTGTGGGTGGGGGGGGGGGGGACTGGAAAAAGGTTGTAATAAATTTTACATGTACTCTATCATATCTGTTTGTGCCATGTTTTTGATTGTGTAGTATTTCAGTTTATATAAATTTATTCTTTTTATTAGAGATACAGGAATATTTTTTATAAGGGCCTTTTGTTAGATTTTTGAAATGCAAACGGAGCATAAATACTGAAATAAAATATTGCAGTTTTAAAAAACTTGTAAACTATTTATGGAAATAATTTTATTGAGGTTGCAAGTAATCTTTAAAAATTCTAAGAAAATGGTATGTTTAAAACTAATATTTTAGATATGTGTGTCATGAAAAGGCAGCTTTACTCTATGTTCTGGGCCACACTATAAAGCCTTATTCTAGGTATATGTAATGCTTCTTTTTCCTAAATGAAATGATAAAAATGATTCATGGCTGAATCATGAAAACTTTTGTTCATAAGAAATATACAGAAATTAAATTAATACTTATTTTAATGAAATTGCTTTGAATTTTTTCATCATATAAGACCACCTTCATTTAAATTATCTTTGAATTAATTACAGATTAGTAAGTCAGAAATAATAAACATAAAGAAATTAAGGAAGCAAACAAACAAAAAAGGGAGGATTGAGGAGGTATAAAATGTTCCAATATCGCAGAATACGCGATTAACTTTTATACAATTAAAAATTAATTTAATTTCAAAATATTATGTTATATAAGCAATTTGCATTAATAATTTAATGAGAATAGTAATTTAGTAACATAAAATAAAGTAATAGACTACTGCTTTAAAAATCATTATTTAAATTACGATGCATTATTAACATTTAAATAATAAATGTTAACTTACCTTATATATATACAATGTATGATAAACGAATATATTATATTGCATGAAAAGAACTTCCCCCCTTTTTTTTTGTACAATAAATATAAATCTATATTTATAAAATATTATGTAAAAGTTAACAGGAAATTTTCACTTAAAATTTCAATTACATCCAGCGGCAAATAATTGCATATTGTATTTAATAATTATTGTTTGTAAAGTTTTAATGAAATAAAAATATTATAATAAAAGTTATATTAATTATATTCTACATGCATATTTTTATACCTTTCTGAACAAAAAGGAATAGAAACTTGTGTCAAAAAGTTGACCCTTTTAGATTTGAGAACAGTCATATCCATATCATATCATATCCATGTCATATCAGTCATATCATATCCAAGTCATATCCATGACAAAAGTTTCATATTTTCAGTATTGTCAGTATATTCATATGTTCAGTTTCATATTTTCCGACTTATGCAGGGGCATGCGGGGTTGCCGCTAAGGGGCCCATGAGAGTAATCAGGATTTTCATTAAAAGGTGTCAAATGATATAAATTAGCCAAAAGTGACCAAAATTCATATATTTCAAACATTTAGGAAGGGAGTATGGTCCCCCTTCTTCCAGTACACGCCCCCCCCCCCCCACACACACACAAAACACCCATGCAAAAAACAAACTACATCATTAGAAAACTAATGATTAAAATTTATTAGTATGCCATCGTTTTCAAAAGAAATTCTACATTAAGGCTGTTCTTAACTGCTCTGCTCAACAAGCGCAAAACGTTTAACACGTTTACAAATTCATTTTTTAACGGAAAGACTGACCATGGAATCGATTTGGAATTGAACTACGTTTTCCATTTTTTTTTAAATCAATATCCATAATCAATTAATAATCAATATCCAATATTTACCTATTGAGTTATAAGCTATTAAAAAACAGCTCGATTACATAGTTTCTGAACAACAGCACCAGCTAGTTTCATGCATTTTCGAACAAAGATAAATTAAAACTTATGTCAGAAAGTTGCCATTTCGGATTTGAGAACATTCTTAACGTTTTCCTCGTAATGTGGCATGTTAAATCATTAATGATGACCAATTTGTTGCATTCTCTTTTAGACATCTTATAACATACAAATTAAAAGTTTGCAAACAAATATTCGTGTCAACCAATTTATCATTTTTTCTACTATTGTCCGACTAGTATATTTTCTTAAGGCTGTTCTCAAATCCAAAAGGACAACTTTGACATAAGTTTTAACTTATTTTTGTTCGGAAATGCATGAATTGAGCAGATATTGTTGCTCAGAAACTATGTAATTAAGCTGTTTTGTCCCTTTTTTTTTCTTTTGCAAACGAAATAGGTCTTTCAGAAAGTAGTGTCAAAGTGCGCCAGTTGGCGTTTTGAACCGAATTTCCACGCGAAAGAAGAATAATCACTCATGAAAGGATGAAAAGCGTGTTTGTCACGTGATCAAAATCGCTTATAATTCAATAGGTAATTTATTTATCAATAAATCGAAAACACAGTTCAATTCTAAATCGCTTCCATAGTCAGGTCTTCCAATTTTATATCTTTCCGTTAAAAAATGAATCTATAAATGTGTCAAAACGTTTTGCGCTTGTTGAGCCAACAGTTGAGAACAGCCTTAAAGTTGTGACCATCTTTTTGTGATACCCTGTATGTAGATGTGAGAAGTACCGGGTACAAAATTTATGCATACATATATGTATGAAGTTTAGTACTAGCCACTTCCATATTATTCACAAGAAAATTCTATAGATAGATAGAAGCCCCCCCCCCCCCCCCAAAAAAAAGAAAAAAAAAACCAACACCAGCAGAATGATGCTTGCCCCGGGGTCTTCTATACTCTTAGTCGGGCCCTGAATATTTTATCGGTTCCGTTTAAATTTTTATGTCGGCCCGGCTCGTTTAAAAAATTGTTCTAATTCTGCTTTACGGCCTTTGGAAAGTTCAGTGCTTTGGCGAAGCACCGTTCGCTCACCGCCAAAGAAAAAAAAGGCAGCAAGACGCAAATGCGCCATATCTGTCCCTTCAACTTTCACACCCCACCCCTCTTGACCTTTGGGGAGGAAAAGGTAATTAAAGCGTGCAGAGCGAGATTACGCCGTTTCTAACACCACTTCTCTTCCACTGATTACACTAATGAGTTTCTCTACATATTTTAAGCGTATCAAGATATAAAATATGCTTTAGACTGCTAATTTGCTCATTTTTTTATAGCTATTTAACACTAGAACGCCGGAAATCTTGCTGACCCCCTGAAACGCCGGCCACGTGTCAATTTGACACTTGTTGATATTAAGCGAAAAATTCGAAGAAAATGTTCATTTTAATATTATTTTTACACATATATATCGTATACACAAATATTATTAATATCTATAAAATAGTAATACCTTTGATAGATTTTAGGAAAATATATATGATACACATAAATGATATATCTGTAAAATAAGAATAATTTTGCAAGATGATATGAAAATATGTATGGTACACACAAATAATATTATCTCTCTATTCTAAAAAAAAGTAACTACCGCTGTCACCGCCGCCGCCGCCGCCGGTTTTGAATTTTTTGTGACCGGAGGTTTTTCTTCGTTAATATTAAGAAAAATAAAGCATACAAAAATATGAAAATCGGTAGTATTATACAGAAATGTTTGATAAACACGCTGATGCAGACAGTTTTTCAAATCGAAGAATTATTTTAAGAGATATTCAATGCTAAAGTTGGACAAAATCGTTCCAATAAAAAAGTTTTATAGGCGCAAAAACTATTCATGGGAATTTAATCATTTTTAGATCATTTTATGCGTTTGAAGTTCCCGGTGTGCAGATTGTATTTCTTTTTTTAATTTGACTAATTCTTTGAGGTTTTATTTCTATTTTAAATTCAAATTTTCAGCATTTCTAGAGATTTTTTTACAGATTTTAGAAAGTGATATTAATTTAAACTGTTGCCCACTGTATAAACAGCGAAAACAATAATGTTTGCTTCAAAAAAAAATTATACGTGTAAATAAATTAAAAAATTATTTATACGTGACTATTATAAACAGAAAAAAAACATTTGGAATTAGAATTAAACAATTATGTACAAAAAGCAGGAACTTATTAAAAATTACGTCATAAAAACTATAATTACACGTGAATTTTAAGAGAGAAAGGAGTTTGTAAAATAATAAATTTATTAACATGCGTTAGAATTCTTAAATAGGAGAAATTACGTCATATTTACGTCACATTACAGTTATTACATAAAATGAACACAAAATAATATTGCAAAACGGTTTAAATTTAGAAATTGCGCTAGACATTTATTTGATATTTTGAGAGGATACTTTTCAACTATTTTTGTTAGGAAAGCACAAATAGTATTTCATTTCTAACACAAGTATTTTCACGTGAATATTAAAAAGAGAAAGAATAGTTTGGTCGAAATTACGTCAAATTAAAAAAGTCTTATTTAAAAGAACTTTCTTTACGCTTTGTTAAAAAATACCGGGAGACAAAGATTATGTTTACTTAATTCCTTTTAGATTAGCTTATTTTGAAATGTTTAACTTATTTTAGTTAATCAAAGACGAAAACAGCGATTGACTTATGTATTTTTGGTACTACTTAGTTATCTCGTCGACCAAAAATCTATCATTCGCCAAACTATAAGAATAAATGGCAATAATGGTTGATCGTAAATGTCACACTAACTTGATTTTAAGCAAGTTACACGTGTCTATGTCCTCAAGTTATTTTTATTTCGACGTTTTATTTGTATTTTTATTAATGTTGCACTAATTTATTTGTTCTTTCGTTATTTAAAATAAAAATGATGTCAATTTGTATAATTTGGCGAGTGCTTTGGCGATTTATATAATTTGGCGAAATTGGTCGACGGGTTAATCAAGTAGTACCGCAGCGGATTTCGCCTTAAAATTCCCCATTCAAAGAGAAATGAATAGAAATCCGTTTATAGGGAGATCGCCACTGTTTTTTAAATTATAATTCAAACTTCCGAAATCTTTTTAAAGCCGATCAAATTAGCGTACTTTTAGAGTCTATGGTGTCTGAACGGGGGTTGACGAGCGTAGCTCGTAGGGGGCAGAGCCCCCTAGTATCTGTAAAAAAATAATTCTGTAAGATGATTTGAAAAAAATATATGGTAAACAGAAATAATATCATATCTGTAAAATAAGAATATTTTTGCAAGATGTAAATATAAACAAAAGAAATAAATACTTACATTAATTATTAAGGTGAAACTTGGTGCAATATAATAGAAATTTAAAAATATCAACGTAAAATGCACCAATAGTTTTAAATTTTAAGCATACCGGTTTCGGTAGCTTAAAGCATACCGTCGTCAGTGCTAAGGATGGCGTAAATTTGCTCACATAAATACGAGAGATAGGGAATTTCATTTACGCACTTTATTTACAGTCAATACATTTATAGCTGACATATTTTGAGCATTTGCCACATGTCATTCTTTTACAAGAAGAACATACTTTATTTGTCACATATCCATGACATTTTTTAACCTCACATTTCTTACGCTTAGAAGGATTTTCAGTCCGCAGTTCATCTTCATCGCTCCTTGTTTTTTTAGTGGATTTTTCAATATATTCTGCACGCAATTCTTCAGCTAATGTTTGGATAAATGTACGCCTTGATAATTTTTTTCCCGTCACACCTTTGAAAATAATCCAAGCATTTATGGCAGCAAAGTCTAAAATATTGTAGAATGTGTGAATTGGTCATGTTCTCGAACCTACTTTGACTGAATATTGCCTTGACATTTTGTCAACAATATCTACGCCACATTTCGTTTCATTATAAAAACTGATGGTTTCAGGTGTTTTCTTTGAATTGTTAGCAATTCCAATGTTTGAATACATAGAACTTAGGAATATCACATTTTTTTTTTTCTTTTTACACTGGTAAACTGTAAGTGTCGAACCCGATTCTTCATTTTTCAATATTTTTGTTGAATATAATGCTTCTTTTCCGGATTTTATGCAGTCGGGAATTTCTCGTCTGGACTTATTCACCGTGCCAACTAAACTCGCCCGTCTTTCCTTTAGTTTCTTAGCCAACTGAAGAGAAGTAAAAAAATTGTCAACTGTGACATTTCTTCCCATATTTTTAAAGGGTTCTATTAGTTTTAAAACCACATACTCAGAAAGTCTCTGGGTTTGATCTCGTTTTTCATTTTTTCCTAGTTAGGGAGATGCGTTTAAAATATACTTACTTTCTAAATCTGCAGCTATCCAAAATTTTGTCCGTATTTATCAGGTTCGGATGCTATAAACTGAGTAAATGGACAGCGGATCTTAATAGGAAATAACTGTTCATCAATTGTTATGTTGTGACCTGGCTTGTAACAGCTTATGCCGTTTTCAATAAAACGATTCCATACTTCCGAAATCATTGCGAATTTATCCTGTTTTGTTCGATTACGGCGCGTTGATTTGATATCAAATCTCAAAAATCTTGATATTTCACAAAATTTGTCTCTGGACATGATTTCTTTACAAAAATTTATATCCCATGCAGTAAACCATAATCAATGAAGTTCCAGATTACTAACTTCTGAAACCCCTCGTCCATACAAAATCGAAATGTAAGCAAACAGTTCCTGTTTTGAAAGAGACCAAACATCGTTTTCTAATACTCGACGAGCTTCTGTGTTTGTGCATTTTATTGCATGCTCTAAAATTGTTCTGTCTATAAAAAGCAACCAAGCACTCAAAACACTGTCATCATTCACATTTCTTTTTGCATAATTAGTTGGACCACTATTTTCTCGCAAAATATTTTGGTTTGCTAATCTACCGGTTGCACTTCCAGATTCACATTCTTTCCACTGTGAGCCATCGCGAGCCACAATATCATTCTGATTTTGAGAATCATCAATTTCAATATCCTCATCGCTTTTCGATTCAGATGATACAACAGGAATAAAATTTTTATTATTAGATTCATCATGCAAGTCGGAAAATTCTCCGCCGTCTGATTCATTATCTGGCAATTGACTTAGAAGAGCGTTTATTTCTTCTGCAGTGAACCCTCTCTTACGAGATATTTTAAGTTTTATTCATAGAAAGTAACAACAAAAAAAGAAAACCTCACAAAAATTCTACTAGTCATAACTCATAAGCAACCGCGCATGCAGTATCTTCGTGAGTAATGAAATCGCAACGGCAGGTGTTGATGCAGCTGAAACAAATCACGTGATGAACATGTGTCAAAAGGAATGCCAAGACTCCCCTTCTATACACAATGGAATGATCGCATAGAAGAAAGAAATTAAAAATTAATAGGGGAATTGAAATTTTTGCGGTCTCCAATTGTCACCAGACCGGCGTTATAGGTAAATCTATCCGTAAAGCAAGTTTAAATAAAGCTAATTCCACAAAACTTTTGTGTGACTTCTTCCTACATATTTAATAAAAGTACAGAGAAATAAAATGAATTCATCAAAATTTAAAGATTTTATAAAAGAATTTACATGCTTTGACTTCGAAATGACACCGTCCGGCGTTCTAGTATTAAACTACAAATGCAATAATGCTATGAATAAAGTCATTGTTATAATTTAGGAATTCGAGACACTTGCATCAGTGTTCAACCTCTCGCTGCGTAATTGTTTTACCAAAATAGCTTCAAAAATTAAGTATTTAACCCCTTCGCGACGAGCGTTTTTTTAAGAATTTTTATTCTTTTGTCACCGGTTTTTCGAAACAAATTTTTTTTGTCTAATTTAATCGGGAAAATGTTTCGATTAAATAAGGCAAAATTTACAATACAAAAATAACTCGTGGGAATAATGAAGCAACGGTAATTAGATGGGAAAATTGCATCCCCGAGGAAATCTCGGCTTACGCAAATTTTGCTACTTTTACGTTGCCCGAGGAAATCTCGGGTTGCGCAGCGAGAGGGATGATGAGTATCACTGATGATGAGTACTTTCTAAGTTCATTCCTAAACAGTTTGAAACTATAATTGTATTTCCATTTCACAAACATTTTAGAACTCCGCTCTTAAATATCTAAATATTCTAATAGTGGTATTATTCTTATTTAAGAAGTTTGTAAAACTCCTTATAATATTAATAATTCCCGTTAAACGCTGTACCATACACCACGTGTTTACCCGTCTGGGAGCGGCACTGCAATTTACATCAAACATCACATACCATATTACTCTGTACAAAACACTACATTCAATGAGCATGACATTATAGAAAGTGTTGTTCAGTTTCAACGATTAGCATTAAAATATGGCTTTTTATACTTAAAACAATCTCGGTAATTACCAGTCAATGTCACTGAATAACTGTTTTCAAAAAATGCGCACTCTTTCATCGTTTGTCATCATAACACTCATGATCGATTATAGAAATGCATTGCTACGACCAGCGTTTGATTACCAACGGGGTAAACTTCCATCAGTAAATTATAATAACTATTTTCGATTTATTCAAACTACTGGTGAGCAGAAATAATCATTTTACGATCCGAATGAATCATTCGGGTATGCGCACCAGCATAGCTGCCGACTTTTGTTATTTAATTTTCAATTTCTACCAGAAATGTTTAATTGAAAAAGAAGTTTCTTTTTTTAAATAGAATTATTTTCAAAAAAAAAAATCACGTACAAACAAAAAAAAATTAATCCTGTCTTCAAAATTTCTGAAGATAATTGTTTAAAAATTTTACGAATAGTGCTGAACAGTAGAGCAGCATTGTGGGTTTCCTAGTTCAAAACATCTTAACACCCAGAGCCATTGGGAAAAAAAGTGTAGTTTAAAACTAGTTGAGAAGTAAATGACAATAAATTTAATGTAAAACCAAAAGGTTAAAAATTTATTAAGAGTTAAATATTAAGTTTTATAGTTAAGTCAATGAAGTTAGTAAGACGAATTGTACTAACTTCCTTGACTTAATTAAGGTTGGCAATTATGCTTTTGGTTCTTTTCTTTTTACAAAATTTCTGGTAATTAAAATATACATAAAGCACAAATAATTCTACAAAAATTACTTTTAGCTGCATAAATATAATTTAAAGATATTTAACCCTTAAATGCCTGATTTTTCAAAAATCATTGCAATAATGTTTTTCGGCTTTCTTTTTTTAAATAAATCATGGGAAAAATACTTGAAAAAATAATATTTTGTTTTAAGTATAGTTTACGGCTAAAAAACTGTTTGTTACTAATCGGCAATACTGATGTTTAATTGAAAAAATAATTTCCCTTGATAAAATTCTAAACTATTAAACACACCAGAATTTTAGGAACTATAATAAGAAATAAATTTTACTTGCTCACTGCAGGTCAAAACAGGGTATTTCGTAAGCTTCCAAACAAAACAAAAAGAACAAGTAGCAACAATTGAAAAAATAAATCTATCTTTATTGTTAAACGGCACAAGTGTTGCCATCTAAATGTTGAAAATCAATTTAATAATATTTTCAGAATGTGTTTTATTGGCAACATTAGGCATTATAACTTCAATATTATTCTAATAGTATTTTAGAGCCTAAATTGGGTATGTTGCCGAAAAGCAACACCAGGCCTTAAAGGTTAAAATACCTCAAAATACATCAGAAAAACCTAGAACGTTTTCAACCATTAAAGGGGCCGTCATCAGTAGGATTTAAGTGTTGTTATTATTTTCTTTGCGCTTATTCGAGAACTGTCCATTGGAAAAGATTGTATTTTTTTTTTGGCCTTGTAATGGTTGAGAACGTTCTAGGTATTTCTGATGTATTTTGAGATATTTTAAATACCTTTATACTACATTTATGCACCTAAAGTAGTTTTTGTACAATTATTTATGATTTATGTATATTTTAATTATTTAACTCAAGCTGAATATATCAGTAGACTTTTAATTTTCATTTATTTTAAAAATGTCTGGTGGTAGTTGAAACTACCGTATATACTCACGTGTACGTCGATCCCCAAATTCCAGAAGAATAAAAATGTAGTACATTAATACATAATGGAATTCTACGCCTTATTTTTAATAATTTAATTCTGAATTATATAAGGTGAAGAAAATTATTGGAAAATACTGGTATTAATCGCGTGTTCTCCTATTTGGTATTCGACTTATACGCGAGTGTAAGCGGTATGTTTTTACCCATTCCCGAATGATTCATTCGAATAGTAAAATCCTTCATTTTGCCCATCACTAATTTAAACGTCGCATTCGTAAAAAAATAAAATCACGAATAATATAAATTTTTCTATTCCATATTACTGGTAAAAGTGTTCCCCAATGATAATCAGGCCTTGGCTATTACGCAATATGGCAGGCCACTACAATAACCTAATTTTACATCTTCAATTTAGTCTTCACATACTTCATTTAGTTTTCAGTTCATAATGAAGGGAAAGAATATGCGCTGCAGTTCGCAGCCAAGTCCAACAAAATAAGAGTGAATTATGTCAGTCAGGTATCTTACGGATAGCCTAACAGGTAAGGCATTGGCACGGCAAGCCAAGTATCAAGGTTCGATTCCTGGTCTGGACATTTTTCGCTCTGTTGGAATAAACTTCAACTATGCTACTCCATATAATATAATATAGTCTTCAGCTATTGAACGCAATTTAAATAATATACAGTATTGGTTTTATTTTCAGCTGCAGTATTACATTTTTCGAAATATTTTTCTTCTGTAACACAAATAATAAAAGTATCGGTGAATATACGATGTTACAATTTAAATAAAATTATTCGACAATGTGAAATCATACGCCAGTATATGCGGAATGCTTTTGCTCATTCCCGAATGATTCATTCGAACAGTGAAATCCTTCATTTTGACTATCACTAATTTAAACGCCGCACTTGTGCAAAAATATGATCACGAATAATACAAATTTTTCTATTCCATATTACTGGTGAATGTTTGCCCCAATGATAATCAGGACTTGGCTATTACGCAATGTCTCAGGTCACTGCAATAACCTAATTTTACATCTTCAATTTAATCTTCACATACTTCATTTAGTCTTCAGTTAATGAACGCAATTTAAACGATATGCAGTATTGGGGGGTTTTTTCAGCTGCAGTATTACATTTTTCGAAATGTTTTTGATCTGAAACGTAAATAATAAAAGTATCGGTGAAAATACGTTGTTGCAACTTAAATAAAATTATTCGACAATGTGAAATCATAAATAATAAAAATAGATATATTATTTGTTTGTAAAATCAATCTCTTTTACTGATTTTAAGCCTTTGCACTCGACGGCTTAGCTGCGGAGACATAATCTTTCTTTACAAAATTTGTTTTTGGATCAGTAATAAAGGGAAAAAAATGTACTTTATTTAATCAGAGCATTTTTGAAATTGTGTTCTTGAACGAAACTTCTATTTAAAAAGTGGTGCCGTTCGAATAAAACTTGTGTAAGAGACGCCGAGCGCAAAGGGTTAAAGATTGAGTTTTTTCGTAAAAATGTGTATGGTTTAAAAATATTTAATTACAGATGCAAGTTTTCACGACATTTTAAAAATTATCACAATGAAAATTCGATGTTAAGTCATCAAAGTAGTAATGGGTTTTAGTAAAAACATATTAAATGACATTTATCATGGACAATAAAATTATTTTCATCAGGGGTATATACAGTGCTCAGAAAAAGTTTAGACAATGATCGATTATGCTTCTGTGCTGAGAAGTATGTAACGAATTGTTGTAATTCATCTGTCATATATTACTGCGGACTTATCTTTCATACACAAACAATAAATTTTAATTTATACACTTTACATAACATATAATGACAAAAAAAAACAAATTTAACATTGTTGCAAAAGTATAGACAATCTGTCTGTTAACAGAAAAATATCCATAAATTAAAATCGAACTGCACCTACATAGTCTGCTATTAATGCAAAAATGGGATTTTCGATCGAAGAAACTATATCCTGCATCACTTGGGGGTCTATTTCGTACCAAACACATTCAACATCTGATCGAAGTTCATTTACAGAGGAGTATTGTCAAAAAATTGCATAAACCGTATGAGATATGAGGCCACAAAAGTTTTCGATTGTGTTCAGATCAGGGCTACACGCGGGCCAGTCGAAAACAGTAATATTTTGAGAGTTAAACCAATTTTTGTATTTGTATGCAACATGATTAGACGCATTATCTTGCTCAAATACATACTTTGGAAGAGGTAAAAATTCACCGAATGGCTGTAAATTGTTTTCCAATGTATGTATATAGTCTCACGCAGCTTGTCGACCATCGAGAAAACTCCAGAGATACTTGAGAATTAAAACAAAGTGAGGGCCAAATCATCAACCCTTTCGAGGGCAAAGGACACCTAATTTTAATTCCGAAAGTGACAAGAATATTTAATTAAAATTTTCCGTTTATAATGTACGTGGAAATAAACAATTTCATATTATCTAATAACTTCGTTTATAAATTCTGGTATCAGTCCATTATCTCATTAGTTTATAAAAAGAATTACTCCGCGACAGGAAAGGGGTCAATTTGTTGTGAGATTTCAAGGCTGGTTGTTTTATCATTTACATGTAAACTAATGTACATCTTACTTTAATGCATCTACGAAATTATCCGTTGACACAGAAAGCTCTGACTCACTTTTAATGCGATTAGCAGTCATCATGTGTCTAGATGCCAGTTTATGGATCCTTCTATAATCTCGTGTTCTGTCCACACGAGTCCTTCCGGATCTATGTTTTGCTTTGAAAGAGTCACCCTTAGATAGTACGTAATAGACAGACTTCTTTGGCCGATTCAAAGTAGTTGAAATTTCTGCCACACTCTTCCCTTTCGATTTCAGCTTCCATACTTTAATTACTTCATCTGACGGAAAATTTCTTGCTCGCGGCATCTTCACTAACCAATGCTATCGCGAGGTGCACTTGAATACTTCATTCATGTGACGTCATAAGTTTGAAATATGCGTTTTTTCATGAACAATTGCCAAATAATCACAAAAGTGTCTAAACTTTTTCAAAATGCAAATTTAACCTTTTTCAGTTAAATTAAATAACATCCTACATTAAAACAGTTATTTCTGTCCTAAAACGTTTAAAATATATTTAAAAATAAGTACAGTCATTTGTATATCCCAAGTGTTCGTATTTTTTATTTAAAGGTTAAAAATAACCAGTGTCTAAACTTTTGCTGAGGACTGTATAAGCCCTTCAGTGCACAAATCGATTAACTCCATCAAATGAAAATATTCAGTATAAATAGTTAAAGTCATTATAAAGATAAAAATGTTGTACCTATATAATATTTTTTCTCGGGATATTTTGATTGAATTAATTATTTTTTTTTAATTAAGAGTAACTTTTTTATCTTTGCATAAATATGTAGAAAATCTTCAATATTCCTTTGTTTTAAAAAACATCACTTAAAAAGAAGTTAGTCGGATTTTCTTCTGAACGCCTCATATTAACCCTAGATATACCGGGAATTTTATTCAAGTTTTAATAAAACGTTCACACCAGAATTTTTATTTAAAACTATTTAACTTATTTATTTACCTTATTTTTGTCTGGTTTATATACTTAGTTTATTTTAAAGAAATTTCTGGTTTGAATGAATATTTTGTATGTACCTGTCGGGTCCAATGGACCCGTCTGGTAGACGGAGGGTTAAGCATAAAAAATGCATTTACTTAACCTCCTAATGGGGACTATTACAGGACCTGTCATGTTTTAGCTTGTATTCATGAATGAGCCCCTTTATATTTGTCTTTACTATTTCAAAAGTCATTCCAAATAGAAAATAATTACATATCTTAAAGTTTTACAATTCACTTACTGAACGAAATCCATGTAACAGAGGATATTAATTTCGAGAGTAGATTTTACTGTATTCTGGATATACTTATTTTTGTGGTGTAAATACAAATTACATCACAGGTTAAAATACAATATTTAAAACTTTCCTTAACCCTTTGCACCTTAGAGATGACAATCACTCAACACTAGCGCTGCCAGGTGCATTGCGTAAATTCGAGCTCCAAATGCTCCGTACACTAGTATTTTAAAGAAATTTTCTTTTAGTGTTATCTAATAGCAGAATTATTTGCGATTAAACATGGCGAAATAAACTATAAGAAATAAGTGGTGTCCAGAGAATCTGGAGTCCTGATTTACGCGTGACACCTGGGAACATAGTAGGAGAGCTGTTGAGCATTTTTGAGTAGGTATTTGAGGCACCCTGAAAATTTGTGCAACACTTCTTTTGTAATGCCTGAATACAAAATCGAATGTCTGGCTGAAGGATCGTGGCCCAAAAACTGTGCTAGACAAAAAATGGCACTTGACACGCGTCTGGCACAGTTTTTGTGCCGACTAAAGTGTCTGTCATTTGCAAAATATTTTTTTCTCAGCATAAATATTATTCTGTTTCAATCTCAGCGTGCCTCAAATACCTTTTTGGGGTAGTCAAAAATGGCACTTGACACGTGTCTGGCACAGTTTTTGGGCCGACTAAAGTGTCTGTCGTTTTCAAAATATTTTTTTCTAAGTATAAATATTATTCTGTCTCAATCTCAGCGTGCCTCAAATACCTTTTTTGGGTAGTAAAAAAAATGGCACTTGACACGTGTCTGGCACAGTTTTTGGGCCACGATCCTTCAGCCAGACATTCGATTTTGTATTCAGCCATTACAAAAGAAGTGTTGCACAAATTTTCAGGGTGCCTCAAATACCTTCCCTAAAATGTTTAACAGCTCTTGGACTAACACTAATGGTGAGTGAAAGTCACCTCTCGAGGAAAAGGGGTTAAGTGTGTTTAATAAATATATTTGACAACATCACAAGGACAAAAAAAAAAGAGAGAAAAGAAAAGATTTATGCATCTTCTTTTTTAACACTTTACAACATAGTTGAAAAGTATTTGTGAATTCTGTTTGTCTGTCTGCACTCTGTCGTCTGCCGTCTGCCGTCTGTCCCTGCTCTACCTGTGGCAAATAGGCTCGGTTTGCGATGTAATTAATATATATTATTGAGGTTTAATATGGCCTATTCGGTATTGAAATTAAAGTCTGTAGAACTTGCGGTTCATTTGCAGTGACACGCAAAAGAATTCCGTTAAATTACTATCTACGGGTGAAAATCGTCGGCAGTGTATCCCAGTGATATTACACTATATTAAAAATATTGAAATTTATATATATATCACTCAGATGTACATAGAAATAGCACAAGGCACTTATGGTAGAATATGGTGTGCATATAAATTACCGTTCATTTATAGGGACGCGCAAAAAAATTCGGCTACAGTGCTCACAACAAACAATAATTGCTGGGACTGCATTTTCAGTTGTGGTACATGATTTAAAATTTAATTAATATTAATAATAATATTATTATTGAAAATTACTTGGAGTGTATAAGTTCTATAGATCATACACAGGGCTGCAAAAGTGATCTCAATTACATTTCCGTAAATGTAAAATGACGGAAATTGGGGCATTCCACGTCAAATCAGGCAGTAAAATCTCAATATGTAACCCACCATCACAGATTTTAATGAAACTGCGTGTGTTTGTTCTTACTATTAAGATATGATCACCAGTAATTTTTTTTGCTCCTTGGTGAAATAGTTTCTGAGAAAAAAATTGTCAAAATTTTGAAAAACTGCAGTCAGTTGGCATTCTTGATAGCTCAGTTTTCAAATGTAGCATGTCATATATATAATCATATTTCAATATCTACTCTACAAATCATCTTCAAATAATTTATGCACAATATTTAGGGTACGCAGCTTATGGAAAAAATATATTGTTACGCTTATAACATTTTAAGTGTGTCTAAAAAAATATTTAAACTTTGAAGTCGTGAATTTTTTATGAAAAATAATGCATTAACAAAAAAAGCATTATCAACAAAAGGCGGTATTTTTATTAAATTTATTTTTTATGGGAGATATACTTAAAGGTGTCCTTTACCTGATTCTGAAATAAAAATAGTGGGATTTTGGGTGTTTTTGGTAGTATTTCCTGTTTAAAAATATTTTGAGGTGCATTTCATATCAAATCAAGCAGAGTCATTCCATGTCAGTTCCCCTAAGCCATTTAATCACTGTCACAAATTTCAATGAAATTGAGTTTGTTTATAGCTTATTTTAAGACGTAATCACTTTTAATTTTCTTGATCCTAAGTGAAATATTTTTTAAGATAAAAAATATCAAAATTTTGAAAAATTGTTTTAAATTTTTTTAATGACAGTTCAATATTCAAAGACTGCATTAGAAAAAAAAAAAAAAAAAAAAAAAAAAAAGTTATTTCAATATAAAATCACTAAATAGGTTTCAAATAATGTATATGTGACAAATAATGTAGGCTGATTATTATTTCTTGTTTTTTATCATGTTTAAACACTAAGAGTGTCTTTTATCTTATGAATTTTTAAAATCAAGAATTTTGTCAAAAATAATGTGTTAATCAAAAATTTATTATTAAATTTTAAAATTATTTTATTATTATTATTAAAATTTATTATTATTACGTAAAAATATCTTTTAAATGGTTATAAAATAAAAATAGTGAACATATCAAAAAAAAATAGCAAAATTTTGGAAAAATGCCACGAGTTGCCATTAATGATTGTTCAATTTTCAAAGGCCTCATTTTATATATAACATCATATTTCAATAACTAATAAAGAAATCTTCGAATAATTTAAGCAAGGTAAATAAAGTATGTAGATTATGAAAAAAAAAATATTGCTGTAATGTTAAAAAATATTTAAATGTGTCTAAAAAATTGTATAATCTTTGAAATCAAAAATATTTTACAAAAAATAATGAAATTATTAAAAAAACTTTATCAATTAGAGGCGGAGTTTCTATGACTAATTTTTTAATTTTAAATTGTACATAATACTACATTATAACTGGATCTGAAATAAAAATAGTGGGATTTTGGTTGGTTTTAGTAGTATTTAAATCATATTTGAAATTATCAATATTTTCAAATGTAAAACCTATCCAATGTATCATCCCTGGAAATATTTTTATTTATACATTTATTTTATTTTTCAAATTATATTTTATTTTCGTTTCTTAAGGAAAAAATATACAATATTGTTTTTTAGTAAAACTTCTAGGGCGAATAGCAATTATCCCTTTCCAAAAAAAGAGAAAAATCACTAGCTCCTCACCACCCAATAGAAATTTTCAAAATGACAGTCCTAATCTTTAAACTCATATTTGGCTGTTAATATTGAAAATTTAGCATTGAGCTGCTAATATTTAAAAAATATACCAAATTTCACTCTTTTGAAGAAAATTTTGACGTATTGTGCTTTAAATATATGCAAAAAATGCATAATCCATTATATTTATATCTTTCAAATAACTATATCTAAAAAAATATTTAAAACTTAATGTGTTGCACTTTTGTAACTTTATTCAGTTTCTAATGATATGTACCGTAATTTCGGGTGTATAGCCCGCAGTTCAAACAATTCAGTTTGGACCCAGAAATTTTATTCAGTATTTGAAGACCAATATTTACTGTGATCTAAAAAGTTACATTTTATTTTTAAAAATTTCTGGGTCGAAACACGATTTTTTGATCCGCGGGCTACCGGAAATTACGGTAATTTGATTTATTTCATCACAATATTGCTGAAAGATGGATTTTCAACATATATATTTGTGTATATATATCCCTGTTCTCAAACAAGTTATTTAAAAATTATTCATTTATGTTTAATAAAGCATATATATATTGTTTATACACTTATAGAAAATACATATAGTAAATTTTATGATATTATGTCAATAATGTCTAAAAGTAAAGAACTTATCTAATAGTATGTAACGAAAAATTTAACATGTGGTGTAATGACAACAAAATTTTATATTTGTTTTACTTAATTTGGATGAATGAAAAAAGCTTACATGTTTATATTTTATTGAAGTACAGGTGAAAATGTCACAAAGACATTCCTACCTCAACAACCACTGAGTATGTCACATTCACACTACAGATGATTTTTTTTTCTTTTTGATCTTTCGGGTTTGATTTCAGATGGTAATCAATTAATTAGTTTTGTTAGAAGTGTCATTGCAGTCAGCATATTAGGCTCACTATTTTTTTTTTATATAATTTGTTTTGATTGACTCGATGAACAACAATATTTAAAGGGACCATTTCATGACTTTTCAATTAAAAGCTGATTTATAAATTCATCATGTTGTTTAGTTATTATTATCGTCTTAAGATAATAAGTTGATATTAAAATTTTTAAATGCAGTTTATTTATTATTTGAACAGTTGAAAGTATTTTTCAATAAGAGTGGGCTGTTGATTTTAAGTCGGCTGTTGAGCAATGTAGTGTTGGTAAAGGAACTGGTACTATTTAATTTAATTTTTATTGCTGTAAATAATATTTGTTATTTTATTATTGTATGTATTATATTTATGCAAGAGTAGAAATACACGATATCGTAGTCATTTTAGTACATCTTAGCATGAAAATCTTCAATATTTATCATTAAACATTCACATTTTATGAAAATTTTGTTAAAATTGCTCATATTTTCACTATTTTTATTTTATAACTATTGAAAAGATATTTTTACGTACAATTAAAAAAAGTAATAATAGCCTGCCTTCGGTTAATAATAAATTTTTGATTAACACATTATTTTTCACAAAATTCTTGATTTTAAGAATTCACAAGATTAAACACACTCTTAGCGTTTAAACATGACAAACAACAATAAATAATAATCTGCCTACATTATTTGTCACATATACATTATTTGAAACTTATTTAGTGATTTTATATTGAAATGACTTTTTTTATGCAGTCTTTGAATATAGATCTGTCATTAAAAACATTTTTAAAAAAATTTCAAAATTTAGATTTTTTTTTTAATATTTTACTTCTAATCACGTTTAATTTCCTTGATCCTGTCTTAAAATGAGCTATAAACATACCCAGTTTCATTGAAATTTGTGACAGTGAATTAAATGTCTTAGGCGAACTGGCATGGAATGACTCTGCTTGATTTGATTTGAAATACGCCTCAAAATATTTTTAAATATGAAATACTACTAAAAACACCCAAAATCCCACTACTTTTATTTCAGAATCAGGTAAAGGACACCTTTAAGTATATCCCCCACAAAAAATAAATTTAATAAAAATACCGCCTTTTGTTAATAATGCTATTTTAGTTAATGCATTATTTTTCATAAAAAAATCACGACTTCAAAGATTAAACATTTTTTTAGACACACTTAAAATGTTACATAAGCGTTTTTTTTTTTCATAAAATACGTACCCTATATATTATGCATAAATTATTTGAAGATGATTTGTGGAATAGATATTGATTTATGATCATATTTATATCATGCTACATTTGAAAATCGAGTAGTCAAGAATGCCAACTGATGGCAGTTTTTCAAAATTTTGACAATTTTTTCCTCAGAAACTATTTGACCAAGGAGTAAAAAAAAATACTGGGAATCATATCTTAATAAAAGGAACAAACACACGCAGTTTCATCAAAATCTGTGATGGTGGGTTACATGCCTGCCTGAACTGACATGGAATGACCCAATTGCTTCTTGGGAATTTTCAACTGTGCTCTGAGTTTAATTTAATTAAGTTTTTTTCATACCAGTTATTACACATACAAATATATAGATCATATACAGAGCTGAACAAAAAAACCTGCATATTTATCTGCCTACTCATGGTTATTGAAGAAATTAAGTTTTCCAATGCATTATGCAAATTCTAAATTTTTTATTTTGACATCAATTTTCATCTTAACTCTCTGGCCGCGGGCAACTTTTTCATTGTCTTGGATAAAACCACGGCATATTTCGAAGTGTTGGAAGTGGGTTGCTTTTTTAAAAATTAAGATTGTTTGATTCCCACTACTTTTTGAAGTAGAAATAGACGCTTTATTTAATCATAGATATATCAATCATTATGAGAAAAAAAGCCGAATTATACGCTTTTAAAATAGTGGTTGGAATCAAGCAATCTTAATAAAAAAAAAAAATATGTAGCTCAAAGGCAACACTGGAACGCGAAAATAGCGTATTCCGCGGAATTGTATAGAATTTGTGGAACGCGATATGGGTTTTACCCGCGGCTGGATGGCTAATAGACATTGACGTTTTGTTGCAATGCCTTTTTTTTTTTTTTTTTTGCAATGTTGGAAAGTGTTTCATAGTATACGCTGCACACATGATTTTTTGTGCTTGTTTTTTTTTATATCAAAGACTTCCATGTTTTCCATATGTAAAATTTTGAGTTCTATTTGAAAATAACTTTGAATTTTAGAATTTCGCGAAATTAGTCATATAATATACAAATTTAAGTGGGATATTAATATTTATCGACACAATGTATTTTAACTAGCATGATTTAATAAGAATTTTACTGCTATAACAAGTCTTCACTGCAACGAATAAAGACTAAGTTTAAAAAATGGTGCAATTTGCACTTAACATTTCATCTGTATGCCTTAGAATACCATTCAAAACTCAAAATAAATTAAGAAAATGATTTTAGACATTTGTTACTATTTCTAGAACGAAATTCAAATGAGAAATAATATTGATTTTGAGCTTAAGTTTTAGAAATATCTGAATTTGCTCGTATCTGTAATAATTAAATTATCGGTAAAAATACAAATTAAAAAACTTTTGTTACATACTTTTAATAATATTGTTCGTAAGCATCAAATCATAATGCACAAAATCATACAGATTATTATTTTGATCTGAATTTCGAAGATTTCCGTCTTTAACATTTTTTTAATTTCTGAGTTCATTTACAAGAACTACTTTGAACTTTAGAATAAAATAAAATAAACAATGTCAGATTCAATTTTAAACGATCTTTTTAAAAATTATCAGAATAGAAGTTCGATGTTATAATTATATTCGAATAATAATATATTTTAGTTAATGTAATAAATATTGCATTTATATCGACAACAACTATTCTTCATATCAAAGAATGAAGATTGGTATATTATACAAAAAGATTAAATTTCTATTTAAAGATTCTTTTGTACACATCACAAAGATATTCAGAACAAAAAAGAAAACTTATCGTAAAATTTTATTCTTAGTTTATTGAACGAAATTCAAATGATGCATGATATTGATTTTTACTCAGGTTGAGTAAAAATGGTCAATATGGTTCTTTATTTGAGGCAAACAATTAACTTATTGGTGAAAGTAACGTATTCAAAAACGTTCCTTATACCTCTTTACTAAATATATGGCAGATCTTCTAACTATAAAGAACAAAATCATGTACAGTATTATTATTTTTTTTTTTAATCTGAAAATTAATTTACGTTTTTCTGAATTTAAAATTTGACGTCACTACCGTTTCCTTTATGTTTGCAATGGAGTAAATTTAATAACACCAGATTTAATTTTGAATTTCAAATGATAGATAATATTGATTTCCAGCTTAGTTATAGAAGATTTCTCTAGATATCGATTTGAGAATAATTGCATTATTAGTAAAATTACAATTTAAAAACGTTGCGTAATTGCTTTAAATAATTATACCAGACAACATCAAGGATTAAAGAACAAAGTAATGCACATTCTTACTTTCAAGTCTCCAAAATTTTCGACTTTTAACAATAGTAATTTTTAAATAAAGTTACAAAATTTATCTGACATTTAGAAGTGCGTAAGATTATTAAAATCAAATACAATTTTGTATGACATTTTAGAATTTACGGGAATTTAAATTCGATATTAGGTTAGAAGTCAGTAATATATTTTAGTAAATATGAATGAAATTGTTTTTTAATTGAAATTTTAATTGAAGTTTTCTTAAAATTTTAATAAACTTTTTCATGGAAAAAATTAAAATTATATTGAATGAATGCCAAATTAAAGACAATATTGATTTTGGGCTTTTGTTCGGGCGTTTTCTGAACACTATTTTACCTGTCATGCAACACTTAAATTATCGGTAAATATAAACATAGGCATTACGTATGTTTGGGAAATGTATTGGACAATATCAGCACATGATAACCAAAGCAGCATATTTTATTCGACTTTTGCTAAGAGATTCGAGTATTTTACAGAATTTAAACCCTTAACGGTTGCATTAAATTACAGCTTAAAAAAAAAAAAGAAATATTCAACGTTTTCAATTGCAGGTTAAATGATACCATAATAAAGCCAATTTCACTATATTATAAAACTGGTGGGGAACAGACAATCTGAATAAAAGACACAGCCCGTGAATATCACGGGAGCGGGATACAGCGGGATCAGGTTTTTCTGCTAGTCAAATATTTCGAATTCATTAAAATAAATAAGTAAAATGAATAAATTCAGATTCGGTTTATACGACATTTAAAAATTTATGTGAATCAATATTCGATAGTAGATTACAAGTTAGTAATATAATTTAGTAAACGTAAATGAAATTGTTTTTGAATTGAAATTTTCAGTTGTATATTTTAATAAAATGTTTCACTGAAAAATTTGAAAATATAATAATATAAATCAAATGAAAGACAATATTGATTTTGGGCTTTGGGCGTATTTTTGATATGCTAGTTTCTGTGAGGGAATTACTTAAATTGTCGGTAAAAGTACAAATGTAAATATATGCCTTACGTATCTATGGGAAATGTATTCGACAACATCTGTACATAATAACCACAATAGTAGATTTTAATCGGCTTGTCTCTCTACGATTCTCGAATTTTACAGATTTTAACACTTAAATTCATGATTATTTAGTTTGTTTCGAAAAAAAAATTATATATCTGCAATAGAAGTTAAAACCAAAATATTGCTGAATACCTAAGTTTAAATAATTTTTTTATTTTGTAAAACTTAACACTTAAATGCATAAATTATTTTTTTAGAATTATGTTTTTTACTCTTATATTAATGATTAGAAACCAGAAAATTTAAGATATACAGTAGAGTCTTTTTTATCCGAAACTCTTTTAACCGAAACTCTCGATTAAAGCTTTTTTTTTTTTTTTTTTTTTTTTTTTTTTAACTATCACATTCCTTGTGTGCAAAATCCATTTTGAAAGATATATATATATATATATATTTTTTAACTACCATATTCTTTGTGTGCAAGCGATCCTTTCCGAACTACGAGTACATATAAATATTGTTGATCCCCTTTCTTATAGTTCCTTTGTATTTAACATGAGTTCCCGTAAACTGCAGAGTGCAAATTAGGAATTCTGAATATTTTGAATGTTTTGCAAAAGATTTGGCATGGCTGGAGCAGCAGAAGCAGGAAAACTGTGATATTGGTGAACTAATAAAATTTAAAAACTCCGTGATAGAGCTTCAAAGAAAAGAAATCAAAACTGCGATAAACAAAACATTTTTTCAAACCCTTGTGATATATGTAAAAGGTACTTAATTTCAAAATTAAAATTCAGGCAATTTATTCTTGTTTCTATTTTGCTATTGCTTTATGTTTATAAAGCACTAGTTACCATAATACGAAATGTTGCACATATTTCTCCTTAATATTAAAATGGAAGCATTCCCGAATATCCGAACATTTCGATTTTTCGAAAGATGGTCGCTCTTAATTACTTTGGATAATCGAGGCTCTGCTGTACTTCTAAATTCAAATTTTTGTATTTTTTACAGGATTAATATATCTATATAAATATACTGGTGGCAAAGAATTCAATAAAAACTTATGTAGATTTGCATCATTATGCATTTGAGAGTTAACACTTTTACCCCTTAATTCTCGTTCCCGTGATATTCACGGTCTGTGTCTTTTATTCAGATTGCCTGATTCCCACAGGTTTTATAAAATAGTGTATTTGGCTTTCTTATGGTATCATTTTACCTTTTATTAAATAAGATGAATATTTCTTTTTCAAAAAAGTGGTGTCAATAAGCAATTTCAAATTTTAAGCCGTAATTTAATGCGACCGTTAAGGGGTTAAGCGTCCCGCCCGATAAGTGTAGGTTCTTTTTTTTATTCACATATTTTGATTGCCATCATTTTTTTTTAAATAGGAATATTCACCTTACATAATGCCAGATAAAAATATCCGAGAATAAAGCCAATTACACTATTAAAACTACTATTTAAAACTACAATTTCTGTTACACTATTTTAAAAAAGCTGGTTATAATCGAACAAATGGACATAATGAATAATAGCTAAATAAAAAAAAAGTAGCCTACACTCCCCGTGAGAGTCACGGGCGCGAATATTGAGGGGTTAAACTTTGAGTTTTCCTTTCTTTTCTTTTTTTTTTTTTTTTTAAACAAAATCTGTAGAATTCACTATAAGAATAAGAAAAATTAATAAACTTCGATATTTGCCGCATATACTCCGATAACTCCGTATATTTTTATATGCTCTGATGACCATACATCTTATATGCTCATCAGAAGAAAAATTCGATATCGAGATGGATAGGCAATAATTTATTTCAACTAAATCTATTGAAAGTACATATACCGAGCGCGCCATAAATTTGTTAAAAGTTTGTTGAAAGGAAAGAATGGTAATTAAACAATGAGGTTTGTACGATTAAACAGAGATCGGATTTTTTAAAATAAAATAAAATGTTGTATTATCTTTAATAATAAAATAAAGTTGTAGTAGTCATATTATGGATATTGTTCGCGTGAATGCATATTGGTCATGTATGTAAATTTGGCTTATAGTAAAATTCACGTTTCTTTCGTTGCGACTTGCAAGCTTCAGTATTCCAACATATTTAAACTAAAAAGACCGTGAGTGGTCATTTTGACCTTTACCGTAGGAATATATTTCGGTTTGAACCAGTAATTTCTTTTTAAAATAAGTGTAAAAGATACAAAGAAGAAAAATGCTAAATAAGTATTGGAAACAGCTTTCAACAAAAATCTCGGTGTAACATATTTCTTTCAAACTTGAGTAAAATTTCCGGTCATTTTAGTGTTAACCCTTTCAGGGGCGCCGTTTGCAGTCTGCAAACGGCTGCACAAAATGCCAAGTTGCACCAGTAAATTTTTCTACAATTTCGATGTCATAATATACGTGAAAAAGTGCTTTTGATTATTTTCAAATAAATTTGTTCTTAAATTGCGGTGTCAATTAATTATTTGAATACTTTTGGAGCAGAAATGCTTTGCCCCTGAATTGGTTAACCTTACTCTGTTATTGTACTGAGGGCTTCTACCGTGCAAAATTTTTGAAATGCACAGGTTCTCCACATTCTCCGTTCTTGTAAAAGTGAATAGACTGAAGACCATAACCCTTTCCGGGGCATGGTACTTCTATTCGCAAAATGCCGAAATGAATGATTGACACCATAATTTACAAGCGAATTTATTTCAAAATAAGCAAAAGCTTTTTTTTTTTTTTTTTTTTTTTTTTTTTTTTGCACGTACTTCATAAAAGGAAATATTTCATTCCAATTTCCTGCTGCCAAAGTGACATTTAGGAAATTAAAATTAGGTGGCTCAAATGTGAACCACCGCCGGAGACATCTAGTCTAGAGTCTACTAGTTGTGAGTAAAGAAATTGAGGAGATTGTCACAAAATGGGGGCTATTTATATATATATATATATATATATATAGAATCACAGTTTCTGATTTTCGCCGGAGCAAACTTCACTCAGTAAATTTTGAATAAAATATTTTTCCTTATTTTAGTACCTTCTTTTTGCAAAATTTCTCTCAGATGTATGGTATAACTTTCTATTCGTTTTTACTGGTGGAATTTAACCTGGGTATGATAACCTCTATTAATGACACTGAATGGAAGTTGTTTAGCTTACCACAATATGGCGGAAACACAGGGTCTGACTGCTGCCGAAGCAAGCTTCCACCAGTAAAAATGAATATATGTAATGGGCCATAATTATGGCTGAAATTCGGCAATACTATTTAATAGTATTAAGCAAACGCGTTTAACTCTTTCAGGGGCAAAGCCTTTTCAATGCAAAAGTGTTGAAATAAATGAATGGCACCGGAATTTAAGAACAGATTTAATTGGAAATAAGAATAACGCTATATTTCACTTTCACATTAAATGGAAAATGTTTTTACAAAATTCTAGTGCCATTGTACCGTTTGAGAATTAAAATTAAGTGGTATCTTCGTGAAACCACCGCCCCTGAAAGGGTTAAACAAGGAGAAAACATCTAGTCAAATTTGTTTGCGGAAGTTTTCTGCTGCGGCGGCAATGTGCCCTTGCGAATGGAGTTATGCATAAAGAGGAGGAGACATTTAGTGTTCAGTCTACCAGTTGCGAGTGAAGTAACTGAGAAAGTTGTCACAAGATGGCGACTGCTTTTTCTTAATTGGATCTTCAGCTTCTGATTATCGCAAAGGTAAGCTTCCCACCAGTAAACTTTAATAAAAAATTTCGTTTTTTTAAGCGTCTTATTCATGGAAATGCTTTTCTCAAAAATTATGTACAAATTTCTATTTGTTTTTATTGGTGTCAGTGTGCCTTTTAAAACTGTCTGTTTGTTTTTACTGGTGTCAGTGTGCCTTTCAAAACTGCCAGTTTGTTTCCCTTGTTGTCACAATATGGCGGAAACGCAGGGCCAAACTATCACCAAAGTAAACTCCTACCAGCAAAAATGAAAATCTCTTTCTACCATTATTTATGACTAAAATTTTTCAATAATAAGGCGTTTAAATAAGTTGAAAATTTTATATAAATCTACTGGCGGAAATTTCCACCGGTGGTTAGCAATGCCTGTAATAGCGGTTACAGTTGAAGCTTCACTATTTTAAGGATATGTAAGATCCTCTTTATTAATAGTCACATGCCCATGCGAAATCGATTGAAGTTTCACCATAATGAGGTTTTAGACCAAAGCGATATAAGTAAGCGTCCTATCTTAAATGGTAGAAGTAACCGCAAGATTAAGAGCGAGACCACATCAATCAAGGTCATGCGCCACGTAGCGGATGGAGTGTGAACTACAGATAGATACCTAACTTTTTTCGTACTCACACCACTAAAAATGTAAAGTTTTTTCACCTTTATTAATAACTGAAGTGTTCTGATAATCCGAAGAAAACTTCGTGGTGTCAAGTGCAGTTGGATACCTCTCTCGCGACGCCATTATTTTGCAACAGATGTGGCAAACAAAATCCATTTCCTGAGTGACTAAAGATTTAGAAAGTACGCGCCACACTAAATGCCCGCGTATGTGAATTATCACCCCGTCTACAAGGTGGCGTAGCTGTGTTAATTTACGCCTGATTCCAGCATTAAGTTTGTTCGCTTACTTATAACGCTTTGGTTTTAGACCGGGAGCCGGCAGCACAGACACATGGTTCGTACGAGTATCGTTGTTTCTCCAGTGACACTACCAGTATCTTTTTATAGAAAAAGAAATGCAGGTTTAACGTGCAAAATTTCGCCTTTTTTTAAGAAGAGATTTTCTATAAGATAATACTGGTACCGAAAAATTTTCTGGTCTGCAAAAATTCAAGGAAGCGTACGAACCATGAGACAACCACCTCATAGAATTGGAGGCTGAAATTCCAGAATTAGCTAAAACTAGATTCCCATATTAAAACGACATCGGTCTGCCAAGTCATATCTTGGTGGAAAACACCTATAAACCCGATTTTACCGGTTGAGTCGTAGGTTTTATCATTGTAATTTCCTGCTCTCAGTCCGCTATTTTTTCATACCATTGTGTGCAGGAAAACACAATGGTAAAACTAAGAGTCGACCGCTAAAATCGGACTTTTAGGTATTTTCCTCCAATATATGACTTGGTAGACCGATTGCGTTTTAATATGGGAATCGAGTTTTAGCTAATTCTGGAATTTCAGCCTCCAATTCTATGAGGTGTTTGTCTGTGCGGCCGGCTCCCAACTATTTTGTTAGTTATTCTTTTAATCATTGTCACGTGGGTAACGACAGCATACTGCTGGAACAGATAGTAAGAGAACGTATTTCCATCGAGGAGTTTTACTGACAGCCTGATTTGCATAGATCTGCATCATATTATGTATTCCAACGGTAATTTTTTGAATTGCATATTTTATTAAAAACATCAGATCTCCCTGCAATCCCATTTGTGTAAATCGTAATCTTCTAGTTTCATTTCTTCATTTTCAATATTTTTTTTTTGTTTAAGTTTTAATGATTTTTTTGTGTACGTGTGGGGTATTAAATTTCAGTGATATCGTACTGCACGTTGGCTGCTATTTTTCTTTATATTATTTCACAGATTGGGTGAATGATTTATTGTTGTCTAACTTGTTCCTTTTGAACCGATTTTATAAGTCCAGTTTATTTATATAAATATCTCTGATCTTTAGTATTAATTAAATTTAATATTATTAAATTCTATTACATCTCAAATTTTTATATTTATCGAAATGCGAGTTGATCAGAGATAATCATCTAAAAAAATATATATGAGCTAACATAATTTAAATAGCGCATAGATTTTAGATCAATTCTTTTTCACGGTAAATTTTTTGAGAATGAATATTATCGAAAAACAATACCCTCTGAAATTTAATTAGATTATTTAACTGTTTGCTTTAGATTGATATTCATAAAGGGAAAAAAAAACTTAGATTTACTTTATATATTGGAAAAATAAATCAGATTTTCTTTATTTATTGAAAGAAAAGCCTGTGACAAATATTTCATCCTGTTGAGAAAATAATTAAGTTTTCGATATCTGCGAATGTAACTTCTCTGTTGAATCTTGGATAAATACATTGAGAAATATTAAATCACAACAACAATACCGCTCATCTTCTATTTTTATAAATTCTTATGATTTCAATTATTCTTGATTTTAAACTTTTAGTTTTGTTAAGAGAACGTGTTTTATATTTAGAAATGAGTGGAGTTCGTGATTTCGTATTATTTTCCTTTTTCATTTTTATATTTATGGGATTGAAAATTCGTTCTGGGTGAAACTGTTTATAAAAGTATTCAACTAACGTGAGTGAAATAGCGTTATGTGTCAGATCACTCTATCCCATTGTTATTTAGAATGAATGTTATTTGAAAAAAAAATACGTTCTTAAATTCATTTAATTTTCTGTGCGCTTTAATGTATGCTAAAATGTAGAGGGAAACCATTTTCCTTACTGGAATGGAAAATGGTTTTCCCCTGCATTTTATTAACAAACTGGTCTATAAAATGAATTATAAAGTGCTCAACAGCAATCCAGTTAATAAATTAAATTTTGTAACTTCAACTTTGTTCCTGGTTTAAATGAGAGGCTAATATATGCAGTAAAGAAGGTTAATATTAATCTGGTAGCTAAAACAACATAAAAACATAAAGATTTAATCCGTAGCAAGTTTAACCCTATTCCTAATGATGAAATTGCAGGCATTTACATAATTCCATTGGAACAGAAATTGGAACAATACAGAAACACAAGAAGAAAAAGTATATATTGCGATGACCGGATGTAAATTTAAAGACAGACTAAAAGAAAACTTAAATGATATTACATATTGTAGACAAACCACGGCATTAGCAAAACTTGACCTAAGGCAAAATTTAAATGTTCGTTTTAATGAAGCAATAATCATCATTCCTACCTCCCATTATCATATTTCGTTAATTAAAGAGTCCGTAGAATTTTTAATGAAGATTAATAAGGCTGTTAATGAGAATATGTCATACAACATGCCGGTTATATGGTTAAAGTTGTTAAAATAAAATAGATTTTGTTAAATAGAATAGATTTTGTTAAATAAAATAGATTTTGTTAAATAGAATAGATTTTGTTAAAGTTGGATAGAAATATTGCATCCCCTCCCCAGCCTCTTTCCCTTTCCACGGTAAAGTAGATTCACAAGCTTGCCTAGCCGAGAACAGAGTACAGTTTTTCAAATCAAAGCGACTCTGAGGACGGTCTAGGAGTGATCAAAAGCGCTCGGCATGAAATCTCAGAAGTTTAAGTTTTTAAAAACTATTTTATTATGTAATAACATCTTATATTTGTGACATCTTTTTAAATTTGTAACATCTTTTTATATTTGTGACATTAAATGCAACTTTTTAGCAAGTTTTAGTTTTATTTCGATATCGTTTTCAAGGTGAACGTGACATCCCAACGGTATATGTTTTTGTTTATAAATATACATTTTGTAACCAATAAAGGGTATAGCCGGGTTTCTTAGTAAGATATGCCCTTGAGTAAACCATGTCTAGTCCTACATGAATCGATAGCCCTTTAAAAAGAAAATAATTTCTCCCCAGTTTTAATATTATAACTCAAGGACTTGGGGAGACTCTTAATGTCTGTTTACAAGAGTGCATTGTGACGAAACTGCTAGTCGAATTTCAACGAAAAACATAAGGGATGTATAATATTACCATACAAGTAGTGGATAATTTTTCAGATTTTTTTTTCAACAAAAAAAAAACATGTTTTATTACATTTTTCTTGTTTTTAATAGAATACTTTAATTAAGAATCTATTGAAATTCAAGTGACCACCTTATCTTTTTTGCAGCAAATGCTAGGGATTATGATGTATATATGGTATCAGTTTCAACTTTCTACGCGGGGTGCATCATATAAAAAAATAACCCTTTGAAACCTAAAAAGTAATAATCTTTCTTTGCAAAATTTGTTTTTGGCACCAGTAATAAAGGAAAATAAAATTTGCCTTATTTAATCCGAACATTGTTGAAATTGTGTACTTGAAGGAAACTTCTCTTAAAAAAAGGTGGTGCCGATCGAATAAAATTTGTGTAAGAGACGTCGGAGTCCAAAGGGTTAAAAACTTACTCCGGTAGGGTGGGTGCCTCACCCTATTCTCACATTTATTTATAAATCAAGTGTATTTGGTACTTGTTTCAAGTCAACACAGGTTGCACAGAATATTATTGAATAACACCAGAATTTACAAGAAAATTTATTTGTAAACAGGTAAAGGTATATTTTTGCTTATTTAATAAAATTGAAGTTTTCATTCAAAAAATCTGGTGCCAATGTGGCAATTAGGGATTAAAATTATGTTACGCCGTGACGGCATCATCGCCCCTCAATGGGTTAAATAAAGTATAAGAAGCTTTTTCCAAATGTTCGTTTAATATACCGAATAGTCTTCTTTTTAAATCAGCACATTAGGAAAACATCTTGAATTCATATGCTAACTTGACGAAAGAAGCAAAGTGCTGTGAACACACTGGCATCTTAAGTCAATAAATCGGATTTTAATAGACGTAAACGGCCATTTCCAAACTTTTAATCGACGAATGTTCTTGATTTTCCAGAAATAACAGAAAATGGCTTAAAATTTCTTTTTACTGGCTCTTACCAGTTGTCTCAAGCATTCTGTAACCATGTGCAAATATCTTTTTCTAGTTTTTTCAATTTCTAATTAATAATTATACCTTATATAACACACACATGTGGAACGTAACAAGTTCTGTATTTTACAAATAATTTTCCATAATTAAAATATGATTGTCACTGAAAATGAATGTCATTGTCCTAGCCTGCTCATTTTAGTTCTTTATGAGGTATAAAGATGGCGCTGCAGAGTAATTCTTCTTGTTCTTGATCTAGTTCAAGTCAGTAGTAGTAAAATCATTGCTACCAGAATGATCTTTTAGATATTTCTTTGAAAATAATGTGTTTAAAGGCTTTGCAAAACTTGAGTAGCCTTTTATTCAGTGTTGCCAGATTGGGGATTTTGTCCCCATTTTGGGGAATTTTGAACCTCGAGGGGAATTTTTTGGGGACAAATAGTTCATGGTGAAATTTTTGGGGACTATCAGCATATTTGGGGAAAAACTTGGGGAATTTGTTTCACTTTTTCCCTTAAAGTTTACTTTTAGTCATCTAACAGTAGTGGATCTAACTCAATTTTGATTTGGAAAATGAAATTAAAATACAAAAATAGGAGTTATCAGTCGTTGTCCACTATATAAGTGAGACAGATTTTCCTAGTCATCGCGGACAGACCGAGGGACAGACACACAGACACATTTCTTTATTAGTATAGATCTATACAACATAAATAGAAACAATTTTATAACCTTTTTTTTTGTTTAAGGCTGGTTAATTTGTGCTTCATGGAGTGACGGTAGTCTTTTTGTAAGACATGCAATTGCGTACTACAATCACATTGCCACGTTTTTAACTGAAATTGCTCAGCGAATGCAGCAGACTCTCTAGTTCTCCTTTTAAGAAACTTGAATGCGAACTCTGGTCTTAAACGGCATAAACTTCCACATTTCTAAATCTGCAGGACTTATCCGAAACGTACTTTTACCGAGGTTATTAAAAGACTTAATTAAAGATGTGGAAAACATCTATTTCAGGTTTATTATTGATGAAAGCACAGTGATTGATGCAAGGAAGTTTGCTTCACATTACAATTTGATACTCCAATAGGGATGGAAAAAAAATTAAAATAACATTTTATAGGTTAAATGAGATAGAAGTAGGTGATGCAATAACCATCTCAGATTCGTTTCACTCCCAACTGATTAGAGATGGTCTAAAACTTGAAAAATTTATTGGAAACGTAGATGAGAGCTAACGTAATGGTAGTCCAGTATCATCCATTAGCAAAAGTTATAAAAACAAGCATAAAAGAATTTGTCGTTGTAAAATGTATCTCTGTCATTCTCTTTGTTTAGCTGCGAATATGCATGCAAAATTCTGCCGAGTTTAAATGTTTATCTTTTGTAAATGGGGAATTTTTTCCAAAAAAGTCTTGATTTGGGGAAAATTTTT
Organism: Maratus speciosus; assembly: GCA_963932465.1. Taxonomy (NCBI): domain Eukaryota; kingdom Metazoa; phylum Arthropoda; class Arachnida; order Araneae; family Salticidae; genus Maratus; species Maratus speciosus. Next base: position 242,969,490 of record OZ010794.1, read on the forward strand.
GAGTTTAAATTAGTAAAACTTTTTTTATAGCGGTAAATTGAGAATTGAAAATTTACTTTTTTGAGTAGAAACTGAGTTGGGGACTTTTTCAGAAAAAAGCCTTATTTGGGGAAAATTTCAGATATTTTGGGGAAATTGACTTTCGACCATCTGGCAACACTGCTTTTATTATGTCATTTTCCAGGCTTCTATAAATTACAAATAAAACTGAACATTACATTGAATTTGAGGTACTAGAGAGAAAACATGTTCCTTTAAAAAAAAAATTAAAATCCTGGCGGTCATTATTCTGGCATACGTAATCCAAGAAAATGACATATAATAATAATTAGATAAAAATGAACTTAAGCTCTTCAAACTTTAACAATTTTACACATAAATTCCTTTATTCAGCTTTTCAACCAACATAAAAAAAACAGAAGCTTTTCGACGATTTAAATTTTCAAAAATTTTGTTTTCAAAATCTCACATTTTGTGATATTTACCCATATACAGTAGCGCTCAAAAGTATTTTGAAAAACTTATATTCTCTCTTATTTTATTTAATATAAAACTCTAAAAGAAAATATATTCCCTATAATTTAGAACACTGTAACTGCCGTGATTCAAATGTATCAAGTTTCAACTTCTTTGTTTACATTCGGCGCCACCGAAGAAATATGACTCCTCCTTAGCTCAAAAGTATTTTGACAATTACTTCACATTTAATTATTGAAGTTGTCAGTGGCGCTATAGCTTCGATTAGTGTTTATATTGACTTATTGTGATTATTTTTAAATGCCGAAATGTAAAAAACATATTGACGCGATTCTAGAAAAGCCACTGTAAATGCACTTAACCCCTTCGGGACGGGAGCCTTTTACGAAATTTTTAATCTTTTGTCACCGTTTTTTTAAAAACAGAAATTTATGTCTTTTTGAATCGAGAAAATGCGCTGATTAAATAAGGGAAATTTTACAGTAAAAGTTTCCTGGTGAGGAAAAACAACGATTCTGAGCGCTTCATGCGGCACGTATACGTATCGCTCGTCCCCAAAGGGTTAAGAAAGGAACACTGCAAGCAGAATTAGCTCGTTCTTTTAACGTGTCTCGGCAATTTGTTATTACATGGAATAAAGTTTTTAATAAACAGAAATACATCGAAAATAAGCCTCAAAGTGGCCTTCCGAAAAAGACAACTTGCAATGTTGACTGCATTATAAAAATGATATCTACAAGGGATTGTCGTAATTCCGCTGTAATAATAAAAAATGAATTGAAAGAAAATTACGGCATAGACATACACGTTTCGTCAGTCAAACGACGCCTAAACCTCTAAGGTTTACATGGCAGATGACCAACAAAAACACGTTTGTTAACTAATAAAAATAGGAAGGCTAGAGTTGCATTTGTAAAACGGCATACCCTTTCAGGGGCAAAGCAGTTCCATTGCTAAAGTGTTGAAATTAATGATTCACACCGGAATTTGAAAACAAATTTATTTGTAAATGTGAAAAAGCTATATTTTACACACAAGATAAAGCGAATTTTTTTAACCAAAATTCTGGTGTCAATCATTAATTTCAACACTTTAGTAATGGCATTACTTTTCCCCTGAAAGTGTTATGGGTTTTATAAATGCAACTCTAGCCTTCTTAATCTTAGTAGATAACAAATGTGTTTTTGCTAGTCTTCTGCCATGTAAACCATAGAGGTTTAGGCGTCGTTTGACTGATGAAACGTGTATGTCTATGCCGTAATTTTCTTTAAATTCGTTTTTTATTATTACAGCGGTCTTACGACAACCACTTGTAGATATCATTTTTATAATACAACAACAATACAACAATAAACATTGCAAGTTGCTTTTTTTTCGGATGGCCACTTCGAGGCTTATTTTCGATGTATATATGTTTATTATAAACTTTATTCCATGTAATAACAAGTTGCCGAGACACGTTAAAAGAACGAGCTAATTCTGCTTGCAGTCTACCTTTCTTAAGTGCATTTACAGCGGCTTTTCTGAAATCCCGTCAATATTTTTTACATTTCAGCATTTAAAAATAATCACAATAAGTCAATGTAAACAATAATCGAAGCTATACCGCCACTGACACCTTCAACAATTAAATGCAAACTAATTGTCAAAATACTTTTGAGCTAAGGAGGAGTCATATTTTTTCGGTGGTGCCGAATGTAAACAAACAAGTTGAAACTTGATACATTTGAATAACTGCAGTCATAGTGTTCTCAATTATAGGGAATATATTTTCTTTTACATTTGTATATTAAATAAAATAAGAGCGAATATAAGGTTGTCAAAATACTTTTGAGCGCTACTGTATCATATATACATAGAGAGAGAGAGAGAGAGCAGGTTTCGTACGCATCAATGATTCATGGGATTTTAGGTGTTTTTGTACCGGAAATTCACTAAAGTACAGATGGCTATATCTGAAAATAGATTTTTTCCGTTACATAAGGCAAAATATTATTTTACAAATCTTCTGGTAAAACGTGCTGGAAAACCCTTGAAGCATGCAAACCCTGATAGAAAGAGTGACTGAAGACTGACCACTTGAAACTCTTAAACGATATTATATTGAGAAATATTTACAAAAATTGTTATTTACAAAAAGGAGTATTAACAGATTAATACATCGTAATTTTGAACTTCATCATAACAACTTTACCTACTGTCCTATCTGAACTAAAAAACATATTTAGTTCTCGAGAGCTCTTACATTATTCTCACACATCCAATTCTCTCTCTCCTTCTCACGCGAAAAAAACATGTCACACTGCACACGCCGTCATTCCTCGCTTCATATCGGTTCGTCTTCTCAAGGTATTTAAAGTTCTGAACTCTCTGCCTCGAGCACATGCGTTTTGAATCTCTCATGTATCAGTTGATCGGCTCAGTGGGGAAAAATCAAACAGTGAAGGCGCTTTGATCGGTAGGCACTGAAAGGCATATATATTTCATCAATAAATAAAAAATGAAAATACACCATAACCTTAGAAAGAAGGTGTATATCTACTATATTTATAACATTTAACTATGAAAATCCCAAAACACCTTCAAATTTAAATTACATATGTAAATTTGAAGGTTTTTGGGATTTTCATAGTTAAATGTTATAAATATCGTTGTGAATACCTTCTTTCATCATTCTGTTTATTGCTCTATATGCAAAAATTATGTCCAATTTAAAATGATGTATACATATTTATCATTGATGTTTTATGATTCACATCAATCATAAGTTTGTAATATGCGTTTAAAAACATACGATAGCAAAATTTAAGTTACGCATTGATGCACCTTTAAACGGATTGTTTCTAAATACACTTACACATCTACACAAAATTTTTAATATTCCAATACACTGTTAAAGACATCACTTTTACTGAACCTATACAATGAATTAAAATGCATTTATTTGAAAAAATTGAGTTATATTTTGTGCCGCTCTTTCAGCATCAATAGTAAAATTTATATAAATAGTTTATTTGCGTTCATGTTATCCATTTGCAAACATTTCATTTAGTTTGGTTACAACGACTCAATAAAAAAAAAGTATTTCCTAAAGAGAAATTTTCGTCGCAGGAAATGACGTTTTTGCGACGGATTTGTGTGCGTTCAGTCGCTACTAGTGTTACCAGGTGTCCGGCGTAAATCCGGGCCCAAATTGCTCTGTATACTAATAAATTCTTACAGTTTATGTCGTCATTTTTAATTGCAGATAATTCAGTCATTAGTTAAGGCAGGGATGCAAGCGCTGTTCCATAAATGGCCGATTGTTACTAATAAATTTTAATACTATCCCTAGCCTTATTTAAATTCTTAACGGTCGCATTAACCCTCCGTCTACCAGACGGGTCCATTGGACCCGACAGGTACATACAAAATATTCATTCAAACCAGAAATTTCTTTAAAATAAACTAAGTATATAAACCAGACAAAAATAAGGTAAATAAATAAGTTAAATAGTTTTAAATAAAAATTCTGGTGTAGAACGTTTTATTAAAACTTGAATAAAATTCCCGGTAGATCTAGGGTTAAATTACGGTTTAAAAATTCAAATCGCTTGCTGACACCATTTTTTGGAAAAAGAAATTATCACATTATTTAATGACAGGCAAAATAAAAACAACACTGAGGAATATGATAGACAGTTACGCTATTTTATAAAACTGCTGAGAATCAATCTGAATAATAGACACAGCCGGTGAATATCACGGGAGGGAGAATTAAGAGGTTAATGACAAAATAGTTGAGATTAAATAAGATGAAGAATACTATTGGGTCGTTCGGAAACTCGTGTCGGTTTGGCAAAACCAATTCTTGCCGGAAAATTCTGCCCGGTAATTATTAGACATTACATATTGGAATCAAAGTCTAATAATTAAATGAGAGAATTTACCGGGACAAATCGATTTTACCAAACGGACACGGCTTTCCGAACGACCCAATATTGTAATTTAATTGTGAAAATCAGCCATTTGTGGCCTGGATGAGGCGATGAAAATCACTTTAAAATACAGATAGCCCAGAGAATTTGGAGTACCGATTTATGCGAGACATCTGGAAACACTAGTGGTTAAGGTAGCTCTTTATAGCGAAAATTTGCTTTTATGACGACGGTGTTTTTCGATTTGAGTAACATAAATAATTTCGTCACGTGATTTTGAAGTAGTGGTTTTTTTTGTTGTTGTTGTTGCTGTTGTTATTTTTATTGTTGCTTTGCAGCTCCATAAAACAAAAATTGAGACAAAAATGGCAGTCCTTTCGCCGTTTTGAAATTAAATAATCCGAGTAATTATCCTTTTGCTTTTTTAGTGTCTGCACTGTCCAAACATAATCCATAGGACAGCAGTCCAATAACAAATAATATTGATTTAGTGTTAAGAATTAGATAATTTTCAGCAGATAATTAAGATTATGGTATATTAAAGACGTGAAGAAAGTCGTTGAAAATTCATTAAATAAGATTATGGTATTTTAGATTTAAGAATATCTTTATGCATTTTAATTGTTAGAGCCAGAAAATTAAATTATAAACTCTAACAATATGCATTCCGTAGCCGAAAAGTTTCAATAATCACGTCTGACATCAAGTTTGTTATTTTCGATTTATTTACAAAACGTGTATTTAAACTTACATGATATTTAGAAAAAATTAAATTTGAACATAATAAATTCAACATCACACATCTTTGTTTATCAGTTTATTGGAATAAAAATACAATTCAATTAAATAAACATTTCAAAGCGTGACATTTATCTTTACAGAGAGTATATTTAAATATGTTTAGACTATATATGATTTAACGGATGTACATATATTTTCAATTTTATATTTTAACTATAAAATAATACAGCATTTAATGATAGGTATGAAAATGTGACAAATAAAACTGATGTTTTAATATTTTTTGTGCAATATGTATGATTTATACATAATGATAAATACAAAGACGGAAGCAAAACTGAAATTTGAAAAACGTAAAAATGCAGAGACTGTGTAGTTTACTTCCTAATGTTCTGATAATCTTTGTTTTCTCATACTGACCAACCTCCAGCTTTTTTACAAATAAACATGCTTTGAACCAGGCAATTTACTTAATAAAAAATAAAATTATTTCTATGTAGTATGCGTTTGAAGTGCCTTAATTTTATCCATTAAATAAATTTCTTCTGTGAAGAACGCTATTTTATTATTTCTATTTTTTAAAAGCCTGAGGTTGACATGAATGGTTTTAGGCACTGGTATCAGTTGAATATTCATAATGAAAAAGAAAAAAAACTTACAAATATTTAGTCTTTAACCCTTTGAAGGGCGCCGGTATATTATATATACCACTTAACTTTAATTCCCAAATGCCACTTTGGCACTAGAATTTTAACAGTAAATTATGCTTTATATTACATACTCAAAGGAAGGATTTTACTTAATTTTATATAAATTTTCTTATAAATCCTGGTGTCAATCAATCATTCTCACAATTTAGCGATAGAAGTATCTTGCCTACTTAAAAGGGTTAACCCCTTGAATGGTGGCAGACTATATTTTGTTCAATGTAATTTTAATCGCGACTTCTACGAGAATTTGTAATGACATTTTATTTTTAAAAGTCTGGTGAACTGGAGTTGTAAAATTGCACTTAACTATTTTCAAATAACATTTTTAAAAAATTCTGGTGTCAAGTCAACCTTACAGACACACAGTTATTTGCACTGAAAGTGATATAATTTAACACATACGAAATCGATAAAAACTAAAATAAAACATATAATAAAAAAAAAAAACAGGAATGAAAAATAAGGCGCACAGCACAAATTACGAAACACTTTCCTACACATTCAGAGTACTATAACAAATCTTCACACTTTACTAAGATGAATGATGATGTCTAAATGAGGAATTTGGAAAAAGCATAACACATTTGAAAACCCGATTTCTGCTATTGCCATGAACAATCGTTAACACGTTCTCTGCCAAGCTACGAGTATACTCGTAGCTTTAATATTCGTGGCTTTAATATTTTATATACTGTGACACCATTATTTTAGAATTAAAAAAAAATTGCCTTATTTATTTTTCAGAAATTTCGCTGGATTAGTACAGCGAAATTTACCTTTCTGAATTTGTTGTGACAAAAGACTTTCAAGAAGAAATTTGAAAGTCCTTACTTTATACGCTTGGCAGTGAACGTGTTAAAACATATGATTTGTTTGTGCAGCCCTGTATATGATCTACAGATTTGTATGTAAACTACATAGTATGCTAAAGGTTAGCTCAATTAATCAAATAGCACAGTTGAAATTTTCCATTCAACAATTTCCCTAAATTGTTATCTCATGAATAAATGAAAATATACTTGAATATTTTTGTGCATCCTGTAAAGTAGGGTGCACAACCTGTGGCCCGCGGGCCACCATTTTTACCAGTATTTTTATCCAGAAAAATTTTCCTAATTAATTGACAGAAACTTTGCTATTAAATAATTCAAATGTTACTTTTAAATTTTTTGTGGTGACAAAGAATTTTCTGGCAAAAAGGTTGTGCAGCACTACTGTAAAGCATCAATAGAGTTTGTACACAACAAGTAATATTTAAACTATAGTTAATTTAAAAAACGTATACCGCAACTGGAAACGAACTTCGAACAAATACTGTTCGTAGACTTCAATAGTTCAATTATTGCTCATTTTCTTCTACAGCCAAATTCTTTTGTGTGTCCCTGTAAATTAACGATAAGTTCTATGCACACCATAGTCTATGGTAAGAGCCTCGTAGTATGATGTATATGTGTAGTATGCCTCGTACTGTGATAAATATCAATTTCATATGTTTAAAATGGTGTTATATTATTTAAATACGCGACAGATGTCTTTCCCCATAGACGGTAATCTAATGGAATTCTTTTGATTGACCCTATGTACGAACAGAAAATGCTACAGATTTTATTATCAATGCTGATCATGCCATAGTAAACACCAGTAACATGTATAAATTTCATGGCATTCGGACAATATTTACGCGAGTTAGAGCACGTACAGACAAACGGAATTCGTAAAAACTTTTCAACTATGTTTGAAAGTGTTCAAAAGGGAAAAAAAATGAGATATCTCCTCCTCGATACTCAGTATTTTCACTTCTACTTTGAGGTGCTATTAAATCGACAGACAACGTATGATTTAAAAACGTATGATTTTCTCTTCTAACTTGTAAATAGCATTAAAAATGTATAAGTATCACTTATGCGAATTCTTGTTTGTTTTATACATTTTTAATTCGAAATATCAATTTTTAGCTATTTTTAGAAGTTGGACATGGCTGGGGCGAGAAAAAGACGGGGATATATTTTTTAAATACATGATAATAAATAACCATTCGCCCCGTTTTGTAGCAATAAATTGACTTGAATGAAAATATTTGATTTGATTTCATACCCTAAGAGGAACTGCATAGACGAGGTAATCAAGTCCGTATAGCATAATGTCCCTCTCAGATTCCTTTATTAAGGACAAAAAAATTAAATTGATTAGCAAGTCATCTCACAATGACATCCTGCCAAAATTGCGACAAGAGGCGTTATAAAGAAAAAGGGGGGGGGGACTCCAGCCTACCTGGGGAAACTCAAACGAAACACGGGGAGAGGCAGATAAAAAAGCAAATGAAAAAAAACGCACAAATCCTTTCCTCAATGCCGGAAAACAGATTTCCTTTGCGACAATGGGCAGTCCGGTCATAACTATGCTGCCTGAGCAAGCTCAAATTGCGATACTGGGCAGCACCACACGATAAATGAATAGGGCATAGACCAGGCGACTAATTAATTAAGTTCGAAAGGATACGAAAAAAGTTGTTTATGTTTATGAGCTTTGATAGTAGTACTGGGCGTGTGAGGATATTGTTTAGTTAGCTCTTAGGGAGCGTGGAGGGGTGAATGATGTGACAGAGCTGCGTGAGTGTCAGTGAAAATATTGATGTCACACTTATTCGTGTGGTATGGCGCCTGGATAAATATTGCTGCAATAAATATTTATGTGCTACGACAGCCGATATGGCAGGGCTGCCGCTGGCAACTATCATTTATATCTATTTCGCACCAGGATTGTCAGATTGGCATCCATTTTTAGTCAGAAATGCCAAGTTCATACCAGAAAATAACAAAAGTATTTTTTCATTTATTTAATAGCAAAAATTCAATAAGTTCCTGTGTGAATTCGAATTTTCGGAATAGAATTGAAGGCCAAACTATCTACCTTGTTTCAAATCACTTTTTTTCAAAACAGCAGTCTGTCGCATACACTTTGACAACATATGGAAGAGTCCTTCAAAATTTATTTTTTAAAAACAGTTTTACGAGTAGAATATAAGAATGGTCGCCAGTGGCAGCTCTGATATGGTAAAGTAACAAAAAAAAAAGCGGGTAGAGTAAATATCTAAAGGGGTAAATTCTAACGACAAAGACGAATCGGTCGGCGAAAAAACCATATGTAACAGAAATTGTGTATCTAATAAACGAAACATTTTTGCATTTAAATGAATACGAATAAGACCTAATCAATGACGCTTACATGCAGAAGAGTACAAAATGTGTAAACAGTAGAAACGTATTACAGTACCTCCATCACCAGTATGGATATGAATGTGATATATGAGTGGTATTACCCTCGAATCAGCATATTATATTGTAGCGATCTCATCTCACATGATCAGTATAAAGCGAGTTACTAGCTTAGTGTAACTGGCTTGATATTTTGCTCGATGCTAACGTTCTCGTCTCCTGATAATGAGATCCGTGGTTCGTATCACATCGGCGAGACTCTCTCTAAAGGGGTGACCTGGACAAACACGTAACAACAACTTTCAGCAACAATCATCTCCTCTCATAACCAACAGACGGCAGAAATAATAAATCATCCCCTACAACCAAAGCCTGTGAAATGCTCACAGCACAAAGCCTCTCCTCACACGCATCACATATGCGTACGACGGCATCATTCACGAGTGCATATCACTCGTCAGACGTCAGCAATATGATCAGTATAAAGCGAGTTACTAGCTTGGAGTAACTGGCTTGGCCTTTTGCTCGACGCTAACGTTCTCATCTCCTGATCATGAGATTTGTGGTTCATATCCCATCGGCGCCACTCTCTCTAAAATATCATAGTCATAGATGTCATAAAATAAAATTTTGACTCGTCGGCACAGTAATTTTTTTCCCATTATTGATTGGCCTTTACATGATGTTTACACGTAATAAATTAATACATTTAGTAACTAGAACGAATACATTTATTTGAAACTATCCGCATTAAACAACAGCCGCTAATATTAAACAGTATCGATGATATAAAACAAAAAATGTCTCGCACAAATGTATTAAAAATATAATAATAGTTTGTAGTGAGAAAAATAGTATTTTCTTAAAGATAAAAAGAGGTAATTTAGAATAAAGCTATCAAATTTAATATTATTACATATAAGCTTATTCGATAGCTTTTTTCTTCTGTATGTATATGTATTAATAGAAATAATTGACACAGTTGAATTAACATTCTTACAAGTGAAAAAAAAAATGCAATTTAAACTTTTAATTTTAAATGAAAACTGAATCAAATCATTACGAATTATAATATTAATTTTTGAAAACAAGCTTCAGAAAAATATAATTAGAAAAAAAAGTCACTAATATTATATAATTTTGATCGCACATTTTGTTGTAGAGAATAATTCCTTTTGTATTTCAATTTAGATAAAATGAAAAGAAATCATAAAAAATTATGCTATTAATTAAAACTTGCCGTATTATTTAATATATTAAATAACGCGAAGTGACATTTTGAAGAGCAAAACCTTATATTAAAGTTTATTAATTAATCCGAATAATTTTGTTAAAAACTATTTGCTCTACGTAAACTTCAGTAATAATTATTAGCAAAGTAAAAATTAAATGAATTTGTTCTCTCAGAAGTATAAAAAAAACAATTGATGTTTTCTAAAGTATATAATATAGTTGAACATCAAAACAAAATATCAATAATTAAATTACTAAATCTATTAAATAATAATTAATAATATATTTAGAAAGCGTTCATTTTCAAAAACTTCATTAGTATGAAATGAAACAATACTAAGAAGTTTTTCTCTCAAGCAAAAATAAAATAAAATAAAATAAATAAATAAATAAATAATTTTTTTATTCGAAAATAAATAATTCAATTGCGAGATGATGGATTTAATGCGAATAATTGTCCTACAAAAACCAGTAAGAATCTATTATTATATTTATTAATTAAGCTAAAAATGTTATTGTGAATCAATTAAATCCATATACATTTAATTAATTTCAATTAGTACATCTAAAACAGGGGTGGCCAATTGTGGCACGAGCCACACCACTAAAATTTTACAGAAATCATTGTCTTATCTAATCATCGAATCACTGCGATTCAAGAAGTCGAATTTTTCTGTAAAATTTTAGTGGTATTTGGCGTGCCACTGTTGGCCACCCCTGATCTAAAATGAACATAGTGAATTTTCTTACTAGTACGAATAATGAATCTGTTAAATTTAATTGAAGACTGAAAAAATCTTTAAGCGGTATAATTACTTCAATTAAAGCGAATAGCCTCATATATTTAAAAAACATAAGAATTGATTTATTACATTTGTTAATTAAGGGGGTAGGTTACCTTTAAACCTGCAAAATTTTCGAAACTTTTTTAATACATATTTTGATTCCGTAAACATTTCTGAACAATATGCAAAAAAATGCAATAAAAATTCCCATTAGTTTACTAATTATGGCTGTTTCATTAAGACTAAATATTAAGACTACATAGGATAATTAATCTTTGCATTGCGTTTATTCAAAACGATGAATTTTGATACTGCGCGCAGTGTTACTAAAAAACTATGCATGGCAATCAAAAAAGCTTTTCACCACATATTCCTTACTGTATTATCTACAACTTAAAGCCAGAAAAATGTAAGATTTATTTTATTTTTTGTTTTTTACTTTGAAAATATTTTTTTAAGTGAATTTTTTTAATTTTTTGTTAATTTTTTAATTTAATCAATATTTTTTACAAATATTCTGGTTTTAGTATAAAGGTAACAGTATTATGTATTTATTTTCCCCAAAAGTTCCTCTTTATATGCTTATTTTCAGATTTTATCATGCGCGCCAGATTTTTTTCTCTTATTATCATATATTTTAAAACTTATCATTTCAATATTTATTTAAAAATTTACAAGTATATATATATATTTTAAAATATAAATATAAATATGAGCTTTATATTTAAATGAAGTTTGATTTTTATTTTTGACTTATTACACAAGTTTTGAAGCTTGGAACAAAGTGGTATTTTTACCTTTTTCGACGTGTTCAAAGGTATCCTACCCCCTTAAATAATTGCACAGTTATCAAACACCTAAACACCATTATACCAAAACAATATTGATATATTAGGTTGAGCGAAAAGTTCTGGGAACTTTTTAATCTAATAATTACCAGAATTTGTATCGTATATATGAGTACTAGTGGTATATCTATAATAGGAATTCAGGAATTTGATTATGGCCTCTTTCGATCAATGCAACACTTTTTCAAGAGCCGTCGATTTGAATCCCTTAAACCCTTGAGGGGCAAGCAATTACGTTTGTGAAATGCTGAATTCCCACCGGAATCTTTGAAAAATTCTATTTCAAAATAAGTAAAAGCAATTTTACAGCTTTTTTCCACCAAAGTTAGAAAAGTAAAATTTAATAAAATTTTTCTGGTGTAAAACTTCATTAATCGTAGGTGGTATATAATATACCGGTGCCCCTCAAGGGGTTAATGAAGTTGAAGAACCATGTAAAGAATTTTTGGTTTCGAAGGAGCCGCCATGGTACTTCCAGCAAACCCGGAATCTGGCAGAACGATGGCATAAAGTCGTGGACTATGATGGTCTCTACTTTGAGAATAGTCCTTGTTGCTTTTGTTGTTAATTTGCGCAAAAATCGCAACTTTCACAAATTTCCCAGAACTTTTTGCTCAACCTAGTATACTGTTTGAATTATTGGGTCGTTCGGAAAGTCGTGTGCGTTTGGAGAAATCAATTCGTACCGGAAAATTCTATCATTTAATTATTAGACATTGATTCCGATATCTAATAATTATCGGGCAGAATTTTCCGGTACGAATTGATTTTCCCAAACGGACACGACTTTCCGACCGACACAATAGCAATACAGAATAGCAGTGTTGCTTAGAGGGCTACTTTTTCAAAATTCAGATTTCTTAAATGACACCACTTTTTTGAAATGCTAAAGTTCCACTTCTTTTCGCCTTAATTAATATGTAATTAAATTAGGCCAATTTTACCATTAAAAAAAGTGGTGCCAATCAAGAATTCTTAATTAAAAAATAGCCCACTGGCAACTCTGCATCTTAGCCAATATCGAGAAAAACGGCTTAAAATACTGACAAAACATTCATGTGTAAGAAAGACTAGGAAGGGTTGACAATATGGGAGGCCACACATCAGTTTTCATATTTAAATGAATTTCAGAATATTAACAATAGGTGTCCACCAAAGCTAATGGAATGCTCAAACAACAGTCTTTTTTTCATACTGATAACCGAAACAGGTACGGAAAAAATCAATTGTGAGACTTTCACAACCTAAAAGTTGTGTTTTTAGAAATATTTTATAAGCTTTTTTCAGGTAAAATATATCATTGGAATTTAAGTAAGTTTTAAGTAATGCAGAAATATCGAGCTTTCATTCAAGCCATAAAGATTGTACAGTAAGTTAGACTTAATATAACAATGTGCTATTCTTTAGAAAAGGGCTATGTGGGGAGGCTAGACCCAGTCAATGTGAGGGAGGGTTGACCAGATGATCAAGGCTCCCTTAATTAAGTGGTTTTGGAAATCTTTTTATTATACACTGTGCATAATGAAAAGGCTAATGTTTATATATAAAAAGAATGTAAATCTATTTTGCAAAGCAAGAGTAAAACGGGGTGAGAAAGTAAATGTTCAAAACTGATTAAAGATGTGAAAATTGCTATAGTATCCAATGGAAGAAAAAAAAGTTAATAAGATATAAATGGGAAAGTTGATAGGAACATTTTTCCATTTAAATATTACTTACAGGTAAATAGAAACAGTGCAAAAGACTAGAAAGGACTAGAAAGTATGAAATAAGCAGCAACCCTCTCAAGGGCAGCGGTATGTTTATGTAAACAATTAATTTAAATTCCCTAACGCCACATTGACCCCAGAATATTGCTAACGTGTTTTCAAATTAACATGTATGTGAAACATAGCTTTTTTATTATTTGCAAATACATTTCATCGTTAATTCCGGTGCCAGTCTTTTATTTCAACACTTTAGTAATGAAAGTATTTTGCCCCTGAAAGGGTTAATAAATGTTAATGCTAAATAAAGTGCTCATGCGGAGGCAAAAGAATATAGCTCTGATCGAAAAACTTTACGAAGGTATGTAGACACATTTCACAGGGATGAATACAGTGAGATGAAGCCAAACTATGTGATAACTAGAGATGTTAGGTCGAGTGTCACAAAATGTAGTACAAAGAGACATAAAAGCGGGACAGTAGCTCCTAAATCCGGACATAATAATACAAGAAACCCTATGAAAACGAAACCTGTCTCTAACGGTCTTAAATGTTTTTACCCCTGCGGTAAAATTATACCTGCTCAGACAAAATCCTGTTTAAAACAAAAATTTTTGCCTCTGACTTGCGAATGCGTCTTAACAGGTTCGTTTAAGCATCATATTATAAAAAATATTTTTTATAACAATTAAAGCATGTACCATAAGGTTAGTTTGCATTCTTTAAACAGTTTTTATTTTTCTTCATAAATATTTCAATATAAAGCAAAGTCGGTCAAGTGTCCCATATAGTGGGTCAGGCCTCCCATATATGGGGAGCCTTCACCCAATATTTCCTTATGATTCAAATCAATCATTTTTTTCGAATTTATTATACATTACACTTATGTAGCAATTTTATTTTGAAAACTGATTCTATAACGAATAAAATGATATATAAAATTTATTATACGTTCAATATTTAAAAAAAATAAAAAAAATCATTTTGTAAAAAGCAGGTCAACACTCCCTTGTCTTCCCTATACATTTTGCTACATTTTACCATAGGCGACGAGCATCACTTATACGTGCAGCATAAAGTGCTCTGAATCCTTGATTATTCCCAACAGTTATTTTTTGTTGTAAATTTTGACTTAATTAATCAGGACATTTTCCCAATTATATTACGCAAAATTTCTGTTTTTAAAAACCTGTGTTAAAATATTAAAAACATTGCAAAAGTCACTCCTCTCGAAAGGGTAAATGTGCATTTTGCTATTATCTCTAGACTTCTGTTTAACCCCTTGGGGACGAGCGGCACGTATACGTGCCGCATGAAGCGCTCAGAATCCTTCCTTTTTCTCACCAGTAAAATTTTACTGTAAAATTTGCCTTATTTGATCAGCGCATTTTCTCGATTCAAGAAGACACAAATTTCTGTTTTTAAAAAACGGTGACAAAAGATTAAAAATTTCGTAAAAGGCTCCCGTCCCGAAGGGGTTAAGAGCGTTCAGCTTGTGGTAAGTACAGTGAAGATGAACCCTCGCACAATCTCGACATCTTCAGTTTTTCTATTTAACATCCTCTGGAAAAAAGGTCTGCAGTGATAAACTTTTCAGGATATTGCACCAGTCGGTAATTTTAGTCAACTATATTATATCTAATATTCTTTTATGAACGAAAATTCCCCAAGACTGTTCTCTTTTTGATCATCATAGGGCTGTTGATAATTCGAGGCAGAATATTGTAATAATTCTGTCTGACTTTAATAGATTTCGCGAGTCTAGCCGAATAAATCAGTTCCAGTAACAGTGCGGCAAATTCTTTAACCCCTTAACGCTCGAATTACATTACGGTTAAAAAATTCAAATTGCTTATTGGCACCACTTTTATGAAAAAGAAATATTCACCTTATTTAATGACAGGAAAAACGATACTAAAATATAGCCAATTTCACTATTTTATAAAACTGGTGGAAATCACAAAATTTGAGTAAAAGACACAGACCGAGAATATGACGAGAGCGAGAATTAAGGGGTTAAACTTTAGAAAATACGGGATAGGACATTCTACTATTTTTACATTCACTCGAACAGCAATTTACAAAAGATTTTCTTTGTCGTGGATTTCTCTTGAAATTATTCTAGTACTAGTGAATCGCATAGGATAGAGCAAAATTTCTGGGACCACATATGTCTCAACATCGTAATCAAAGGATTAATAGGTAACTACAATCTACCCGAATTAATGGATTTACTATTATGAAATTGACAAATTCTAGAGTTTATGCTTTGTTAGTAGACGAATGTGACGTATGCGCATTTGCTTCACTTACGTGGTAATTGGGTGTGACCATAAAAAAAAAGGTTTCGATGTGAACTCGATGACCATGCGACAATGTCGATAAATTTTTTAATATCTTTCAGGATTCAACTAAAATAAACCTCAAATATCGCAGTCTTGTCTCTTCTTCTAATTTGAAGCAAAGTTTCCCGAATATCTAATGACATTTGTATGCAGTGTTTCCAAAATCGATTTAAAAAATCTGTAAAATATATTAGGTCCATTCATAAGACAATCATTGTTTCTATCATGTGCGGATGCGATGAAAATTGGGCTAGAGTTAGTTATTTCTCTGGCTTCATTGACATCAGTTTGTGTACAAAAGAAGGTGCAAAAAGTGCACCCTATTTCCATTTTAACCCCTTCATTCGCGCTCCCGTCATATTCTCGGGCTGTTTTTTTTTTACTCAAATCGTTTGATTCCCACCAGTTTTATAAAATAGTGAAATTGGCTATATTTTAGTACAGTCTTTCCTGTCATTAAATAAGGTGAATATTTCTTTTTCATAAAAGTGGTCCCAATAAGCAATTTGGATTTTTCAACCGTAATTTAATTCGAGCGTTAAGCTGTTAAATAGGCATCACTTCAATATTTTGGCGTCATTCCAAAAATTTTAAAAGCTTATCGTATCCTATCCTTTAATTGGATCAACTTACTCTCTTTCTTAGAAAAGGATTTTTCTAATAAGGTGTAGTTTCTTGTCAAATTGTCGAGAATCCATGGTAAAGACACATCGTAGCGTTCATTCATGCGGTTTATCCCTTTCTGACGCAGAGCACTTCCATTGCTAAAATGATTTCATGAATGAATGCCACCGGAATTTATGAACAAATTAATTGGAAAAAAAACCTTTATTATACAGAAAATACTTGTATCAAAATTCTGGTGACATTGTGTCATTTGGTAATCAAGCTGGGTGTTCCATGTAATGGAACACTGAGCTACAAAAGCTACCCTTTCAATGGAACACTGGGCTACCCTTGCCGGCACAGAGCAGTTCTGTTCGTAAAATGATGAAATAATTCACTGACACCAGAATCTACAAACGAACTTCTTAGTAAGAAAAAACTTGCATGCCTGAGCTTTTAACATAAAACCAGAATTTTGTTAACCCCTTTGGGGCAAGCAAAAATGTCTCATGTTGAATTCTCACCGGAATAATCGAAAACTTTTATTTCTAAATAAGGGAAAGCAATTTTTCAACAATTTACCTCCAAAGTTAAAAATATAAAATTTAGTTAAAATATTCTGGTGAGTCTTGTTTATATTAGTAGGATATATTTTATCCCACCGCCCCTCAAGGGGTTAAAATGTTCTTGGTGCCGTTGTAAGTTTGGAATTGAAATTAGGTGGTCCCGACGTGAAATCATTGCGCTTGAAAGTGTTACGAGTTCTTAAAAATTTAAGCATATTTTCGTCTAAACTAGTTTTCTTTTACGATCGGCGTTAGAAATTCAAAATATATATAATCGTTAAACATCAGGCAATTTGGCGTTTGAAACATATAATGATGGAGTTTTCCACATCTTTTCTTCTCTGATCTAATGCCTACATTTCACAATTTAATTTCTGGTGTGAGCTGCTGAGAGTGTATTCATACCGATCGTATTCAGTCGAAATTTTTACCCTCCCAACAGAGAAGTAAGGCTAATTTTCACTATTTTTGTTTTGTCTAATTTTAATTTGTTTCTTGCATATCTATTCGTGTAATTATTTTGACCCCTGAATCAAACAAATCCCTAACAAATGTTGTTGAAATACTTTATGTAATGCTGTAATCAAAGTCCGTAAGCGGACAGTTCAGAAAAAAAATCGGTGTTTGTCAATATCTATTAATTACATTCATTAAATTTCGTATTAAAAATTTTCTTTTTCTGGGTTATTTCTCTAGTGAGCAAAATTTGAAAATAATTTAACTGTAATGTAACCAATGAAACGAAAATTAGTTTTCCTATAAGAGATTATTAAGGTAAAAGTTACCCTAACCAAAAATCACTGATATTAATCCGCACAGTCGAAAGGAAATTAAGTAATTTAATGACAATTGATAAAAAGAATGTATAATTACTTTCGAGTGTTAATGTTTTCGTAACTCATAAATTTAGTCGCACACAGCAACAATTCATTAAGAATTAAGCTTTAATTTTATTAATTAATGCGAATGAACTAACTCAGAGAGAGATATAATGAAGAACTACAGTTTCCATTAAATAATATGCACACATTTATCCGAAAACAATTCATTCTAAACTTCAATGAAATTCATTATCCAACTTCCTCCTGAATATTAAAAAAAAATATTTCCATTTGTGTAATTACTTTTGTTTAAAAAAAAAAAAAAAAAAAAAAAATGGAGTTGATATTTCTTCGTAAATAAAAATATGATTATTAATTAAAAATGAAATGTTACAACGATTTATTTTAATTAAAGAAAATAGAAGTATTTTCTTAAAGTTGTATGAAAAAATATGTTTTTTTTTTTTTTAGATATTACATTTAAAGTATTTATTTCGTAACAAATATGCACTTAAAAATACCTGTTCTTTTATATTTTTAAAAATTATGTTTTTTTTAAGATATGACATTTAAAGTATTTACTAGTGGGAATGACCGAGCTAAGCTCGGTCAAAATTCGCTTTCTGTTTATCTCGATATATTATTCCCAATGAATCATTCTTGCTGTTTTAGATGCAATTAACTTGACCCTGAGACATAGTGACCCAAAATGACCCACTAATCGAATTTTTTCGAACATCCGACGTAACACAATGCTCTTCTCGAGCCTGAAAACGATGGAATACAAAATTTAGTGAAAATCGTTAGTCGTTTTCTATTAGATAACATAAGCTTGACCCACGTTGATTCAAAAACCCACAAACTGAAATTTATCGAACATGTGGGCAATTTCAATGGTTTTTATACTGTGAAACGGTATAACATAAAAAGTTGTCAAAATTATTTGAACCTTTTTGAGATGCCGCTAGCTTGATCTCGACCCATTATCACCAAAATGACACACTAATAGAATTTTCTTGAGGATGCGACCCAACCCAATGGTTTTATCTTTCCAGAAGGGGTGTAGTACAAAGTTTTGTCAAAATCTTTTGAGCCATTTTTTATATACAGTTAGCTTAATCCTGATGCATTAGGACCCAAAATGACCCATTGTTTGAATTTTCTTGAACATGCGACCCTGCCCAATGGTCATATCATGCCCGGAAACGGTATTATATAAAATTTTTTCAAAATGTTTTGAAGCGCTTTTTAAATACAATTAGCTTGACCCTGACCCATTGTGACCCAAAATGGCCCACTAATCGAATTTTCTCGAACGTGCGACTTAGCCCAATGCTCATCTCATGACCAGAAACAGCCGTATATTAAAAATATTTGTGAAAATGTCTTGAGCCGTTTTTTTAGATATAATTAGCTTGACCCTGACCAATAATGACCCATAATGACGCATAATCGTGACCAACTAATCGAATTTTCTCGAACACGTGACCCATCCCAATGGTCTTTTCGTACCCGAAAATGGTTAGATACAAAATTTAGTCAAAATCCACTGAGCCGTTCTCTAGATATAATTAGCTTGACCCTGACTCATTATGACCCAAAATGACCCACTTATCGAATTTTATCGAACACGAGACCCATCCCAATGGCCTCTTCGTGCCCGAAAACAGCAGGGTGAAAAATTTCGTCAAAATCGTTAGAGCCGTTATATAGGTAAACTTAGCTTGACCCACGGTGACCCCAAAATGACTCACTAATCGAATTTTCTCGAACACGTGACCCATCCCAATGGTCTTTTTGTGCCCGAAAATGGTTAGATACAAAATTTAGTCAAAATCGATTGAGCCGTTCTTCAGATATAATTAGCTTGACTTTGACTCATATGACCCAAAATGACCCACTAATCGAATTTTCTCGAACACGAGACCCATCCCAATCGTCTTTTGGTCCCCGAAAATGGTTAGATACAAAATTTATTCAAAATCGATTGAGCCGATCTCTAGATATAATTAGCGTGACCCTGACCCATTATGACCCAAAATGACCCACTAATCGAATTTTATCGAACACGAGACCCATCCGAATGGTTCTTTCGTACTCGAAAACTGTAGGGTGCAAAATTTCGTCAAAATCGTTAGAGCCGTTATCTAGATAAACTTAGCTTGACACACGGTGACCCAAAAATGACCCACTAATCGAATTTTCTCGAACATGTGACTTAGCCCAATGGTCTTCTCGTAATCCAAAACTGCAGAATATAGAGTTTAGGGAAAATCGTTAGAGCCGTTTTTTAGATAAAAATAGCTTGGCCCACAGTGACCCAAAATTACCCACTAATAAAATTTTCTCGAACACATGACCGATCTTAATGGTCTTTTTGTGCCCGAAAATGGTTGGATACAAAATTTAGTCAAAATCGATTGAGCCGTTCTTCAGAAGTAATTAGCTTGACCCTGACTCATTATGACCCAAAATGACCCCCTAATCGAATTTTCTCGAACACGAGACCCATCCCAATGGTATTTGGGCCCGAAAACCGTAGGGTGCAAAATTTCGTCAAAATCGTTAGAGTCGTTATCTAGATAAACTTAGTTTGACCCACGGTGACCCAAAAATGACCCACTAATCGAATTTTCTCGAACTTGTGACTTAGCCCAATGGACTTCTCGTAATCCAAAACTGTAGAATATAGAGTTTAGTGAAAATCGTTAGAGCCATTTTTTAGATAAAAACAGATTGACCCACAGTGACCCCAAAATGACCCACTAATTGAGTTTTCTCGATCACGTGACGCATCCCAATGAACTTTTCGTGCCCGAAAATGGTTAGATACATAATTTAGTCAAAATCGATTGAGCAGTTCTTTAGATATAATTAGCTTGACCCTGACCCATTATGACCCAAAATGACCCACTAATCGAATTTTCTCGAAAACGAGACCCATCCCAATGGTCTTTTCGTGCCCGAAAACGGTGGGGTGCAAAATTTAATCAAAATCGTTAGAGCCGTTTTCAAGATAAAATTTACATACACACACACACAATTTTTGTTCGCATTATAGTATAAGATTTCGTAACAAATATGCAGTTAAAAATACCTGTTCTTTTAACAGGTATTCTGCAATTTTTAACAGAATATATTCATTTCATATAAACTACTGATTTTCACAGTTATCCTGCATATATAATGGAACTATGTAAAAGGAGGAATTGATATAGCCTCAAAATTGTGGGGCCTCAACTAGTGATAGGTAGAATGAATGATTTTACTAGTCGAATGAATCATTCGCACATGCGCAAAAACATAATTTCCAACCGCTGTATATCTTTTTAATCAATTAGAACCGAAATCTCTCCATTATATGTATATATATATATATATATATATATACAGGGTGTTCCGTTAAAGGGGTCCAATATTAATAGGGGTAATAGAGAAGATCACACGGTGCATAAATCAGTATATAATGCCTGGCCGGATCTCAATAATTTTCAAGTTACAGCAAATAGAATGAAAAATCGGAAATTTGTAAAAAAACCCTCATTGCTAAACTATCGATAATGCTACATAAAAACGAAGCACATATTTAGAAAGAGCAGAAAAAATCCTACGAAATGACATAAGTTGTTTTAGAATATTGAGAATTAATGGCGAGTTACAAGCTCTGAAACAGTGAAAAAATACAAAATCAAATATTTAGCAAAATAGTTAATCGTTAATTCCAAAAATGCAACTCTACCTACATCAAGGAAAATGTTATAAAATTTGGTCCATTCCGAAAGCTTTCGAAGAAGCTGACAATAAACCATATCAGTTTAATTGTATGGGAGAAATCAAGCAGTTCCCTAGTTACAACTCTGTACTGTTGCACGCTCGGAAAGGGCGAAACTCCGCCCATGACGATTGTAAACACCCCGTTTTAATATCTTTCAATTATACATTTCTGATCAACCTCTATCAATACCCTTTCATTATTCAGTCTGGTCAAGTGAATGACATATTGTGCAGCTCTCGCTTTGTCTTAAAGCAAACTCCGTGACTGCTGCGTTTCCTCCATGAACTTTCAGGATGATGAAGAAGAAGTACTTTTTATGCAAATTTTCTATGTGTATAGGAAGAAAAGTGTAATAAAACAGCAGTCATCAGTGGGCGTTATGTTAAAGGGAGGCTGTTGTAAGTGGGATTGTAGTAAGTTGATGTATAATAATTATGCCGGAATACTCTAACGAAGAATATGCGGACATGCATCTGATGTACGGGCAAGCTCATGGAAATGCATGTCTAGCACAGCGCATGTACCGTGAGCAATTTCCAAGGAGACGTCGCCCAAGTTCGAAACTCTTCATAAAAATCGATAGACGATTACGGGAAACTGGATCGTTTAATACAGCAAGCATTGATGCAGGGAAACCTCGACATGTACGAACACCTGCAATGGAAGAAGATGTACTGAATATTTTTAAAGATAATCCCTCCACGAGTACACGAGCTGCTGCGTCTGAAGTCGGTGTTTCTCACCAAAGTGTGTGGCGTGTTCTGCGTGCAGAAAACATGCACCCCTTTCATGTGCAGCGGGTACAACTGTTATCAGTAACAGATTGTGCTCAGCGGACAGAATTCGTACGCTGGTTGCTTAATGTAAAAGAAAATAATCCACAATTTCTGGAAAATATTTTATTTACTGATGAAGCAACATTTACGAGAGAGGGCGTGGTAAACACGCACAATATGCACACATGGTCATATACAAATCCGCACACTGTTTTCCCGTCGAACGCGCAACAAAAGTTCAGTGTGAACATATGGGCAGGTGTCCTCGGCGATTATCTCATAGGACCATATTTACTCCCAGATGTACTCAATGGCAGTACGTACTTGGTTTTCCTACGGAATATCTTACCGCAGTTACTGCGAAATGTGCCAGCAACATTGCGCCACAATATGTGGTTTATGCACGATGGCGCACCGGCACATTTTTTCATAGGTGTTCGCAATCACCTCAATTCAACATATCCTGGGAAATGGATTGGACGCAGTGGACCTGTTGCTTGGCCTGCACGCTCTCCAGACCTCAATCCGTTAGACTTTTTTGTTTGGGGACACGTTAAATCGCTGGTGTATGAAACGCCTGTGGATACACCGGAGGATTTACTAGCGCGAATCGTTGTCGCTGCAGGAGACATTCCCAACTCCGTCGGAGTTTTTCGGCGTGTTCGCCAATCTTTACGACGTCGCTGTCGGCTGTGCGATTCTGTTAATGGGCGCAACCTCGAACACCTATTATAATAATGTCCGTTCTTCTGCCTTCCGACATTTAACTGTGCAGAGCAGGCCAGAAGACTATGCTTCACATATGTCATAAAGTACGTGGAATGTAATTCTTTATTTGTCATTTTTCTTTTATTTTCAACACTTTTTGGCACAGTATTTTGTACGTCACAGACTGTGGTGTACTCAAATTGTAAATTACAAAGTTTGTATGAATTAATTTAAAATTTAGTGTCTTTTTTAAATTTATAATTAATAAAATTATTATGCTATTTGTTATTATTATTTCCTATCATAAATTATGATGCACATATACATACAATAATTGTCCATGTAAAACATGTACTGAAACTTCTTGCATAGTTACAAATCGCAATATTTTTAATTATTTCCGAATTTTCACCACCAGTTTAATTTTAAAGAATTTAACTTAAGCTTTATATCAATAAAAGACCACTTTAAAATGTAGACTATTATTGTAAAGTTATTTTGGTTCATTCAACTCTTGAATAATTAAAAATGTTGCATCTCAGAAGAAGCATGATCGAAAATGTATAGTTGAGAGTAATTAAAAAGGCGGTGTTTCCAATCGTGATGGGCGGAGTTTAACCTTTGCTAGTGTCAAAGAAAGCGGAGTTGTAACTAAGAAACTGATTAATTTCTCTCACACAATTAAACCGATATGGTTCATTGTAAGCTTTTTCGAAAGTTTTCGGAATGGACCAAATTTTACTACATTTTCCTTGTTGTAGCTAGAGTTGTCTTTTTGGAATTAACGATTAACTATTTTGATGTATATTGGATTTCGTACTTTTTTCACTGTTTCAGGGCTTGTAACTCGTCAATAAATATTGCTATTTTAATACAATTGATGTTATTTTGTAGGTTTTTTTCTGCTCTTTCTAAATATGTGCTTCGTTTTTATGTAGCATTATCGATAGTTTAGCAATGAGGGTTCTTTTACAATTTTCCGAATTTTCATTCTATTTGCTGTAACTTGAAAACTATTGAGATCCGACCAGGCTTTATATACTGATTTATGCTCCATGTGATCTCCTCTATTACCCCTATTAATATTGGACCCCTTTAACGGAACACCCTGTATATAAAGTAATTAAGATTTGTCACCACCGCCGGTTTTGAATTTTTTGTGACAGGGAGTGTTTCTTCGCTAATATTAAGAGAACTACTGCGCAGTGTTGCCAGTGGGCTACTTTTTTTTATTATGATTTCTCGATTGCAACCACTTATTTGAAACGGTAAAATTCCCTTTGTTTTCGCCTTAATTAATTTGTTATTAAGTAAGGCGCATTTTACAATTTCAAAAAAGTGGTGTCAATCAAGAATCTGTATAAAAAAAAGTAGCCCATCTTGCAAAGCTGCTACTGCGTGCACAAATATGGAGATTGGTGGTATTATAGATAAATGTTTCATAAACACGCTGATGCAGACAGTTTTTAAATCGAACAATTATTTTAAGAGATATTTAATATTAAATGTTGGTAAAAATCGTTCCATTAAAAAAATTTTATACGAGCAAAAACTAAACACAGGAATGTAATACTTTTTTCTGAGGATATGCATGAGACGTTCCCAGTGTGCAGACTGCATTTATTTTTTTTTAATTTGACTCAATTTTGAGGACTTATTTCCTTTTTAAATTCAAATCTTCAGCATTTCGAGGCGTATTTTTTACATCTATTAAAAAATGGTATTATTTTAAACTGTTGCCAATTTTTAAAACAGCAAAAAGAATACTATTTCCTTTAAATTTAAAACGTATTATAAACGAAAAAAACTTTCAAATTAGAATTAAATGATTATGCATTAAAAGCAGGAAAATATTAAAAATTACGTCATAAAATCTATATTTGCATGTGAATTTTAAAAGAGAATGAAAATAGTAAAATAGTAAAGTCATTAATATGCATTAAATTCGTAAATGGAGGAAATTGCGTCATATTTAAAATGGCCAAACAACAATATTGACAAACAGTTTAAATTAAAAAATATATTTCCGCGAGACATTTATTTCATATTTTGCGATAATATTTCAAACTATTGTTGTGGATTCTAAGAAAGCGCAAATAATATTTCCTTTCTAACAGCAAAAGTATTTTCACGTGAATATTAAAATGAGAAAGAAAGCTTTGATGAAAATTATGTCGGATTTAAAACGATAAATTTAAAATGCCTTATTTAAACGAACTTTTTCATAGCGTTGTTAAAAAATACCGGGACACAAAAACTCTGTTTACTTAATTAATTTTATACTAGCTTATTTTCAAATGTTTCACTGATCTGATTTAATCAAGGATGAAAACATCCAGTTAACAGGTGATCGCCATTGCTCCTTTTAATTATAATTCAGGCTTCCGAATTTTTTTTTAAGCGTGCATACCCGAATGTTTCATTCAAATATTAACCCCTTCGGGACGGGAGACTTTTACGAAACATTTAATCTTTTGTCACCGTTTTTTAAAAACAGAAATTTGTGTCTTTTTGAATCGACAAAACGCGCTGATTAAATAAGGCAAATTTTACAGTAAAATTTTACTGGTGAGGATAAACAAGGATTCTGAGCGCTTCATGCGGCACGTATACGTGTCGCTCGTCCCCAAGGGGTTAAAATCATTCCTTCTACTCACCACTAGCTTTAACTATAACAGACTCCGTTGTGCAAATTACTACCGGAACAAATTACTTCCAATATAATAGAAAATATTTTTTTTTCTAAGTTAAACGCCTTATCCATGTACAGTTTTTGTAATAATTAAGGTAAAACAATCTATTAATTATCTGATTCATGATAAATGATCTATACGTTTTAACTCCTTGAGGGGCGGTTGGATTAAATATGTCCCCCCCCCTCATTTAAACAAGATTCTCACCAGAAAATTTTAACTAAATTTTATATTTTTAACTTTGGAGGGAAGTCGTTAAGAAATTGCTTTTCCTTATTTAAAAATATTTTTTTTTATTATTCCGGTGAGAATACAATATTTAGCGACATTTTTGAGAGCCCCTCAAGGGGTTAATTGATGAAAAATTGTCTCAGTGGTAGCCATGGATTAAGGTTACAACATATTGTGAAAACATAAACAATCTTGTCGATGTCACTGAAATAGATTATAATACCACCGGAGCAAACTTCCAGTTATGAAAAACCAGTAGAATTTATTATATATTTATGACAGAATTTTAGTATGAATAAGGTGTTTAAATAAAGTAGTTAATTACTATTCAAATTTTCTGGTCGAAATTTGCCCCTGCTGTGGTCAATCCCTGTTGAACCGATGTAAATATTAAACGAACAACAGCCTCCATAATGTCACAACATTATCTTTTACTTCAGTCACAACTGATAGACATTCTACTATAATTCTTATCTTTTTTTTTTTTTTTTTTTAGTTTCTTTACATGTATATGAATTTCACCCTCTTTCGGAAAATTCCGTAAGAACTTTCACTTTTGATTGGCAAATAAATTCACAAAACCAGAAATTCTGCAAATGAAAAAGATATCGCTCTGTTATTTTTCTGCTAATCACAACAGAAATTCTCTACAAGAAACAGAATGTCATCTTGTGGAAAGGAGCAATGGAGCTATAAATAAAGAGGATGAGACATATAGTATGTTGTCTATCAGTTGCGAGTGAAGTAACTTAGGAGGTTGTCACAACATGGCGGCTGTTTTTTTTTTTTTTTTAATCAAATCAACAACTTCCCACCAGTAAATTTCAATGGAAAATATCTTGTTAGTTAAGCACCTTTTTCGTGGAAATATTTTCTCACATCTGTTTCTGCAATTATTTATGACTGAAATTCTGCATTAATAGGCGTTTAAGTAAGTGGAAAATGCCTGTTATAATTGACTGGTGGAAATTTAACACAGCGGTAATCAACCTCTGCGAAAGCGGTTACATTTGAAGCTTCAATATTTTTCGGATAAATCAGTTCCTCTTTATTAATAGTTCTATGAAAGGAGCATGGAAACGTGGGAAAACACGGAAACGTTGTTTGGAAAAATGCAAGATTCTTGTGACAAAATATTTCGCAGAACAGGATTGTATCTTCAATAAGATGCAGAAATGTCGTTTGATACGAAGAGAATTTAAACACACTTAAAAGGATTTCTGTCTAAGAATTGAAGTTGAAAATTTGTAACAATACTGATAAAAATTTTCTATAAAAACTGCAGGATTTAGTTTCACTGTATTAAACGATTTTTGTTGTTGTTGTTATTTTGATAATTAAGGCAAAAGAAATTTACTTGGAAAACAAATCAATGAAGTTTAAGTTATTAAATTTATTCCAGTATTTTAAAAATCTTTTTCAGAATCAGCTCATTTAACAGGGATGAGATTTCAGCGTTTTTGCTCACCAGTATATTCTTATGGAAAATGTTGTTCTGTTAAATCACAACAACGTTCCGATTAAATGAAATATCATTTGTGTGCAAAAACGCGGAAATCTCATTCTTGATTTAAGCTTATTTCTCTTGTAATAAATGGTTGAATTCAACTAAGATAAAAAAAAATTATCCAAATAGTTGCTATGATATTTTATATTTTGCATATTAACACTTTGAAGTTTGAGCTATTTCGACCGCATATCAACCTCTGGACCCAGTATATTTGGTACTTTTCATGATATATTTTTTTAACAATACTTGGAAAATACGTATTTTAATATTTTTTTATTAAAAACTTCAAACTGTTCTTATTCGTAATGAAGGATCTATTTATATGTACTAAAAATAATATTTAATGTTAAATTATTGAAAAAAGCATTGTTATATAGTTTTAAAAAATGTTCCACTTCTTTAATATAAAATTTTACATAGACTTGAATAAAAACTTGCCCAAATGTTGATCAAATTTCTGAAAATAGGATTTATTTTTATATAAAGATTATTGCTTTTGTGTGGTACTTTTCAAAGCAACGATTTTCACAAAGAGAAACGCAACAAGGTTCACAATCAGTTCGACTTAAGCTCTGATTCTAGATATTTTCATATACTTACTTCTGTTTAGAGTTGTCATCTATATTTTGTTTTCAAAATAAAAGGTTCTTACATAATATCTGAAAAGGCCGAGAACGTATATAGTCGGTAATTTTATAGCTCAGATAATTAAAAGTCGACTTTCGGGCTTAGATACCTTTACCTCAAAATGTTAAACTATTGATAAGAAAATTTTTGCTTTGAAGTTAATTATAGACAAATAGTTATGCCCAGATACTCTTTTTTCGTATTCTTTCTCAACTCCCAAATACCTTTATACCTAATGGAGTTAACCATATAATTAAAAATTAAAATATTAATATCGTGATCGTATAAAGCTTCTGGGTACCTCATAATGGGGCATAAGTCTATTGCTCAGCGTCTACTTGCTCACCTAGGTTAAATCAAATTCGAATATTAATTAATGAATTTATTTATATTTAACCATGTGTAAAAAAATAAAACGCGATGCGTAATTTTATAATCCTAAGAGTCCTTTTGAAGCGGTCAACTCGCAAATCCACTTTTTTTTATTTTAAATTAAAATTAAATTACATATAATGCCACGAATCACACCACTATTGTAGAATGAGATTATATAAAACTTATTTAGAGTACATCAAAATAAAACACAAACAAAGAACATTATAGAGAAAATATTTACATAAAACTGCTTTATTCACAGTCTGTTTCCCAAACATTCAATAATTTCTTTGGACACCGCATACAGGGATGAGATTTCCGCGTTTTTGCACACCAGTATTTTGTTAGAAAAAATTATATTTCATTTAATCGGAACATTTTTGCGATTTAACTGAACAACATTCTCTCTAAGAATATACTGGTGTGGAAAAACGCGGAAATCTCATCCCTGCGCATATTAATGTTTTACTGGCAATACTTCTAATATAGTTCTTTTTTTAATTTAAACATAACTAGCATAATACTTCTCTCATTCTTTTACAATCAATATTGGTATTCAGATTATTTATATATATAGTATATCTTAGCCGATTCCGGGCCTGGCAAAGTGTTCCCTAATCAATACATAAATGCATAATTTATAAAAGGCAGTAGGGTAAATGTTTTCACTCATACCTTACTTCTAATGAGTAGATGAACCTCGGTCACGGATCTTTGGGTTGTAATCCATACCCCTGGACACAAAAACTCTTAACACAAAAATCTGGATACAACATTTTTTTGGGAAACAACTCACAGGCACTGATCACTCAGAAAGAAAAAAAAATGCATCTATATTTTTTCTTACTGATAATTATCAATAGTATCTTTGGTCAACCACTCATAGTTCAGCTGCTTACTTTCCCAGGGTTCGTACGGGTCCTTGAATTTCCAAAGTAAGGAATTTTCCGCACCAGCATTTTCTTAATGAAAATTTCTCTTTAAATAAGGCGAAATTTCGTCTGTTTAACCCTCCGTCTACCAGACGGGTCCATTGGACCCGACAGGTACATACAAAATATTCATTCAAACCAGAAATTTCTTTAAAATAAACTAAGTATATAAACCAGACAAAAATAAGGTAAATAAATAAGTTAAATAGTTTTAAATAAAAATTCTGGTGTAGAACGTTTTATTAAAATTTGAATAAAATTCCCGGTAGATCTAGGGTTAAATTAGTTTTATTTTTCTATAAAAAAAAAAAAATCTGATATTTGGCCTTGAAAATAACCTGTAACTGTACGACCCTGGTTTCTCCTTTTTAACTCCTTAACGCTCGAATTAAATTACGGTTTAAAAATTCAAATTGCTTATTGGCACCACTTTTATGAAAAAGAAATATTCATCTTATTTAATGACAGGTAATACGATACTATAATATACTATCCTTTCAATGACAAACCCCCTCCCTCTGAGGCAGGAACATTCCATTTTTTTAGCAGGTGGGGAAAGGTAGGGAGTGATCGCGGCGTGCGGTGCGAAGGGAATGAATGTAAATAGTCATATCATATATAACACCTTCAAAAACTTAAAAATCCGTCGAAAATTTTCAAAGATCCAATACTTCCATCTTGTAAAGATAGAAAAAAGTGAAAAATGCTGAAGGTTGTGGAGAGCATAGGATTTTTTCTTTTGAATTTTTCCATAAAGTAGTACTTCAACATGATTATTACTTAGGATGTATCTGCTTACAAAATAAAATCAAAGCAATTCGAAAGCTCGTAAATACAGTTGTCCGATTATTAATTTATCTACTTTTTTTTGAGGGGGGAGGTTAGGCACAAATGACACAATTTTAAGATAGTTTAAAGTTAAAGAATTATGAAATCTAATACAAAAAAAAACAAAAAACAAAAAAAAAACAGTAATATGGCTTTAGATACGTTACCCAGATAGCAATTTTAGTTTGCAGAAAATTTTCAGTAATCTTACTTTGCAGACTTGCAATGTTGCAGCAAGCGCAGCATGACAAGTCTGAAAGTTCATAACAAGACTGCAACAAGATTATGCAAACTCCGAAGTCACCATACTTTGAACTTGCAGCTAAGTTGTCGTGCAAGTTGCAATCTTGTTGCATCAATCTTACTGCAAACTCATATCAAACTAGTAATATTGCGATGTCAGACTATTTGCAAACGCATTGTAAATTTGCAATTTTGTCATGTCAGAACATCTGCAAATGAATTGCAAACTCGGAATCTTGTCATGAAAAGTATAGCTGCAAATATGTAGTAATTTCATTGAAATGTTGTCAATTCTCTGAATTTTGCGTGTAGTACACAGGTAAAAATAGGATTTTTTGAGACAACAGATGCCCATTCACCCAAATTTGGGAAGAACTTCGTTTTGATACTAAAATGAAGATCCAATGAGTACTAAAAAAATAAAGTTGTTTTATCATGTTTTATGCGCAAAAAGGGGCACTGTTAGCTCAGGCAGGGGGTAACTAAAAATAAATAAATAAGTATGTGAAATGGGATATTGTTTATTATGTTTTTTTATAATTCCGAATCAGGTGAAATCATAAGCAAGTCAATACGATCATTTCAAACAAAGTTACTGCAGGCTTTATTAATACAAAGTCTTTTGCAGATAAAATAGGTTTTTACAGTAACAAGTGATTGCTATTCACGAAAGCTTGAGACAAACCTCGTTTTGACACTACAAATTAAGATCCGATGAGTCTCCAAAATGTAAAGTTGTTTTACCGTGTTTTTTTTTTCTTTTTTTTTTTTGTGTGTGTGTGTGTGGGGGGGGGGGGTGAGGGATGGGCATTTTAGCTCGAGGGGGCAAAGTTCAACTTTTTTTAAATAGGTCAAGTGGGATATCGTTTCGTATGTATTTCAATAAAATTATCGGCAATACGATCATTTCTTACAAAGTTACTGCAGGCTTTATTAATACAAAGTCTTTTGCAGATAAAATAGGTTTTTACAGTAACAAGTGATTGCTATTCACGAAAGCTTGAGACAAACCTCGTTTTGACACTACAAATTAAGATCCGATGAGTCTCCAAAATGTAAAGTTGTTTTACCGTGTTTTTTTTTCTTTTTTTTTGTGTGTGTGTGTGGGGGGGGGGGGGGTGAGGGATGGGCATTTTAGCTCGAGGGGGCAAAGTTCAACTTTTTTTAAATAGGTCAAGTGGGATATCGTTTCGTATGTATTTCAATAAAATTATCGGCAAGTCGATATGAACATTTATAAGAAAGTTACAGAAAAGATTTTATCAATGGAAAGTGGGAAATTATATTTTATTTTTTAGCATAGTTTTGTCACATTTATTTTAGGTTTAAAAAGAGTTTTTTATATCATATTAAGTCATCTCAAAACTATTAAATGTCTTCAAAATAGCAATAATCAAAATCAGGATAATTTTGAGTTTATTTCAAAGTCCTCCCTCCTCAAAAAGAACCCCACACTGAAACCACTTTATTTTGGGGGGACTCATCGTATCTTCATTTCTAGTGCCAAAATGAAGTTCTTACCAGATAAATTTTCTTGAATGGCTATCAGTTGCTGCTGTAAAAACCTACGGTACCTGCACCAAATTATAGTTTTCGACTTCGTATTCATAAAACTTGTCGTAACAATGTAACAAATGATCGTATCAATTTGCAAATGGTAATCATTCGATTAAAAAAAAAAAAAAAAAACATAATAAACGATACCTGTCTCTTAACATACTTAAAAAAAATTTAGTTTGCCCCTCACGCTCCCTGAGTTAAAAATGCCCCCAAAACATGATAAAAGAACTTTATTTTTTAAGGACTCATCGAATATTCATTTTTAGTATTAAAATGAAATTCTTCCCAAACTTTGGTGAATGGTCACTAGTTGCCGCATTTCTACTCAATTTTTGATTGTATATTTTTTATCTGTGCGCTAATAGTCGTACTTTTGAAGGTTGTGCGAGTTTTGAGCAGAATTCCATATAATCGGAGGTTTGTCAAATGCTTGACATTTTTATGCTATATAGACCGAGTAAACAAGGACTTATAGTTTAAAGTAGATTCCAAATCACCACAAATACGCTAGCACACCCGCAGGAATTAAACCCGACATAGTTGAATCCGAGGCCACGGGGCTAACCATTCAACTACCTGGTAAGCCCCAATAACTTCCAATAATATACCTTAATTTGTTTAGAAGTTTTATTAGACTCGCCAATTCTCAATTAGTTGCTTATTCCTTTCTAATTCTTAGAAAGTAATTAAAAACATTATCTAAAAATAAGTGGTCCATGTACATAATCAATGCAAACAAACCTAGAGGCGTATAAACACACACCCTCAATTTTAATTTCATATATAATTTTATTAAAGAAAATATAATTTATTTTCATTTCTTTTTGGCCAGAGTGGAATATATTGCTAAAACTTATTACCTTCCAAAAGGAAAAAAAAACTCATTTTAAAATTGAAATTTCCCTATTCTTAAATCTGAATAAATATAATTCCATAAAAGCAAAATATTTGAAAAGTTTCAAGAATTTAAAAAGAACAAAGTTATAATAAAACAATACAGTCTATGAAATTACAAAGTTTATTTTCACACAGTTACAAATAATAGTTTCTAACACAAAGTATTAACATAATTTTTACCAAATTAGCATACAATTATTTCACAATCTTCTCTATATTATTTCCGTGCCTTTGCATCCTAAAAGAGAGAAACAATAGAGTGCATTTTAAAAGTTACAAGTTAAATTTTCACTGTTTTCAAGAATCCTGCTTAGAATTAGTTCTAAAGGTGATCACAAATTATATCTCTTCAGGCAAAATGACCGGATCGTTAATGTTAATCCAACAAGATATATATTTTTTAATATCTCGTTTGTATTTTTATATTTTAAAAATACTTTTTCTTTTGCATTGGATAGCTGAGGTAAATTTCTGCAATTGTGGCTTTTTACTTTATTTTAAGTTCGTTGGAGTTTTTATTTTATTTTCTTTCGTTATTTTTATTTTTATTTTCTTTATTTTCTTTATATTTATTTATTTATTTTTTTTTTTGTGCTGACACTTTCACTCTTTTCACTGTTTATACCGGCTCCAAAAGTGAAAGTATATATAAAAAAAATCATTTAAAAATATTGAAATGCAACCGAGTTACCTTAAAAAAATTCTCTTATTAGATTAACATTGGCAAGTGGGTGTTTCCGATTGGCTAAAGTAGCCTCTTAACCCTTTAAGCCCTGACCCACACAATTGTGCGGGCGATACTAAAGTAAAAGAGAATGACTATTTCCTGTTTTTGTGCGATTTAAAACCAAATCTGCACATTTATATGCTTTAGATGTTTTGATAAAACACAACTAGGGGGTACCAACTACAAAACAGGGTTAGATTTTCTGCTTTTAAAAAGACTATATCATCTGACAGCAATAGACAAAAAGTATGTAATGTCGTAATTTCTTTTAAATATGATTTTTAATGTTTGCTTAGATTTAATTTTCTTTTCATATAGTTTATTCATGATTTTAATTGATTTTGTCTTTGATAAACTTCACTTTGATAAATTTGATAGGCTTCACAAAAGTTGAAAAACAAATGAACCACACAATTGTGCGGGTCCGGCATTTACCATTTCTAAAATAGACACAATTCCTAATATATAAAATTTTTATTTTTAAGTGTTTTTTTAAACTTATGTTTTTAGCAATTTATTTTTTATTGATTACATTTTTAAAGCTCACCAATTTTAAATTAATAGGTTTGTACTATTCATGATTTTTATTTAAAATGGATAGTGTTAGTTATATAATATGCACATGTAATGAACTGTATGTTTCTGCTCTGAGTTATAGATGCCATATATGATTTATAAGTTTTATATGAGTTATATGCATACCACGAGATTGATTTTTAAGTTTGATAAATTCATTCCATTTTGTCGACACAGCAAGTAAACCACCAGGAATAAATAATAAATTATGCAAAGTTCAGCAAATGCTCGACAGATTCCGTAGTGTCTGCTTGAATTTACTAGGAGATCAGAGAAAATTTTCCATAGATGAGCAGGCGATTCCTTTTTTTAGGATTTGCCCCAGTAAAGCAGTATATAAAAAACAAACCACACTCTGTTGTAACAGCATCATCTGGGATAGTTTTAAATTTTGTATTATACCTGTGGGAAAGTACAGACCTGGTCCACAAGGATCTAGGCTTAGGACCTGCTGTAGTCCTTACTCTGGTTCAGAACTAGTTTTATGTACTTCGATCGGTATTTCAACAAAATACCGCTGCTGGAAAAACTAAAAAAAAAGAAAATTGAAGGATCAGGCACAATCCAAACGAAGTGAAGGGCATACCATTTGTCAAAGGCTCTTAAGAGGGGTGCGAGCATTGAGCACGTCTCAGAAAATGAAATTGTACTGGTCTGTCCAAAAACAAAAACTGTTTCAAATATTTTCATTGTGGCTGATGAAAGTTATCTCAATAAACAACAACTTTTTTGCTTAAACTTTTATTTTTAGATATTTGCACACATAATACCAAACTACACAATTGTGTATATTTAGCCCAAAAACGGCTGCATTAAGGCCGAACCCACACAATTGTGCGGGTCCTCTCTTGTCATAACCTGACATAGGGTATTTATATATATATATATATTTTTTCAATCAAATACGATCCTAACAATAAGGGGAAACCACTCAAACTTTCAATTTCTACCAAAAAAACTCCCGGTCTTAAAGGGTTAAGAGACCACACTAGTCACTTGGAAAGAATCGAACGCTAATGGTAAGTCTATGGGAGCGTTATTTTCAAATATCTCGCTAAAATTTTAATATTTTTGAATGTTTTTTTTTTTTTTTTTTTTTTTTTTTTTTTTTTTTTTTTTCTGCATAGAATAGCTGAGGATGATTTACAACCGGACTAGTTTTTACTTTTTCGATTTTGATTATTATTATTTTTTTTCTATAATAGGATAGTTTCAATTTCGGCACCGGTTCCGAAAGTAATTGTATTTTTTAAAAAAGAATCTGAAACCGAAATCGAAAAAGTAAAAACTAGCCAGGTTGTAGATCGTCCTCAGCTATCCTATGCAAAAAAAAAAAAAAAAAAAAAAAAAAAAAAAAAAATCATTCAAAAATATTAAAATTTGAGCGAGATGTTTGAAAATAACGCTCCCGTAGACTTAGCATCAGCGTTTTTCCTTTTCCCCGTGACTGAAGAGAGTTCATTTCTACATTTAGTCCAGGCAATAGGGAATTTTACCTAGCAAAATTAATGGTAGTTCTGGAAATCGGCTTACTTTATGTTTTTTGGGTCGCTGAATCCGAATTTTTAACTTCCCACCAAAATTTCCCCCGGCAATAACCCCAAATTTTGGTAAAAAGCCCCCCAAAAAGGTTTTTATTAAACCCCCCCCCCAAATAGTTGTTATTAACTTAAATTTCGTATTGTTTTAGGGGAAAAGCATTACGAAATTCAGAAACTAGACAAAATTTGCAACAAATAGGATATATGGCATTATGACGTAGGATAAACGGGGAGAGAGGGGGCTGCCTCGGAACATTCCCCGTGCGCTTTTCTCAAAAACCAAATTTTTTCAAAAAATCAATTTTTTGGGGGGGTTGCCGGGTGAAATTTTGGTGGGAAGTTACAAATTCGGATTCAGCGACCCAAAAAACATATAGTGAGTCGATATCCAGAACTAGTATTAATTTTTCCAGGTAACATCCCATATTGCCTGGACTTCATAACTTAGTGTACGTAGCGCCGCAATGCATGTCTGGAGGCAGCCCTCCCCCTCCCTGTTCATCCTACGTCATAATGTCATGTATCCTATTTGTTGCAAATTTTGTCTAGTTTCTGAATTTCGTAATGCTTTTTCCCTAAAACAATAAAAATTTAAGTTAAAAACACTTTTTTTGGGGGGGGGATTTTGGGGGGAAGTTAAAAATTCGGATTCAGCGACCCAAAGAACGTAAAGTAAACCTTATAGAGAAAGTTCGGAGGGGAGATGGGAGGGCAAATGTAAACGTGTGAGTGGTTAAGTGGAATTGCGCAACTTAGTTCACGCAGCACCGCGCGCATGTTCCGAGGCAGATCCCCCCCTTCCCCTTCATCCTAAGTCATAATGTCATAGATCTAATTTGTTGCAAATTTTGTCTACTTTCTGAATTTCTAGATACTTTTTCCTTAAAACAATAAAAAAATTGATTTTTTTAATAAAAACCTTTTTTCGGGGGCATTTTACTGAAATTTGGGGGGGGGGGGGTTGCCGGGGGAAATTTTGGTGGGAAGTTAAAAATTCGGATTCAGCGACCCAAAAAACATATAGTAAGCCTTTTTCCAGAACTACCATGAATTTTGCTAGGTAGAGCCCCTATACGGTCTCTGTTGCCTGGACTAATTAGTCATGCGAAGAAACTCGAACCCTAATGTTAAGTATGTGGGAGAAATCTTCACAGCGATAAAGCTATACAGCTTAAATGAGAGAGAAATATATGCATAGGATACCTGAGGTCGATATATATAGTTGTCCGTTTGTAATTTTTCGATTTTGTTCAGTTTTTTTTTTTCTTTTTTTTTCTTTTTTTTTTTTTTATGCGGAAATTTTCACTATTGAAACTGGTTGGAACGCGTTGTGAAAGTGAAACTATCCTCATATAAAAAAACAAATGCAAACAAAATAGAAAAGTACAAACTCACAACAATAGATATCGACCTCAGGTATCCTGTTTAACGAAAATTATTTAAAAATATTAAAATGCGAGTGAGAAATCTGTAAAGATTTTTTTCAACTTGAGTTTTTCCGCGTAAAGGGTCTACACTAGTCACGCGAAGAAATTTGATCACTAATGTTCAACCTATGGTTAAAATCTTTTCAAATTTATCGCTTGCGTTTTAATATTTTTACTCGATTTTTTTTCCAGGATACCTGAGGTCGATATCTAATGTTAGCGTTTGTGTACTTTTTCGATTTTGTTTACAGTTTTTTTTTTTATACGAAAATAGTTTCACTTTCAGAACAGGTTCCAACCTCATCCGAAAGTGAAAGTGTCCGCATATTGAAAAACTGTTACCAAAACCAAAAAAGAACAAACGCACAACAATTTATTTCGACCTCGGGTATCCTATCCGAAAAAAATCACAAAAATATATTAAAATGTGAACAAGATGGGACGAATCTGTAAAGATTTGTCTCGTTAGGTTTAACGTTAGAGTTCGAGTTTTTCCGCGTAAGGGTTAAAACTAGTAACGCGAAGAAATTTTAACGCTAATGTTAAACCTGTGGGGAAAATCTTTTCAGATTTCTCGCTTGCATTTTGATTTTTTTAATAGATTTTTGGCATAGGGTACGTGAAGTCGATAACTTTTATCGTGCGTTTGTACTTTTTCGATTTTGGTTACAGTTTTTCATATCAAGATAGTTTCACTTTTGAAACAGGTTAGAAACGGTGCTGAAAATGAAACTATAGTTATATAAAAAACTGCAACCAAAATCGAAAAAGTACAAATGCACAATAAAAGTTTTCGACATGGGGTACCCTATGCAAAAACTCTTTTAAAAATATTAAAATGCAAGCGAGAAATCTGTAAAGATTCCTCACATAGGATCAACATTAGCGTTAGAAGTTCTCCACATGACTAGTGTAAGAGGCTATTTCAGTCACGTGAAAACACTTGTTCAGTAATGTTAATTATGTGGGAGAAATTTTTAAAAATATCTCGTTTTCATTTGATTATTTTTAAATGATTTTTAGGTGCGTTCGTAATTATATAAATACGTAACACCTATAGTCGTCGTTCGGTCCGTCTGTCTGTCCGTCCGCATATAACAGAGAAAAAACTACTCAACCGAATGGTATGAAATTTTAAATA
Organism: Maratus speciosus; assembly: GCA_963932465.1. Classification (NCBI taxonomy): domain Eukaryota; kingdom Metazoa; phylum Arthropoda; class Arachnida; order Araneae; family Salticidae; genus Maratus; species Maratus speciosus. The sequence goes on from OZ010794.1 coordinate 243,008,027, forward strand.
TATAATTGTTGCAAAATTTTGTCGAGTTATTTTAAATTTTGTGAAAATCAGATGCATAGTTTAATTTCAAGTACATTCAAAAGTTTTCCGTTACATTACGGCCAATGGGGAAAATTATTGCAAGTGCATTTTAATGATGTTACAGCCTTCCGAACGGTCTGAAATTTTAAATATATAATTGTTGTAAAATTTTGTTGAGTCATTTCCAATTTTATGAAAATCGGACGTATAGCTTAATTACAGGGGCAGTTAAAAGTTTTCCGTTACATTACGGCCAATGGGAAAAAATTATTGTAAGTGCATTTTAATGATGTTACAGCCTTTCGAAGAGAATGAAATTGATATGCACTTATGAAATGCACTAAAATATACATTCAGTAGAATATGCGGTGCAAAAAATATTTATAAAACTAGTTATAGTAAGAACGCACCTCATTTGCCACGTTTGACGAGCAATTTCCAACTTGTTTCTTCCCATATGACAGCTGAGGTCGATCTCAAAAAAGACCGTTTTTTACTTTTTCGATTTTGTTTCCAGGATTTTTTTATGAGGATGCTTTCACTTTCGAAACCGATTCCGAAAGTGAAAGTGTTCTAATTAAAAATACTTGTAAAAAAATATAAAAAGTGCAAAAGGACCTTTGTACAGATTCACCTCAGCTTTCAAATGCAAAAAAAATTAAAATATTAAAATGCAAACGAAAATACCTTTAGAAAATTCTCCCAATGTATTAATATTAGCGAACGGCGTGTTTTCGCGTAACTGAATTAGTCTCATAACCCTGCATATACATATACTTAACCCACTACATAATTATACATAACCTACACTAGTCACGCGAAGAAACTCGAACGTTAACGTTAGTATATGGGAGAAACCTTTACAGCTTAAATAATATATATATTTGCATAGGATACCTGAGGACTACGAGTATATATGGGGCATTCTTACAATCTTTTGACTTTCGGGAATAAAAATCTAGTGAAATTAAACATGCTAAAATCACATTTTAATATGATAGACAAATGCCTTAATGATTCAAAATAAAGAAAAAATGGCCAGCAGCGAAATTTTTTTTATTTAACTGCGGTTTAAGTTAAACTTGCGAGTTTAATTTTCCTTACCATTTTACCACTATAACTTTTTATTTTCTTCTAAATTTTTACTTATAATGAATTTGCATAGTACCCACAGGACACTCAAATAAGAAATAATAAAAATGTAGTACTATTAATACAGAATTTTTGTATAACATTGTCTTAAAGGGGTGTTAAAGAAGGGACGGTAAGATAAAAAAAGGGGGGGGACGGTATAGGAGAAAAGGGACGAAATGGGAAAAAAAGGGACTGTAAGGATGGAACGGTAAGGATAATTATCACCTATTTTTAGGAAAATCATGTTAATACTAAGTGATAGCCACAATGTTCATTGGTTAAGAGAAACAGTTGTTAACATTGGATTAAATATTTTTTTTTTGACAGTGTCGATAAATTTTTTAATATCTTTCAGGATTCAACTAAAATAAACCTCAAATATCGCAGTCTTGTCCCTTCTTCTAATTTGAAGCAAAGTTTCCCGAATATCTAATGACATTTGTATGCAGTGTTTCCAAAATCGATTTAAAAAATCTGTAAAATATATTAGGTCCATTCATAAGACAATCATTGTTTCTATCATGTGCGGATGCGATGAAAATTGGGCTAGAGTTAGTTATTTCTCTGGCTTCATTGACATCAGTTTGTGTACAAAAGAAGGTGCAAAAAGTGCACCCTATTTCCATTTTAACCCCTTCATTCGCGCTCCCGTCATATTCTCGGGCTGTTTTTTTTTTACTCAAATCGTTTGATTCCCACCAGTTTTATAAAATAGTGAAATTGGCTATATTTTAGTACAGTCTTTCCTGTCATTAAATAAGGTGAATATTTCTTTTTCATAAAAGTGGTCCCAATAAGCAATTTGGATTTTTCAACCGTAATTTAATTCGAGCGTTAAGCTGTTAAATAGGCATCACTTCAATATTTTGGCGTCATTCCAAAAATTTTAAAAGCTTATCGTATCCTATCGTTTAATTGGATCAACTTACTCTCTTTCTTAGAAAAGGATTTTTCTAATAAGGTGTAGTTTCTTGTCAAATTGTCGAGAATCCATGGTAAAGACACATCGTAGCGTTCATTCATGCGGTTTATCCCTTTCTGACGCAGAGCACTTCCATTGCTAAAATGATTTCATGAATGAATGCCACCGGAATTTATGAACAAATTAATTGGAAAAAAAAACCTTTATTATACAGAAAATACTTGTATCAAAATTCTGGTGACATTGTGTCATTTGGTAATCAAGCTGGGTGTTCCATGTAATGGAACACTGAGCTACAAAAGCTACCCTTTCAATGGAACACTGGGCTACCCTTGCCGGCACAGAGCAGTTCTGTTCGTAAAATGATGAAATAATTCACTGACACCAGAATCTACAAACGAACTTCTTAGTAAGAAAAAACTTGCATGCCTGAGCTTTTAACATAAAACCAGAATTTTGTTAACCCCTTTGGGGCAAGCAAAAATGTCTCATGTTGAATTCTCACCGGAATAATCGAAAACTTTTATTTCTAAATAAGGGAAAGCAATTTTTCAACAATTTACCTCCAAAGTTAAAAATATAAAATTTAGTTAAAATATTCTGGTGAGTCTTGTTTATATTAGTAGGATATATTTTATCCCACCGCCCCTCAATGGGTTAAAATGTTCTTGGTGCCGTTGTAAGTTTGGAATTGAAATTAGGTGGTCCCGACGTGAAATCATTGCGCTTGAAAGTGTTACGAGTTCTTAAAAATTTAAGCATATTTTCGTCTAAACTAGTTTTCTTTTACGATCGGCGTTAGAAATTCAAAATATATATAATCGTTAAACATCAGGCAATTTGGCGTTTGAAACATATAATGATGGAGTTTTCCACATCTTTTCTTCTCTGATCTAATGCCTACATTTCACAATTTAATTTCTGGTGTGAGCTGCTGAGAGTGTATTCATACCGATCGTATTCAGTCGAAATTTTTACCCTCCCAACAGAGAAGTAAGGCTAATTTTCACTATTTTTGTTTTGTCTAATTTTAATTTGTTTCTTGCATATCTATTCGTGTAATTATTTTGATCCCTGAATCAAACAAATCCCTAACAAATGTTGTTGAAATACTTTATGTAATGCTGTAATCAAAGTCCGTAAGCGGACAGTTCAGAAAAAAAATCGGTGTTTGTCAATATCTATTAATTACATTCATTAAATTTCGTATTAAAAATTTTCTTTTTCTGGGTTATTTCTCTAGTGAGCAAAATTTGAAAATAATTTAACTGTAATGTAACCAATGAAACGAAAATTAGTTTTCCTATAAGAGATTATTAAGGTAAAAGTTACCCTAACCAAAAATCACTGATATTAATCCGCACAGTCGAAAGGAAATTAAGTAATTTAATGACAATTGATAAAAAGAATGTATAATTACTTTCGAGTGTTAATGTTTTCGTAACTCATAAATTTAGTCGCACACAGCAACAATTCATTAAGAATTAAGCTTTAATTTTATTAATTAATGCGAATGAACTAACTCAGAGAGAGATATAATGAAGAACTACAGTTTCCATTAAATAATATGCACACATTTATCCGAAAACAATTCATTCTAAACTTCAATGAAATTCATTATCCAACTTCCTCCTGAATATTAAAAAAAAATATTTCCATTTGTGTAATTACTTTTGTTAAAAAAAAAAAAAAAAAAAAAAAAAAAAAAATGGAGTTGATATTTCTTCGTAAATAAAAATATGATTATTAATTAAAAATGAAATGTTACAACGATTTATTTTAATTAAAGAAAATAGAAGTATTTTCTTAAAGTTGTATGAAAAAATATGTTTTTTTTTTTTTTAGATATTACATTTAAAGTATTTATTTCGTAACAAATATGCACTTAAAAATACCTGTTCTTTTATATTTTTAAAAATTATGTTTTTTTTAAGATATGACATTTAAAGTATTTACTAGTGGGAATGACCGAGCTAAGCTCGGTCAAAATTCGCTTTCTGTTTATCTCGATATATTATTCCCAATGAATCATTCTTGCTGTTTTAGATGCAATTAACTTGACCCTGAGACATAGTGACCCAAAATGACCCACTAATCGAATTTTTTCGAACATCCGACGTAACACAATGCTCTTCTCGAGCCTGAAAACGATGGAATACAAAATTTAGTGAAAATCGTTAGTCGTTTTCTATTAGATAACATAAGCTTGACCCACGTTGATTCAAAAACCCACAAACTGAAATTTATCGAACATGTGGGCAATTTCAATGGTTTTTATACTGTGAAACGGTATAACATAAAAAGTTGTCAAAATTATTTGAACCTTTTTGAGATGCCGCTAGCTTGATCTCGACCCATTATCACCAAAATGACACACTAATAGAATTTTCTTGAGGATGCGACCCAACCCAATGGTTTTATCTTTCCAGAAGGGGTGTAGTACAAAGTTTTGTCAAAATCTTTTGAGCCATTTTTTATATACAGTTAGCTTAATCCTGATGCATTAGGACCCAAAATGACCCATTGTTTGAATTTTCTTGAACATGCGACCCTGCCCAATGGTCATATCATGCCCGGAAACGGTATTATATAAAATTTTTTCAAAATGTTTTGAAGCGCTTTTTAAATACAATTAGCTTGACCCTGACCCATTGTGACCCAAAATGACCCACTAATCGAATTTTCTCGAACGTGCGACTTAGCCCAATGCTCATCTCATGACCAGAAACAGCCGTATATTAAAAATATTTGTGAAAATGTCTTGAGCCGTTTTTTTAGATATAATTAGCTTGACCCTGACCCATAATGACCCATAATGACGCATAATCGTGACCAACTAATCGAATTTTCTCGAACACGTCACCCATCCCAATGGTCTTTTCGTACCCGAAAATGGTTAGATACAAAATTTAGTCAAAATCCACTGAGCCGTTCTCTAGATATAATTAGCTTGACCCTGACTCATTATGACCCAAAATGACCCACTTATCGAATTTTATCGAACACGAGACCCATCCCAATGGCCTCTTCGTGCCCGAAAACAGCAGGGTGAAAAATTTCGTCAAAATCGTTAGAGCCGTTATATAGGTAAACTTAGCTTGACCCACGGTGACCCCAAAATGACTCACTAATCGAATTTTCTCGAACACGTGACCCATCCCAATGGTCTTTTTGTGCCCGAAAATGGTTAGATACAAAATTTAGTCAAAATCGATTGAGCCGTTCTTCAGATATAATTAGCTTGACTTTGACTCATATGACCCAAAATGACCCACTAATCGAATTTTCTCGAACACGAGACCCATCCCAATCGTCTTTTGGTGCCCGAAAATGGTTAGATACAAAATTTAGTCAAAATCGATTGAGCCGATCTCTAGATATAATTAGCGTGACCCTGACCCATTATGACCCAAAATGACCCACTAATCGAATTTTATCGAACACGAGACCCATCCGAATGGTTCTTTCGTACTCGAAAACTGTAGGGTGCAAAATTTCGTCAAAATCGTTAGAGCCGTTATCTAGATAAACTTAGCTTGACACACGGTGACCCAAAAATGACCCACTAATCGAATTTTCTCGAACATGTGACTTAGCCCAATGGTCTTCTCGTAATCCAAAACTGCAGAATATAGAGTTTAGGGAAAATCGTTAGAGCCGTTTTTTAGATAAAAATAGCTTGGCCCACAGTGACCCAAAATTACCCACTAATAAAATTTTCTCGAACACATGACCGATCTTAATGGTCTTTTTGTGCCCGAAAATGGTTGGATACAAAATTTAGTCAAAATCGATTGAGCCGTTCTTCAGAAGTAATTAGCTTGACCCTGACTCATTATGACCCAAAATGACCCCCTAATCGAATTTTCTCGAACACGAGACCCATCCCAATGGTATTTGGGCCCGAAAACCGTAGGGTGCAAAATTTCGTCAAAATCGTTAGAGTCGTTATCTAGATAAACTTAGTTTGACCCACGGTGACCCAAAAATGACCCACTAATCGAATTTTCTCGAACTTGTGACTTAGCCCAATGGACTTCTCGTAATCCAAAACTGTAGAATATAGAGTTTAGTGAAAATCGTTCGAGCCATTTTTTAGATAAAAACAGATTGACCCACAGTGACCCCAAAATGACCCACTAATTGAGTTTTCTCGATCACGTGACGCATCCCAATGAACTTTTCGTGCCCGAAAATGGTTAGATACATAATTTAGTCAAAATCGATTGAGCAGTTCTTTAGATATAATTAGCTTGACCCTGACCCATTATGACCCAAAATGACCCACTAATCGAATTTTCTCGAAAACGAGACCCATCCCAATGGTCTTTTCGTGCCCGAAAACGGTGGGGTGCAAAATTTAATCAAAATCGTTAGAGCCGTTTTCAAGATAAAATTTACATACACACACACACACACAATTTTTGCTCGCATTATAGTATAAGATTTCGTAACAAATATGCAGTTAAAAATACCTGTTCTTTTAACAGGTATTCTGCAATTTTTAACAGAATATATTCATTTCATATAAACTACTGATTTTCACAGTTATCCTGCATATATAATGGAACTATGTAAAAGGAGGAATTGATATAGCCTCAAAATTGTGGGGCTTCAACTAGTGATAGGTAGAATGAATGATTTTACTAGTCGAATGAATCATTCGCACATGCGCAAAAACATAATTTCCAACCGCTGTATATCTTTTTAATCAATTAGAACCGAAATCTCTCCATTATATGTATATATATATATATATATATATATATACAGGGTGTTCCGTTAAAGGGGTCCAATATTAATAGGGGTAATAGAGAAGATCACACGGTGCATAAATCAGTATATAATGCCTGGCCGGATCTCAATAATTTTCAAGTTACAGCAAATAGAATGAAAAATCGGAAATTTGTAAAAAAACCCTCATTGCTAAACTATCGATAATGCTACATAAAAACGAAGCACATATTTCGAAAGAGCAGAAAAAATCCTACGAAATGACATAAGTTGTTTTAGAATATTGAGAATTAATGGCGAGTTACAAGCTCTGAAACAGTGAAAAAATACAAAATCAAATATTTAGCAAAATAGTTAATCGTTAATTCCAAAAATGCAACTCTACCTACATCAAGGAAAATGTTATAAAATTTGGTCCATTCCGAAAGCTTTCGAAGAAGCTGACAATAAACCATATCAGTTTAATTGTATGGGAGAAATCAAGCAGTTCCCTAGTTACAACTCTGTACTGTTGCACGCTCGGAAAGGGCGAAACTCCGCCCATGACGATTGTAAACACCCCGTTTTAATATCTTTCAATTATACATTTCTGATCAACCTCTATCAATACCCTTTCATTATTCAGTCTGGTCAAGTGAATGACATATTGTGCAGCTCTCGCTTTGTCTTAAAGCAAACTCCGTGACTGCTGCGTTTCCTCCATGAACTTTCAGGATGATGAAGAAGAAGTACTTTTTATGCAAATTTTCTATGTGTATAGGAAGAAAAGTGTAATAAAACAGCAGTCATCAGTGGGCGTTATGTTAAAGGGAGGCTGTTGTAAGTGGGATTGTAGTAAGTTGATGTATAATAATTATGCCGGAATACTCTAACGAAGAATATGCGGACATGCATCTGATGTACGGGCAAGCTCATGGAAATGCATGTCTAGCACAGCGCATGTACCGTGAGCAATTTCCAAGGAGACGTCGCCCAAGTTCGAAACTCTTCATAAAAATCGATAGACGATTACGGGAAACTGGATCGTTTAATACAGCAAGCATTGATGCAGGGAAACCTCGACATGTACGAACACCTGCAATGGAAGAAGATGTACTGAATATTTTTAAAGATAATCCCTCCACGAGTACACGAGCTGCTGCGTCTGAAGTCGGTGTTTCTCACCAAAGTGTGTGGCGTGTTCTGCGTGCAGAAAACATGCACCCCTTTCATGTGCAGCGGGTACAACTGTTATCAGTAACAGATTGTGCTCAGCGGACAGAATTCGTACGCTGGTTGCTTAATGTAAAAGAAAATAATCCACAATTTCTGGAAAATATTTTATTTACTGATGAAGCAACATTTACGAGAGAGGGCGTGGTAAACACGCACAATATGCACACATGGTCATATACAAATCCGCACACTGTTTTCCCGTCGAACGCGCAACAAAAGTTCAGTGTGAACATATGGGCAGGTGTCCTCGGCGATTATCTCATAGGACCATATTTACTCCCAGATGTACTCAATGGCAGTACGTACTTGGTTTTCCTACGGAATATCTTACCGCAGTTACTGCGAAATGTGCCAGCAACATTGCGCCACAATATGTGGTTTATGCACGATGGCGCACCGGCACATTTTTTCATAGGTGTTCGCAATCACCTCAATTCAACATATCCTGGGAAATGGATTGGACGCAGTGGACCTGTTGCTTGGCCTGCACGCTCTCCAGACCTCAATCCGTTAGACTTTTTTGTTTGGGGACAAGTTAAATCGCTGGTGTATGAAACGCCTGTGGATACACCGGAGGATTTACTAGCGCGAATCGTTGTCGCTGCAGGAGACATTCCCAACTCCGTCGGAGTTTTTCGGCGTGTTCGCCAATCTTTACGACGTCGCTGTCGGCTGTGCGATTCTGTTAATGGGCGCAACCTCGAACACCTATTATAATAATGTCCGTTCTTCTGCCTTCCGACATTTAACTGTGCAGAGCAGGCCAGAAGACTATGCTTCACATATGTCATAAAGTACGTGGAATGTAATTCTTTATTTGTCATTTTTCTTTTATTTTCAACACTTTTTGGCACAGTATTTTGTAAGTCACAGACTGTGGTGTACTCAAATTGTAAATTACAAAGTTTGTATGAATTAATTTAAAATTTAGTGTCTTTTTTAAATTTATAATTAATAAAATTATTATGCTATTTGTTATTATTATTTCCTATCATAAATTATGATGCACATATACATACAATAATTGTCCATGTAAAACATGTACTGAAACTTCTTGCATAGTTACAAATCGCAATATTTTTAATTATTTCCGAATTTTCACCACCAGTTTAATTTTAAAGAATTTAACTTAAGCTTTATATCAATAAAAGACCACTTTAAAATGTAGACTATTATTGTAAAGTTATTTTGGTTCATTCAACTCTTGAATAATTAAAAATGTTGCATCTCAGAAGAAGCATGATCGAAAATGTATAGTTGAGAGTAATTAAAAAGGCGGTGTTTCCAATCGTGATGGGCGGAGTTTAACCTTTGCTAGTGTCAAAGAAAGCGGAGTTGTAACTAAGAAACTGATTAATTTCTCTCACACAATTAAACCGATATGGTTCATTGTAAGCTTTTTCGAAAGTTTTCGGAATGGACCAAATTTTACTACATTTTCCTTGTTGTAGCTAGAGTTGTCTTTTTGGAATTAACGATTAACTATTTTGATGTATATTGGATTTCGTACTTTTTTCACTGTTTCAGGGCTTGTAACTCGTCAATAAATATTGCTATTTTAATACAATTGATGTTATTTTGTAGGTTTTTTTCTGCTCTTTCTAAATATGTGCTTCGTTTTTATGTAGCATTATCGATAGTTTAGCAATGAGGGTTCTTTTACAATTTTCCGAATTTTCATTCTATTTGCTGTAACTTGAAAACTATTGAGATACGACCAGGCTTTATATACTGATTTATGCTCCATGTGATCTCCTCTATTACCCCTATTAATATTGGACCCCTTTAACGGAACACACTGTATATAAAGTAACTAAGATTTGTCACCACCGCCGGTTTTGAATTTTTTGTGACAGGGAGTGTTTCTTCGCTAATATTAAGAGAACTACTGCGCAGTGTTGCCAGTGGGCTACTTTTTTTTATTATGATTTCTCGATTGCAACCACTTATTTGAAACGGTAAAATTCCCTTTGTTTTCGCCTTAATTAATTTGTTATTAAGTAAGGCGCATTTTACAATTTCAAAAAAGTGGTGTCAATCAAGAATCTGTATAAAAAAAAGTAGCCCATCTTGCAAAGCTGCTACTGCGTGCACAAATATGGAGATTGGTGGTATTATAGATAAATGTTTCATAAACACGCTGATGCAGACAGTTTTTAAATCGAACAATTATTTTAAGAGATATTTAATATTAAATGTTGGTAAAAATCGTTCCATTAAAAAAATTTTATACGAGCAAAAACTAAACACAGGAATGTAATACTTTTTTCTGAGGATATGCATGAGACGTTCCCAGTGTGCAGACTGCATTTATTTTTTTTTAATTTGACTCAATTTTGAGGACTTATTTCCTTTTTAAATTCAAATCTTCAGCATTTCGAGGCGTATTTTTTACATCTATTAAAAAATGGTATTATTTTAAATTGTTGCCAATTTTTAAAACAGCAAAAAGAATACTATTTCCTTTAAATTTAAAACGTATTATAAACGAAAAAAACTTTCAAATTAGAATTAAATGATTATGCATTAAAAGCAGGAAAATATTAAAAATTACGTCATAAAATCTATATTTGCATGTGAATTTTAAAAGAGAATGAAAATAGTAAAATAATAAAGTCATTAATATGCGTTAAATTCGTAAATGGAGGAAATTGCGTCATATTTAAAATGGCCAAACAACAATATTGACAAACAGTTTAAATTAAAAAATATATTTCCGCGAGACATTTATTTCATATTTTGCGATAATATTTCAAACTATTGTTGTGGATTCTAAGAAAGCGCAAATAATATTTCCTTTCTAACAGCAAAAGTATTTTCACGTGAATATTAAAATGAGAAAGAAAGCTTTGATGAAAATTATGTCGGATTTAAAACGATAAATTTAAAATGCCTTATTTAAACGAACTTTTTCATAGCGTTGTTAAAAAATACCGGGACACAAAAACTCTGTTTACTTAATTAATTTTATACTAGCTTATTTTCAAATGTTTCACTGATCTGATTTAATCAAGGATGAAAACATCCAGTTAACAGGTGATCGCCATTGCTCCTTTTAATTATAATTCAGGCTTCCGAATTTTTTTTTAAGCGTGCATACCCGAATGTTTCATTCAAATATTAACCCCTTCGGGACGGGAGACTTTTACGAAACTTTTAATCTTTTGTCACCGTTTTTTAAAAACAGAAATTTGTGTCTTTTTGAATCGACAAAACGCGCTGATTAAATAAGGCAAATTTTACAGTAAAATTTTACTGGTGAGGATAAACAAGGATTCTGAGCGCTTCATGCGGCACGTATACGTGTCGCTCGTCCCCAAGGGGTTAAAATCATTCCTTCTACTCACCACTAGCTTTAACTATAACAGACTCCGTTGTGCAAATTACTACCGGAACAAATTACTTCCAATATAATAGAAAATATTTTTTTTTCTAAGTTAAACGCCTTATCCATGTACAGTTTTTGTAATAATTAAGGTAAAACAATCTATTAATTATCTGATTCATGATAAATGATCTATACGTTTTAACTCCTTGAGGGGCGGTTGGATTAAATATGTCCCCCCCCCCCTCATTTAAACAAGATTCTCACCAGAAAATTTTAACTAAATTTTATATTTTTAACTTTGGAGGGAAGTCGTTAAGAAATTGCTTTTCCTTATTTAAAAATATTTTTTTTATATTATTCCGGTGAGAATACAATATTTAGCGACATTTTTGAGAGCCCCTCAAGGGGTTAATTGATGAAAAATTGTCTCAGTGGTAGCCATGGATTAAGGTTACAACATATTGTGAAAACATAAACAATCTTGTCGATGTCACTGAAATAGATTATAATACCACCGGAGCAAACTTCCAGTTATGAAAAACCAGTAGAATTTATTATATATTTATGACAGAATTTTAGTATGAATAAGGTGTTTAAATAAAGTAGTTAATTACTATTCAAATTTTCTGGTCGAAATTTGCCCCTGCTGTGGTCAATCCCTGTTGAACCGATGTAAATATTAAACGAACAACAGCCTCCATAATGTCACAACATTATCTTTTACTTCAGTCACAACTGATAGACATTCTACTATAATTCTTATTTTTTTTTTTTTTTTTTTTTTAGTTTCTTTACATGTATATGAATTTCACCCTCTTTCGGAAAATTCCGTAAGAACTTTCACTTTTGATTGGCAAATAAATTCACAAAACCAGAAATTCTGCAAATGAAAAAGATATCGCTCTGTTATTTTTCTGCTAATCACAACAGAAATTCTCTACAAGAAACAGAATGTCATCTTGTGGAAAGGAGCAATGGAGCTATAAATAAAGAGGATGAGACATATAGTATGTTGTCTATCAGTTGCGAGTGAAGTAACTTAGGAGGTTGTCACAACATGGCGGCTGTTTTTTTTTTTTTTTTTTAATCGAATCAACAACTTCCCACCAGTAAATTTCAATGGAAAATATCTTGTTAGTTAAGCACCTTTTTCGTGGAAATATTTTCTCACATCTGTTTCTGCCATTATTTATGACTGAAATTCTGCATTAATAGGCGTTTAAGTAAGTGGAAAATGCCTGTTATAATTGACTGGTGGAAATTTAACACAGCGGTAATCAACCTCTGCGAAAGCGGTTACATTTGAAGCTTCAATATTTTTCGGATAAATCAGTTCCTCTTTATTAATAGTTCCATGAAAGGAGCATGGAAACGTGGGAAAACACGGAAACGTTGTTTGGAAAAATGCAAGATTCTTGTGACAAAATATTTCGCAGAACAGGATTGTATCTTCAATAAGATGCAGAAATGTCGTTTGATACGAAGAGAATTTAAACACACTTAAAAGGATTTCTGTCTAAGAATTGAAGTTGAAAATTTGTAACAATACTGATAAAAATTTTCTATAAAAACTGCAGGATTTAGTTTCACTGTATTAAACGATTTTTGTTGTTGTTGTTATTTTGTTAATTAAGGCAAAAGAAATTTACTTGGAAAACAAATCAATGAAGTTTAAGTTATTAAATTTATTCCAGTATTTTAAAAATCTTTTTCAGAATCAGCTCATTTAACAGGGATGAGATTTCAGCGTTTTTGCTCACCAGTATATTCTTATGGAAAATGTTGTTCTGTTAAATCACAACAACGTTCCGATTAAATGAAATATCATTTGTGTGCAAAAACGCGGAAATCTCATTCTTGATTTAAGCTTATTTCTCTTGTAATAAATGGTTGAATTCAACTAAGATAAAAAAAAATTATCCAAATAGTTGCTATGATATTTTATATTTTGCATATTAACACTTTGAAGTTTGAGCTATTTCGACCGCATATCAACCTCTGGACCCAGTATATTTGGTACTTTTCATGATATATTTTTTTAACAATACTTGGAAAATACGTATTTTAATATTTTTTTATTAAAAACTTCAAACTGTTCTTATTCGTAATGAAGGATCTATTTATATGTACTAAAAATAATATTTAATGTTAAATTATTGAAAAAAGCATTGTTATATAGTTTTAAAAAATGTTCCACTTCTTTAATATAAAATTTTACATAGACTTGAATAAAAACTTACCCAAATGTTGATCAAATTTCTGAAAATAGGATTTATTTTTATATAAAGATTATTGCTTTTGTGTGGTACTTTTCAAAGCAACGATTTTCACAAAGAGAAACGCAACAAGGTTCACAATCAGTTCGACTTAAGCTCTGATTCTAGATATTTTCATATACTTACTTCTGTTTAGAGTTGTCATCTATATTTTGTTTTCAAAATAAAAGGTTCTTACATAATATCTGAAAAGGCCGAGAACGTATATAGTCGGTAATTTTATAGCTCAGATAATTAAAAGTTGACTTTCGGGCTTAGATACCTTTACCTCAAAATGTTAAACTATTGATAAGAAAATTTTTGCTTTGAAGTTAATTATAGACAAATAGTTATGCCCAGATACTCTTTTTTCGTATTCTTTCTCAACTGCCAAATACCTTTATACCTAATGGAGTTAACCATATAATTAAAAATTAAAATATTAATATCGTGATCGTATAAAGCTTCTGGGTACCTCATAATGGGGCATAAGTCTATTGCTCAGCGTCTACTTGCTCACCTAGGTTAAATCAAATTCGAATATTAATTAATGAATTTATTTATATTTAACCATGTGTAAAAAAATAAAACGCGATGCGTAATTTTATAATCCTAAGAGTCCTTTTGAAGCGGTCAACTCGCAAATCCACTTTTTTTTATTTTAAATTAAAATTAAATTACATATAATGCCACGAATCACACCACTATTGTAGAATGAGATTATATAAAACTTATTTAGAGTACATCAAAATAAAACACAAACAAAGAACATTATAGAGAAAATATTTACATAAAACTGCTTTATTCACAGTCTGTTTCCCAAACATTCAATAATTTCTTTGGACACCGCATACAGGGATGAGATTTCCGCGTTTTTGCACACCAGTATTTTGTTAGAAAAAATTATATTTCATTTAATCGGAACATTTTTGCGATTTAACTGAACAACATTCTCTCTAAGAATATACTGGTGTGGAAAAACGCGGAAATCTCATCCCTGCGCATATTAATGTTTTACTGGCAATACTTCTAATATAGTTCTTTTTTTAATTTAAACATAACTAGCATAATACTTCTCTCATTCTTTTACAATCAATATTGGTATTCAGATTATTTATATATATAGTATATCTTAGCCGATTCCGGGCCTGGCAAAGTGTTCCCTAATCAATACATAAATGCATAATTTATAAAAGGCAGTAGGGTAAATGTTTTCACTCATACCTTACTTCTAATGAATAGATGAACCTCGGTCACGGATCTTTGGGTTGTAATCCATACCCCTGGACACAAAAACTCTTAACACAAAAATCTGGATACAACATTTTTTTAGGAAACAACTCACAGGCACTGATCACTCAGAAAGAAAAAAAATGCATCTATATTTTTTCTTACTAATAATTATCAATAGTATCTTTGGTCAACCACTCATAGTTCAGCTGCTTACTTTCCCAGGGTTCGTACGGGTCCTTGAATTTCCAAAGTAAGGAATTTTCCGCACCAGCATTTTCTTAATGAAAATTTCTCTTTAAATAAGGCGAAATTTCGTCTGTTTAACCCTCCGTCTACCAGACGGGTCCATTGGACCCGACAGGTACATACAAAATATTCATTCAAACCAGAAATTTCTTTAAAATAAACTAAGTATATAAACCAGACAAAAATAAGGTAAATAAATAAGTTAAATAGTTTTAAATAAAAATTCTGGTGTAGAACGTTTTATTAAAATTTGAATAAAATTCCCGGTAGATCTAGGGTTAAATTAGTTTTATTTTTCTATAAAAAAAAAATCTGATATTTGGCCTTGAAAATAACGGGTAACTGTACGACCCTGGTTTCTCCTTTTTAACTCCTTAACGCTCGAATTAAATTACGGTTTAAAAATTCAAATTGCTTATTGGCACCACTTTTATGAAAAAGAAATATTCATCTTATTTAATGACAGGTAATACGATACTATAATATACTATCCTTTCAATGACAAACCCCCTCCCTCTGAGGCAGGAACATTCCATTTTTTTAGCAGGTGGGGAAAGGTAGGGAGTGATCGCGGCGTGCGGTGCGAAGGGAATGAATGTAAATAGTCATATCATATATAACACCTTCAAAAACTTAAAAATCCGTCGAAAATTTTCAAAGATCCAATACTTCCATCTTGTAAAGATAGAAAAAAGTGAAAAATGCTGAAGGTTGTGGAGAGCATAGGATTTTTTCTTTTGAATTTTTCCATAAAGTAGTACTTCAACATGATTATTACTTAGGATGTATCTGCTTACAAAATAAAATCAAAGCAATTCGAAAGCTCGTAAATACAGTTGTCCGATTATTAATTTATCTACTTTTTTTTGAGGGGGGAGGTTAGGCACAAATGACACAATTTTAAGATAGTTTAAAGTTAAAGAATTATGAAATCTAATACAAAAAAAAAAAAAAAAAAAAAAAAAAAAAACAGTAATATGGCTTTAGATACGTTACCCAGATAGCAATTTTAGTTTGCAGAAAATTTTCAGTAATCTTACTTTGCAGACTTGCAATGTTGCAGCAAGCGCAGCATGACAAGTCTGAAAGTTCATAACAAGACTGCAACAAGATTATGCAAACTCCGAAGTCACCATACTTTGAACTTGCAGCTAAGTTGTCGTGCAAGTTGCAATCTTGTTGCATCAATCTTACTGCAAACTCATATCAAACTAGTAATATTGCGATGTCAGACTATTTGCAAACGCATTGTAAATTTGCAATTTTGTCATGTCAGAACATCTGCAAATGAATTGCAAACTCGGAATCTTGTCATGAAAAGTATAGCTGCAAATATGTAGTAATTTCATTGAAATGTTGTCAATTCTCTGAATTTTGCGTGTAGTACACAGGTAAAAATAGGATTTTTTGAGACAACAGATGCCCATTCACCCAAATTTGGGAAGAACTTCGTTTTGATACTAAAATGAAGATCCAATGAGTACTAAAAAAATAAAGTTGTTTTATCATGTTTTATGCGCAAAAGGGGGCACTGTTAGCTCAGGCAGGGGGTAACTAAAAATAAATAAATAAGTATGTGAAATGGGATATTGTTTATTATGTTTTTTTATAATTCCGAATCAGGTGAAATCATAAGCAAGTCAATACGATCATTTCTTACAAAGTTACTGCAGGCTTTATTAATACAAAGTCTTTTGCAGATAAAATAGGTTTTTACAGTAACAAGTGATTGCTATTCACGAAAGCTTGAGACAAACCTCGTTTTGACACTACAAATTAAGATCCGATGAGTCTCCAAAATGTAAAGTTGTTTTACCGTGTTTTTTTTTTCTTTTTTTTTTTTTTTTTTTTGTGTGTGTGTGGGGGGGGGGGGGGTGAGGGATGGGCATTTTAGCTCGAGGGGGCAAAGTTCAACTTTTTTTAAATAGGTCAAGTGGGATATCGTTTCGTATGTATTTCAATAAAATTATCGGCAAGTCGATATGAACATTTATAAGAAAGTTACAGAAAAGATTTTATCAATGGAAAGTGGGAAATTATATTTTATTTTTTAGCATAGTTTTGTCACATTTATTTTAGGTTTAAAAAGAGTTTTTTATATCATATTAAGTCCTCTCAAAACTATTAAATGTCTTCAAAATAGCAATAATCAAAATCAGGATAATTTTGAGTTTATTTCAAAGTCCTCCCTCCTCAAAAAGAACCCCACATTGAAACCACTTTATTTTGGGGGGACTCATCGTATCTTCATTTCTAGTGCCAAAATGAAGTTCTTACCAGATAAATTTTCTTGAATGGCTATCAGTTGCTGCTGTAAAAACCTACGGTACCTGCACCAAATTATAGTTTTCGACTTCGTATTCATAAAACTTGTCGTAACAATGTAACAAATGATCGTATCAATTTGCAAATGGTAATCATTCGATTAAAAAAAAAAAAAAAAAAAAACATAATAAACGATACCTGTCTCTTAACATACTTAAAAATATTTAGTTTGCCCCTCACGCTCCCTGAGTTAAAAATGCCCCCAAAACATGATAAAAGAACTTTATTTTTTAAGGACTCATCGAATATTCATTTTTAGTATTAAAATGAAATTCTTCCCAAACTTTGGTGAATGGTCACTAGTTGCCGCATTTCTACTCAATTTTTGATTGTATATTTTTTATCTGTGCGCTAATAGTCGTACTTTTGAAGGTTGTGCGAGTTTTGAGCAGAATTCCATATAATCGGAGGTTTGTCAAATGCTTGACATTTTTATGCTATATAGACAGAGTAAACAAGGACTTATAGTTTAAAGTAGATTCCAAATCACCACAAATATGCTAGCACACCCGCAGGAATTAAACCCGACATAGTTGAATCCGAGGCCACGGGGCTAACCATTCAACTACCTGGTAAGCCCCAATAACTTCCAATAATATACCTTAATTTGTTTAGAAGTTTTATTAGACTCGCCAATTCTCAATTAGTTGCTTATTCCTTTCTAATTCTTAGAAAGTAATTAAAAACATTATCTAAAAATAAGTGGTCCATGTACATAATCAATGCAAACAAACCTAGATGCGTATAAACACACACCCTCAATTTTAATTTCATATATAATTTTATTAAAGAAAATATAATTTATTTTCATTTCTTTTTGGCCAGAGTGGAATATATTGCTAAAACTTATTACCTTCCAAAAGGAAAAAAAACTCATTTTAAAATTGAAATTTCCCTATTCTTAAATCTGAATAAATATAATTCCATAAAAGCAAAATATTTGAAAAGTTTCAAGAATTTAAAAAGAACAAAGTTATAATAAAACAATACAGTCTATGAAATTACAAAGTTTATTTTCACACAGTTACAAATAATAGTTTCTAACACAAAGTATTAACATAATTTTTACCAAATTAGCATACAATTATTTCACAACCTTCTCTATATTATTTCCGTGTCTTTGCATCCTAAAAGAGAGAAACAATAGAGTGCATTTTAAAAGTTACAAGTTAAATTTTCACTGTTTTCAAGAATCCTGCTTAGAATTAGTTCTAAAGGTGATCACAAATTATATCTCTTCAGGCAAAATGACCGGATCGTTAATGTTAATCCAACAAGATATATATTTTTTAATATCTCGTTTGTATTTTTATATTTTAAAAATACTTTTTCTTTTGCATTGGATAGCTGAGGTAAATTTCTGCAATTGTGGCTTTTTACTTAATTTTAATTTCGTTGGAGTTTTTATTTTATTTTCTTTCGTTATTTTTATTTTTATTTTCTTTATTTTCTTTATATTTATTATTTTTTTTTTTTGTGCTGACACTTTCACTCTTTTCACTGTTTATACCGGCTCCAAAAGTGAAAGTATATATAAAAAAAATCATTTAAAAATATTGAAATGCAACCGAGTTACCTTAAAAAAATTCTCTTATTAGATTAACATTGGCAAGTGGGTGTTTCCGATTGGCTAAAGTAGCCTCTTAACCCTTTAAGCCCTGACCCACACAATTGTGCGGGCGATACTAAAGTAAAAGAGAATGACTATTTCCTGTTTTTGTGCGATTTAAAACCAAATCTGCACATTTATATGCTTTAGATGTTTTGATAAAACACAACTAGGGGGTACCAACTACAAAACAGGGTTAGATTTTCTGCTTTTAAAAATACTATATCATCTGACAGCAATAGACAAAAAGTATGTAATGTCGTAATTTCTTTTAAATATGATTTTTAATGTTTGCTTAGATTTAATTTTCTTTTCATATAGTTTATTCATGATTTTAATTGATTTTGTCTTTGATAAACTTCACTTTGATAAATTTGATAGGCTTCACAAAAGTTGAAAAACAAATGAACCACACAATTGTGCGGCTCCGGCATTTACCATTTCTAAAATAGACACAATTCCTAATATATAAAATTTTTATTTTTAAGTGTTTTTTTAAACTTATGTTTTTAGCAATTTATTTTTTATTGATTACATTTTTAAAGCTCACCAATTTTAAATTAATAGGTTTGTACTATTCATGATTTTTATTTAAAATGGATAGTGTTAGTTATATAATATGCACATGTAACGAACTGTATGTTTCTGCTCTGAGTTATAGATGCCATATATGATTTATAAGTTTTATATGAGTTATATGCATACCACGAGATTGATTTTTAAGTTTGATAAATTCATTCCATTTTGTCGACACAGCAAGTAAACCACCAGGAATAAATAATAAATTATGGAAAGTTCAGCAAATGCTCGACAGATTCCGTAGTGTCTGCTTGAATTTACTAGGAGATCAGAGAAAATTTTCCATAGATGAGCAGGCGATTCCTTTTTTTAGGATTTGCCCCAGTAAAGCAGTATATAAAAAACAAACCACACTCTGTTGTAACAGCATCATCTGGGATAGTTTTAAATTTTGTATTATACCTGTGGGAAAGTACAGACCTGGTCCACAAGGATCTAGGCTTAGGACCTGCTGTAGTCCTTACTCTGGTTCAGAACTAGTTTTATGTACTTCGATCGGTATTTCAACAAAATACCGCTGCTGGAAAAACTAAAAAAAAAGAAAATTGAAGGATCAGGCACAATCCAAACGAAGTGAAGGGCATACCATTTGTCAAAGGCTCTTAAGAGGGGTGCGAGCATTGAGCACGTCTCAGAAAATGAAATTGTACTGGTCTGTCCAAAAACAAAAACTGTTTCAAATATTTTCATTGTGGCTGATGAAAGTTATCTCAATAAACAACAACTTTTTTGCTTAAACTTTTATTTTTAGATATTTGCACACATAATACCAAACTACACAATTGTGTATATTTAGCCCAAAAACGGCTGCATTAAGGCCGAACCCACACAATTGTGCGGGTCCTCTCTTGTCATAACCTGACATAGGGTATTTATATATATATATTTTTTTTTTCAATCAAATACGATCCTAACAATAAGGGGAAACCACTCAAACTTTCAATTTCTACCAAAAAAACTCCCGGTCTTAAAGGGTTAAGAGACCACACTAGTCACTTGGAAAGAATCGAACGCTAATGGTAAGTCTATGGGAGCGTTATTTTCAAATATCTCGCTAAAATTTTAATATTTTTGAATGTTTTTTTTTTTTTTTTTTTTTTTTTTTTTTTTTTTTTTTTCTGCATAGAATAGCTGAGGATGATTTACAACCGGACTAGTTTTTACTTTTTCGATTTTGATTATTATTATTTTTTTTCTATAATAGGATAGTTTCAATTTCGGCACCGGTTCCGAAAGTAATTGTATTTTTTAAAAAAGAATCTGAAACCGAAATCGAAAAAGTAAAAACTAGCCAGGTTGTAGATCGTCCTCAGCTATCCTATGCAAAAAAAAAAAAAAAAAAAAAAAAAAAAAAAAAAAAAAAAAATCATTCAAAAATATTAAAATTTGAGCGAGATGTTTGAAAATAACGCTCCCGTAGACTTAGCATCAGCGTTTTTCCTTTTCCCCGTGACTGAAGAGAGTTCATTTCTACATTTAGTCCAGGCAATAGGGAATTTTACCTAGCAAAATTAATGGCAGTTCTGGAAATCGGCTTACTTTATGTTTTTTGGGTCGCTGAATCCGAATTTTTAACTTCCCACCAAAATTTCCCCCGGCAATAACCCCAAATTTTGGTAAAAAGCCCCCAAAAAAGGTTTTTATTAAAAAAATCAATTTTTTTATTGTTTTAGGGGAAAAGTATCTAAAAATTCAGAAAGTAGACAAAATTTGCAACAAATTAGATATATGACATTATGACTTAGGATGAAGGGGAAGGGGGGGCTCTGCCTCGGAACATACGCGCGGTGCTGCGTGGACTAAGTTGCGCAATTCCACTTAACCACTCACACGTTTACATTCGCCCTCCCATCTCCCCTCCGAACTTTCCTTATAAGGTTTACTTTAAGTTTTTTGGGTCGCTGAAATCGAATTTTTAACTTACCTCCACAATCCCCCCCCCCCAAATAGTTGTTATTAACTTAAATTTCGTATTGTTTTAGGGGAAAAGCATTACGAAATTCAGAAACTAGACAAAATTTGCAACAAATAGGATATATGGCATTATGACGTAGGATAAACGGGGAGAGAGGGGGCTGCCTCGGAACATTCCCCGTGCGCTTTTCTCAAAAACCAAATTTTTTCAAAAAATCAATTTTTTGGGGGGGTTGCCGGGTGAAATTTTGGTGGGAAGTTACAAATTCGGATTCAGCGACCCAAAAAACATATATTGAGTCGATATCCAGAACTAGTATTAATTTTTCCAGGTAACATCCCATATTGCCTGGACTTCATAACTTAGTGTACGTAGCGCCGCAATGCATGTCTGGAGGCAGCCCTCCCCCTCCCTGTTCATCCTACGTCATAATGTCATGTATCCTATTTGTTGCAAATTTTGTCTAGTTTCTGAATTTCGTAATGCTTTTTCCCTAAAACAATAAAAATTTAAGTTAAAAACACTTTTTTTTTGGGGGGGGGGATTTTGGGGGGAAGTTAAAAATTCGGATTCAGCGACCCAAAGAACGTAAAGTAAACCTTATAGAGAAAGTTCGGAGGGGAGATGGGAGGGCAAATGTAAACGTGTGAGTGGTTAAGTGGAATTGCGCAACTTAGTTCACGCAGCACCGCGCGCATGTTCCGAGGCAGATCCCCCCCTTCCCCTTCATCCTAAGTCATAATGTCATAGATCTAATTTGTTGCAAATTTTGTCTACTTTCTGAATTTCTAGATACTTTTTCCTTAAAACAATAAAAAAATTCATTTTTTTAATAAAAACCTTTTTTCGGGGGCATTTTACTGAAATTTGGGGGGGGGGGGTTGCCGGGGGAAATTTTGGTGGGAAGTTAAAAATTCGGATTCAGCGACCCAAAAAACATATAGTAAGCCTTTTTCCAGAACTACCATGAATTTTGCTAGGTAGAGCCCCTATACGGTCTCTGTTGCCTGGACTAATTAGTCATGCGAAGAAACTCGAACCCTAATGTTAAGTATGTGGGAGAAATCTTCACAGCGATAAAGCTATACAGCTTAAATGAGAGAGAAATATATGCATAGGATACCTGAGGTCGATATATATAGTTGTCCGTTTGTAATTTTTCGATTTTGTTCAGTTTTTTTTTTTTCTTTTTTTTTCTTTTTTTTTTTATGCGGAAATTTTCACTATTGAAACTGGTTGGAACGCGTTGTGAAAGTGAAACTATCCTCATATAAAAAAACAAATGCAAACAAAATAGAAAAGTACAAACTCACAACAATAGATATCGACCTCAGGTATCCTGTTTAACGAAAATTATTTAAAAATATTAAAATGCGAGTGAGAAATCTGTAAAGATTTTTTTCAACTTGAGTTTTTCCGCGTAAAGGGTCTACACTAGTCACGCGAAGAAATTTGATCACTAATGTTCAACCTATGGTTAAAATCTTTTCAAATTTATCGCTTGCGTTTTAATATTTTTACTCGATTTTTTTTCCAGGATACCTGAGGTCGATATCTAATGTTAGCGTTTGTGTACTTTTTCGATTTTGGTTACAGTTTTTTTTTTTATACGAAAATAGTTTCACTTTCAGAACAGGTTCCAACCTCATCCGAAAGTGAAAGTGTCCGCATATTGAAAAACTGTTACCAAAACCAAAAAAGAACAAACGCACAACAATTTATTTCGACCTCGGGTATCCTATCCGAAAAAAATCACAAAAATATATTAAAATGTGAACAAGATGGGACGAATCTGTAAAGATTTGTCTCGTTAGGTTTAACGTTAGAGTTCGAGTTTTTCCGCGTAAGGGTTAAAACTAGTAACGCGAAGAAATTTTAACGCTAATGTTAAACCTGTGGGGAAAATCTTTTCAGATTTCTCGCTTGCATTTTGATTTTTTTAATAGATTTTTGGCATAGGGTACGTGAAGTCGATAACTTTTATCGTGCGTTTGTACTTTTTCGATTTTGGTTACAGTTTTTCATATCAAGATAGTTTCACTTTTGAAACCGGTTAGAAACGGTGCTGAAAATGAAACTATAGTTATATAAAAAACTGCAACCAAAATCGAAAAAGTACAAATGCACAATAAAAGTTTTCGACATGGGGTACCCTATGCAAAAACTCTTTTAAAAATATTAAAATGCAAGCGAGAAATCTGTAAAGATTCCTCACATAGGATCAACATTAGCGTTAGAAGTTCTCCACATGACTAGTGTAAGAGGCTATTTCAGTCACGTGAAAACACTTGTTCAGTAATGTTAATTATGTGGGAGAAATTTTTAAAAATATCTCGTTTTCATTTGATTATTTTTAAATGATTTTTAGGTGCGTTCGTAATTATATAAATACGTAACACCTATATTCGTCGTTCGGTCCGTCTGTCTGTCCGTCCGCATATAACAGAGAAAAAACTACTCAACCGAATGGTATGAAATTTTAAATATATAATTGTTGCAAAATTTTGTCGAGTTATTTTAAATTTTGTGAAAATCAGATGCATAGTTTAATTTCAAGTACATTCAAAAGTTTTCCGTTACATTACGGCCAATGGGGAAAATTATTGCAAGTGCATTTTAATGATGTTACAGCCTTCCGAACGGTCTGAAATTTTAAATATATAATTGTTGTAAAATTTTGTTGAGTCATTTCCAATTTTATGAAAATCGGACGTATAGCTTAATTACAGGGGCAGTTAAAAGTTTTCCGTTACATTACGGCCAATGGGAAAAAATTATTGTAAGTGCATTTTAATGATGTTACAGCCTTTCGAAGAGAATGAAATTGATATGCACTTATGAAATGCACTAAAATATACATTCAGTAGAATATGCGGTGCAAAAAATATTTATAAAACTAGTTATAGTAAGAACGCACCTCATTTGCCACGTTTGACGAGCAATTTCCAACTTGTTTCTTCCCATATGACAGCTGAGGTCGATCTCAAAAAAGACCGTTTTTTACTTTTTCGATTTTGTTTCCAGGATTTTTTTATGAGGATGCTTTCACTTTCGAAACCGATTCCGAAAGTGAAAGTGTTCTAATTAAAAATACTTGTAAAAAAATATAAAAAGTGCAAAAGGACCTTTGTACAGATTCACCTCAGCTTTCAAATGCAAAAAAAATTAAAATATTAAAATGCAAACGAAAATACCTTTAGAAAATTCTCCCAATGTATTAATATTAGCGAACGGCGTGTTTTCGCGTAACTGAATTAGTCTCATAACCCTGCATATACATATACTTAACCCACTACATAATTATACATAACCTACACTAGTCACGCGAAGAAACTCGAACGTTAACGTTAGTATATGGGAGAAACCTTTACAGCTTAAATAATATATATATTTGCATAGGATACCTGAGGACTACGAGTATATATGGGGCATTCTTACAATCTTTTGACTTTCGGGAATAAAAATCTAGTGAAATTAAACATGCTAAAATCACATTTTAATATGATAGACAAATGCCTTAATGATTCAAAATAAAGAAAAAATGGCCAGCAGCGAAATTTTTTTTATTTAACTGCGGTTTAAGTTAAACTTGCGAGTTTAATTTTCCTTACCATTTTACCACTATAACTTTTTATTTTCTTCTAAATTTTTACTTATAATGAATTTGCATAGTACCCACAGGACACTCAAATAAGAAATAATAAAAATGTAGTACTATTAATTCAGAATTTTTGTATAACATTGTCTTAAAGGGGTGTTAAAGAAGGGACGGTAAGATAAAAAAAGGGGGGGGACGGTATAGGAGAAAAGGGACGAAATGGGAAAAAAAGGGACTGTAAGGATGGAACGGTAAGGATAATTATCACCTATTTTTAGGAAAATCATGTTAATACTAAGTGATAGCCACAATGTTCATTGGTTAAGAGAAACAGTTGTTAACATTGGATTAAATATTTTTTTTTTCTTAATTTACCTCGAAAAGTGCAGAAATAAACCTTGGGGACGGTAAGACTACCAATAAAGCCACGATCTTGAAATTGATATTTAAATGCTGATTTAAATTCTGCAGTAAATTTCCTGTCAAAGAATTTTAGACATTCTTTCTCTAGCATACTTCTGCATGAGAAAAAAACTTGAAAAAAAAATTCTGTGGCTGCATCTGAAGTGATTTTCTGTATAAGTTTAGCAAGAGGGACGGTAAGGATGAAAAACCCAGAGACAGAGTTAAAAAAAATAATATCAACCGTAAAAATGTGTGCAGGTTAATTTTTTGCACAATATTTATATTAAACAATTGTCCCAGTTTCGGAAAAAAATTACATCGAATTACTTTTATTGAAACAATTTTATACAGACAGCTCCGAATTTAAAAATCAGCATCAGGGACACGGGACGGTATAGGAGTTTTCCTGGTATTTGTACCCCCAACATCGTCCAAAACTGATTTATCTCGTTAATATTGTTATGCAATCATGCAATGGAATGTTCTCCAGTATATGAAATAAAAAAAACACAAAAAATGTATTAAAATAAAAATTATTATTCAGGGACATAAAAGTCAAAAGATTGTGAGAATGCCCCATATATTGTTGAGCTTTTGTACTTTTTCGATTTTGGTTACATTTCTCTTTTATATGAGTACAGTTTCACTTTCAGAACAGGTTTCAAAATTGAAAGTATCTGCATATAAAAAATAGCATAAAAGCTCGAAAAGGTTCAATTGCACAACTATGTATATCAACCAGATGTATCCTAGGCAAAAAATAATATTAAAAGATATTAAAATGTGAGCCCGAAATATGCAAAGAACTGTCCATAGAATTAACATTAGCTTGAATGTTAAATTTTACTTCGGGTGACTAGTGTCGGTTTTTAAGAATTACATTTTATTAAAGATTGTTATCATAGAAGAAAATAATAAATAACGATGCAGTTGAACACTATTTTACACGTGAAAAAGGATTTAAAACGAAACATCTTTAATAATGACACGAATAAATAGTCTTCCAATCTGAGATTAACAATATAACAATGGAATTAAGGTTTTAAGGTCCAAAGTTTTAATTATCACAAAAAACTATTTTGTAACTATTAAAATAATATTTTGGTGCTATGGTATCCGAGGTTTTAAGTGTCACATAAAACTATTTTATAACTTTTTTTTTTTTGGGGGGGGGGAGGGTTTAAGTGATTATACAATGCATTTTAGTTATTTAGCTCTAATTCATTGCAAAAAAAAAAACTTACCTATCAAGTTTCAGTACAATTGTTTGCGGCAGGACTCGAAATGGGAAAATTCACGAGTCGGAAATCTATTTTTCAAAGTTTGACAATTTTTTTAAAGTTTTAGGCAAATTTATGTCTAACAATAAAAATCAATTTTAAAAAATGCATTCAAAATTCAAAATAATCAAAAAAGTTATAGTCAGCACAATAAAAGCTATATGTATAAAACTATAATAATAATATGTTTTAACTAACGAGTCGGAACGATATTTATTTACCATAATTTCACAAACCAGCCGGAGTGTATTGGAGGGTATACGGAGGTATAAGCCGTATACCTTCTGGATTTTTTAAAAAAGCTCCCTATACCCCCGGTTTCTCGAATAAAGCTATATCGTATATACCAGGGTCGGCGAACCTTTCAACATCCGTGTGCCATCCCCCCCCCCCCCCAAAATACCTTACATGATCATGACGTGCCAACAAATTTAGCAAATCAAAAAGTAGCAGAATTAAAATAATGTTTTAAATTATATGGGTAACATTTTGTAATATACTTGAGTATTAAAAAAAAATACTATTTCTCTTGTTGCATCTTAGATGCCTAATAATTCAAATCAGCTTCGTATTTCAGTTTTTCTTTAAGAGAATGCGAGTTGAATTGGAGCCATCTGATAACAGATTTCTACTTGGGTTTCTTTTCCGAAAAAATATGAAAATGGCTTCTTTAAAAAAAGTTCTTCTTGGAATTGTTTTCGAAATTTCAAATTATTATAATTTCACCATCGGCAATTTTGCTTAACCCTCCGTCTACCAGACGGGTCCATTGGACCCGACAGGTACATACAAAATATTCATTCAAACCAGAAATTTCTTTAAAATAAACTAAGTATATAAACCAGACAAAAATAAGGTAAATAAATAAGTTAAATAGTTTTAAATAAAAATTCTGGTGTAGAACGTTTTATTAAAACTTGAATAAAATTCCCGGTAGATCTAGGGTTAAGATCGTTATTTTCTGACAATCTCTTAATTTTTGGGTAATCACAAAAACTTTTGAGCCAATATTATGCTAGAATGGGATTTATAAAGTTGCTTTTCAGTTTAATAAATCTGTATGATAGAGACAACCAACCTAATTTAGAAAATCTCATCAAATCTAAATTTTAAAAAAAGTGCAATTTGCGCATTTTCACCGTATGAAAGACTAGGGTTGTAAAACATGGCAATTAACATTTTTAAAACTTTTTCTGATTGATTTCTTGAGTAAAATTGTTTAACAACTTTTTAAAAGTATAGAGATTTTACTCAATATACATTATATTTACTCAATAATTTTTACATCTGAATTTACAAAAATAAAAAGTGCTTGTACAAAAATCCAATAAAATCAAATCTATCAAGCAAAAAATGTTGCACATAAGTTAGCAGAAATTTCCATTCTTAACAAACCCGCTGTTTTGCAGGATGCAATCATAATAATTTTGTGTTTTACACAGGAGTCCTTAAAATATTTTTATTTATAACATGAGTCTATGCCGTGCCAAAATTAATGTCCCGCGTGCCAACTATCGCACGCGTGCCATAGGTTCGCCGACCCTGGTATATACTCTAGACATGACGTTCATGACTTTAGCGTACACCCTCTGATTTTTTTACGATTACAACACAGCAAACCAGATCAATATTTGGCATAATTTTACGAACCGGAATATTGTTTTGATTTGCTCCGGCACATTTCAAGCCCAGGTTTGCTGTCGCGAAAAATTAACAATTTCAAAATATTCGTATTTAAAATTTAAGAAAAATAGGAAATAAAAAGACTTATACACATCCGATTAACAGGCAGTTATGTCAAAAGAAAAGAGAAATTTTTAAAGAATTATATAAAACTGACGCCGGAAGGAAATACTGTTAATAACTTTAATAAAAATTAGAAAATAGCGATACAATAGAAGTCCATGATAAGAAGCATGGAGAATAGCACACTAAGAAACTGTTTAAAATACTTAATATTTATATAGAGAAAAGGGTTTAATGGCCATGAAAAGATAATTTAAATTTAAAAATACATTCGAACGCACTGCTCAATTCAAGAGGAGGGGCATCCCCCCCAGGAAGATTTGAGATTTTATGCTTTTTAATAAGCAGTTTCCACACCGAATCTCTAAAATGTCTCCCCCCCCCTCCCTCCAGAGCCGCAGAAATTGCTCCCGGAGAAAAATATCTGAATTCAACACTGCTCGATCGGCGGGAATAGCAAGAAAAAAAGCAAATATTAATTAAAACGATATCTTAGAAATTCCCCTTAAAGTTGAGAAAAATTCATTTAAAAATTAAAATTCTCAATAATGCCTTAACATGAACCAAAAACAAACTATTTTAAAAATGTAAGCATTCCTCAGTAAATAAACATAACTTTTTAATTTACTAGAGTCCTTGTGGAGCTCCCGGATGTAAAAATTCTCTGTGTTGTAAATTTCATTGTGCTATCTCGTCCCTGTATATCGACGATGACTTATAAGCGGACCTTATTGTCAAGCACACAAGTCTGATGTATGTGTTCAATAAAACAAACAAACAAACAATTTATTAGAATTTCTGTACAAAATAAGTTGTAGTTTGTACAGAGAAAATACAAAAATATCCGAATCACATTTGAATAATTAAAATAATAAATACCTTTATATCTGGGTTCTTTACTTGAACGCTAATCCAATGGCGCTGCTAATCATGGAAGATAAAGAAGTGTTGTAATTTTGTCTTTGTCAAATTTCCACGCATGCGCGTTTATATCTGTTCTCCTTCCAACAATTCGCTTACGTCGTTATTTTATGACAATGTTGTATCAGTTTTAGAGCAAAATTGCGTTGCAAGGAAGCAATTGATTATATTCCGTCTACCTAGTAGTGTCCTTGCGGCAATATTATTACTTCAAATTTGTCCTGACAAGAAAATATCAAGAAAAAAATAATCTTGCTGCAATTGTTCATGCTATCTGGGTACTTACTTTTATTTTTCAAGAATTTTAAGATAGTTTAAAGTTAAAGAATTATGAAATCGAATACGAAAAAATTTTAGTAATCTGCTTTAGATACTTTACTTACTTTTATTTTTCGCCAAAAACGCAAAATTTAGCTAAATCTTACTCCAATTGCATTTCTGTAGTTACATAATTTTAGCAAGGAGACGCAATCACTGCAGCTAAACTAGATAACATTAGTGAGTTTTGAATTTAAAAAATCCGATTTCAATAATTAAAAAAAAAAAAAAGATTTTCTCTTATTTTATTTAATAACCAAATAATAAATAAAACAAAACAAAAATGATATCTTCAATGTTCCGCTATTGTATTTTAATTTGAAATTGATAGATGGAGCCACCATTTCAATTGACTGCTCTACCTTTCCCCACCTGCCAAGGAAATGGAATGATCCTGTCTCATAGGGAGGGAGTTTGTCATTGAAGGGCTAGTCTATAATATAGCCAATTTCACTATTTTATAAAACTGGTTGGAATCAAACAATCTGAGTAAAAGACACAGCACGTGAATATGACGGGAGCGAGAATTAAGGGGTTAAATTTATTTGGGATCTGATAAATTGGGTCCTTATGGTTGGACGTCATTTCCACGCCTCATGGATTGCAGTAGCCTTACTGTCACTTCCTTATTTATTTTTATGTATTGGATCCCATGTACAGGCCTCATAAATTGTTTCTGACTGCTTGTAAATTCGCAATAAGTTTCTGTTTATTTTAACAAAACACTTCTTGTCCAATTTGGCGACTTATCTCATAAACCTTAAATTCTTCTTATGGAACTTTTTCAGAGAATTCTTAAACACATAGCAGGTGTTACAATTGCTGGTTTCAGTAGTGACGTCTCGATTTGATGTTGTGATCTTAATCACATCAACTATAAAACTTAATGAATAAAGAATCAGAATCATTAAGAAATCAGCTATTAAATATAGCCCTTATACTAGTTTATTTATATATACTAGTATAGCGGACTAGTACAACGGAGGATTGTACTTAGTAGAAATCCAATAAAGAATAATTCGATGGCAAAATTTATTACATTTTTTTGAATGTATATTCATTTGGAAACACTTGACGCGAAAATATCTTCTCCAGCATTAATTAGTAAATATGAAACATTATTAAGCATATTTACTATAAGTAGAAGAAACAAGTTTGCGCTCCTTAAAAATCTTAATTTAAATAAATGGTGTTGCTAGACATAAATTTAGAAGAAAAGAAAAACAATGATAAAAAAAGCTGTTACTTTATGAATTAATGAAAAGAATTATACTTAAAGCATCATAATGAATTATTAAATTAATTAAATTATGTAAACAAATGTATTCTGAATCAAAATACACTAGTAAACTTCATTGCCATGTATTACCAACTTTCTCATAAGTGTAAAAAAATCATTTCGCTTTCTTTAATTACATTCCGTTAATTACCTTAATTTCAAAACTGGCTTAGGTAGTTTTGTTTATAAAGGAGAGTATCTGTAATTGGAGATGAAATTTAAATGAAACTTTCTTTTAATAAAGGAATATGGATATTTACTCTAAAATGCGTAGTAAAAATTCTATTATTTTTTAAAAAAGATTTTTCATTTCATAAATTTATTCATGATGAATATTAGACTTTTAAGTGTGAAAACAAATAATTAGGGATTAAGTTATTAAATCAATTAATTAAACTGAAAACTACTCTAGAAATAATTATTGCAGCCGAAGTAAAATGCAATAATAAAGTATTAAATTTATTCAGTAATACTAGTAACCGTAGTTGAAAAATTTGCATTTATGAAAAAAATGCCGATGCGTGAATGAAGGTTGCATTTAATTTCTAAGTATGATTTTCGCATTTATTAGTTACAATTGCTATATTTTATTTTTCAAATAAGTAGCATCTTTTGCATATGCAAACATGCACTTTTTTCAATTACATACTTGAGTTATTTTCTAGGTTTTGAAATAGATTTTTTCAAAAGATAATTTATTATGTGTTAGGTTGTTGAATTTATTAAATGCTCTAGTTATATTAAATTGGAAACAATTCACTCTAAAGTAACTTCAGTAACATTAATTAGTAAAGGTTTTTAATTACAAAACTTTAAAAAAAGTTTAAAAAATATAATTCTGTGTTATTTAATTACCTTAATTCAAACACTGTAATTGTTAGTCAGACATTTAGAATGAAAAAAACAATTAATGAAGAAACAAGCTGATTCTGATAAATTTAATCATTAATGCGAATAATCTTTTCACAAAACATCATAAAAAATATTAAATTCATTAAATAATATAAACATTTTTATTCAGAAACAATTCACTCTAAACTTCACAGATGATAATCATCCAACTTTCTCAAAATAAAAAAAAAATTATTTCGCTTTCTGTAATCACCTTTCCTTAATTAACTTAATTTAAAAACTGGCATTGTTAGTTTCTTCATAAATGAATGTATGCTTTTTAATTAGAAATTAAATGTAACTAATCTTGTTTTTATTTAATTCGAATTTCTATCTACTCTAAAAGATGTACCAAAAATTAAATTCTTTTATTAAAAGCTATTTCGTTTCAAAAATTTATTTCTTAATAGATATTGAAACTTTTATTTGTTAATTAATTTAAATAATCTTACTTGAAAACAAATCATTGTGTTTATGAAATTATTATTGTGTCGGTTTATTAAATTCAACTTCACCTAAAAAAAAAGCTCTAAAAGTTTGAAGAAATAGATGATGTTAATAACGAAATTGAAAATCTTCTCAGTTCCTCTAATGTTCAATGATAACAATATCGTAATAACTATTATTCATATTGACCTAGGATTCGTTACATTCGATTCAGCGTTTAAAAATGCATATTTTTTTATATCACAGACTGCTTATTTTGCCATTGTTCATTTTGTTTCAATATTTGGATTGCGATTCTTGACACTTTAAAAATGCTGATAAATCTGATAATCTGAGGAACTCAACTGTTTTGTTAGATGTAAATGTTGCCCATCTTTGAAGTTTTCAGCTCTCCCCGTTAAAAAGTTATTGATTTTTAAGGGCTATTTTTTTGCGATTTCGCCCCAACATGCAGTTGAATCCCTAATTAACACAGGTACAGAATGGTAATATTTGAGTTTTCTTTAGTTATCCGGCAATCTTTATATGAGTCGTCGATTTTGAAAATTCATTATGTGCCAAAACTAAAATTTTGAAGGAAACGAAGAAAATTTCATACAATCCTAAAAATGTAGCTATTGTTTAGTAATTGAAACTGTACGTTAACCCTTCGTATTCGATTCTCGTATATACGAGGGGGTATCGTAAAGTTTCAATTGTAGGCGTCTATTTTTATATTCTATTCGCAGCACTATTTTTAAAAAATACATTTCGTAGTATATTTCTCTTGCAAATGTTCTCAAAGCGTATGTAAAAGATTTTTGTTTGAAAAAGTGATAGCATTAACCCTAGAACTACCGGAAATTTTACTGAAGTTTTATAAAAACATTCTACACCAGAATTTTTACTTAAAACTATTTAATTTGTTTATTTAACTTATTATTGTCTGATTTATACATTTAGTTTGTTTTGAAGAAATTTCTGGTTTGAATAAATATTTTGAATGTACATGTCGGGTCCATTGGACCCTTCTGGTAGACAGAGGGTTAAAAATTAATCGCCTGTAATTGAAATTTTTCAATACCCCTTGTATATATTATATATGCATTTCTTCTTCTCAACAACTTTGCTTCTCTAAATTTTAGGACAGGCACATAAATACTCTGAAATGAAATATCAACGTTTCATGAAACATTAATCCTGTCTTTGAAATTCTTGAAATACCGCAAAGTTATAGTATGATTAATTATTTGTATTTCATTCCCATTCTTTAAATAATCATGATAAAATAACTCAGACTGAATCTAAAAACGTTGATCATTTGTTGTTTTCTCATAAAAAGTATAAGCAATCGTTACATGTCGTTTCATTGTTCGATTGTCGTTTAACCCCTTGAGGGGAGGTGTATATTTTATCTTACCTAAGTTTAATCAGGAGTCACACCGGAAACTTTTAAACAAATTTTATTTTTGTAACTTTGGTCGAAGAAATGTGGAAAATTGCTTTTCCATATTTTGAAATGAAATTTTTCAAAGATTCCGGTGCAAATTCAACATTACAGGAACACAATCACTTGCCCCTCAAAGGGTTAAAACAAATACTAGGCTGCATTTCATATTTAATTGACAATTAAATGTACCAAAGATGTCGTTTAACCCCTGGAGGGGCGGTGGGATATATTATATCCCACCTAATTTAAATAAGTTTCGCACTAGAAATATTTAACTAAATTTTAAGTTTTTAACTTTGTGAGGGGTTGGGGATTGTGAAAGATTTGTTTTAATTATTTTTAAATAAAACTTTTCGATTATTCTGATCAGAATTCAATATTACAGAGACATTATGGCTTGATCCTCAAAAGGTTAAATTAAGAATTTAATAGCATAATCTATTTAACAACTTTACAAAGAAATTCATATATACCATAGCTGCAAACGTGGCAGTAATACTTGTTAGCTACCATTTCTGTGGAGCAGAATATTTGCTTTATTAAATCTAAATTTTTGACAATTATATAAGGCTAAATTTTCTGTTCAAAGATAGTGGTAGAAAAAAATTGCAAATGTTAGCAGCTATGGTTATACATTCCATGTAGGGTCCGGATGGTTTTTATTATTTAGTAACAGACTATTTTAACCGTAATCTTTGCCTTGTTTATTGTAGACTTTCTAGACTAAATAAGCTGAAAAGTTATAGATATTTAAAATTTAAATGTCCTTAAATGACTCTATATCTGAAGATGCTAAAAAGCTTGTCTTATGAATCAAATTTTCTTTGTTTCATATGACAGACAATATTGATTTTAATTAAAAACTGATTTTCAACCCCCCCAACTGTCTCTATTTTTGTATTCCATAAACTAAAATCAGTGAGAAACCCCCACGTATTACGAACTAAAATATTTGCCTTAAATAAAATAAAAATAATAATTGCCAACTAATAATCGATGATTACAGGTAAAAACAAATTGGAAATTGCACGTCAAACGTGGAAAATGAGGTGTGTTCGTACCATAACTGGTTTTATCAATACATTTTGCACCGCATATTGTACTGAATGTATATTTTAGTGAATTTCATAAGTACATATCAATTTCATTATGTTCGAAAGGCTGTAACGTCATTAAACAGCACTTGAAATAATTTATTCCCATTGGCCGTAATGTAACGGAAAACTTTTGACTGTCCCTGTAATTAAACTAGACATCCGATTTTCATAAAATTTGAAATGACTCGACACACTTTGGCAACAATTACATATTTAGAATTTCAGACCATTCGGTTGGGTAGTTTTCGCTCTGTTATATGCGGACAGACAGACAGACGGACCGAACGACGACTATAGGTGCTACGTATTTATATAATTACGAACGTATCTAATTAGTGTTATCCTAAAGCATTTAGTAACGAAGCAAGTAAACTCTCCTTGACCGAACTCAGTTCGGGCAAAACAGTTAAGTGTTTAATAAAATTCTATTTCTATAATATTCAATAAGCATTTCTTAAATCGTGACCTAAAACAATATATGCATTCCCCCTAAAATCTAAGATTTTCTAAACTTACATTTTGTCATGAAAGACAAACATTAAATTTCCTTAACATTTTAATCCTGCCGAAAATTTCCTGAAATGCTCCAAAACTGTCGTATTATGTGCTATTTGTGTTTTTTCCATGTTATTCAAATAACCATGATAAAATAACTCTAACGAAGATTTTAAAGGACGACGAACAATTGTAGATTTATTTTCAAAAGTGTGAGAATTCGGTAAGTTTAGTTTAATTGTTTGGTTCCCGCTGAAAACGAATATTAGGATAAATTTCACAATTAATTCAAAGTTAAACAAACGGAGAAAATTACTTAAAAGAGACGTGTCTAAAAATAAGGTATTAAACTAAGATTGACTGTCATATTAATCAACCAATTTGGTTTGATTCATATGCAATATTGATCATGTTCTGCAAATATACGTAAACTGTGTGTTTTCTTTATTATCCGGTGTAATCTATTTTCAGTTTTTATGCAGTTAAATTTTAAAAAGCTAATGTCTAAAAATATTATAAATAAATTAAATCAGGGGTGGCCAACTGTGGCACGCTACACACCACTAAAAGTTTATAGTAATTATTGCCTTATCTAATCATCGAGTCTCTGCGATTCAAGAAATCAGTGATTTCTTTAAAAATTTACTGGTGTGCGGCGTGCCACAGTTGGCCACCTCTGAATTAAATGCAGGATGTCCATAAAATAATCTTCCAGATTTAACACTAGAACAGCCGTTAGAGGTCATTTTGACCCTGTCCAAACAATTGATAATAGTTGATTCGAATAGTTGATTTTTTTAAGGTTTGTTATACCTAAGCAACGCAAAAATAGACTAATTAAATTAGTTAAATAGTTTTAAATAAAAATTCTGGTGTGAAACACTTTTTATAAAAATTGAGTAAAAAAACGTACGTTTGTAGTGTTAATGGTATACCGGGTGAGCCAAAAAATCCTTAAAACTTTAAAAACTCATAAAATGAAAGAAATTATGATAAGTGCAGTTTGCAAGAAAGGGCTCGCAAGGTAGTTGGATTCTTTTTTAGCAGCAAAAAAAATTAGTTAAAAAAATCTCATATAGAGGGCGCTGACGACCCGAAACAAAATGAACAGGAGAACAATACTCTCCATTCATTTGTTCTTCCAATAAGAATTGTTCAACATGACCTCCAGAAGATTCTACGAGACAAACAAGTTGTGTCGTAGTACCTGTTCATTGTGTTTCGGGTCGTCAGAGACCTCTACAATTGATTTTTTTAACTATTTTTTTTCGCTTGTAAAAGAAATCCGACTACTTCGTGACCCATTTCTTGCAAACCGCACTCGGTTACCATTTTCCTTCCTTTTTTATGAGTTTTTAAAGTTTTAGCGAACTTTTGGCTCACTCAATATTAAAACAGTTTCATTTAGACTATTTAAAACAAATCATATATCAAATTGAAGGTAAACTAACCTAGTTTTTCTGACAAATGTTCAATATGTGCACCGTTATTTATATGGCACATATAAAACCTAAAATCCAATTATTTCCACACATCTCTTTGCAAGACCGGAATAATGGAAGTAATAGCCTCTTCAATTATGTGCCTCAAATCTGTCAAATCATTAGGCAGCGGCGGAACACGCCAGGATGCAGCCAGGCAAACCAAATTCATGAATTGCTTTCCGAACACATTTTGTAGCACTACGCAGGTAAGAATGCTCTGAAACTGTCAACATCCTGTACAGACACTTTTGTTCGTCGCGTGGATGTGTGCCGTATAACTAAAGATGCGCATATTGAACGTTTGTAGGAAAAACTGGGTTAGTTTACCTTTAAGTTGATGTGTGATTTCTTGTAAATACAGGGTGTTTCTAAATGAATATCGGAGTTTTAATGCTTGGTAGTATTTATCACACAAAACTTAAAATTATAATTAATACATAAAATTAAAGAGCAACTCAAATAGTTTAAGCTACAAGCATACAAGTGTTCACTGTGAGCACCTTTCGTCACACGGCACACATCAAATCGATAGCTCAGTTCTTCCCAACCGTTGATTAGTGTTTGCGGGGTAATTGCTGCAAGGCAGCCGGTATTTTCAAACTGATGATACCATCTACGGATATTATTATCACTTGGGGGATCACATCTGAACTTAATCCAGAATGCACGTTGCACAGTAACTACAGATTCGGTCTATGCAAACTTCAGAACACAAAATGCTTTCTGTTCACTAGTAGCAATTTTTGCTACATTCTGCGCTTTCTAACGGATGGCGGAAGAAACATTACGTGCACATGCGCATGCACAGGTATTAAAAAACTGTTTGAGTTGCTCTTTCATTTTATGCATTAAGTATAATTTTAACGTTTATATAATAGGTACTACAAACCGTTAAAATCCCAATATTAATTTAGAAACACCCTGTATTCTAAATTAAACTGTTATAATATACAATTGAATCTAGGCCATTCTTTTATGTACGTACTATATACAGTAGCGCTGAAAAGTATTTTGACAACCTTATATTCTCTCTTATTTTATTTAATATAAAAATGCAAAATAAAATATATTCCCTATAATTGAGAACACTATGACTGCAGTTATTTAAATGTATCAAGTTTCAACTTGTTTGTTTACAATCGGCGCCACAGAAGAAATATGACTCCTCCTTAGCTCAAAATTATTTTGACTATTAGTTTGCATTTAATTGTTCAAGGTGTCAGTGGCGCTATAGCTCTATTAGTGTTTATATTGACTTATTGTGATTATTTTTAAGGATCAGGAATGCCGAAAAGTGAAAAAATATTGAAGTGATTCTATAAAAGCCGCCGTAAATGCACTCAAGAAAGGTAGACTGCAAGCAGAACTAGCTCGTTATTTTAATGTGTCTCGGCAACTTGCTGTTACATGAAATAAAGTTTTTAATAAACAGAAATACATCGAAAAAAAGCCTCAAAGTGGCCATCCGAAAAAAAGAAAAAAAAAGAAATGTTGACTAAATTATAAAAATGATATCTACAAGTGATTGGCGTAAGTCCGCTGTAATAATAAAAAATTAATTGAAAGAAAATTACGGCATAAACATATACGTTTCATCAGTCAAACGACGCCTAAACCTCTATGGTTTACATAGTAGAAGACCAGCAAAAACACGTTTGTTATCTACTAAGAATAGAAGGCTAGAGTTGCATTTGTAAAACGGCATAACCCTTTCAGAGGCAAAGCAATTCCATCGCTAAAGTGTTGAAATTAATGATTGACACCAGAATTTGAAAACAAATTTATTTTTAAATATGAAAAAAGCTATATTTCACACACATAATAAACCGATTTTTTTAAACTAAAATTCTGGTGTCAATCATTAATTTCAACACTTCCGCAATAGCATTGCTTTGCACATGAAAGTGTTATGCCGTTTTACAAATGCAACTCTAGCCTTCCTATTCTTAGTAGATTAGAAACGTGTTTTTCTTGGTCTTCTGCCATGTAAACCATAGAGGTTTAGGCGTCGTTTGACTGATGAAACGCGTATGTCTATGCCGTAATTTTCTTTCAATTCATTTTTTTATTATTACAGCGGACTTACGACAATCACTTGTAGATATCATTTTTACAATACAGTCAACATTGCAAGTTGTTTTTTTCGGATGACCACTTTGAGGCTTATTTTCGACGTATTTCTGTTTATTAAAAACTTTATTCCATGTAATAACAAGTTGCCGAGACACGTTAAAAGAACGAGCTAATTCTGCTTCCAGTCTATTTTTCTTAAGTGCATTTACAGCGGCTTTTCTAGGATCACTTCAATATTTTTTACATTTCGGTATTCCTGATCCTTAAAAATAATCACAATAAGTCAATATAAACACTAATCAAAGCTATAGCGCCACTGACACATTCAACAATTAAATGCAAACTAATTGTCAAAATACGTTTGAGCTAAAGAGGAGCCATATTTCTTCGGTGGCGCCGTTGTAAACAAACAAGTTGAAACTTGATACATTTGAATAACTGCAGTCATTGTGTTCTCAATTATAGGGAATATATTTTCGTTTACATTTTTATATTAAATAAAATAAGAGGGATTATAAGGTTGTAAAAATACTTTTCAGCTCTACTGTATTATTTCATTTATAAGAAAATCACAGTTATTATTTAGAACTCAAAATTTAAATGTATATTAGTTTTATGTATCTCAATATAGATATACCTGAAAATGCATATGTTAGGTATTAGAAATGCAAGGTTTGTTTGTTTTCTGTGTAAAGAATAACTATTAATCGATTTTCTAACTCATTCATTAACACTAGAACGGCGGCAAGGGGTCATTTTGACCCTTGCCGAATGAATACATGTCGATTCGAACCAGAATTTTTTTTATAATATAAGATTAATATATGCTGCACAAAAATAACTTAAATAAGTAAGCTAAATAGTTTTAAGTAAAAATTCTGATGTGAAATATTTTTATGAAACTTGAGTAAAATTTCCCGCCGTTCTAGTGTTAAGAGAATTATTGTAATTTCTTTAAAAGTTTTGCTTTTTTTAAATTTTTAGAAATTATATCTATACTTTGTTCTGAATGTCAAACATAAAAAAATTCTTAGATAAGTTAATAGCCTGAATAACTGGCCAAATGTTCCTTAACTCCTTAACAGTGAGATTTGCATAGTACCCACTGGACATTCAAATAACAAATAATAACAATGTATTACTTTTAATACATAATTTTTGTATAACATTGTCTTAAAGGGGTGTTAAAGAAGGGACGGTAAGGTAAAAAAGGGGGATGATATTGGAAAAAAAGGGACGAAATGGTAAAAAAAGGGACGGTAAGGATGGAATGGTAAGAAAAATTACCAACTATTTTTAGGAAAATCATGTTAAGACTAAGTGATAGCCACAATGTTCATTGATTTTTAGAAACAGTTGTCAACATTGGATTAAATTATTATTATTTTTTTAATTTACCTCGAAAAGTGCAGGAATAAACCTTGGGGACGGTGAGACTACCAATAAAGCCACGATGCTTGAAATTGATATTTAAATGCTTATTTAAATTCTACAGTAAATTTCCTGCCAAAGAATTTTAGACATTATTTCTCTAGCATACTTCTGCATGAGAAAAAACTTGAAAAAAATTATGTGGCTGCATCTGAAATGATTTTCTGTATAATTTTAGAAGAGGGA
Source organism: Maratus speciosus (assembly GCA_963932465.1). Classification (NCBI taxonomy): domain Eukaryota; kingdom Metazoa; phylum Arthropoda; class Arachnida; order Araneae; family Salticidae; genus Maratus; species Maratus speciosus. Next base: position 243,048,623 of record OZ010794.1, read on the forward strand.
TGGTAAGGAATCTAAAACCCAGGAACAGAGTTAAAAAATAATAATAACCCTAAAAATATGTGCAGGTTAATTTTTAGCTACATATTTATATAAAACAATAGTTCCAGTTTCAGAAAAAAATTACATCGAATTATTTTTATTGAAATAATTTTATCCAGACAGCTCCAAACTAAAAAATCAGCATCAGGGACACGGGACGGTATAGGAGTTTTCCAAGTGTTTGGACCCCAACATCGTCCAAAACTTCTTTATCTCGTTAATATTGTTGTGCAATCATGCAATGGGACCTTCCCCAGGTTATGAAATAAGAAAAAAAAACACAAAAAAGTGTATTAAAATAAAAATTATTATTCAGGGACATGAAAGTCAAAAGATTGTAAGAATGCCCCATATAACAGCCCTATAAATGGTTTAACCCTTTCCGGCAGAGAGAAATTCAGTTCGTAAAACGATAAATTGACTGACTGGCACCAGAATTTAAAAGATAACTTCTTAGACAGTGAAAACTGGTAGTCTTAAGATTTCATTATAAAAGCAAAATTTTATTAAAATATTCTTGGTGCCAAATGTAAGTTTTGAATTAAAATTAGGTGGTCTCGCAGTGAGATCACTGTGTCGGATACGGTGAACCCTTCGCCCACCAGACGGGTCCAATCAACGGCCACTAGATATCTGAGAAAGCAGTGACACGCGCTACGAAAACATCACACAAGGTAGCCAAAACAAAGAAAATAAATCATCCATTGGCTCGTAGATATTCAGATATTCACGAGCTCATAAATGATTTTATCCACGAGCGAATGAATGTTTTTTTTTCTCTGTTTTGTCTGATTTGTGTGACGGATTCGTGACGCGTATCAAGGATTTCTCAAATATCTAGAGGACGGTGGTCCAATGGACTCGACAGGTACATTCAAAATATCTATCCAAAACAGAAATATCTTTAAAATAAACCAGACAATAGAACAATGTAAAACGTTTTGTGGACTACCTAGTTCAGGGTCAGGTTTGCCAGTTTGGCTTTTAATTTTAATCCAAATTTTCAAATTCATAACGAAATTTCGAAAATGAATTTTTGCTTTATGTGATCGCTATATGTGTCTGTGTTAATAGGAGCATTAATACAAGAATAATATTGTTAAAATAGAGCCATATGAATGTACAGGAAGAACAAACATTATAAAAGGCTGCAAGTCACCAAGCAGTTTTCACGTAGTGTTCCTCACTCCGTGTCCTTTGGAAACATTATGAGTACTAGTGATAGCTTTTTACACGACAGTCGAAGTATGCACTTCTATATCGCTCCTTTTTATGTGATATCAATTATTTTTATGACTGCCGTTTTAGATTTGTTGCTTGACGGGATCATTTACAACGAGTTGTTTTTGATGAGATATAATTTTCGGATATTTAACATTATTATTTAACGTATCACTTAAATTCATTGGTTTCTTATGAGAGCTTCAAAATCCTTGTAAATAAAATATTTAACTTTTTTTTAATTGAATGCATCTTTGTAATCTCTTGATCTACATATAAGTTTAAAGCATAAATACGACTATGGTATTATAGGATATTTAACCCGTTGTACTCCATTATCGCCGCTACGGCGACATCATGTTGCTTTGCAAAATTGGTTTTTGGCACCAGTGATAAAGGAAAATAAAATTTGCCTTATTTAATCAGAGTATTTTTGAAATTGTGTACTTGAAGGAAACTTCTTCTAATAAAGTGGTGCCGATGGAATAAAGGTGTGTAACTCCTTAACGCTCGAATTAAAGTACGGTTGAAAAATTCAAATTGCTTATTGGCACCACTTTTATGAAAAAGAAATATTCACCTTATTTAATGACAGGAAAAACGATACTAAAATATAGCCAATTTCACTATTTTATAAAACTGGTGGGAATTAAACAATTTGAATAAAAGACACAGCCCGAGAATATGACGGGAGCGAGAATTCAGGGGGTAAGAGGCGCCAGATTCCAAAGGTTTAAATGTTTATACGAATTTAGAGATTTAGTGCAACTAACAACAGAAATTCTTAATATTTTGCCAAATCAGACTGACATAAACCTTTTCTAAATATTGAATAAAGTTAGTATATTTTTACTTAAATCGGAATATCTCCTGTAAAGTAAATAAAATCCGTCTAGTGCCACTAAGTTAGTTTCTAATCATTTTTGGAGTTTCGTGTACGTATTTATACTCGTAAATAGCAAATGACATATTTATGCAATATATATTTTGAAATGATATCATTAAAACAGACAACGTTTGAGTGTCGTATCTCTTTTATTAATTTATTAACTCTATTTCTACCAAGAGGTGTCAAAAGACACTTTTCGTATTTTAACTTGAAATTATTCTCTAAGTTTAATCATTTCTCCACAATTATTATTTTTTGACTTTTCATACAAAAGTTGCTAAATTAATTCGGCGATATCATTTTCATCCAGCGAATCCTTATTATAAAAATATACATATGATATACCTATTTCTACCATGAGATGTCTTTAGACACCTTAAATATTTCATAATTTTAAATTGTAAGGATTTCATAATTTCTAATTTAAAACAATTTTACGCCTGAATATCAACACACTTTTACAGCACAAAATCAATTATAATCAGATTAGAGAATCCCGATTTCAGTTGTAACGGGAAATACAGTAGTTGCTGCAAAACTTTGATTTTCGCTTGTTTTCTGCCTTGTTGCATTTTAGTGTACATTGTAGATAATCACCGTGACTAGTTCAAAGAATTTAATAACGCGTTTTGTTCTCTAATTCTGGTAGTGAGTTCAATACATATGAATTTGTTTTCATTCGTGTAAAAACTGTAGCATTGAATAAGGAAATAATTTTATTACACTGCCGTTTTTACGATTACTGTTGTCTTTGTTGTTGTTTCAAAGATTGAATTTTTATGCATGAGACTGAAAGTTTGATGAGATAATTATATTAAAATGTTTGATTTATGGATTGTTTGATGGAATATTTTTTATTGTTATTCCTGTTGACGTAAATCATGTTTGATTACATTTATGTATATTTATATTTTGTAGATTGTTGATTTAAGCTGGAATTTATAACTTGATTAAATAACCTCTAACAAATACGCATAAATGTATTAATAAATATATTGCTCAAATTATCTGTATGTAACTGATACACTGAAATACGAAAAGTTTTGGCAATTATTTGCATTCAAACGCAAAGGGGTCAAAAGACACATCTTGGTAAAAATAGGTATAGACAAAATCGCGGTAGAAATAGTGTTAAAGTATATAAATTCGATCTAATGACACTAAGCTAGTTTCTAATCATTCTTGGAGTTTCTTGTGCATAGTTATACTCGTAAATAACCATCTACATCTTCATACAACATATATTTAGGAAACGATATCATTAAAATAGACAGTAAAGTCTGAGTGTCGATATAATTTATTAATTTATTAAAGTACATCAAATCCATCTAATGGCACTAATCTAATTTTGAATCATTCTTGGAGTTTCTTGCACATATTTATAACTAACAAATTACATATTTATTTATACAACATATATTTCGTTAATTATATCATTAAAGCAGACAATTATGTCTGAGCGTAGTATCTCTTTTATTAATTTATTGAAAATTTCAAAAACTTTATTAATTTAATTTAATTTTAATTGATTTGATTCATCTTCGTCTCCTGAGTTCATAGTTTCCTTCAAGCAATACCCATTATAATTACTTTCGTACAATAAAATGAAGTGATTGTTTAATATTTTCCTTAAAATAGATATATATCATTTTCTGAATTTAATTAGGAAATTAGAAAATAATCACTTGAACACTAAAATAGTTACATTACTTTATTTTGAAAACTTATTCATAAACATATCAAGATTTTAATTCTTAATGATATTTTATTTTAAAATATATTTTCATTCCACTGAAAAGAATTGTTTTACATAATAGTTCAGAATTGTTTAACATAGTGTGATTAAAAATAATGGACTAAGTTAAACAAAGTTTTATTTTCCGTTCCTGCTGCACATGAGTAGCGTAAATTACGTTAGACGTTCCTCATATTAAAAATTACATATGATAGATGTTTTCAATTTACCTGCACAGCTAATATCTATATAAACTGTATTTCAATGAAGCTTTCAATGTTTGAAAGATGCCACTGACACGGGAAGCTACCGAGCATTTCGACGGTAAATGTTTTAGATGTGAACAAGCATGTGAACAAAAACACAGGTGCAATCTAATGGCGTTATGATTAAGGAGGAGGGGACATGTAGTGTACTGTCTACCAGTTCTGAGTGAAGTAACTGAGAGAGGTTGCTACAAGATGGCTGCTGATTTTTTTTTTTTTTTTTTTTTTTTTTTTTTTAAGGCGGATCAACGGTTTCTGATTACTGCCGGGATAAACTTCTCACCAGTAACTTTGAATAGAAAAATTTGTCTTATTCAAGCGCCTTAATCTTGGAAACATATTCTTACAAATTTTGTAAAAATTTCTATTTGTTTTTACTGGTGTCAATTTGTCCAGGTTTCATAATATTTTTTTAGTGGCATTAACAGGAGGTTGTCACAATATGGCGAAAACACTTGGCCTGACTACCTAAAGTAATGTTCCACCGTTAAAAATGAATACCTCCTTCTGCCATTATTTATGACTGAAAAATTTCGTTTATCAGCTCTTTAAATAAGAAAAAAATACCTTTTTAAATTTGCTGGTGGATTTTTCTCATCAAAGCAATCAACCCTTGAGAAAGCGGTTACAGTTGAAGCTTTATTATTTTTCGGCTATGTCAGTTTCCTTTTTATTAATAGTTCCATGCGCAATATATGCTATTTCACAATCAACCACATCTAGCTCCCTCCGATAGGGCATGTTAAAGTGACGGTCGGCCGCAATAGTTGCAAAAGAAAACTGTCAAAAGTAATGTGTCTGTGAGTTTTGAGTAATTATGATATTGCTCGAGACTAGGAACGTCATCATATAGCTGTATGTGCCACACTCATACGTCACTTCACGGAATGGTAATGTGGTGGAAAAAGGTAATGCAAGGTGGATGTGTACCACGGTTGCCAGGTAAATATTAAAATTTTATTTTAAATACCACTATCTTCGTAGAACAATAGCATCCTTATTTAATTACATAAACTTAAAGATTGAAACAGGCGAATAATGAAAATAAAACTTTAGTATTTATCTGGTAACCCTGATGTGTACACATAGATAGATAATGACGACACTGGATCCACACTCCGGAGCGTTACATATCAGGAGAAAGGGCAAACTCGAAAAATTGTTTTTTTTTTCGTGTCAGATAGATGTGGGCAACACTTAGGTAAGTCGTTTTACCCTGGTTCGCCCTTATTATTCTCACAGTGTCGAGCTAAAGTGAGTAGTACCCTATTCTATAACACTACTTGCAAAACTTTGAGCTGGATTTCCCAACACCACAATTTGGAGATTCGCCCTTTCTCTTCCAAGGTCCTGATGTATCAAGTATAGTTCAATGTAAGCACAAAACCAGGGGTATCAAACTGTGGTCCACCATATACCGCTTAATTTTTACAGTAACCATTGCCTTATCTGATAATCGAATCTCTGCGTTTCAACAAGTCGACTATCTATATTATAAAGGACAAACATATCTGTGCGTAACGCATACGTCATTCTGCGAATGGCAACACTTTGAAATTTGAAATGAAATTTCGCTTTTGCAATTTTTGCTACTGCATAATTTTTAAACTTTTAAACATTCCACATTTTAAATATTTATACCGTCGTATGCAGAAAAAAAGGCTCTTTTAAATGCAATTTGTTTGAAATCTGTATCTCAATTTATTTTTGAGATATTAATTTTTTTATAGTTTTTAATGCCAATTTTCTAATCGTGGCAACTGAAGTACTTCATTTCTATTAAAAGTGGATTAGTTATCTTTATTGATTATATTCTTACTGATGCCATTTTCTCATTACAATTAAAAATATCTTTTTTAAAAATTTGAACAGAAAATGACGTTACGCTTTAAAAAAGACACAATTTCCCTGATGATTCTGTTATATTTCACTATTTTTTCATTTCGCTGATATTGAGTTTGAGTCAATCGGCAAAATATTTCAGCGACATAAAATGACGTCATATTTAAAAGTAAATGATAATTTTATTTGATAAAACGAGATATTTCCCCTTGAATACGTCTAAAAGTTATAAATTTCTGGAATTTTTACTCGCAGGTACAGAGATTATACTAAGACCTCAGATCACGAGTGGGAATTTTAATATGGAAAGTTGCAATAGTTGACAAACGTGACTTCAAGCGTGAAAATATATTTATTAATAACCTATTGCGCGTTAAAATGTTTTTAAATAGTTAATATGGATGTGAAACGTGGAAAATGACTTGATTTGGTTTAGATGTAAAGGTAGAAAAATTCTATGATTATGTCAAGGTGAAATCATTTTTGCGGATTTTTCATTCCGTAACACCAAGCATCAATTAATAACTTAATCAAAATTACTTATCTTGATTATATGTAACTGATGACGTATATGAATAAAGTTTAATTTTTCAATAATTTTAACAGTTGAAGTTTATGAAAAAAGTATTTTGTTAATCTTAGGTTAAAATATGTCTTTAGAGAGTTAAATTAACAAGTGTAAAATGGATTTTTTATTCTAATTATTGTTGTCGATGTATTATAAATTTGATGCAACAGTTCTTTTGTAAACATTTTCTTTCGTCGAAATTCGGCGGGTTCCACCTCGTTTCTTTAAAAAGAATAGTGGTATCCGTTGGGCCACAGTTTCACCCTGCCCCTACCCAAGAAATTACGGAACGAGAGATGCGTAACTGTAACAAATATCCAGAATATTTTGCCATGTATTGAATCATAGTTCGGTATTGGGGTACACAGAGATGATTCTCTGTGAAATAATGTAATCTGGCAATAAAATCTTTGCCATGCCGTTTGAAACCAGGATTCTCATTACAACATATCGTCATTACCATGTCAATCTTCCCAATATGAAAAAAGTGTGATCAGTGAGCTACTTTTTTAAAATTCAGATTTCTTGATTGGCACCACTTTTCTGAAATGGTAAAACTCCGATTCTTTTCGCCTTAATTAATATGTCAATGTATAAGAAGAATTTTATTACTCAAAAAAGTGGTGCAATGAAGAAACCTGGATTTTAAAAAAGTAGCCCATATGCAACACTGTTTTCATATTGGATAGTTTGACATGGTACCGATGATATATGCTATTCCATGTGCCGTACAAATAGTTTATATTGGAGAAAGATTTATATGGCCAGAGGCACGCAGTACTTAGTGGATTTAAGTGATATGTTAATTGCCTGCATGTTTATGTTTCTTTTGCCGAAGGCTCGGATTGGTCGATTTCAGAGGACCACGTATCCAGTAATAAAATGAGAGACCTGTTGTTTCATGTTATAATACCTTACTCGTGTAAACGAAATTAATCAAGTTTTTAAAAAATCTTGGCCATTCAGATGCCACTTCATGTCAAATGGAGATAATGACTTGCTATATACAGAGAGTGTTTATGCAATTTTGGAACGATTTTGTAAAAAAAAAAAAAAAAAAGCAAAGACATAACTTATAAGCTCGTTAACCAACTCTCTATAGATCTCACTCTTATATTTACCCAGAAAATTCGCAAGGACTTTCTTGAACACTGCCTTGCTGGTTTTCCCCAAACGTTCAATTTGTATTTAAATTTCGATCTTTAAAGGATCGTCTATACGGGTGAGTTTACTAGCTACAAGCCGGCGAATTCACTAGCTGCTGGTAAACTCGTTCGTCTAAACACGTTGACTAGCTGACTATCTGGTAGTTCGGCGAGTGCGAAAAATGTTGAAAGTTCGGCTACTTTTCTTGCTACTTGCTGGCGTGTTAGCTTCCGGGCTAGTATGTAAACGTTGTTGCTAGTGAAATCGCTGCGAGTGTTCGGTGGTTCGTGATTATGTGTATGTAAACAATGTCGACAACGCAACAAGTGATACAATAGCGAGTTGGCTATTGGGCGAGTAAACAATTTCGTGTGTAAACCAGCACTATCTCGCTTGCTGACTCGCTCGCTAATTTTCACGCAGGCTTGTAGCTAGTAAACGAGCCTTTTGTAATTCTCGTATTTGAAATTATGTGGAAATGCCATCATTAATTTTAGCGACTCTTATTGTGGGTAATTTCTCCTTAAAATAGATAAATTCATTTACATTGCGATTCATCACCTTTACAAAATTTGTGCTGTGCGGATTAATATATGCAGTGGCGGAAGAAAACCATCAGAAGGATTTTCATCTAAAATTACATCTTATTTCGCGAAGTATTTTTTAGTTACGCTTTAACACTAAAAAAGCCGGAATTTTCGTCAAGTTTTATAAAAATATTTGTCACCAGAATTTTTATTCAGAACTGTTTATCTTATTTATCTGACATTTTTCTTCTTATTTGTCTTTAAAACTTGTTTTATAAAGAAATTTCTGGTTTGATCCGAACTATATTCATTTGGTAGGAGTCAAATGACCCCTCATGGTCTTTTTAATGTTAAAAATTATCAGCATTGTAATCTGTTTAGCGAAGATTAAAAATGAACTTAGCATTAGGAGATCTAAAATTTAAACCTAAAATAAAACCGGTAACAAAGTAATAAACATTTCGTAAAAGGCTCCCGTCGCGAAGGGGTTAAAACTTATTTTATAAAGAAATTTCTGGTTTGATCCGAACTATATTCATTTGGTAGGGGTCAAATGAATCCTCACGGTCTTTTAAGTGTTAAAAATTATCAGCATTGTAATCTGTTTAGCGAAGATTAAAAATGAACTTAGCATCAGGAGATCTAAAATTTAAACCTAAAATACTTCCCTAAATCACTTCACATGTAGCATCCTAATAAGAAATTTATTGGCGAAACCAAATACCAGGTCAAAATTTGATGCCAGTTTTGAAAATTGTAAAGTTTAGTACAACGTCTACATATGTATCACTTTCAGCCTATTTTAACCCTCCGTCTACCAGACGGGTCCATTGGACCCGACAGGTACATACAAAATATTCATTCAAACCAGAAATTTCTTTAAAATAAACTAAGTATATAAACCAGACAAAAATAAGGTAAATAAATAAGTTAAATATTTTAAATAAAAATTCTGGTGTAGAACGTTTTATTAAAACTTGAATAAAATTCCCGGTAGATCTAGGGTTAAATATGTCACTAATTAATACTCTGTATTGCAAATTGATTAGCATCAGTCGCATTTTTAGGTGCATTTGTAATTATAATAATACTTAGCACTTATAGCCGTCATCTGATCCGTCCGTCTGTCTGTCGATCTGTCCGCATGTAATAGCCCAAAAACTAACCAGTGGAAGGACTTGAAATTTAATATATAATCCTTGAAGTATTTTGTCGAGTCATTTCAATTTTTATGAAAATAAAATCAAAACTTAAAATGTTATCAATAAAAGTTTTCTTCTGTCTATAAAATGCTATAATACGTAATTAATTCAATGATATACAATGATAAGTAATGATTCTAGGTTGCGCTGTTGATTACGCCATATTAAAAAGGAAGCCATATTATCTCCTTTACAAAATTTAATATATATAATCGTAATGTACTCTATAGTCATGCATTTTTTTCATAAGAGTGCAACAAGTATTGCACACAGATCTGAATATTTATAAAACTAGTTACAGTACGAACGCACCTCATTTGCTACGTTTGACATACAATTTTCGACTTGTTATAAAATAATTTAAGAGCGAGTAAAAACGGGGTGTTCTCATTTTTTAAGATTTGTTTATATATATATATATATATATTTACTAGAAACCCACAAAGGAATTCTTATACTGCGTTTCTATTTTTTATCTATATATATTTAATAGAAAGGTATTTAAATAGGTAATAAGCATTTTTTAAATATAAACAACATTAATTTTATTATTAAAGCTGACTTTTATTTTTAATTCTTATACTTATGGATTATTTTGCTATTTATTTATATGTTTAACACCTTAATACTCATGTATCATAAGCTACTAGAATTATTAATGTTTTTCGCTGTTATATTTAAAGGGAAAATAAATACCCAGGTTAATACCAAGACTAGGTATTTACCCGGTGTATTTACACTTAAAAATAAATACCTGGGTATTTTACATCACTGCAACGAACGTATTTTAAAATATTAAAACATCATCTGTATTATACACCAAATTGTCATTTTTTGTATTTCTTTTAGTTATATCTGAATAAGGTATGAGAGAATCGCTATGAACCAAAATGCGCATAATTTCTTCAAAGATCCACTAACACGTATCTTCTGCATACTTATTTCTTCTGAAATGAAATATAGAATAGTAACAATTCACACCACAAATATTACTTAACAATTTCTTTTTTAATTTAGCGTGATATTTTTTAGTGATTCGACGTGGGTTTTAGACCTTTCAATTCTTGCAAATTGGTTTTCGACTGGAAAACTAATGAAATTTGAATCTATAGAGTGTGTTTGTTCCTTTAACCCCTTAATTCTCGCTCCCGTCATATTCTCGGGCTGCGTCTTTTACTCAGATTGTTTGACTCCCACCAGTTTTATAAAATAGTGAATTTGGCTATATTTTAGTATGGATTTACCTGTCATTAAATAAGGTGAATATTTATTTTTCATAAAAGTGGTGGCAATAAGCAATTTGAATTTTTAACCGCAATTTAATTCGAGCGTGAAGGGGTTAACCATCTCGCTGCGCAACTCGCTTGTCGGGCATGCATTTTTCAGTCAAATTAATACTATTTGGCTATTCCCACCAGTTATCTTTTAGCGAAAACTTTGTCTGATTTAATCAGGACATTTTCCCCGATTAGGATAGTCAAAAATCTTTGCTTTATCCCTTTGAGGGGCAAGTGATGGTGTTTCTGTAATGCTGAGCTCACACCGGAATCTTTGAAAAATTCAATTTCAAAATAATTAGAAGTAACTTTACGGCTTTTATTCCACCAAAGTTAGAAAAGTAACATCTTTCTGGTGTAAAACTTCATCAATCGTAGGTGGTATATAATATTTACCGGTGCCCCTCAAGGGGTTAAAGAACCGGTGATAAACGATTAAAAATTCTGTAAAAGACGCTCATTGCGAAGAATTACTTACGCAGCGAGAGGGTTAAGTACTGTCAGGTGGCAATGATTTCTCATATAAAACTAAAACTGTATTTTATAAATATGCCGTCTCTAAGTAATTTCTGTTCCCAAATGACCAACAGTAATACTGACAGTAACAGTACTTTTTCCAAAACCCATTTAACAATTCACCTTTAACCTCTTAATTCTCGCTCCCGTGATATTCACGGGCTGTGTTTTTTATTCAGATTATTTGAGTCCCACCAGTTTTATAAATTAATGTAATTGACATTATTAAGGTATCAATTTACCTGTCATTAAATAAGGTGAATATTTCTCTTTCAAAAAAGTTGTGTGAATAAGCAATTTGAATTTTTAAACAGTAATTTAATTCGACCGTTAACGCAGTGTTGCCAGATTGGGGACTTTTTTAATTCAGATTATTTGACCGTGATCACTTTTTTAAAATAGTATAATTCGCCGTATTTTTCAGAATTTTTAATCTATTTTTAAATAGACCGAATATTTCTATTTCAAAAAAGCGGTGACAATCAACAATCTGGGGACAAAAAAATCCCCAAACTGGCAGCACCGCTTTAACGGGCTAAAGGCATATTTATTGGGAATGGCACGATTTTAACTAATCTATCGATGTGTAACGCAAGATATGTATTTTTTCTTATCTGTATCTTTCTTATCATATTTTTAATTTTTTCTTATACATATATATATATAATAACAAAGAATTTACAGTTATTTTAATATAGTCTCTATTAATAGTACTGTTATTATAATATTGCGTTATTTTACGTCATTTATTTATAACAAGATTGATTTTAGCACATATTTATTGTTTTATTATGTGCAGAAACAACGAATATAACAGTTAAGAGCATATCTAGATGTGCATCAAATTACGATGTAAAAGCAACTCCTAATTTATTCCAGATGTTAATATTTATTAACCTTGTCCTTGTATACATCGGAATAAACAATGCAAATTTCAGCACTTAAAAGTACAACCATACATTTTCCCAACTTGTACATTAATAAATATTATTCCATACTGTAGAAACTTAATGTAGAAACTTTAAGCATTAATCTACAAAACGAGGTCATTAATTTACACTCTGGTCGAGAAGTGCGATGATGAATTATTTATATACTTTATGGGCGTTCTCGTGTTAGTTTTTAATGATTAAGAAAGATATGTTAATTGAAATGAAATATTAAATGATGCAGCCACTTTTTAAATAAATATTTCTAATTTGTGGAACAATGTAATTAACAAAGTAAATAATTTAGCTAACTCCAATGCATTTTGTAACGCAGTGCATTATTAAAGTTAATTAAATCGAAATATTTTGATAGATTTTTGTTGAGTTTATTTAGACACTTGTGTAGCGGTGGTACATTTTTATATATTTTAATTTTCATCAACCAAATAACCCAAGGGCACGATAATTTTGGAATAAATTTTTCTTTTATCACGTATATGAAGAAAAGATTTTACTTATTTTTGGTAAATTTGTGTCTAAATTATGAAGTCATTCATTCATTTAAATATTTTTGAAATATTATTACTTTACCTCTGTAGATATTATCTCTATCAAAAGTAGTGGGAAGTATACTTGTCACCTAGTTTTACTTCTTTATCCTCATCCATACCACAATCGTGAAAATTGCCCTTAACCCTTAAATACATAGTGTAACTCAGGAGTTACTTGATTTCTTTTTTACCATTCGGCGGTATCTATTGGTGTTTTGATGAACTATTATATGTTGCATACGTGTAATAACATGCATTTAACCCCTTGAGAGGCGGTTGGATAAAATTTATCCCACCTAACGGTTGCATTAAGTTACTGTTTAAAAATTCAATTGCTTATTGCTACCAATTTTTTTTAAGAAGAAACATTTATTTTATTCAATGGCAAGTATTAAATAATACCAGCGAACTTGCAAGTGAGATTAAAAAACTCAACGACAGCAATCCCTTGATTAAATTAGACGGTGAATTACTCAAAATCCACTGTAAAACTGATGCAGATTTCCGAAAAACACAGGACTATCTTGATTCTAAAACAATTCCTTACACAACCCTGAGCCCCGCGGAACAGCCCCAGGAAAGTCGTCATTAGGGGAATTCCCCCATATACCAACCCCCAGGTCATAATTGAAGCTCTTAACCCCTTGGGGACGAGCGGCACGAATACGTGCCGCAAGAAGCGCTCAGAATCCTTGTTTTTCCTCACCAGTAAAATTTTACTGTAAAATTTGCCTTATTTAATCAGAGCATTTTGTCGATTCAAGAAGACACAAATTTCTGTTTTTAAAAAACGGTGATAAAAGATTAAAAATTTCGTAAAAGGCTCCCGTCCCGAAGGGGTTAAAGAACATAATTTCGTGGCCAATAGAGCCTCAATGATGAAAAGTAGAAAGACCGGTCGACCAATACCCCTCTACGTCGTCAATGTTCTCCCACGTGAAAAATTCGAAGAAATCAACCAAATTCACGAAATTTGCTACATTAAAGTAGATATTGAGCGATTTAAAGGCACCAACATCGTAAAGCAATGCTACCGTTGCCAGAAATTTGGACATTCCAGCGAGATTTGCCGCCTGCCGCCAAAATGCGCCAAATGCTCGGAATAGCATTTAACTCCCCAGTGCGATAAAATTGGAAAGATCATCCCCAAATGTTCAAAATGTTATGGTGAGCACGTGGCTACTTACCGTGGTTGCCCCAAAACCCCCCAGTTTCATAAAAAACAGCAGGACCCCAAAACCGTCCGTAAAGAAAACCCTAAAATCATTCCGAATGCAATGGCGGAACTTTTATCAACATATAATTATGTACGTAAGCCAGAAGATAAACCTACTGAAGCCCCGGCTCCGCTCCCTTCTCCCTCCCAAGACCCTAACCCCGAAAACACTACACCAAATAAGCCAAATGACACTCAAAAAGCAACACCAGAACAACCCAGTAGTTCTAATTATGCTAATGACTTAAAAGAAATATTCAAGACCTTCAAGGAGATGAAAGAACTCCTAAAATTTAACAAATTCATCCAATGTTTCAAAAATATTGCTAACCAAACTAAAAATATACAAGATCCAATAGAAAAAATACTCATCCTTATGAGTGCGATAGAAACTTTAGCCACGGAATTTAATACATTTAATGATGAGTAATTCCTCTTCTACCTTTTCCTCACTAATTTTTCTTTCCTGGAACTGTAACTCCTTGCAGAATAAATTTAACGAACTTAAACTCTTTATGCACGAACATCCCCAAATTGATGTTATCTTCTTACAAGAGACTTTCAATCCCACTTTCAACATTAACATCCCTGGGTACAGGCTATTCCATACACCTCGTGCGGATGGTACGCACAGAGGATGTACCGCTATTTACATCAGGAACCATCTTCCACACTACCAATCGCACAACCACACCTTTAATGATCTTGAGTATACCAGTATCAATCTTAAACTTCCTCATATCAATATTAAATTAGCTTCTATTTATGCTCCACCCACTGGTAACTTACCTGTTAATAGTCTTACACAGCTTTTTTCACAACATCACCACTGCTTTTTCGTAGGCGATTACAATGCCAAAAGCAGACGCTGGAATTGCCATGGCAATTCTCGGCGGGGTACCTCTCTTCACAACTTAGTCCAAAACTTAAAATTAAATCTTCACGCACCACCCAGACCAACACACATTTCCAAATTGCCTGGTGCCCGGGACTCTATCATTCATCTTGCTCTTTCCAAAAATCTTCCTTACCCTATCTACTCTACAGTTATTAATGATCTCTCCTCTGATTACCTGCCTGTCTGCTTTAAAATAGATATTATTAATCCTCTTTCTCCCCCACCCCTTCCGTGGCTATTGACTGGAATAAATTTACTAATTACCTTAACTCTCAGGACATCACCTTCCCTGATATTAACAATACCGATGACATTGATGCGGCTATTGAACATCTCAACTCTCATATCACTAATGCTCAAAATTTTTCTACATTTAACACCTTAAAAAATAATTTTGCCTTTGTCCCACCCCGTTATATTTACAACCTTATCAAACAGCGTAATCGGCTCCGGCGACAATTTCAAAGTTCAAGAGACCCCTCCATTAAACCTCTTCTCAATAGGTTAAACAATAAAATCAAAAACAGTCTTTATAAAGAAAAACAGAAAAGTTGGAACAACTTTCTCAAAACTTTATCATACGAGGACAACTCTCTTTGGATTCTTAAACGCAAACTGAATAAACACTACACTTCCATCCCCCCCTCACATCTAATAATGTTACCGCTTATACTGACCAAGAAAAAGCTAACATGCTTGCTAATTCTTATGTCACCCAATTTTCTCCTAATCCTACCCTTGCAAACCAAGCTCACTTTGATCATGTTAACGAGACAGTTCGGAACTTTTGGCTACCCCCCCTCAAGATCCCCCCCCCCCCCTAAAATTCAACCTATTGTTATCCACAATATTATCAAAAAACTCAAAAAGCGTAAAACCCCAGGATACGATAAAATTACTAACTCTGCTCTTAGAAACCTTCCTCCTAATTGCATAATCTATATCACTGACCTCACTAATGCTCTCTTAAAACATAACTACTTCCCTAAACCTTGGAAACTTTCTATAATCTCTCCTATTCCAAAACCTGGAACTAATCTGTCAGACCCCACTAATTACAGACCTATCTCCTTGCTACCTTCTATCAGTAAAGTGGTGGAACGTGTCATTCGTGCCCAGTTGCAGGAGTTCATTCAACAGCACAACATTCTCATGCCCGAGCAGTTCGGCTTTCGCCCAAAACACTCAACACAACACCAGCTTCTTAGGGTTGTTGAGTTTCTCAGCGAGAAACTCAACGCAAAAATTCCCGCAGCTGCCATCTTTCTTGATGTCGCAAAGGCATTTGACAAGGTCTGGCATATGGACCTCATTTACAAATTAATTCAGCTCGGTTTTCATCCCAGACTTATACATTTAATATATTCGTACCTTTGCGACAGCTCTTTTCAAGTCCGCATAAACAACATTCTTTCTATTATTCTCCTTATCCTAGCGGGCATCCTTCAGGGGAGCGTGTTGGGCCCATTTTTATTTAACATTTTCTTTAACGATATCCCACGCTCCTTGCACACTCACCTCGCTCTTTATGCGGACGACACCTGTATTTACGCTTCGGCACACCACCCGTATAATCTATACAGGTACCTACAGACTCATGTTGATGACTTCATGAACTGGCGTATGCTTTGGCGCGTTGTCATAAATGAAACTAAAACTACTGCAGTATATTTCTCTCGCAAAATAATTTTCCCTAACAGAATCATTATTAACAACACTGTTATCCCTTGGTCAGACCAAGCTAAGTATCTTGGGGTCATTCTGGACCGCCGCTTAACCTGGAAAAAGCACACTTTCTCCATCAGAGGTAAAGTCGCTGGAACCTTTAACTCTATAAAACCTCTCCTTAACAGTAAAACCTTGTCTGTTCACAATAAATTAATCCTCTATAACTCATGCTCCTTCCCATCATAACCTATGCCAGTCCTGTCTGGGGCTTCACTTGTAAGACCACTATGGACAACCTTAGTCGCTTGCACAATTCCAACCTGCGTACTGTCCGTAACGCATCTCGTTACCTTCGCAACTCCACGGTCCGAAGAGACCTAAAAACTACTACCTTACGTAAGCGCATAAACGACTTAGCCAAAAAATTTTATGATAAAATTTTTGACCTCCCTAATGAAATTGTAGCGGAGCTACCGGATTATGACGCTTTTGAACCCCACCATCGGAAACGGCCCAGGTTTTCCATAATGATGGACACTCAGTAACATCTGAGTTCTCCACGCTATTTTTGCATTCTCTTATTTTTCTTTCCTTTTTATATACTTTCCTTAAAAAAAAAAAAAAAAAAAAAAAAAAAAAAAACTCTCTATATACATAGAGACCATAAAAATTGAAAAACTTAAAAAAAAATAAAATGTATGGCCCTGAATTGTCCCTTTTTTGGTTGGATGTTGTGGTCTTGCCACCCTAGCTTTTCTTGCCCTTGCTTGGTGAGTGTTTCACTGAACAGTACTAACTTTAACTTTCTAAATTCCTTATAGTAGTTTTACAACTACAGTTTGACTTTACTTACTTTAAAACTCATGTATTATTATTATTTTTTTTTCTTTTTTTTTTTAAGATTTATTGTTAACTTTCTTTCTTCTTAAGATTTTACTTAAATTTAATTTTATTCCTATTTTTCTTAATTTCTTATTTTTCTCTTGTTAACTTCTTTTACTCTTATAGTAGCATTGCTACAGTTTAACTTTATCCCAATGGCTCATTAATACATAAGACACTCTAATTTCCTAGTCTGTGTGTTAAGCTGATAACAGCCAGGAAACCCCTCAATGCTGATTACCTGTTCAGTACCTGTTCAATAATACCAAAATAAAGCTAATTACACTATTTTATAAAACTGGTTGGAATCAAACAATCTAAATAAAACACACATTCCGTGAATATTACGATGCCGAGAATGAAATGGTTATAAAAACAGTTCTTAATCAACTACAAAATTTAAATTTTTATACGATCTCCCGGTCCTATAACTTATATTTAGTAAAAATATCCTGTTACACTAAAATTAACAAAAAAAAAGTGGCGTTGTTTTACGATTAAAGTTGACCTAGTAATAGCTGTGTAAAGTTGAAGCATCTTTTCTATTGCGAAATACTGGTCATTCACAAATTTACTAGAAACAAGAAAAAAATTCAGGTATAAATAAAATTATAGTTGAGAGTATAATTAGCATTACAATATAAATTTGAAACCGATTTCTTTCTGACATATTGACCCTTTAAGCTCTGGTGGTTTAATTTCTTTCTAACTGTAATGAAAAAATTTGTTTAAAAATACTAATGAAAGTGGAACATTTGTGGATTAAAATTAAATCCACAAATATTCCATTTTCATCAGCATTTTTAAACAAAATTTTCATTTTTTTTATCTTCAAGAATAAATGCATTTATTTTAAAAATGCATTTACAAATAAATTTTATCTCCTATTTCGTTCCCATTTTGTCATTTGAGTATTAAAATAATATACAGCTAGAGTTACGCCCTCGACCCGCAAATTATACAACTTGTACTAAAAATATAAAATAAATGTAAAAACAGAATATTTGTTAAATGAAAATATGAAAAGAAACAGTCTCAAAATGTACATGTAAAATAAATAATTCTTGTACATTAAGCAACATTGCTGATGTTATAGATCTGCATGCCATAGAAATGCGTTTCTTCCTATCTGTTCGACAAATGAATTCTCTTTAATAAATGAGAGAAAACCCCAAATAAAGAAATCTAAAGGATTCAAATGAGGCATCTGTTGGGCCTCTCAACAGAACATACATACAGGGTTGCCAGATTGGGAACTTTTTAAATTCAGATTATTTGACTGTCACCCCTTTTTTTAGAATAGTGTAATTCGGAATTTTTAATCTATTTTTATATATACCGAATATTTCTATTTCAAAAAAGCGGAGATAATCAGCAGTCTGGGATCAGAAATGTCGCCAAACTGGCAATATTGCATCCATATTCAATAATATTATTTCCAAAAAGCACTGGTTAACCCCTTGAGGGGCGGTGGGATAAAATATATCCCACCTAATATAAACAAGATTCTCACCAGAAAATGTTAACGAAATTTTTTATTTTTATCTTAACACCCTTCGGGGCGGGAACCTTTTACGAAAATTTTAATCTTTTGTCACCGTTTTTTAAAAACAGAAATTTATGTCTTCTTGTATCGAGAAAATGCGCTGATTTAATAAAGCAAATTTTACAGTAAAATTTTACTGGTGAGGAAAAACAGGGATTCTGAGCGCTTCATGCGGCACGTATACGTGCCGCTCGTTTCCAAGGGGTTAAGAGGAAGATCGTCGAAAAATTGTTTTTACATTTAAATTTTTTTTTTCAATTATTCCGGTGAGAATTCGATATTTACAGACATTTTTGCTTGCCCCTTAAGGAGTTAAGACTGTGCATGGCTTAAGGGACCTCAGAACTTGATCGATAACGAAAAACATGTAAACAGAGCTCTCGCTTCGAGTCCATATAAAAACAGAAGTATTCAATGTAATTCATTTAAACTTTCTGATATTTTTAAGGTATGTTTGTAGTCTTATAAAATTATAAAAGGAAGTAGTTCATTATAATGAAACAAAAAATATAGCAAAATTTATATAACACAATTTTCGGAAAAAAGTTTAGGTGTCATATCACCATCCGTAAGATATCTTAACGTTAAATGGACATAAGAATGTAATTTATGCTTTACAATGATCAGGAAACTTTAATCTATAGAATGAGTTAAGGATATAACTATCACTCAAAGGAAACCTTATTAAAAAAACCTCTCAAATTTTAATATGTAACAAACATTAAAAATTACAACTTTTTTTTTCATAAAAAGTACTCAAAATATTAAACTATCTAAAATATATTAATTGATTCTATAGATAATGCTGTTATATGCATGCAAAAAAAAAGCCATTCCATCAAGTAGTTTTTTTTTTAATCTTACGGATAGTCGTCAAAAATCAAGTTTTGAGAAATCGCGACTTAAAGTTGCAATTAAATGGGTGCGGCTTTGTAACGATTGTTACATAAATGCTCATAACTCCGTTAAAGATGCAAATATTTTTATGCAGTTTTTTACAATGTGTTCAGAATTAATTAAGTAATCAAAATAGATGCTAAAAGAAAAATCATTTTTTTTTAAAATTTTCAAGCCCTGAACCTCCTTAAGAGATCTATGTGCTAGCACGCCAACATGCTCAAAACACATATATAAGAAATCTTGTAACGAAACATACTCCACATAAAATATCAGAATATTTTTTATTTTTTATTTTTTTTTATTTATTTTTTTTATGGTACAGTGTCATCAAAATCGAATTGCCTTATTAAGGATGTCTTCTAGATACCACGCCAAACAATTATGGACCAACGTATTTGATACTTGTTTGAACGAATAATGTGTAGATATCTCAGGGACCAGTCTGAATGTTTTGAGTATTTATTTGTGAACTGACATAATTCAATTTACACAATTTCATCCAGTAAGGATGGACTTGTCACGAAATATACTTCACATAAAATATCCGCATGTTTTTGAGATGTTAAAGTGTCATCGAAAATGCGTGTCCTGATAAACCCCTTAATTCTCGCTCCCGTGAATATCACGGGCTGAGGTGTCGTTCATTTTTTCTCGTGCCGGTCATATTTCCCGGCTGGAGTTTTATTGCTGGGAAAAACTTCTGAAACCAGAAAAATTTAACTGAAATTTCCGTGTAATGTCTTTGAATATTAGCGTTAGTGTTTGGGTTTTTGCGCTGATGGTGATGTTGGACTTTGTATTTCACGTTTCGAAATATGTCACACTCAAAAAAAGTATTAATAATAAAAATATAGTGTATATTATATTATTTCAAATGTTATTTATATAAATTTGTTTGATGATGATAAATAGAGATCTAACATGTGAAAAATAAGGCTCTTATTCACATTAATTTGTATGGTGTAAAACAAACATTAAAACACAGAATTCTCGCAAGATGGCTTTTCCACAAATGTGAATTTGTTCTATAACGTCTTTTTTTTCGCCTTAAAAAACTAATTGCATATTTTATATGGAAACCTTATAATTATTCAATTTCTGTAATAAAAAAATAGATAATTTTTTTATGGTTTTTCCAAACATTAAGCGACCGTCAAAGGGTTAAGGGTGTATTTCCTACACCACAAAAAAGATTTACGGACAAATGTGCTTTATTTTGTTTGGACGAATAGTGTGTGGTCTTTTCAGGAACCAATAGTGAATGCTTTGAGTATTTATTTGTAACTTGACATTCAACAGTCCATGTAACTTCATTCAGAAAGAATGGACCTTCACCTTGTTTGTTTAAAATCCAATTACGGAAATTAAAACGACTCTTTCTGTCTCCTCCTGCTAATTTTTGTCATAGTACAGTGTTCAGCAAAAGTTTAGACAATGAACGATTATGCTTCTGTGCTGAGAAGTATGTAACGAATTGTTGTAATTTCAACTGGCATATATTACTGGGGACTTATCATTCATACACAAACAATACATTTTAATTTATACACTTTACATAATATATAATGACAAAAAAACAAATTTAACATTGTTGCAAAAGTATAGACAATCTGTCTGTTAACAGAAAAATACCCATAAATTAAAATCGAACTGCACCTACATTGTCTGCTATTAATGCAAAAATGTGGCTTTCCATCGAAGAAACTAAATCCTGCATCACTTGGGGGTCTATTTCGCACCAAACACGTTCAAAAGCAGATCGAAGTTCATTTACAAAGGAGTATTGTCAAAAAATTGCATAAACCGTATGAGATATGATGTCACAAAAGTTTTTGATTAGATTCAGATCAGGACTACACGCGGGACAGTCAAGAACAGTAATATTTTGAGAGTTAAACTAATTTTTTGATTTGTATGCAACATGAATAGGCGCATTATCTTGCACAAATACATACTTTGGAAGACCTAAAAGTTCATCAAATTTCTGTAAATTGTTTTCCAATGTATGTATGTAGTCTTACGCTGCCATTCATAAGGTCACGGTGTCGGGGAAAACGAATATGTGTGGGGTCTGCCATATCGCAATCGGTAGGTGCCCTGCCACACACGCATGTTTCAAGGAGCGCAAAATGTTAATTCAAACTAACGATGACTGTCCGTTCATTTGCGAAAAATGTAATAAAAGTTTTCCATCTTACAGAAGTCTGAGCAACCATAAGGTTGCTCATAGAAACAAGGATCTACAACTGAAATATAATAGAAAAAATAACCTGCCGATTGTTGATACAAGTCTCAATGCTGGTGGAGCCGGCAATAGTAGAAGGAGTGGTTCCAGAAGAAGTAACAACATGAGTGATATGAGTACTAGTCGAACTATGGGCTTCGGTAGATATGGTAATGTAAGTGCAATGTTGCCTGCTGCCAGTGCCATAAGTCCTAAAATAAGAATGATTGATAGTAAAAAGGGAAGCGAGATCGATAGTTTTATAAAAAGTACTAAGAAATTTATTGAAGATAAGACGAAGACTATTAATAGTGAGAAAAGTAGTAACGGTGAAAATGATGTAATAATTACTGACGATGTCATTAACAGTTTTATCGAAGTGATTACTGGTAGCGGGCTTGATGATATTATACACTCTCTTCTACCAAGCTCGATTCCACATTGATCGATACCAGCCACTTGTCCCAGGTTCCGCACCAATCATCCTCTGTCCAGGGCCGTGTCGATAGCCAGGGCATCGTTGCTGTGGGGGACGGTCTTGGGATTTCGTGTGACATCTTTAGTAATCATGATAGCAGTGACATCAGTGATATTAGTGATGTAGACTTACTTGCATCTGGTAAGTATAAGATTTTAACTCCAACCGGTGATCTTAATAACGTTTTAACTTCTACAAAGGGTTTTATTTCGCAGCCCCCTATACAGGCTGCTTCAAATAGTGTCTATGGTGAGGCGGTGCTTTTTTAACTCTTTCAACCCGGTGATTTTACCATCGTGCCCTGGGGTCCGTTCACCCACAGTGATAATAATGCTAGTGATTCCAAGTTCTATTCCAGTGTTAGTGGCGGTACTGATGGGCAAGTTGGCGAAGTTGTGAAGAGTAAATTGGAAGTAACTAAGTGTGAAGAGGATTTGAATATTGTACAAGAAGAGATAGTGGGTAGTGATGGCGTTTGTGTGCAGGTATTGAATGAGATCAGTGCTAATATGGAGACCATTCCTAAATGTATTGATGATGGTGCCGCCACTGGTCACTCCGACATAAATATCGTCGTTGATCCGCCTTCTGTAAATCCAGACGTTGATGATGAGAATAGTTCAGATGAAGAGACAATCAACTTGACTGATGAATTGTTAAATGTTAAATGGACTTTGATGATGATGTGTCGGAGGAAGATGAGATTACTATACCCGGTGGTAGCGGCGCTGGCGACGCTATTCCCGAGGCAATCCCTCAAGAGCCCAACTTTATTGACCGGTTTGCTGCCCGGTTCACCCAGCTCCTTAATGATAACAGTGCAAGTTTCCTAGAATTTTCCTCCGTTGCTGATGATTTTATTACTAACCTTAAGAAAGAACTCAATTTTAAAACCCGAGATGACGACGGGGCGGTCCGTCCAATCAAAAAAATAGATCCTGATGACTCCTCCGAAATTCAGAAATTATGTAAGAAAAATAGGAAAAAAGCATTAAGACTTATATACAGCGAAGAATCCGACTTTTGTAATCTGGACCCGGAGGAAGTAGCTAATCATTACAACACAATAGCTGAAGATCCTCCTGTCAACACAGAATTCATGATTGAAGATGAACCGTCAAAGAACAAATTCAACACATCTCCGTTCACTAAGCTAGAAATATCAAAGAAACTGAAATCATGCGATAATACCTCCCCGGGCCCAGATGGAATAAATTATAATCATCTTAAATTAATAGATCCAAATGCAATAGCCCTATCTCCTTTATATAACTGCTGCTTAAAATTCCAAGCTGTTCCGTCGTCATGGAAAACCACAACTACAATATTAATTTACAAGAAGCGCAGCAAAGAAGATCCTGGCAATTGGCGCCCGATTGCCCTCGGGAATACTATTTATAAATTATACGCCAGTTGCCTGTCTAAGCGACTTTACCTCTGGCTGGAGAAAAACAAGATCCTCTCTCCATGCCAGAAGGGTTTTCTCCCACACGATGAGGTGTTCGAAAACAATTGCGTCCTCGATGCCACCATGAGAAGGTATAAAATCAAGAAGAAAGATCTTTATTTCGCCTCCCTCGATATTTCAAATGCGTTTGGTTCCCTCCCCCACTGGGTGATTGTCGAAGCCCTTAAGTATGCTGGAGTGGGGGAGGACTTTATTAAAATAATTAAAGATGTCTACAGAGAGGCGATCACAAAGTACAAGACGACTAAGGACTTGCCCACCCCACGTGTGGCGTCCACCGGGGTCAGACAGGGTGACCCTCTCAGTGGAATACTATTTATCCTGGCTATTGACTTCATTCTTAAAAAGATCCAAAGAGAAGGGGTTGCTAGAGATCCTGGTGCAAATAAGCTGTTCCATTATATCCTGGCCTATGCTGACGATATCCTTTTATTGGCCAGGACAGCAGAGGATCTGCAGGCTCTTCTCAACCTCATAAACGTATTAGCGAAGAAGATAAAACTTAATTTCAACCCAAATAAATATGTGACTCTTCATTATAGCAACAAGTCCCCTGCTGGATGTAGGCCAACCATCTTTAACCTGGCTGGGTCTGGCATTCCCTATCTTAATGACGGCGACCCAACTATCTTCCTTGGCAAACCGGTCGGCGCCTTTTTGCCCAGAGACTCAGTCACGGTTGCGTTCATCCGGCAGCGGGGCATCAAGACCCTCACTTCGAAATTTACTCCCTGGCAGAGGATCGATTGTCTCAAATGGTTTTTCCTTCCTTCATTACAATTTCTTCAAAGAACTGACCAGATACAAAAAACTGACTGGCATTCGATCGACAACACGTTGAAACCCTTAATTAAACAGACTCTTGGCCTCCCATCGAATGCCGCCAACGAATATCTTTACGGCAGTAGAGACGATGGTTTATTTGGAATTCCGTTGGCAGCTGATGATAGTGATACTGCCCTTATCGATGGGGGGTTTAAATTCTTACCTCTACTGATAACATTATTCATGACTTAGCGTGGGATGAGTTGGTGGGTGTCGCTAATTGGCGTTTTGACTCTACCAGCCAGCAGAACCCACAGTCTTATCTCAACTCTAAAGATTCTCCCCGCACCACTGATAAATACAGGTCACCGTGGTCTACGGCACGGCAGGCCTCTAAACGACTCGATGTCGAGTGGGGAATTACCGATATTGTTCAGGTTGAACTCAAGGTCGGCGATGAATACTTGAAAAATAGGAAAGCTGTATTCAAGAACGTCAGAAAATATATTCAAAGTAAGCTTACACTGTCGCTCAGGGCTCATCCCCACCAGGGTAAAACCAATGAATGCGTGGCCGCGGCAAGGTCCAGCTGCCACTTCTTCAAAGACGGTAAATATACGACGTTTAAAGATTGGAGATTCGTCCATCGTGCGCGGCTGGGCCTTTTTAATAAATTAAATGCCTACAATAAAGCCCCGGGCCACACTAATCGCAACTGCAGGAAATTTATTAAATTAGAAACTCTCCCACACGTTATCAACCACTGCATGGTGCACAGCACGCATACAAGAAAAGGCACAATGCGGTGGTTGAGAGAATCAAAAAAGCTGCTATAGGACGTTGGAACCTTATAAGTGAAGACCAGGCCGTGGGTAGCAAGAACTTAAGACCGGACCTGGTGCTGTGGAAAGGTAACGACATTCTAATCTTGGATATCACCGTTCCCTTTGACGAGGTCACCAATTTCGAGAAGGCGAGAAAAGAGAAAGAAACTAAATATAAAGAACTCGCTGAGAAACTTACTACTGGCAGCACCAGGGCCAAGGTTGAAGCGATTATCGTCGGCTCCTTGGGGTCCTGGGACCCAAAGAATGACAGAGTTATAAGAAGGTTGTGCTCGGAGAAGTATGCTAAAGTTATCAGGAAAATAATAGTTAGCGAAACAATATCCTATTCTCAAGATGTCTTCTTCGAGCACACCAAGACTGTTCCCCAGGACTCGGGGGGCAGACAGTTTTAACCATGCTGCTCTTCCTTTCTCATCCTAATCACCACTTTATTTTAAACATGTTTTTATATTTCTGTATGTAATTATTTATGTATTGTTTAAATAAAGTTTTTATATGTTTTGACTAAGGTTCTGAGATAAAGAACCACAGACTGACTTAGGCCACATGGACTCACACATTAAATCTTTTTTTTGGTTGTAAATTCCAGACCCACACGTTTAACATTTTCATAGTAATCCTTGCTGTGTGTGGCCGAGCATTGTCTTGCTGAAAAATGGCTTCTGGGAACACTACCATGAATGGCAACACATGTGGCTGAAGGATGTCCTCGATGTACCGCTGGGCTGTCATTGTGCCACGGATTAATATTAGGGGTGACCGTGTATCGTAAGCAATGGCACCACATACCGTCACACCAGCTGTTAGAGCTGTGTGTCGCTGCAAAGCGAAGGCAGGATTGAGGCGTTCACCACGGGGCCTCCACACACGAACAAGTTTGTCATCGCTGCTCAAATTGAATCTAGACTCGTCACTGAAGACGACCTGGTTCCATTCCGTTGCGGTCCAATCCCGTCGTGCTTGACAAAACCTCCAAACGGAGGCGTCGGTGGGTGGGTGTCATTGGCAGCACACGTAATGGGCGCCGCGATACCAGATGTCCTTCAGCCAAGCGCCTTGCGATGGTTCGGGAAGACACGGGGGTCCATAGTGAAGGTGCTGCCTGCGTCTGGATAACGGCCAATGAGGCAGTTGGCTCTACGCTTGCGTTTCGTATGATGTGACGATCTTCTCGACGACTGGCCTGTCGAGGGCGTCCCGAGCCTGGCCGCCGTGTAAATGACATCTCTTCAGTCCACTGGTCTAAACACCTCCTCACAGTAAAATCCGAACGTCCTACTTGACGAGCTACTTGCCGAGCTGATCACCCAGCTTCCATCATCCCGATGATTCTTCCCCTCTCGAACTCTGACAGCTGCTCATATTGTCTTCGATGGCTACGTAACGGCATGTCTACCTCAGCGTTTCCTTTGAAAAAGAAAAGGTACACTCAGACAAGTTCTGCTTACCAGTTTTATACTCCAAGGAGGGCGAAGTTCAACGCCCTCTAGTGGTATTACGCGATGCGCAATCACGCTGCATTTCTAATCATTTGCATATCTGCCTGATATGTACCTTCCTGCCAAGTTTCGTTACGATCCCACAATTATTTCTTGGTGCGCAAATTTTTATGGCAATGAGTGTATGTATGTAGTCTTACGCAGCTTGGCGGCCATTGAGAAACTCCAGAGATACTTGAGAATTAAAACAAAGTGAGGCTTAAATCATGAACCCTTTCGAGGGCAAAGGACACCTAATTTTAATTCCAATAGTGACAAGAAAATTTAATTAAAATTTTCATTTTATAATATACGTGAAAATAAGCAATTTCTTATTTTCTAATAACTTCGTTTATAAATTCTGATATCAGTCCATTATTTCATCAGTTTATAAAAAGAATTACTCCGCGACAGGAAAGGGGTCAATTTGTTGTGAGATTTCAAAGCTGGTTGTTTTATCATTTTCATGTAAACTAATGTACATCTTTCCTTAATGCATCTACGAAAGTATCCGTTCACACGGAAAGCTCTGACCCACTTTTAATGCTATTAGCAGTCATCATTTGTCTAGATGCCAGTTTATGGATCCTTCTATAATCTCGTTTTCTGGCCACACGAGTCCTTCCAGATCTATGTTTTGCTTTAAAAGAGTTACCCTTAGACAGTACTTAATAGACAGACTTCTTTGGCCGATTCAAGGTAGCTGAAATTTCTGCAACAGTCTACTCTTTCGATTTCAGCTTCCATGCTTTAATTACTTCATCTGACTGAAAATTTCTTGCTCGCGGCATCTTCACTAACCGATGCTATCGCGAGGTGCACTTAAATACTTCATGCATTTGACGTCATAAGTTTGAAATATGCGTTTTTCCGTGCACAATTTCCAAAAAATCACAAAAGTGTCTAAACTTTTGCAATATGCAAATTTCATTTTTTCAGATAAATTTAAATAATATCCTACATTAAAACCGTTATTTCTGTCCTAAAACGTTTTAAATATGTTTAAAAATAAGTACAGTCATTTGTATAACCCCAAGTGTTCGTTTTTTTTTTTTTTAAGTTAAAAAGCACCAGTGTCTAAACTTTTGCTGAGGAGTGTATTGATAGATATGGATATGCGCCATACTGTTTTAAAATTTTCGATAAATGCGTTTTCGAATATCCACACTGACGGCTAATATTTTGTACACTACATTCAGGATGAGCAATAGTAAACTCTAGAACAGAGGTTCTCAAACTTTTGCGCGCGTACTGGTACTGTTAAGTGAAGCTCTGTTTGCTGGTACGCGAAAGTCTGATGCTGGACGTGAAATGAAATACAAATTACAGCCAGAGTTGGGCAAATTTGTAATTCCAATTATCTGCAATGTAATTACGTTTAATTGTATGTAATAAATTACAGAGCTGTTGGAAACCGCATGTACTCCTTACAGAGTAACGGGTATTCTCTCTCATACGAAGTGCCGAATCGTTACTATGGAAAATCATTCGTTACCCGTTATTCCATGAATGTACTACAGACATAAGTGAAACAATCTTCATTTTGCGATTAATGAATGGAGCCGGGTAGTCTGATAGAGAAAGATGAAAGTTTGTGTTCGGACCTTGGAATCGGAATCCGTTCCGTATCAGTATCGTATGCGGATGTTTTTTAGTCATTTCGTTACTTTAAAACCCATTCATTCGCCGAAAATGTCCGCTTGATTTTGGAAGGATGTTATTGAAGTCACGTGGACAAAAAACAGTACAAACTGTTTTTAGAATATGAGATCGTTTATTCTTTCGGGAATTGCATTTTTTATCTCACAGATGAAGTCGTGATGCATGCATTTTACAAACATGGGCATAATTGATTTTTCTGACCATGCGATTAATAACATGTCCATATACGTGTTTTAAAAAAAGGAAGCATGGATCCAAGCAATAAAGGGACAATATGTTTTATCTTTTTAAATTTTAATAAGGCCAATTTCGTATTAATTAAGAATTTAATGTATTAAAATTGCTCATAGTTTTATTATAAAAAGAACGAAGCTGATAGCCGAATAAAATATTCGTTATTGCTGTATTTAGCGAGTGATAAACTATGCAATATAACTTTTTAAATTATTAATTTTTATTCGTACACAAATAAAATCAGCAGGCGCTCTTGATCAGAAATTAAGAAATTGATTAGAGTCTTTCTTTTTCCTTTAAATTCAAAGGAGTTTTTATAAGATACTATATAAATAAGTGTTTTGAACCAAATTTCTGGAGATGACAGTAATTGAAGGATCTTCATATAAAAACATTCAATAACTTGAAATGCAGTACACTTATCGAAAATGAAAATCGCTATTCCATTCCAAAACATTGCCATTGTCATGAGTGCCGATTTTATGCATTTGACTGAATCTATGAATTTATCAGAAAATTTTGCGATGCTGAGCGGGAGGAAATACTTTTTGAGAATCGGCTTAGTGCTAGTTTCCGTTGTAGACGGGTTCCGCTGTCGCATGTTTTACTAATTTCAATAAGCTATGGACATTTATATTAAAATACTTTATTGCTATTTTTTACTTTAATATATACAGTAGTACTTACTGAGACGCAGTTGCAAGAAACCACAGAAAAATATCGTTTTAAGCAAGATTTTTGTCTTATCAAATGAAATTGCATTGTATTGTTTTCATGAAAATAAACCTTGGAATATTTCTATTCAAGGTAGAATACCACTTTCACAGATCGTATTTAATTATTATTATATTACAATTGTTACTTTAACACGTGTTTCCGTTACAGAATGTTTCACACAAGATTCCAGTAACAGTAATGAATTCTTGCAAAGATCTCGTGAATGATTTACAATTAGATTTGCTGCAGTCTCGCGACCAGATATTTCACATGTTTTATACTTTATGAAATGTTAAATCAGTGTAGGCTTTTAGATATGTTTTACTTTAATGAATAGTTAAAGCAAATTATAATCGAAACAACCCTCAGAAAATTAGAAAATACGCCAAAAATATGTGTAATAGTACTTTTGATGAATTTTAATATCTGTTTTCTAAAGAGAAACGAAAGTAACGAGTAACGAATGTTTCCTAACGGGTAGTGAGTTAGAATGTAGCGATTACATACGGGTGTTCATTTAGTCGTTACTTTTACAGCACTAATAAAGTATAGTTAAAATTACGTGCCGTAAAATATTCTTGCAGCACTGTAACCGGAACTACCCCTATCCAAATATTTGACAAAATTTCTGTGTTTGAATGTGTGTAACAATTACATCAATTAGAGGCAATTAACTTGTAAATACACTGCGGATAATGGATATTACAAATTTGGCTAACTCTGATTACAGCACGTGAAATCAAAAAGCAGCTCAATCCCACCTCCCTCCCGCCCCACCAGTGGCTGAGAGGTTCTGATCTCGAAGCTGGTAGACGGGAGGAGCTGGGTTCTAACCCAATCACGCCCGTCAGACTAATCGTTCGGAGTTTTCGTGGTTTTCTTCGAACCTTGGATTTCCAAGCGTTAATACGGGTTAGGTTCCCTTAGAAAGACCCCCACGAAGGGCACTCCCCACTGGGCCTATATCCCTCGTGCAGATAATTGGCCGTCATAAATACAACCAACCAACCAACCCACCTCCCTCCCTTCTCTTTCTCGATGTGTCAGTTTACCGGCTCCGGGATGTTTGCTCTTTGTTACTGCTTTAACAATGTTTTGTATTCAATTTCGATTAGAATTTTTAGATAAATGGAACTAATATTCTGTAAATGTTGCGTTGACCTTTTATACATCCCGAAAAAAAGGTTTCATCGATCGGTATATTGTATTTGTGTATATTACTTATTTCAACGAACTTCGATCTTGCATTAAAAAGCAGTTTACTTTCAGAACGTATGCAAATTATTTATGTTGGTTATTCACTTATTAATGTTTATTATGTGTATTTTGCTACTGATATAGACATTGTATTCGTGTAACAAAAAATTGGCGATCAAGGCGGCTTCAAACGTGTTTTTTTTTAGAGACCTATGCAGTAGTTTTATATTTAAATACATCTTTATTTGTCACTCAAAAATGATACACTTTATATAGGGGAGGGTAGTACACAGTGAGACGAAAATTATTATTACTTAACAAATGGCGATGATTTTTATTCTTTTGAAAAATTTTTTGCGACATCTTTAAGCTACACAAATGCGCTACACATTAATGTATAAATGGTTTTTAAAAAGTTATTTATAAAAGCACAGAAGCAGCATAACGGAGTATCGAAAATTGTCTCACTGTGTACTGCAAGTAGTACACAGTGAGACAATGTATATATTTTCATAAATCAGACATTTTTACACTCTGTCAGTAATTTTCTGCAGTTTATGATTTCTAATTAATATTTCTAGATTTTCAAAATATTAAATATATGAGTCTCGGGTGGACAATGGCAGACCTTGGGCTACCTTCATGCAAATTTTCAGCCTCTTACGTTTAGTAGATTTCCCTAGCCATCACACGCCCACACACACACACACAGAGAGAGAGAGAGAGAGAAACCTTCTTTTATTAATAAATAAATTTTTAATACCAGAACCACATAGTAGGTACACATTAAGACACGTCTCATTGTGTACCACAACTGTGTGTATCACTGTGAACTTTCGTTACGTTGTAACAAAATGGATGTCACATCTGTTACATCAATTTCATCGCTTTAACAAAATTATGCCGTTTTGCCGAAATAGTCTATTATTAGATATAGCTAGGTTTGGTTAAGCAAGTATATGTCATATTGAAGGAAATAAACTGAAAAATAGACGTTTATGTATCTATAACCCCTGTAAAATAAAGAATTACTTACTATTTTGTTGGACGAGTAACCGAAGTGCCGAAACTACATCCACGTGTTGCATAAGATGAGGTGGTTATGTGTGAGTACCAGCTAGAAGAAAATGTTATAACTGCATGTCAAAATGGCTGCTGTCTCACTGTGTACTCCCTACACTAAAAAATATTAAAGTCAATATAAGCGCCAATTTTATAATCTAATAGTGTAAATAAGTAAGATCTCCTCAAACGGAAGAACAAAACACTGGAAAAAATATTTCTTTATAGATATTTATTCCGTTTACACAGGTTTTTCTGTATTAGTTTTGAGTTTGCCACATGGTGGTACGCGGAAGTATGGACATCTTTTTAGTGGTACTTCGGCATAAAAGTTTGGGAACCCCTGTCCCAGAATATCCTCCCGTCGTACTTTTGAATCAGTGAACAAACTTAATCGAAAATGCTTCTTAAAGCTCCCTGTTTCTCTTAAACGCTTAATAACTTTAGTGTTCGGATGCCTGACGGTTTTGGTACTCAAATTTCAAATTCCATAGTTCCGCATAAATCTTTCTTGCTTCTCGCTTATTCCAATTGCTCTGTTCGTAAACTCTAGCACGTAAACTAATACCATTTCACAGTACTGATGGCTGGTAAACATATTATTTTCATACGTAAAATTTCTACAAATGCCTGCAAATAGATTTAAATTCGGACTTAGAGAAGTGGATATATGTGTTGCCATATTGGCAAAGTACAAAGTGATTTACATAAATTGAGAGAGCAAAACAATTGCAGTCCAATGAAAATGTCGCATATATATTGGATTTTTTTAATACAAAAAACAGTCAAAGTATTATTAATACAATGGAGGCATTTTAACTCATAAAAATTATTTGTATTCGCGTAATTTGAGAGCGTAAATGTTTTGATTTAAAATTTCTTCTTGTAGGGGTAATATATTCGTATTTTTTATAAGGCCCTGCCAGATACCTATAAATGATACTCACCGAAAATCATAATAATATTACATTGTCATCGGATTTACATAAGTATGCAAGTTTTAAGTTAAGTTTTATAAAATAAATAATTATATAAAATAAGATAATTGGAGACATACTTATTAAAATATTTACTAATTTACAATATTTTAGCGTAAAACAGCTACTCGGCGGTAGTTTTGACTTGTATTGCAGATGTGCAACAGAAAAAAAGAATGACGTATTATATGTAAAATGTATCCCTGATTTTTTCATTATTTTACATATGTAATAAACCTTTCAGAGAATCATATATAATTTTTTCGAAACAAGATAAAAAAAATCGCGCATTTAAGGGTTAAGCACTTTGTTATCTCTTGAATCATATTCCAGCTCATCTCAGTTCAAATATAGAACAAATATAGAAAATTGATATAAATCATTAAATTCAAAATTCGTTCAATTTTAGTGTTAGATGAATGGAATATTTATTCATCTTCCTTTTTAGTGTGATACGAAAATTGTTACTAAATATTACTTATAGGACCGGGAAAACACATAAAAAATTAAATTTCGTAACTTTTTAAGAATTGTTTTTGTTGATTCAAACGCCTTTTAAATAAATTTTTACCTTCTTTAAAATATTATTGTGATTGGAATTATATGTATATTGCAAAAAAAAATTAGCTATTAGCTACTGAACACTGTTGATAGTTGCCACCCTGTATAATAAAATATATATATATCACTAATGTAAGCATTATTTCTTACTACTGAATATTTAATTTGATTTATATAATGAGATTCCATCAATCTTTCTTAAAATTGAATTATTTTTCCAATTTAATGATTTCTGGTTGAGGAATACGAAACGTGCAAATTTAATTAAATCTTAAATGAATTTATCTGCATCTGCTTTCAAACGACTGCTTCTCACGTATCGATAAATGCTATCTAAATACTCGAATCACAAAGATAAACACTAAGTTTCAGGAAGTAATAAAACTTTTTTAAACGGGTGGAATGCTTTTAATGCCTGATGTGATAGATTATTCACATTTCTTTCCGAAATTTTTAAAGATATTGATAAAATAACTGTTGAAAATCGGAGTGACGATGTTTTATCCTGAAAAAAATAATAAAATTAGTGATATGATACTTATTTTTAAGATTTTTTCTTTTCTTTTACTTTTACTAAATATTTTATAAAGGTTTAAAATGCATCAATAAATGAATAAAAAGAACGACATCACTTTAGCACATCAAAATCTAAAACTTTCAGTTTTTGTACCACGTTAAAACAATTTTATTTGTGAACATTTTGAAAATAAATTAACGTCTCTATTCTTTTATATTATTATTATTTTCAGTATGCAATTATTAATAATTTTCTTAAATTAACTTTTTTATAACAACAAAAATGAAAAAAAAAACTGTGTTTTCCTCTGTTCGTGGTATCTTATTAAAAATAAATATTTCAAATGGAGAATTTTGGAGATACAAATTCATAATTGTCATTTAATTTCAGCATCCTCAAATTTAAACATTATAATTCTATAAAAGACTAATAAAAAGTGCTTAAACTATGTACCTTTATTTGAGAAGATATCATCGAATAAACTACATCAAATTGAGAAGATATGTTGTTGCCACTTGAAAAGATAAAGTTGTTATAATTTTTTGTATGTTACGATCTAAGCATAATTTAGACATAACATTTTTAACTAAGCATTTTCGAAGTTTGATTGATATCTATTACTTTTTATACGATTGTCTGCATACGAGTTAGTATGGATAATTACGAAATTTTCATCATCATTTTTCAGGGCTGTACAATCGTCATGGTAGATACGAAATAAAACTACAAACATGCATACAATTCATTATTTGTACAGATAATAGTTGAAGCTAGTAGTAATACAAGAATATTTCTAGTATGCAGCTCAAAAAATAAATGTTTTACTTTCATATCAGATGAGATACAAAATTTAAATTATATAATGTTTATAAAAAGTAATTACAAATTAAAATTATTAATAATATGCATAATTCGGATTTTTTTTACCCGATTCTAATCTGTTTAATTATTTTGCCAACCAAATTATATTTTCCAAATTATGTACAAGATATCCCTTTTTGAAAGTTTACCTTTTTATTTACATTTTTTTACAAAATAGTACAACAGTTTTTAAATTGGTAGCATATTATATGTATTGTCATAAATAAATAAAAGATAAATATAAAAATTAATATTATTATCAATTAATATTTATGTTTACATAGTTGCCCAAAAGATATAAAATACATGAATCCTATGTATGGAACAGATATAATTTACAACGCATTTAAATAAATTTTCCTTTTAGAAACTCGGCAAAATTTAACGATTTTCAAAGTTTAAACAGTTGTTATTGGAATAATTAATTGGGCTTTAAAACATAATATGAAGTCCTATAATAATATCTGACTATTATAATTTTTTATTCAGATTGTTGCATTTTCAGATTGCACATTTAAAATTTTGTGATTTAGTGATTCATATACACTTTAAAATTAAATTTATTATTTATAATCAACACATGAGTGTTCATACTTTTTGAACGGTTGTTCTGATCTTGATAATTGTTTTTAGTTACAAAATATTCGTTGCTTTTTCGTTCCCGTATTCATATCATATGGATTAAAAAGTGGTATATTTGATTGTTTGACTTCTGTCTTTCTTTCATTTTTATCTGTTCTAATTTTCGCTAAAAAATTTTCATTTGTATTTGTTAAAGTAATTTTACACGAGCATTTAGAGAATTTCCATGATTATCTTTAGATGCAGATTTTATTGAATAATAGCAATTTTAACGTAACGTCTGCAAAATTTGCAGCAGCATAAAAATATTCAATTTTAACTGTTTGTGGGCCAAATTAATTTACCCCATTCGCAAAATTTTAATCAGTCAGCATCAATTTTTTTTTTTATAAAAAGTTACCTTTAATTGCATAACGTTTTAAATGTTCTAATTATATAAGGCAAATGAATATTACTGTCCTTTATTACTGGTGCCAAACACAAATTCTGTAATGAAAGATGATGTCCAGTGCAGGTGACCAGTTTGACCTCCATTTTCAATGCGAAATTTTGGATTCATACCTGAAAATACGAACAATATTTTCAGATTTATTTAATGATTGAAATTGGCATAACATGTTTTGCAGAGTACCTGGAGAGTTTACTCCTCCCTTCTAGTAGATAAATGCAGCATAGAGAAATTCAAGTCATAGCTGATGTCTGACAAACTAAACATTCGAAAAGCGGGAGGGGGACAGGGAAACCGGATCCCAAAAGCAAAAGGCTATTTAAAGGCGCCACACATTTGAAACTTTAATATAAAAATACAGTATACAATTAAAGATAAATAGATTTAGAATTATAAGAGTAAGTAAGAATATAAAAAATGAATATTTACAAAGATTCTATACATGTTTAACAGAGAGGATAACGACACGGGGCTCCCAAATGGTCCGCCAATTGAATACCAATATTATTTTAGAAAAATTTTCTTTTTTAGATTTTTCTCACAAACCGCCCAGGAACCACCTTTGAAAGTTAATTCTAGCGCAAACCTGCCATAAAATTTTCTGTTAAAATTTATTGGTATTCAGTTGGCGGACCATTTGCGAGCCCGAACATCAAGGAAGGACAAGCCCTATCAATGAAAATAAAATCTAGGAAGAATTAACCTGGATAGATGTTTTCAGACAGTTGAAGATCGGCCCGTGGTCTTCTCCGGCGAACACTCTCATCATAAATAAAAAGGATTTAAAACGCAAGATTTGGAATAGAAGGAATATTTGAAAAAAAATTATAGATAGTGTTTTGATAACAGGGCTAATAGAAGGTATATTGAGGTCATTATGAATAACAGTATTTCTGAGATACCATGAAGAGTGAACAATCCCACAGAGGGCTTTGTTCTGGACCAACTGTATTTTTTGTAGATTGTTTTTAGCTTCTGTGCCCCATTTCTGAGCGCGGTAGAGAAGTATGGAACGAAGTACTGCCTTGTATAATAGTATTTCATTGTCCATACACATACCATTACTGTACAAGAGATGGACAAGGCCATTTTTTGCTTTATAAAACTTTTGTATGCTATAATAGGTGTGCTTGCGCCAAGTGAGAGTTCTGTGCAGGAATGCACCCATATATATCACTTCCGTCCGGAGCTAATAAAGGAGCCATCTAGAACAAGTTGGAAATTGCTTGTCAAACGTGGCAAATGAGGTGCGTTCGTACTATAACTAGTTTTATAATTATTTTTTGCACCCCATATTGTACTGAATGTATAATTTTTTGCACTTCATAAAGCGCATAGTCTGATACATCATTAAAATCCACTTGCAATAATTTTTCCCATTGACCGTAATGTAAAGAAAAACTTTTGACTGTCCCTGTAATTAAACTATACATCCGATTTTTCTAAAATTTGAAAGGGCTCGACAAAATTTTGCAACAGTTATATCTTTAAAATTTCAGATCATTCGGAAGGCTCTCATATCATTAAAATGCACTTGTAATAATTTTTCCCATTGGCCGTAATGTAAAGAAAAACTTTTGACTGTCCCTGTAATTAAACTATACATCCGATTTTCCTAAAATTTGAAAGGGCTCGACAAAATTTTGCAACAGTTATATATTTAAAATTTCAGATCATTCGAAAGGCTCTAATATCATTAAAATGCACTTGCAATAATTTTTCCCATTGGCCGTAATGTAAGGAAAAACTTTTGACTGTCCCTGTAATTAAACTATACATCCGATTTTCCTAAAATTTGAAAGGGCTCGACAAAATTTTGCAACAGTTATATCTTTAAAATTTCAGATCATTCGGAAGGCTGTAATATCATTAAAATGCACTTGCAATAATTTTTCCCATTGGCCGTAATGTAAAGAAAAACTTTTGACTGTCCCTGTAATTAAACTATACATCCGATTTTCATAAAATTTGAAAGGGCTCGACAAAATTTTGCAACAATCATATATTTGAAATTTCAGACCATTCGGTTGGGTAGTTTTTGCTCTGTTACATGCGGACAGACAGACGGACGGACAGACGGACAGACGGACGGACTGAACGACGACTATAGGTGCTACGTATTTATATAATTACGAACGCACCTAAAAAGAGGTTGAGAATAGAAGTGACGTGTGAAGATACCGGTCTGAGAGTTATTGGTATAAATTTTAATACGCCATATGATAAAAAAGTATTAGAGTTTGCGTATGTGTTGTTGTAGATACTCGTGAATGAAAAAGCCGTTTTTGTCACGAGCCATCACAGTTGTGTCGTCCGCATAAATAGCCAACAACGTATAAGGACATGTGGGAATGTCTGATATATAAGATTTATAGAACCAAGGGCCCAATCTGGAGCCTTTTCGCACGCCCGCATTGACTGGGCGAAGTATGGAAAGGACGTTGGCATAGCGAACGCAGAATGGTCTATCACAAAGGTATTTAAGAATACACCGCACATGCGCAGTCGGAACTTTGAACTTTAGTAATTTGCAAATAAGGCTGGGTAGTCAAACAGTATCAAAAGCTTTCTCTAAATCAATAAAATGTGAGCCAACATACTCAGAATTGCAGACCCATCATGGATGCATTCGACCATCTTAAGCGTCTGGTTTGCAGTAGAATGTTTGGGCCTAAAGCCAAATTGTTCAGGAATGTCCAGTAGAAAAGTTTGTAGACGAGTAATAAAAATGTGCTCATTTAGTTCACCAACGACAGGAAGCAAACTAATGTGTCTGTAACTCCTAGCCAATAAAGGGTTTTCTTCGGGTTTCTTGAGAGGAACAATAATTGTTTTTTTCCAATCATTAGGAAAATGTTTGAAGCTCAGTAGTGTAGTGGTTAGCACGCCTGTCTGCCGAGCCACAAGCCGCGAGTTCAGCTCCCGGCTGGGCAAGGTTCACTTAACCTTTCAGACCTTCGTGGTCGATAAAATGTGTACCAAGCTTTCGTGGGAAATAAATACAGACAGTCTCGAGTTAGGCTTACCACCCAGTTGGGGCACATGATGCATAGCATTACATGGTCCATGGTCAAGTAAACAGAGTTGGGCACAGTAGGCCCTGATCCTTCATAAATCTTACAGTGACAAGTTTTTTTTTTTTTTTTTTTTTTTTTTTTTTTTTTTTTTTTTTAGGAAAATGTGAAATTTAAATATTGCATTAATCAGAGTGGATATATAACCAGCATACTGGAGTGAAAGATTTTTGATGTCCGAATTAGTAATTCCATCATGCCCAGGGGACTCCTTGTTGGGATATTCTTTTATCACCTGAATGACCTCCTCAGGGGTGGTCGGTTCAATTGATCTGACAGGATCACAAGCCAAAAATCTGCAAATAACATGATTAATCCTACATATATAAACTAAAAACTCTGTGGCTATACAATCCAAGAAGGATCTGGGCCGACAGTGTCCATCTCTGTTTTCTTGACCCGGGGCCCCGAGGTGCTATGCAGCATGCGTCCCAGCCAGGTGGTCAACCTAACGCGAGACCCTCTGTGTTTAGTTCCCAAACAAGCTTGGTACTCATTTTATCGACCCCAAAGGGATGAAAGACTGAGTGAACCTTGCCCAGTCGGGAGTCTAACTCTCGACCTGCGGTGCGGTAGACAGGCGTGCTGAACACTACACCACCGGGCTTCCCTACATATATGTCTGCATTAAAAACATCAATATTCGGTTAAAATTGACCTTCATATTCATCAGCAAGTACCTCCACTTTTTCTTGCTCGAGGCATTTATGTCCAGCATTTATCATGGGGTGGGAGGATAGGGGTAATGTTTTCGTGACTCTCTTCAGATTCTCCAAAGAGAATTTTCCGTAGGAGTCAGGGCGGTAATAAAATCAGACCATTTATTGTTCTTAAAATGTTTAGTATCCCGCTTAACCTTATCGTTGCGTAATTGTTTTATCAAAATAGCTTCCAAAATTACGTATTTATAGATTTTTTATTCTTTTGTCACCGGTTTTTCAAAACAAACATTTTTATCTAATTTAATCTGGAAAATGCTCCGATTAAATAAGGCAAAATTTACAATAAAAAATAACTGGTGGGAATAATCAAGGAGGGTTAATTAGGAGGAAAAAGTGTATACCCGATAAAATCTCGGGTTGCGCAGCGAGAAGGTTAATGATAGCATTAAGGTGATTCACATCAGCACGGATGCTGGATCCCTGCTGGCTTCCCACAATCTATGGCAAATTGAACAAATTGTCATTTATCATTGAACAATCAATAGCTTGTTCAATGATTAATCAATCGTTAATAAATCGTTACTCGCATAATTCATTTTTATCGCACAATCTAAATAAACGAATTGCATGCAATAGAATAATTTTGAACAATCTGGATCGGTGAAATAATAACTGACACATTCAAAAACGGTAAATCAGTTGTTCATTGTAAATGTAATAGGTAATTGTTTACTCATTACGATCAAGGGAGCCCAATCTTTTTTTATTATCCATGATTATAAAATTTATAAATGAATTTTATGAGCAGTGTGATTCTTTTTCTACTAAACAATTTAAAGTATTTTTAATTTATTAATTCATTAATTTGCTTACATTTTTAATAAAACCTAACCTATATATGTATATATCAATAATTTTTTATTGCTTCTCATTTTCTGAATTACATTGGACTACAATACATAAGCGGATTAACTCATAAATATAAAGAGTGATACCTCTAAAAACAAACAAATAATTCCACGAGGATTTGAGCTTGAAACTTAACGCTTTAGCCCGCAGCTTTGCATATATGCAAACAACAGTGTGTTGAATTTAATTTATTTTTTTATTCGTATATGCCTAATTCACACCAGAAAATTTAAATAGCAATATTTGGTTTAAATAATAACAGACTTTCTGTATTTACGTAAAGCGAAATTAACCATCGAAACTTTCTGGTGTACAGTCAAATTCTCTGAACTACGTAATCTCTAGAACGTATTCTATCATGGGAATTAAAGGTTTAAAGGGTAAGCTTTTTAAAGTAAATATCTTTATAAAATAAGGTCATGGTTTGTATGGATACCGTTATTTCTCCATTACAACTACCAGTATATTTTTATAGAAGAAGAAATTTAAGTTAAACGCGCAAAATTTCGCCTTCTTTTAAGAAGAGATTTTCTATAAGATAATACTGGTGGAAAAAAAATTTGAGGTCTGCAAAATTCAAGGAGTCTTATGAACTATGAAGGTATTTGGAAACATACTTCTTAAAATATTTACTAATTTGCAATATTTTAGCGTAAAACAGCCACACGACAATAGTTTTTACTTGTATTGCAGATGCGCAACATACGGAAAGACTTACGTATTATATGAAATATATATCTCTGATATATTTCATTATTTTTCCTGTGTAAGAAACCTTTTAGAGAATCATATATATTTTTTCGAAACAAAATAAAAAATCGCGCATTTAAGGGTTAAGTATCATAAAGAAATTATATCTGATGTGTGTGTGCAGTGTAAAAATTTATCGCTGTATAATTGTTGCAAATGCTTCAGAGTGTCATACAGTAAATGAAATCTGATAATCGACTTGCAGGAATGTGTATGTTAACCCTTTCCGGCACAGGCATTTTTTGTTGTAAAATGATGAAATGATTGACTGACACCGGGAATATAAAACGACTTTTTTTAGAAAAAAAAAAAAAAAATATGGTTACTCTAAATGTTCATGGTAAAAGCAAAATTTTACTAAAATATTCTTGGTGCCGATTGTAAGTTTGGAATTAAAATTAGGTATCCTGACCCGGGCACACTGAGCCGGAAAGGGTTAAGAAAGTTTGAGGTATGGTCTTACAAATTATGTCATAATCATGGGCTTTAAAATCTTGAAATTTCAGATTCAGGCGTTCTATAAATAAGACATTTTAACAACTATTTTTGTTGTAAGAATGCTAGTGTAAGACTATACATTTCTCATTTTGATTTTATTTATGTTTTAGTATTTAACAATAAAACAATCATGAAAAATAAAGATTACCTTAAATCTCATTGCAACGTTCATGATTCTTTTATTTCAAAATAAGTTACACTGTTTAAATGTAAAATGGGTGCACATATCTGCCAACTTTTACGTTTATTTTGCTTACCACTAAAAGTTAATAGAAATTTTCGCATTATTTAAACATGAGATTTCGACGATTAAATAAGACAGTATTTACTATAAAACTTTAGTGTTAAAAAAAAAAAAAAGCGTAAAAGTTGGCAGCAATGGATGCAGTTTTTCTAAGCGAATAATATCTGATGAATGAAATACTAGAAAGTTCTCCTGTCTATTTAATTCTACTGTAGTATGAGAATTTCCAAACGTCTTCAAAAGTTCTAATTTAGACTAATGTCATAGTTAAATTACATAGTATGCATATGTTTATATTTGTTAGGTTACAGTAATTGACATACATATTAATTTTCAGTAAACTCTAGTGATTTTGTTAGTTGCTACTATATTTTTTTCAACGTAAGAGTTAAAATTAACACTAGAACAGCCATTTTGGGGTAACTATGACCCCTGTCATATTGATAAGAGCCAATTCGAACAAGAATTTTTTTCATAAGATATGTTAAATGTATGCAGCACAAAATATGCTAATTAAGTAAATTAATCAGTTTTAAGTAAAAATTCTGAACTTAAGTACTTTTTATAAAACTTGAGTAAACTTGCGGGTGGTTCTAGTAACAATTGCACGAAGAGAATGAGTAAACAATGCTTGAAACGATATAAACTGAAACCGATGTATACATGGAATCGGATGTAACCGTCGCAAGCAGAGGCAAGCTTCCTCCCCTTAAAATGAATAGAAATTTTTGCCTTAAATTTCTAAAACATATAAGTAAATTTTCAACAAATCTTTAAAAAAATTGCCGATCCAAAAAGGCTAAAACTAATTGTATTGGATGAAGGATGAATCATCAAACAAAGCATAACAAGCTGAAAAGTGATACATGGAATCAGATATAATTATAATAATAATAATAATTTAAAAAAAAAAAAGATTACCGGATGGACAAGCTTTCTCCAGTAAAAAAAAAAAAAAAAATATATATATATATATATACATAGTCCTATATGGGAATATATATATATTCCCAGCATGCAAGTCTTTAGCCTTGCAGTTTGTCTCCATTGGAGCTTTTCTTTTTGTTCATGGTTTTGTTAGTAAGATTTTTCCATGGTTATTTTGTTAATTTTTCACTG
This sequence comes from Maratus speciosus, assembly GCA_963932465.1. NCBI lineage: Eukaryota > Metazoa > Arthropoda > Arachnida > Araneae > Salticidae > Maratus > Maratus speciosus. The sequence goes on from OZ010794.1 coordinate 243,091,776, forward strand.
TAGTTCAGGAGTTTTGGATTATATGTATAGCATTTTTTTCGGTATTATATATATATATATATATATATAATACCGAATATATATATATATATATATATATATATGTATGTATATATCTGGGGAAAGTTGCATGCTTAAAAACAGTTTTAACCCTGCATTGGCGTGTCATAAGCCACGCAACCTGTTTCCATGTTTAGTTAGTTATTTGTGTTGTTTCTTATGGTTGATTTTTTTAAGTTAAAGATATTTATGTTGCGTTTCTTTAAGATTGTTTATTAAGTTAATATAGTTTTATTTAGTTTGGTTCAGTTAATATTGTACTTCAATTAAAGTTTACAGTTTTTGGTAATGTTTGAAATTACTATTGGAATTTTTTAACTATATATATATAGATAAATTTTCTTTGAATGTTTCAGCTTTAAAATGGGAAAGTTAAAATATTAAAAAAAATAGATCCAAAAAAGTTAAAATTAACCCCTTAGCGGTCGCTCAATATTTGGAAAAACCATAAAAAAGTACCTATTTTTTTATTGCATAAATTGAATAATTATAAGGTTTCTATATAAAATATGCAATTAGTTTTTTTAATGCGAAAAAAAAGGTGTTATAGAAAAAATTCACATTTGTGAAAAAGCTATCATAAGAGAATTCTGTGTTTTAACACGTTCACGCCGGCGCGGTGGGTCACACTCGATTGTCTCAGAGTTATCAAGTCTCTGGCTTTTTGCACACCACTGTTATTTTAGAGAAAATGTTGTTCCTTTAAATCGCCTAATTGTTCTATTTAAATAAAACAGCATTTTCTGTATTAAAATACTAATATCCAAACTAATTATTACTAGGGAAATTATTACTGCACTATACTTTAGTAATTACATTATAAAGCAGATGAAAACGATGGATAACTACACACACAATAAGGAAACAAGAAGTTTTTCTCCAACACCCAGTGTACTGACGGTACTTATAAGTACCACCGAGCAATTCAACTGTTAAATCAAATACATACACCGTTCAGATAAAATAGCTAGACAAATTGTATTCTAAGATCATAATGAACACATAAAAAAATCCAACACTTATCTTATATCCTTACTGTGTTTGCAGCAATGAAAAGACGAGCGTGACACTCTGTACAAAATGTAGGCACAAAACAAACCGACTGTTTCAAAGATAGCCTCCTTCCTCACTAAAATAACAAACCTAGAACTACTGCTGCTATGTATTCGGATAAAGTGGAGTTAAAAAGAGTGTTTTTGCAACGTCCCATTAGAATATTAGTAATATTGACTATGGGATGAACGTTTAAAGTGAGTGGTACTTAAAAGTAACGTCAGTAGATAACGGGTTAAAAGAAAGCAAATACCGTATATACTCGCGTATAAGTCGACCCCTAAATTCCTGAAAAAAAAAATATGTTGCATACCAGTATTTTCTTGTAGCCATCTTCAGCTTATTTAATAGCAGCAAATTTTACATTTAGAGAAGACAAAGATAACTTTTTTTGAATACTAGTATTCAGTCTGTTATTCCTTTCGAATTTTGGGTCGACTTATATGCGAGTGTATACGGTATTACTTTTATTTTTTACTGATGCGAAAAAAAGGTCTCTATGCTTTTTTTAAAGGTGCATATATGTCACCCAAGGTCCCAAACGTGTTAATAATTCATTTACTGTATCACTACTAGTTCATTTCTTACAGCTTAAATGATCATTGCATGGTGTATCGACCTTAATCAATGTGTTACTTTTAATAAATATTTTGAATCACAGAATTCATCCCAGTAGTAGTGTTCTTCCGTAGACATTGACATTTCCTTTTCATAATGTAAACGCATTAAAATAAACCATTCTACAGCACAATCTATCTAAGAACGGGCATTCACCAACTTTAAAAGTATTCATGAAGAAAATTTTACATTCATTTAAATAGACTAGGCTTACGAAGATTTAACTTACAAAATAGGCAATCATATGGACACACATACTATACGCATGCCTATAGATAGCCAACAGTTTTGCCAAGTGTCCTGCGTAAATAAGTGCTCCAAATCCCTAATTTATTATACTTTGTTTCGCCATTTTTAATCTCAGATAATTTAGCCATTAGATAAGACGAAGAAAATTAATATAAAATATTAGTGTCCAAAGCATTTGGAGATCGGATTTAAGGGGGTCCGGGACACAATAATCTCCAAGTTATCTAAAAAAGTTTTACTGCATAAAATATTTATGTTTTTTTCGGCTTATAATGATTTTTAAATTATGTTTCTATCTTAATTAAAACAGGAAGTATTAACCCATTCGCTGCGTAATTGTTTTATTAAAATAGCTTCAAAATAATTAAAATACTTCTTTTGTCACCGGTTTTTAAAAACAAAAATTTTTATCTAATTTAATCGGGAAAATGCTGCGATTAAATAGCGCAAAATTTACAAAAAAATAATAATAACTGGTGGGAATCATCAAGAAGGATTAACCAAAGCGATATAAGTAAGCGTCCTATCTTAACCCCTTGAGGGGCAAGCAATTGCGTTTGTGAAATGCCGAATTCCCACCGGAATCTTTGAAAAATTCTATTTCAAAATAAGTAAAAGCAATTTTACGGCTTTTTTCCACCATAGTTAGAAAAGTAAAATTTAATAAATTGTTCTGGTGTAAAACGTCATTAATCGTAGGTGGTATATAATATATACCGGTGCCCCTCAAGGGGTTAAATGGGAGAGGTAACCGCAAGATTAAAGGCGAGGTCACGTCAATCAAGGTCATACGCCACCCAGCGGACGGAGTGAACTACAAAAGGATTATTAACTTCTTTCCCCTTTGTGGATGATCTATAAGTTCGATATTTATGAAATAACTATGCGCACACGCAGCCGTGATTTTATTCGTTTGTCGTCTGCAGTACTTAATTGTTGGAAGTATAGATATAATTCGATTTATTTATTCGCCATTATTTAATTTATTAATTGAAGTTAGTTATTTAAACAAAATCAGTTCTTTTAAGAACTTATATTATTTGGGAAAATGCCACGTTGGCGTTCTAATTATTGCAGTTTTCAAAACCGCAAAAATGACTCTCTATCTGAGAGAACTCATTTTTTTCGCTTTTCAAAAGAGAAAAACAGGATAGTTTTGTGTTTTATTATAATTTATAAAAAAGTTAAAGTATTATTTAATATATATTATTAAATGTCAGTGATTTTAATACGTTCTATTTGAATTATGTTTTTGTAATGCAATTGTAATGGTTTTGTAATGCAAACAAGGACATATAAAAATTAGTTAATGTATGTTAAGATAAAATTTACAGCAGCGTTTTTAATTCAATTCCTGATAAGATAAAGTTACAAAAATTACATAAACATGTGTATTTCCAATGAGAATTAAACGTTTCATTACGCCTAGAGTTTAAGTATAAATTATTTTATTAATTTTAAGGCATATTTTTTATTTACCGGGCGCAGGCGATAAATTGCCAAATATTCTCTTGATCGAATTGTATTTATAATATTTAAAATAGAAGCATTTCATTCATTCCATTTAAAACTCATTTAATTTTACATTAGGATCCACTTTAATTTAAAATGCAAGCAGTAATTCTTACCAGCAATAATTGATTATTTATAGTTTTAAATATTTTGAGAATTTTAGACTTTAAGATGCTTAAATGTTTTAAATACTTCTATTTTGCAATTTCCCAACCAGCTGGTATATTTTAGAAATCGTAGTTTATTAAATTGTTGTACTTGTATATACAGTTGTAACAACCATAAAGAATGTTTCAGGATTTATCAGCTACGTTTAGATAACGTAAAATTAATTTGCTAATTTATAATCAAGTTGTAAAAATACTAAAATGTTGTATTGTTACTAGAAACACATCCATGTACATAATTTTTATTTTTCTAGCCTATCTGGGAGGGAAAAATCAATTTTTTTTTCTTTTCATATATATGAACATAGTTAGATTAAATAAACAGTGTACAAAAGTATTTTCATGTTAGCCGGCCGCAGTTCATAAACCGTCAAATATTTTCCACATCACCAGCGTTTATGTTGCATTCATTTCATTCAAAATATAAAATCATCATTTTAAAAATATACTCGTCATTTGAAAAACATAACTTTATTTATTACTGGTATATTACATCAATAATCACATGCTTTTTCCTCATTATATTTAAAATACATTTTTTTCTAATATATAATAACATAAACCCAAGGTGGGCAAATTTCTTCCAATGTGGAAAAAAACTTGGAAAAAAACATGGAATTAAAAGTTACGCCTATAACTTTTATTAACAAAAATGGTTTTCTTTTAGCCTGAATAGCTTGCATAAATTTCAGGTCTATTTGAAGATATTTACAATTTAAGAGTTATAGGCGGAAAAGCAGACAAAGCCATTTTAGAGAATACCTGTTAAAATTTTAATAGTGAATTTCAAATATTTACTCACTCATGGAAGATTAACCTTGTTTACCAGATTTATTGCAAAATATTTCTGTTACAGCTTGTTTTGATAAAAATATATGTATTTAAAAATAGTTGCAATGTCAGTTTAGTTTCGGGGCAAAAGGCAATACTGTTTACGTAGCATTAGTGCTTTTTCTCCCGAAATTAAAATGACATTGCGATTTTTTTTAAATACATATATTTTCATCAAAACAAACTGTAACAAAAATATTTTGCAATAAATCTGGTAAACAAGGTTCATCTTCCATGAGTGAGTAAATATTTTAAATTCATGATTAAAATTTTAACAGGTATTCTCTAAAATAGTTTTGTCTGCTTTTCCGCCTATAACTCTTAAATTGAAAATATCTTCAAATAGACCTGCGCACGAGATGCGCTGATGGTAGATATTCTGCCATGTATGACGTCATACAAAAAACCCGTGTATTTGCGTTATTCACTCCATCCACAAGATGGCGCATCTATGTCAATTTGCGGCAGATTCCAGCATTAACTTAGTACGCTTACTTATAGCGCTTTGGGATTAACCCTTTATCTACTGTATTATGATGTACAGTAATTTTTTTCATGTAATATATTTTTTTCAGTTACTACAATGAAAATTAAAAGATAAACATAAAAAAAATACTCACCCATAACAAATTAAATATTTAGAGGAAATTAATTAAAGTGGTACTTTAAAGTGCCGTCAGTACACTATGACTAAAATACCGTAACAGAAAACCCACAAGGTATTTAAAACGGCACGAGAAAATATTTTTGTTTTAAAAAGTACGTGAAATATAGGCTTTTTCTTACTTACAAATAAATCTTTTGGCAAATTCCGGTGCCAATCATTTATTTCAACGCTTTTGAATTGAAGATGCTGTGCCCCTGAAAGTGTTAAAAACCCTATTTTTTTAGGTTTCGATCTTGTTAGCAGTCCTTTAGTTATGCGACGTCTATATTCCAGGGACAACATGTTCTCAATATATGTATTTTCATATGCCTTTTCCAGCTTAGCAAAAACGAGCCTGTGCCACAACTTTTTCGATTTCCTATAAAAAATAACTATGAAACAGAAAAGAAATACCAGGGAAATTATTACTCACTACATTTTAGTAATTACATTTTAAAGCACATGAAAACGATGGATAACCTCACAGACGAAAAGTAAAGAAGAAGTTCTCCAACACCCAGTATACTGACGGTACTTATAAGCATAGCTGCCAACTCTTCTGCTTTTTCAGACCACAAAAATTTAATAGAAAATTTGCCGTTATTTAATCCGCACATTACGGCGATTTAAGAAGGTAAAATATACTATAAAATTTTTGTGGTCTGAAAAAGCGTAAGATGTTGGCAGCTATGTTATAAGTACCACCCAGTAATTCAGCTGTTAAATCAAATATATACGCCGTTCACCTAAAATAGCTAGTCAAACTGTATTCTAACATCGTAATGAACACATAAAAAAAAATCCAACACTTATATTATATCCTTTACTGTGTTTGTAGCAATAAAAAGACGAGAATGACAATCTGTACAAAATGTCTTCACAAAAGCCATCGTCTTTGTCAAAGATAGCCTCCTTCCTCACTAAAATAACAAACCTAGAACTACTGCTGCCATGTATCGGGATAAAGTGGAGTTAAAAGAGTATTTTTTGCAAAGTAACATTAGAATATTAGTAATATTCCCTATAGGATGGATGTTTAAAGTGGATGGTACTTATAAGTACCGTCAGTAGATAAAGGGTTAATCAGACGGAAAAATGCATCCCCGAGCTCGGGTTGCGCAGCGAGATGGTTAAATTTTACGTTTCGGTTTGTTTTCAAAATCTAGCTTTCAAGCAATGGTTGTCATGGCAAAGACTTCTTGTGAAAATGCGTTTTCCTTCATAATGGCTTTTTTAACCATTTCTCGTATTTAAATCGTTATAAGTCAAGAACCATTAAAGATAAATGCTTGAAACTTGGAATATATATTTTCCATTTGCTTCACGTTAATTTTGATTCAGCAAATTATTAAAAAAAGATTTACTTTTGAAAATATGATTTTTTTTTAAAAGCTACACCATCTATTTTTTTAATTTTTACTTTAAATATTTTTTTATTAATATTTTTAAAAATGCTGAATCAAAATTAAAACTTATATATTTCTATTTATTTAAATGTAAAAACTTGAAATTCTACAAATAATATTTCGATCTATAACGATTTTAAACTACCCCACTTTTTAATAAATTTTAAATAAAAAAAATAAGTTTTACCATGTGATTTTGTTTTAAAATAACAAGGTTGACGATTCCAAAAAAATTCAGAAAATAAACTCGATAAACAAAATATTCAATCAATATACAAAAATTATTTTAAATTGTGTCCCGGACCCCCTTAAACGGGACACCTGGCAACACTAGTCGTCAGCCGTTCTTAATATTATTAATACACTCAGTGTCCTTTTTAAGAATAGTATGGGTAGTGAACAAACAGTGCGTGATTAGCAACGGGGCGCATTCCCACCAGTAAATAAATAGAAAAATTTGCCTCATTCATGGCAGAAATATTACTTGAATACGGCGTCTAGATAAGGCGAACATTTCTTTTAAAATTTATTGGTATGTGTGAGGCCTGCTGGTTATCAGGCACTGGTAGTGATATATTTTCACATGCACTTACATCTAAAATCACTTCTTTATATGGCTAAAGTTTGATGTTTAGGCTATTCCCATGGGCACTTGTAGTGTAAGTCGCATGCTGCGATTTTTGGCAACCAGTATTTTAGAACGGGAAAATGTGACTTATTTTATGGGAGATATTAGTTGAAAAAGGCCAAGCACACCTTCCGAAAATAACGGTGGCTAACAAGCATATCAGTTATCAGCTATGTGACTTACACTACAGAAATCCATGGAACTAGCCGTTTAACCCCGTTGAGGGGCGATGGGATAAAATATATCCCACCTAATTTAAACAAGATTATCACCAGGTAATTTTAACTAAATTTTATATTTTTAAGTTTGGGGGAAAGTCGTTGAAAAATTGCTTTTCTTTATTTAAAAATAAGATTTTTCGATTTTTCCAGTGAGAATTCAATATCGAGAGACATTTTTGCTTGCCCCACTAGGGGTTAACCCTTTCAGGGGCAGAAGAATTCTGTTAGTAAACTGATGAAATAATTGGCTGACACCAGAATATTCAAATGAATTTCTAAGAAAATAAAAACCCGTCAATTTGCACTTTCATTACAAAAGCAAAATTTTATTAAAATATTCTTGGTGCCATTTGTCAGTTTTGGAATTAAAATTAGGTGGCTAGATCGTCTAGCCGCTGCCCTTGAAAGGGTTAAATCTTGGCGGACATTTCCAACATGTAGTTTTTTGGTGAGATTAAAATAATATAAGCTCTCAGTGTTTCGGAAAAAAAAAAGTATTGCGTTTCGGAAGAAAAAAAAAAATCAAAACGTGAAGTTTTACACTAAGCATGCTGTCAAAAACACGATTCCAGGCATGATTCGTCGCATAAGGAAGAAATAAAAAGGGATAGTAACACGCAGAAAAAAATCACTAATTTTTCTTATTTCATAAGGTCATCAAAAAGAATGACTTAACTTGATATATACAGCATCAGATTTACTGTGGATTCGTACTGAACAGGTATTGAACAGGTAATCAGCATTGAGGGGTTTCCTAGCTGATAACAGCTTAACACCCAGACTAGAAAATTGAAATGTCTTATGTATAAATGAGCCATTGGGATAAAGTTAAACTGTATCAAAGCTACTAGAAGAATAAAAAAGTTAACAAGAGAAAATAAAGAAGTAAAAGAAAGGAATAAAATTGAATTTTAAAGTTTAAACTTAAGATAAAAGAAAGGTAATGGTAAATCTTAATAAAAAACAAGAATCTTAAAATGTATAAAGTCAAACTGTAGTTGTAGAACTACTATAAGGAAATTAGAAGGTTAAAGTTAGTACTGTTCAGAGATACTCTTACCAAGCATGATCAAGAAAAGCTAGGGTGGCAAAGATCACATTATCCTTCAAAAAAAAGTGACTAATCACGGCCATACATATTATTTTTAAAAGTTTTACTATTTTTATGGTCTCTATAGTATATAGAGTTTATATATATATATATATATATATATATAATAAAGTTAAAGAGAAAAATATATAAGAGGCAAAAAATAGCGTGGTGCACTCACATGTTACTGAGTGTCCATAATTATGGAAAACCGGGGCCGTTTCCGGTGGTGGGGTTCAAATGCGTCGTAGTCCGGTAGCTCCGCTACGATTTCATTAGGGAGGTCAAAAACTTTTCATAAAATTTTTTGGCTAATTCGTTTATGCGCTTACGCAGGGTAGTAGTTTTTAGGTCTCTTCGAACCGTAGAGTTGCGAAGATAACGAGATGCGTTACGGACAGTACGCAGGTTGGAATTGTGCAATCGACTAAGGCTGTCCATAGTGGTCTTACAAGTGAAGCCCCAGACCAGACTGGCATAGGTTATGATGGGAAGGATGCAAGAATTATAGAGAATTAATTTATTGTGAACTGACAAAGTTTTACTGTTAAGGAGAGGTTTTATGGAGTTAAAGGCACCAGCGACTTTACCCCTAATGGAAAGAATGTGCTTTTTCCAAGTTAAGCGACGGTCCAGAATGACCCCAAGATACTTTGCCTGGTCTGACCAAGGGATAACAGTGTTATTAATAATGATTCTGCTAGGAAATGTTAGTTTGCAAGAGAAATATACTGCAGTAGTTTTAGTTTCATTTATTACGACGCGCCAAAGCATACACCAGTTCATGAAGTCATCAATGTGTGTCTGTAGGTACCTGTATAGAGTATACGGGTGGTGTGCTGAAGCATAAATACAGGTGTCATCCGCATAAAGAGCGAGGTGTGTGCGCAAGGAGCGTGGGATATCATTAAAGAAAATGTTAAATAAAAATGGGCAAACACGCTCCCCTCGAGGATGCCCGCTAGGATAAGAAGAATAATAGAAAGAATGTTGTTTATGCGGACTTGAAAAGAGCGGTCGCAAAGGTACGAATATATTAAATTATAAGTCTGGGATGAAAACCGAGCCGAATTAGTTTGTAAATGAGGCCCATATGCCAGACCTTGTCAAATGCCTTTACGACATCAAGAAAAATGGCAGCTGCGGGAATTTTCGCATTGAGTTTCTCACTGAGAAACTCAACAACCCTAAGAAGCTGGTGTTGTGTCGAGTGTTTTGGGCGAAAGCCAAACTGCTCGGGCATGAGAATGTTGTGTTGTTGAATGAAATCCTGCAACTGGGTACGAATGACACGTTCCACTACTTTGCTGATTGAAGGTAGCAAGGAGATAGGTCTGTAATTAGTGGGGTCTTAAAGGTTAGCTCCAGGTTTTGGAATAGGAGCGATTATAGAAAGTTTCCAAGGTTTAGGGAAGTAGTTATATTTTAAGATAGCGTTAGTGAGGCCAGTAATATAGATTATGCAATTAGGAGGAAGGTTTCTAAGAGCAGAGTTAGTAATTTTATCGTATCCTGGGGTTTTACACTTTTTGATTTTTTTGATAATATTGTGGATAACAATAGGTTGAATTTTAGGGGGGGATGTTGAGGGGGGGGGGGATAGCCAAGAAGTTTCGAACTGTTTCGTTAACATGATCAAGGTGAGCTTGGTTAGCAAGGGTAGGATTAGGAGAAAATTGGGTGGCATAAGAATTAGCAACCATGTTAGCTTTTTCTTGGCCAGTGTAAGCAGTAATATTGTTGGTTGTGAGAGGGGGTATGGGAGTGTAATGTTTATTTAATTTGCGTTTAAGAATCCAAAGAGAGTTATCTTCACAATATAATGTTTTGAGAAAATTACTCCAATTTTTCTGTTTTTCTTTGTAGAGACTGTTTTTAATTTTATTGTTTAACCTATTGAGGGTTTAATGGAGGGGTCTCTTGAATTTTGAAATTGTCGCCGGAGCCGGTTACGCTGTTTGATAAGATTGTAAATATAGCGGGGTGGGACGAAGGCAAAATTATTTTTTAAAGTATTAAAAGTGGAAATATTTTGAGCATTAGTGATGTGAGAGTTGAGATGTTCAACAGCCGCATCCATGTCATTGGTATTATTAATTTCTGGGAAGGTGATGTCCTGAGAATTAAGATAATTAGTGAATTTATTCCAGTCTATAGCCACGGAAGGGAGGGGGGGAGAAATAGGATTAATTATATCAATTTTAAAGCAAACAGGTAGGTGATCAGAAGAGAGATCGTTAATAACTGTAGAGTAGATATGATAGGGAAGATTTTTGGAAAGAGCAAGATCAATGGTAGAGTCCCGGGCACCAGGCACCGTGGTAATGTGTGTTGGTCTGGGTGGTGCATGAAGATTTAATTTTAAGTTTTGGACTAAATTTTGAAGAGAGGCACCCCGCCGAGAATTGCCGTGGCAATTCCAGCGTCTGCTTCTGGCGTTGTAATCGCCTACATAAAAGCAATGGTGATGTTGAGAAAAAAGCTGTGTAAGACTATTAACAGGTAAGTTGCCAGTGGGTTGAGCATAGATAGAAGCAAGTTTAATATCGATATGAGGAAGTTGTAGATTTACACTAGTATACTCAAGGTCATTAAAGGTGTGGTTGTGCGATTGGTAGTGTGGAAGATGGTTTTTGATGTAAATAGCGGTGCCTCCTCTGTGCGTACCATCCGAACGAAGTGTATGGAATAGCCTGTACCCAGTGATGTTAATATTGAAAGTGGGGCTAAAAGTCTCTTGTAAGAAAATTACATCAATTTGGGGATGTTCGTGAATAAAGAGTTTAAGTTCGTTAAGCTTATTCTGCAAGGAGTTACAGTTCCAGAAAAGAAAAATTAGTGAGGAAAAGGTAGAAGAGGAATTACTCATCATTAAATGTATTAAATTCCGTGGCTAAGGTTTCTATAGCACTCATAAGGATGAGTATTTTTTCTATTGGTTCTTGTATATGTTTAGTTTGGTTAGCAATATTTTTGAAACATTGGATGAATTTGTTAAATTTCAGGAGCTCTTTCATCTCATTGAAGGTCTTGAATATTTCTTTTAAGTCATTAGCATAGTTAGAGCTAGTGGGTTGTTCTGGTGTTGCTTTTTGAGTGTCATTTGTCTTATTTTGTGTTGTTTTTTCAGAATTTTGGTCTTGGGTGGGAGAGGGGAGCGGAGCCGGGGCTTCAGTAGGTCCTTTAGGTATTTCTTCAGGTTTTTTGGCCTCTGGCTTACGGACATAGTTGTAGGTTGATAATAGTGGATTCGTCGTACACTTATACACATATATTTAAATAAAGCTATTTCATTTAGCTGGTGTGAGTTTTACATTTGACCTTATTATTTTATTTTTTATACAGATTCAAATTTTATGGTTATCTTTAGAGTGAACATTCAGCGTAATAATTTCTTAGTCATCCCATTTGCAAAATCTATGTCTAACCAAATAATTTTCGATACATACAGTGATCCCACTGGTTCTTTTGTTTTTGTATACCAGTATTTCTACAGAAAAAATTTCATTGAAAGTTTTTACAGCATTTTCCACAAAAACACCGTTCAAGGTAGTTTTATACAGAATTTGCATAATAAATCTAAAAAGAAATTTTCTCTAGGAAAAAGTGGTATTCAAAAATGGGCCAAGTGAAAGCACACTTCTTTGTAGATATTTCAAAAGCTTCTAAACATTTCATTTTAAGCAATACTATTATTATCTATTCCGCCAGTGAAAGGTAAATATGGCTGGTAGTTTCTCTTTAAGGAAAGTCTAATGTATAAAAAAAAAAGATTATTTACAATTCCTCGTGGTTACCAATACAAAATAATAAAACATTAATATATTTTCGCATTTTTAACAACAAAGGTGTTTGTTGGATAACCAGCTATGACCATTTTTTACTTTCCGACTTTCAATATACACGAAATGCTTAGATTAACTTTAGAGTTCCTTAGTACGTAGCCAGGTTTTACTGCGACCTAAAACACGATTTAACCCTTTGAGGGGCAAGTTATTGTGTTCCTGTAATGTTGAAATCACACTGGAATCTTCAAAATAACGAAAAGCAATTTCACAACTTTTTTCCACCAACGTTATACAAGTAAAATATAATAAAAATTTTCTGATGGAAATCTTGATTTAAATTATGTCCCTCAATGGGTTAAACATCTCGATGCGTAGTTGTACTACCAAAATAGTTTCAAAAATTGCGTATTTAACTCCTTCGCGACAAGCGTATTTTAAGAATTTTTATTTTTTTGTCGCCGGTTATTCAAAACAATTTTTTGGCTAATTTAACCGGCAAAATGATTCGATTAAGTAAGGCAAAATTTACAATAAAAAATAACTGGTGGGAATAATCAAGGAGGGTTCGTTAGTCGGAATAAATGCATCTCCGAGGAAATTTCAAGTTGCGCAAATTTTGCTACTTTTAGGTTGACCGAGGAAATCTCGGGTTGCGCAGCGAGAGGGTTAACCCGTTTACGACAATGACCCTTATTCATTTTTTATCTTTTTTTTAAGCTGAAATGTTTTGAAAAAGTAAGGTAGAAATTACTGTTCGAAAATAAATGATATTCAATTTCAGGATATTGCGCACAGTGTTGAAAGCTTGGCTTTTGGTATTTGGAAATTTCCAATTCATAGCGGAAATTGTGAAATACATCTTTACTTTAAGTAATTACGAAATGTGTCTGATTAAATAAGGAAAAAAAAAAATACTGTTTTTGATTTCTAATGGAATTCGGATTTTCTGAATAAAATTGGAGCCCAAACTCACAACCCTGATTGCGCAACGTATATTGTAGCAGCCAACTGTTCCTTTATAGTCCCAGCCAACTGTTCGTAGCAGCCAACTGTTCCCTATTCCTTTTACGACATTTCTCGGATAGAAATTACCGCTTTATTTAATCGCAGAATTATTAGGATTAAATGACTCGAAAATTTCCTTTCGACAAATCTGGTAACAGAAAAGGATAAAATTTGATAGCTATAACTATATGCTGTTACAGTTTTATTTTTAATATGATGCAGTGATGGAACAGTGTACCAGCAGAAATTCAAACCGCAATTGACACCGCAAAATTTTATTAGTATTCTTCATCTAATTTCAGGACAGAATTTCTGAGATTTTTGAAGGTGAAGAATACTGTAAAAATGTAATGGTGATAATCGCTCAACTGCTGCGCCACTGTTTCATTACTGTATGATGTGATCGTCGCGGGTGCAAGTATGCTTCTGATTGGTGTAATATGGATAAGGCAAATTAAATTTTATATGATAAGGAAGTGTAACTTCCTCACCATCCCTTTGATGATTACCACTATTTCAGAATAATAACCTTCGTCTTATTAAAACGGAAACAGTGATGCTCTCAAAATTTGTGGATCGGCACCTAAAACGAAAGCTAAAATTTTATAAGAGACAAAAACCTAAACCTCTTCACGTCCTTGGCCACGTATGTGGATGTTTAGTTTTTTTTCTTCTTCTTTTTCTTCTTCTTCTTCTTCTTCTTATTATTATTATTACAGTCAATAATAAAAAGAACAGAAATTTGATAGTAAATTATTCACTACAGAATTCCTGAAAGAGAGAAGTAAAAATTGTATGGTTTGGCTGCACTTATAATGTAATTTCTGATTTACAGTTAGCGATATAAAAAAACGTGAAGTAATTTTTCAGCGTCCAGTGTTGTTGTATTATTTGAATAAATTGTTAATATTTGATCAAATTATAGAGGTTTTCAATCAATAACAAATTAAAATTTAATATGAGATCAGTGTTGCCAGATTGGGAACTTTTTTGTCCCCATATTGTTGATTGTCACCGCTTTTTTTTGAAGTAGAAATATTCGGCATATTTAAAAATAGATTAAAGATTCCGAAATATAAGGCAAATTACACTATTTTAAAAAAAAGTAGTGACAATCAAATAATCTGAATTAAAAAAAGTCCCCAATCTGACAACATTGTATGAGAATTATTAAATATATTAAGTTTTAATAATTTGTAGAAATGTAAAAATAAAGTTACAGCGAGTTTTTTTTATTATATAAGTAATCTCTGCACTCATAAATTACCATTAACGCTTAGAGGCAGCAAATGTGGACGTTATTTTTTTGTGAATAATTTTTATTGTGTCATCCCCTTTTTTTTCTTTTTGAATCCCTATAAGGTCAGTTTTCCTAAATGTGATGACAGCTAAATGCGATAATGTTCGTTTTTTTGTAATCTTAATGCAAGAATTATAAATAAATGCTGTATAATGAGGCATCCAATCTTAATGAACAAAACCCGAAACATTTATCTACATTTAAAACATTTTACATTAAACAAATTCCCATTACAATGGACATCAATCATTTTATAGAGCCTCAGTGTTTCCTAAATGTGATAAAAAAAATCCCGAAATTGGTTCAAGTTTTTTTTCTGTTATCTTTGAAGATCAAGTAAAATTACAAACGCCAATGGCTACCATGTGAGTTTCATCTACCAGCAAAGTTAGCTCGTCAATTACGAATAGTTTTCAGATTTGAGTTCTAAAATTTTTCACGCATTTAGGCAACTTGTTTTCTTCAGTTGCCTATTAGCGACAAAGAAAATGTCCTAAATGCGATATAGTTGCCATAATATTACGCTTTTCTGTACCGCAAAAATTTTATAGTAAATTTTAGCTTTTTAAATCACTGTAATTTGCAAATTAAATAAGGAAAAATTCCATTAAATTTTTGTGTTACGCAAAAGCGGAAGAGTTTCAGCTTTGAATTAGGAGAGACTTTTAGGATATAAACTAAGGTATATTTATATGGTATTTTCATAAATTGCATTAACCGGTTGGGGACGAGCGACCGGTATTCGTGCCGCGTAAGGTGCTCAGAATCAGTGATTATTCTCACCAGTAAATTTTTATTGTAAATTTTGCCTTATTTAATCCGAGCATTTTCCCGATTCAATTAGCCAAAAATTTATGATTTGAAAGACCGGTGATAAACGATTCAAAATTCTGTTAAAGACGCTCGTCTCGAAGGGGTTAAAATTATGTTTAAAGCAGAAATTGTGTTTAAATAAGCTGTGTTGAGTGAATAAATTAAGAATTTCAAGATGATCCTCCTATAGTGTTTTCTTTTACCGCGCACTTAAACGTATTTGAAATAAGCAAAATAGAAACATACTCATCTTTAAAATTTTTAATTTAAAAAATGCTATTTTCTATTTTAGTCACTGCACCGTAAAAAATGGTAACGTTTCGCGTTTATTCCGGGATCGTTTTCCCTTTTCATAAGTTTTTATAACAGGAATTTTTAATTTTCATTCTGAAATATTCCTACTACTCGTATGCACGGGTAACAATTATCTCGCTAGCACGTGCATTCGCCGCCAGTGTATCTATTCATTTCACAGGAAGATTACAGATTTTTCAGTAGAACGTTCCCGAAAAAATTAGAAAATCTTAAGTTAGTTTAAAACATTTCTACCGTTTTCCAAATAAAGACATACAGCGCAACGCAAGTGCATCCCCAGCAAACACAATTTGCGTTGCAAAAAGCGTGAATCAAAATGAAACATCACGGATTACGGGCGTTTCTTTTTCACTTGGTACCAGCAGAAATCCAGCAACTCAGAGAGAAATAATATTTGAACAATGCTTTTAATGTAAACTGGTGACTTGTTAGTCAAATCCTGAAAAAAAAAAAAAAAAAAAAAAAAATATCGTAAGCAATTCCAAGCACTGTTAAACATTTTAAATTTCATAAAACAAATCTGTATTTTGTAAAGCGGGGGTGGCAAAGCCGTTGCCAGTTGACAAACTACCATCGCTATATCTGAAGTGCAATTTATTTAATGACATAAATTTTGGAACTAATATTTTAAGAGAATTTTTAAGAAATGCTGCAATTTTTATTATAAAAAAGTTTCAATAGAACAAACGCCTTTGGAATATACGTGGAACTTTATCATTTGTTTTCAGGTCTAAAGGTTAAAATCAGTGGCGTAGCCAGGGTGGGGGTCCAGATGGTCTGTGTACCAATAGTTTTCTAAAGTTTTCTTCGCCTTACTAGATCTGTGAATTTTCTGCTATTCATTAATACGAAGAAACCTTTTGAATATTAGTGATATCCAGATCATTTGGAAACCCAGCCTGGCTACGCCACAGGTTAAAATGTTTATCTGCTTTCAAATATGCTTACAATGTGATCTTTTTAATCTGCTTATGTAAATCTTCATTACCACCAGTTTGCACTAAAAGCAACGTTGAAATATAAATTTAGTTAACATTGGTGCACGCTTGCCAGGCTCTGGTGTGTGCCTTGAACGAAAACAGTATCGTCCCATGCGATGGTTTGTTAACCCCTTGAAGGGCACTGGTATATATTATATACCACCTACGATTAATGAAGTTTTATACCATAAAAATTTTATTAAATTTTACTTTTCTAAATTTGATGGAAAAAAGCCGTAAAATTGCTTTTACTTATTTTAAAATAGAATTTTTCGAAGATTCCGTTGGGAATTCAGCATTTCACAAACGTAATTGCTTGCCCCTCAAGGGGTTAACGCTTTCAGGGTATGTTGTGCTTGTATTCATAAAATGTTGAAATAATTTAATGACACCAGTATTTACAAGATAATTTATTTGTAAACAAGTAAAAGTATATTTTCGCGTACTTAATAAGGATGAAATTTTCATTATAAAATTCAGGTGCAAATGTGGCAATTAGGGATTAAAATTATGTGATGCCGTGACGGCATCACCGCACTTCAAGGGGTTAATGCCAAACGCTCGTTTGAAATGGAACCATGGGACTAACTGCATTTACGCACTTCGTGGAAACTAATCCTCTTCATTTGAGAATCGTTTGGTGAAAACAGTTTCGCAGACAATTCAAAATCCTGCCAAAAAGCGAAAATCCGTAGAGTCAAACTTTGCTGTATGTTTAAAATCTGTAGCATAATATGGAAAATCAAAATAGGACAATGAAAAAACAAAAGCAGCATCAAAAAATGAAAAGAGAGAATAATTAAAGCATAAAAATTCAAAAACCGCATTTCAAAAACAAAATTGTTAAAAACCTGAAGTCAGTCACTAAAGCAACCTTGAAGTAAAGTTTCAACGATTGAAACCTTAATCGTATATAGATCCACACCCTTCAGTTATCAAAAAGAAAAAATAAGGCCTACACGGAATGTGAAAATCAAAAATCCGTTAAAAGCAAACTTAAAATATTTTGTAAAACTTGTTGTATCAGTCATTCATTAATTACTTCCTGTTTTATCGATGGTCAAAGTTAAAAGTCTGTTAAATATGGATTTTGAAGTATGCATTATTAAGTAAAATGTATTCAATATTATGTACCGTTATGATTTTTTATGTAAATTATTAGTTTAAACAATTGTTCAATAATAAGCTATTCAACATTCAATTTTAGGTTTTTCCACTCTTTACTAAATAATTAAAATATGTATAGCAATTAAATGAATATTTTAAGATGAACTGGCATGTATAAAACGCATTGTCACATTTAGGATATTGGGCGTCGCATATAGGATTTAACTGCCGTAAATGCAACAAAAAGACCTAAATACGACAATGGTATATTGTTAATTGATAGTAAAAATAACGATTCAATTTTTACGAAACAAGTTAGTTTTGAACTAAAGGCACAGTATTCAATAATTTTCTACTTATTAAAATATGTATTTATTAACAAAATCCCAAATATTCCCTAAAAGCGACAAAACTATGGGGAATCGCATCGCATTTAGGCACAATGACCTTATATATAAGAAGAATAAAATGTAAACAAAAGTCATTTTTTCTCATTATAAAAAAAACGTCCCTGAAGAGATTAAATTTCTTATAATAGCAAATTATAGAGAAACTGCATCTCACATGCGCTAAACGGCATTATATAAAAAAATACGAATAGTTCCTTTCTATGCGAAATGAAATATTCCCTATTAAAATTGCGCATATTTATTACAGAGTGCATAACTGAAATGAAAAAACTGCAATTGAATATCCTTCATATTTCATTTTAATCTACCACATACATTACTTCCTCTCTGTCAACATTTCCAGGCTTTATATAATTATGCTAATAATTAAACTTGCGAAAGGAAATGGGATTATCTTGGTGACAACTTGGGAAATATTTATGCAAATGAAAATATCATTTAGTCTTCATGAATTTTTACCACAAATTCAATTTCTCAGTAAATAAATCAAAAAATTATTCAAGCTTATCACTTCTAATGAATATTTAAATTCTACTTAAGTATGAGATGGTACAGCAAAATTTAATCGACTTTTTTATCGTTATAAAAAATTCTATCATGCATTCATTTTATGTATTAATTCATGTATATGCTTTTTGAGTGATTTTTTAAGAGCAAAAGACAATTCTCTCCGGAATGAAACATAACGAAGTGATGCAGACGTTTTAATGAATTACAACTCCTTAAAAAGCGCTGCTTATTATTTCCATTGATGTGTTTTTATAATTCATATAGGAATATTTTCTACAATATAATTTTTCCATTAATGCATATTTTTTCCTAAAATACATCCAATTCTACTATACATAACACATATATTAAACCTAATCCATGAATGAGAGAATCGTTATCATATCATTTTCAAATTCCACGAAAAATGGTTACTAATACAGCCATCATTTTTTTTTTTTAGAGTGCAGTATTCCAAAGAGAGCTAGCTCATTTATTTGAATATTCATGGATTCATAGTGTACGTATGCAATTTCTGTATTACATTTACACCATTTTTTGAAAAATAATCTCTGTCATACACTTTTATTAGGATACATACAAGAGAAGTATGATATAAAGTACTTTTTTGTTAATTATGAAAATCAAAAAAGTCCTTTCAGCATGTGCCGGGAGGAAAAGGTAGCTTTCATATTTCTTGGTTTTAAAATTTTGCGAATTGTACTCAATTTGTAAGACGTTAAAACGCGACAAACCTGATAAGAGAATATTCCTCAATACTGAATTTCAATTAGAATTGCGCAAATTAGTAAGCTATAGTCAAGTTGCTATCATTTATGGTTACTTATTTTTGGTCGACAAATTTGGCGATATTTCGCCAGCTGTCGCCCAGATTGGCGAGAATTTGAAGCTAATTTTAATGGTCGCCATTTTTAAGCAATATGGCGGATGAAGCAGGCAAAAGAACTGGTTCGAGACATTCATATGTACTATGCACATACTTAATATTATCCTAATCGGTTTATAAGTACAAATGTTACAGCATGGCAAAAATAAGATTGTTTGAAAATGTCAGCCACTCTAGAAATTCAAACTGCTATATTTCAGCTATTTTTTAAGATAAAACAAAACATCCTTGTATTAAGGTCAAACTCTTAAGAAAAAAAATATTTTTTCAGTTTTTAAATTATTTGCAACGCTTTTTTATTTTTTTTAATGGCCGCCATTTTGAAACAAGATGACGGATGAAGCTGGCCACCAAGCTCGGTCGAGACATTGGTATGTACTATGATTACACGTAATTTCACCCAAATCGGTTTGTAAATATGAGAGTTATCGCGTGACAAAAATCAGATTATATATATATATATAAGTCACATTTAAACGGACGGTGGTTTTGATGTCTGGGGGTCGTGATCGGTGAAAATGTACTAAAATTTTCCGGAAGTGCTTTACTGCGGACGGCTGCAATAAGTAGCTCTTTATTTTTTTTAAAAAATGAAAGCAATTTAATAGTCGCCAGTCCTAACACATAATCAAAACGTTGATGTTGCAAATGATGCTTTATTAAATTCCAAAATGGATTTTGCTAGTTGCAAGAAATGGTTGTCACCTTCATTAACATATAAATTAATCTGAATTTGTATTACTTACATTGCCAAGATATCATGCGATGACTACAGTAGATTGCCTGTGAGCTACTTTTTTAATATTCAGTTTTCTTGATTGTCACCCCTTTTTTAAAATCGTAAAACTCCCCTTGTTTTCGCCTTAATTAATATGTCATTAAATAAGGTGAATTTTACCATTTCAAAAATGTGGTGACAATCAAGAAATCTGATTTTTAAAAAGTAGCCCGCTGCCAACACTGGATTACTGTGCTACCAAAAACCTTTCTTTTCAGGTTTGAAATAGGCTTTCACGCTGACGCAAAAATGTCGCAGCCGGATATTTTCCTGAATTTGTACGATCCATTGAACTTAGATACCAGTACTTTCTAAAACCGTTCTTCCCCTATTTCTTTTTCTGAGATATAATAAGACGAAGAATATTTTCAGAGAAGGCTGATTTTACAATTCAGTAGTTAGTACAAACGCCGAAAATGTCGCTTACAGTAACCGCAATTTTTATGTCAGCGGGTAGGTCGTCGACGATTCAACGGGAGTCAACGACGATGCACGTTTCGTGAGTACATTCATAAATAAAAGTTTCTCACCCAAATAAAATAAACGATTTATATTCCTTTAAAAACTAGTTCAGAATGCTAAAATTCTTATTAATAATGTAACACAAATTTGCTTAACACGTTCACGCCGGCGCGGTGGGTCACACTCGACTGCCTCAGAGTTGTCAAGCCTCCGACTCTTTGCACACCACTGTTATTTTAGAGAAAATGTTGTTCCTTTAAATCGCCCAATTGTTCTAATTAAATAAAACAACATTTTCTGTATTAAAATACTGGTATCCAAAAGGCCGGAGACTTGCCAGCTCTGAGACAGTCGAGTGTGACCCACCGCGCCGGTGTGAACGTGTTAAATGCTACAATACTTAAAACATAATTAAACAATTAAAACGACATCAAAAATCAAACACTTTCGGCTAATACTAGGCCATCATAAGGATTTAAAATTTAATCAGTTTTTAAGTACGCTACTTATCAATATCTTACACATAACACCATCAAATCGTACATCCGGGTTCCAGGGTTCACTCCACTAACACGGCGAAAACAGAAATAAAGATGGGGTGGAGGTTTTTTTTTTTTATCACTATTCTCTGATTATCTCATCCATATATTTGGAACATTGTAGCATAAAATGTCATTCTGTGCTTTTTACTTTTCTATTTATAATTTCAATAGATTCACGGATTGTTAGTTCGTAATAAATCTTTAGAAGGCGTATAATTCTTGCATTATTGGAACCAATTTTAATGTTCTGCTTTTGGTAAAGTCTGAAAAGAGCAGTAGCTGGTCTATTGGATTGAAGGTCACTTATATGTTCCTTTCTCCAATATTTTAACTTTCGAGTCGTCATTACGGTATATTCGAGTTACTGATTATTTTCAAAGAAAAACGGATTGATGTGCAATCCGGAACAGTGTTGACAGTGGACTGTTTTTTTTTTTTTGTTGTTGTTGTTTTGTTTTTTTTTTTTTTAATTCAACTCTATTATCGTCTATTATCGTCTATTTATAGTCCCTAGGGAATTGTCCGAAACACAAAGAACACAAAAATGGTCTTCGCTGTGCTTCTTGGATAGTGAAAATGAAAAAAGCATTTCGGGAAATGTTAAAAAGAAACTGGAAATTTTTCTTAGACATGAACAAGAAATTATGTTTGTGCAGTTTGTTTTATTAGCCTCCGGTATGCTATTTCTTTCTCCCAGCTTATTTTGTGTCCAAAAAATAACGTTAGTTTACCAAGGCTAGCTGTAAAACAAATCATTACGATTAAATACTCTTTAGCAATTTTTTAAACTTCTAAGCATCGCACACTTTCAGTTCTTATACCGTCGTATTGGGAAAAAAAGTTCTTTTAAATGCACTTTGTTTGAAAACTGTATCTCCATTTGTATTTGAAATATTAATTTTATTGTAGTTTTTGGAGCCATTTGCTTAATATTGGCAACGGCATTTTATCCATTTCTGTAGAAAGCAAAGGAAAAATAGCTTTAAAATAGTAATTATATATTTTTGTTGCCATTTTCTCATAACAACCGAAAGAAAATATAATTAAAATACGTGCTATTTTGAAAAAAATATAAACGAATGATTTCTGTTAAAACAATGGAGCTATTATATACTATATTTAATTGTAAGTATCTATGAATCATTAGATAGCCTTTTTTCCGATTTTCTTGAATGACGATATCTTTTTGCTGCATTTGTGCATTATTTTGCGATAGTGATGCATGCTTTACTGTTGGTCTGTGAAATTCTTAAGCGGATGCGAATGACGTCATTTTACTTAAAATAAAACGTGTGCTTTAAGTCTTAAAATTTAAATATGTTTTGTACTGCAGTAGAGTCCCGCTTAACCGAGTTATTTTCTCCTGATGGACTGGTGGCTTCTATTATTATGAAACAGCCATTATAAATGAAGTGGTAGGTGAAGATGAAAGAGCAGCCGTAAAAAACAATTATGGCAATTTCTTCCCGCCATTCTGACTAGAAAATCAGAGTTCTAACTTTTTAAGGCTGCTCTTTCATCTTCACCTAACACTTCATTTATAATGGCTGTTTCATAATAATAGAAGTCATCAGTCCATCAGAAGAAAATAAAGTAATGGAAATGCCGGAGGCGACACTAAATTCTGATAAAGCAGAATTCCTGTTCTCTAGTTCTATTGATTTTTTGCTGTTTAAATGCACTTTCCTCAGTTTTAGTAATTTTTATTTTATTTAGCAATTAATAATTAAATAATTTTCGCTAAAGATCAAGTTTAATTATTTTATTTATTTCTGTGTTTAACTAAAAATGGAGCTATTAATAAAGAGGAACGGACATATCCTTAAAATAGGGAAGCTTCCACTGTACCAGTGTTGCCAGTGGGCTACTTTTTTAAAATTCAGATTTCTTGATTGGCAGCATTTTTTGAAAATTGTAAAATTCACCTCCTTTAATGATATATTAATCTCTCTATTCTAAAAAAAAGTAACTACCGCTGTCACCGCCGCCGCCGGTTTGAATTTTTTGTGACCAGAGGTATTTTTTCGTTAATATTAAGAAAAATAATGCATACAAAAATATGAAAATCGGTAGTGTTATACAGAAATGTTCGATAAATACGCTGATGCAGAAAGTTTTCAAATCGAATAGTTATTTTAAGAGATATTTAATGCTAAAGTTGGACAAAATCGTTCCACTAAAAAAGTTTTATAGGAGCAAAAACTATTGATGGGAATTTAATCATTTTTAGATCATTTTATACGTTTGAAGTTCCCGGTGTGGAGAATGTATTTCTTTTTTTAATTTGACCCATTTTTTGAGGATTTATTTCTATTTTAAATTCAAATTTTCAGCATTTCTAGAGATATTTTTTACACATTTTAGAAAGTGATATTAATTTAAATTAGTGGTGGGGGGGGGGACACCAATCAAAATTATTTTGATTGGGAAAATAGCATGTCGCAGTTTTTCAAAAAGGCCTTGTGTGTAATTCAGCTTTAAGTATTTCTTCATTGTGGAATTTTTGACATTTTGCGAAGTAAATTATTATTTTATATGTAATTTACATTTATATATTTTATATTATGTTTTATATTTCTTTGAATTGCATACATTTTTACCACGATTTTTATCTAGATTTATATTGCATTCTTTAATCACAGACAAATTGGAAAAATCTGTGAATGGATGTAATGCATTTAATTTTTTAAATGTAATCATTAAACAGAAATTTTCTTTACTTTAAATTCGGTGCCAGACTCCTTGTAAATTCCCAGGAGTGTACTCCTTGTTTGAAGTACCGTTTGCCATTTGCGAGCATTTTAAAAAACAAAATTACAATTCTCCAAAATTACAAGAAAATTTCTATTTCTATATTTCAAGACGTACCCACCTCACATAGTTTCAAATTTACAAGATTTAAGATTTTTTTAGTTGTAGGAAAAAAGCGTAAAAGTTGGCAGCTATGGGTTAACCCTTTAAGCTCTGGTGTGAATTTCATCAAAATGCCCAAATGTCACATTGGCACCAGAATTTTGTGAACACAAGATTCTGCTTAGAATATACACGAAAAAATACATTATTCACAATATACACAATCATAATGTATCACAGTACATATACACAATCTATTTTCAAATAAATTTTGTTGAATATTCCGGTGCCAATATGCCACTTGAAGGTTTAAATTAAGTGGGAAGAAATTCACCCATCATAGCTCAAAGGGTTAATTCAGATTTCTGATTTTCATCACTTTTTTTAAATTGTAAAATTACCTTTGTTTTCGCTTAAATTGATATGTCATTAAATAAGGCGAATTTTAAGATTTCAAAAAATTGGTGTCAATCATGAATTTAATCTGAATTTTAAAAAAATAGCCTACTGGTACACTGAAATACAGTTCTGGAAAAAACCTTTCTTTCCACATTTGAAATAGGCCTTCATACCACGCTTACTCAAATTGGTGGCCTCCATGCCATGAATGGCGGCCGCTTACTCAAAATGGCGTCGATACCAGGAATGGCCGCGGTAATACCTCGTGGGCAAGAATACCACCGTGCCACGGCAATACCGGCAACACAGGCATTACCCGCAGTGCCTGCAACCACCGGCAATACCACCGTAGCCACGAAATGCCACGCTTACTCAAAATGGCGACCTCCATACATCCATACCACGCTTACTCAAAAACGGCGGCTATCCTAGGTGGATATTTCCCTGCAATTGTACGGTCGAATGAATTTAGATACCAGTATTTTCTAAAAGCATTCTTCACTTTCTTTTTCTGAAATATAATGCGAATAATAGTTTTAGTAAACGCTTATTTTTCTATTCAATAGATCGTAAAAATGCAAAAAAAAAAAACGCCTATGGCAATCATCATTTTCGTGTCAGAGCGTAGGGTTTTTTTCAGCGAGGGTTAAAGTTTCGTGAATATATTAACAAATAAAAGTTTCCCACATAAATACTGAATTAAGCGATTTATATTGCATAAAATAAACTAGTTCAGAATGCTATAATTCATAATAATTTAACATTAACTGTCATAAATGATACAATATTTAACAAATAATTTAAAAAAAATGTTTAAAATGGAGCACTTTCGGCTAAAACTAAGCCAACATCTGGATTTAAAATTTAAACAGTTGTTATGAACCACATGTATGACTTCACTAACACGGTGAAACAAAGAAACAAAAATAAAATAGGGTGGGGTTTTTTTTTTTCTTTTTCAATACAAATCACTGTTCTCTGGTCAAACCCATCCAGATATTTTGGAACGTTGTAGAATTAAATTTCATTGCATGTTTTATTACTACTGTTTATAATTTCAATAGATTCATGGATTGTTAGTTCGCAATAATTTTTCAGAGGGGATATAATTCTTGCATAATAGAAATCAATTTTAATGTTCTGATTTTGGTAAAATCTGGAAAGAGCTGGTCCATATGATTGTAGGTCACTTTTATTTTCCTTTATCCGATCTTTTAACTTTCGAGTCGTCATTCCGATATAATCGAGATGTTGATTATTTTCTATGACAAATGAAATGATGTACACTCCGGAAATTTCATCTCGCGAGACGGGTCATTCTTTGCATTCAGTAAATTCTTTAATTTCGTTAGGGGGAACAGCAATCAAAATTATTTCGGATCGGAAAAGAGCATGCATGTAATTCAGCTTTAACTATTTCTTCATTCTTAAGGTGTTCTTGGTAGGATTTTCATCATTTTGCGAAGAATTCTGAACTTTTATATACATTTACATTTATGTAATTTTATATTATGATTTATATTCATTTGTGGTGAATTCGTTGTTGCCACAATTTTTAACTAAAATTTATATTGCGTTCTTTAACACTAGAACCGCCATAGCGATCATTTTGACCAGTACCGAATGAAAATACTTCGATTCGAACCAGAAATTTCTTTCTAAAATAAGTTAAATAGTTTTTAATAAAAATTCTGGTGTAAAATATTTTTATAAGACTTCATTAAAATATCCGGCGGTTAATGCAGACAAATTTCAAAAACTGTGAATGCATGTAATGCATTTAAATTTTGAAATTTAATTATTAAATATGAATTTTCTCAAGTTTCAATTCTGTGACATACTCCTTGAAAAAAATTAGGAGAGTTCAAGCAACTGTTTATCGTTTGCATTGCCTTTTTGAGAATGAATAGATTAAATTTCAAAATTGCGAGGAAATTCCTTTTTCGATATTTCATTTCAACCGTCGTCACATAGTTCCAAATTTCCCAGCCGCATTTGACCGTCGCAGTGTTGCCAGTGGCCTACTTTTTTAAAATTCAGATTTCTTGATTGGCACCACTTTTCTGAAATGGCGAGATTCGCCTTTTTTAATGACATATTAATTAAGGCGAAAACAAGGGGGATTTTACCATTTCCTAAAAGTGGTGCCAATCAAGAAATCTGAATTTTAAAAAAGTAGCCCACTGGCAACACTGGACCGTCGTCTAAAAAACGTTTTTGACTTGTACATGAATCATAGCAATTAAATGTTTTTCTAGCGGATTTCTTACTATTCTTCCACAAGTCATAAAATAAAAGCGCTTTTCGGGTACATGCATTAAACGTTATCTACGAAATACTAAAGAAAAGGTTTTTGTCCTGTGATGCACCCAGGATTGGTGGTAAGTGTGCTCGGGATACCACCACAGGGCAGCAACAGGTGACTATTTTTAAATTCTACTTCACGCAACTTTCTCAAAACAAAAATATATGACTTCCTGTTTGACAACATTTGCAAGAGAGATATCCTACAAATTATATTTTTAAAGAGTGGTGCAAATAGAATAGAAAAATAGTCACCTGTGACAGTCCTGCACTACTGTAAACAAATAATTTTCACGTTATCCAATCGCAGACGTTCCAGAGGTTATACGAAAAGAGTGATGATTCTACATAATTTTGGTATCCAGAAAATTTTGGTCACCATACCCTGGCAGTGTTGCCAGTGGGCTACGTTTTTTAAATTCAGATTTCTTGATTGTCATAACTTATTTAAAACTGTAAAATTCCAATTGTTTTCGCCTTAATTATTATGTCATTAAATAAGGGGTTATTTACAATTTCAAAAAAGTGGATCTGAATTTTTAAAAAAAGTAGCCCATCTGGCAACACTCTGGCTGCGTCATTTCTTTCCTCGCAATTTCTAGACAATTTACTGGTTATTAAAGGATCATTCAAAGAAAAAGTCTTTACTTTGGATGAATATAAAGTATTTTCCACATATACATAAAAATATTACATTTATGAAAACATTCTCTCAGCGTTATTGCTATACCTTGAATAATCGTAATTATATATTGCATTATTTAGCTTCTATTTGTGCAATTTAGTGTACTTTTTGAATTTCCGACCCTAAATTCAAAACTAGATTGCCTAAATATTATTAATATTTTCTTCACAAACCACAGCAAAGAAAATGTCAGAAAATGACCTAATATTCATTTTTAGCTTTCTACATAGCAGGCTGGCTGGTCCTCTGTACCTGGTGCAGCTTCTAGCTGGTAATTATACTTCTACACAGCCTGGCATTGTCCTGATTAAAGAGACAAAGTAACATTTTATATCGCATTTTTCGATATTCGTACTAAAAAATACATTTGTTTATAATAATAAGCAGTAAAAAATAACAGGACTACCGCCGGCGAATATTTTTTAATTCGGTTTCGCACCACTTTCACGAAACAAAAATTGTTTACATATACTACGAACATGGACAGTGCGTAAAATTTGGGCAGCGTTGAAGGATTACCTAGCTGTGAACCGCTTGACACCAGTCTGTTGTTTGAATGCATTGTATAATTGTGAGCCATTGGGAAAAGAAAAAGTGTAGTTTGAAAACTACTTAAGAAATAAATGAAACAATTTAAGGTAAAATCAAAAATTATAAAAGATGAAGAATAAAATATTAAATCTTTAAACGTAACTCAAGGACGGTTGTTTTTTTATTATACTGTAAACCTTGTGTAATATTAAATTAACTAGAAAATTTACTTTTAAAAAATAGTGCTGTAAGAGAATATAAAAATTGTCGTAAAATAAATCAATTTTATTTGGAAACGAAGAGAGAGAGTATTCAATAACAGTGTTATTCTCAATTACTTTTTAAGTTCTGTTTTCAACGAGTCAAAAAAGCAATAACTGTTTATATACTAAATTAATAGATAATGCAGAGTGAAGACTAAAATTAAAAGAAAAAAAGTAGATCATTCCTTTTCTTTTTATTTCTAATTTAACAAACATAGTCCACATTTTCTATGAAGACTGAGTTATTTAACATCTCTATTTTTTCCTTGCATGAAAATGGCACTAGGGATTTTCACAAGTTTTTAAATTGAACTTTATTTTTGTCTAATATTATTCCCAAGGGAGTCGTCCAAATCCTCAAGAAAAAGAAATATGGCATGCTCTCTCCTTCCTGTATTGTAAAAGATGTAGATAACTCTCAAAGAAATGCTTTTAAAACTCATAAATGTTTTCTGAGACTTGAGCCAGTAATTAGGTTTGTAATTTTCTTTTTATAGTAGAAATTATTTTCTGTTTAAATCCATTTCCCCCAGTTAAGGTTATTTTTACCTAACTTAATAGTATTACATTAATAAAAATACTTGAAACGATACATTTATCACAGATTATTTTTTGTAAGCTTGTGTTTAATGACCTTTAAGTTCATATTTTGTTTATTAGACTTATAATAACCACAAGAACTGTCGCTAGCGACTATTTTTTAGTTGTATCTCACACACTTTGTTATGTCAAAAATCTTCAACTTATATAGTGACAACATGTGCAAGTGAAATATACTATAAAATTTATTTACTTTTAAATGAGGTATGAATAGAATATCAGAATAATAGCCTGTGGCAGACGTTTAATTACATAATACAGCAACTACGTAGAAAAGTATCTGTTTAGATAATTCGACTATTATTTGTTTTATTTTTTACGTTTTCAGAAGGTAGAATAAAACTAAAGTGATATCAAATAAGGAATGAAGTTTATTTTAACCATGAAAAAATACCTTAGATCAATCACAAAAGAAATTTATGTCTCGATTGAGTTCTTACATTTTTACCATAAATTTATAATATAATTTTTCGTCTTACATTATCGGGAGACCTTAGTTCATAAAACAATTATATTTACTTAACATAACATTTATTGGAATGATATTATATTGAGTAACATATTAAAATTTTCAAGTTTTCAGTAGGGAATTTTGGCTGGAAAAATGTTTCTTTCCGAATCATGATCGGCCCCACCAGTGGCTGAGAGGTTCTGCTCTCGAAGCTGGTAGACGGGAGGTGCTGGGTTCGAACCCAATCGCGCCCGTCGCCCTAATCGTTCGGAGTTTTCGTGGTTTTCTTCGAGCCATGGATTTCCATGCGTAAATACGGAAACGTTCCCTTAGAAAGACCCCCATGAAGGGCACTCCTCCCCTGGCCTATATCCCTCGTGCAGATAATTGGCCGTCATAAAATCAACCAACCAACCAACCGAATCATGACCTTTTGATACATTTCAAGGGGCTCTTTCCAATTTCTCCATATTTAACGCTTAAATGCATAGTCATGCGTATCTCCATAACTGTTTATTAACTTTTAGCAACCACTATATTTATATAGAAATATTAATACTGTAAAAATTACCAAATTGTGCTACTATATAAACTTTAAAAACTACTTTAAAATTTCTGCTATCTAATCTTTAATATAAGAATAAAAAACAGAATTCTAAATGAATAATTCTTGCATTTAAAGGTTAATTTTTACAAAATATTTTTTTTTTTATAAAATAAGGTATTTAGATTCATACTTATTTAACTATTTACTAATTTTCAATATTTTATTTATGACAGTAGTTTTTACGTGTATTGCAGATGTATAACATAAGAAAACGTTGATATTTGTACGAAAAGGGTATGTCAGATTTTTTTTAATATTTTTCCTGCGTAATAAACCTTACTCATAATCATATATAATTTTTTTTTTAAACAAAATAAAAAATCTTGCATTTAACAATTTCAGGAGCAAGTAATTGTGTTTCTTTAATGTCTAATTCATACCGCAATCTTCAAAAAATTTTATTTCAAAATAAGGAAAAGCAATTTTACATCTTTACCCCTCCAAAGTTAGAAAAGTAACTTAATAGAAATTTTCTGGTGTAAATTTTCATTAATCGCACTGGGATAAAATATATCCCACTGCCCTTGATAATAAATAAGCTGAAATTTTCTAACCGTTTATACTGGCGGAAGTTTGGCTTATCTTTAGTCTCTGTTACTGGCATTGACAGGAAGGTTGTTTATCTAGACACAATAGAGTAAAGAGGAGGCATATACTGTCTACCATTTGTGAATGAAGTAACTGAGTGGGTTGACACAAGATGTCTGCTGATTTTTACGTAAGATCAATAGTATTTCCGTCTAAAGAAACTCTCCCAAGTAAATTTTAACCCTTAAATGCCTGGTGTTGCTTTTTGGCAACATACCCAATTTAGGCTCTAAAATACTACTAGAATAATATTGAAGCAAAAAAGCCAAATGTTGCCAATAAAATATATTCTGAAAATATTATTAAATCGATTTTCAACCTGTAGATGGCAACACTTGTGCTGTTTAAGAATAAAGATAGATTTATTTTTTTGAATTGTTGCTTCTTGTTCTTTTTGTTTTGTTTGGAAGCTTGCGAAATACCCTATTTTTTCTGCCGTGAGCAATGAAATTTATTTCTTATTATAGATCCTAAAATTCTTATGTGTTTAATATTATAGAATTTTATCAAGTAAAATTATTTTTTCAATTAGACACCAGTATTGCCGATTAATAACAAACTGTTTTTTAGCCGTAAATCATACTTAAAACAAAATATGATTTTTAAAAGTATTTTTCCCGTGATTTATTTAAAAAATGAAAGCCGAAAAACATTATTACAATAATTTTTGAAAAATCAGGCATTTAAGGGTTAAATAGAAAATTTTACCTTATTTTAACCGGCTTATTTCATGCAGAATATTTCTCACAAATATGGTAAAACTTTCTGTACGTTTATACGGGAAGAAGTCGATCCAGGTATTTCAATCTCTGACACTGATAGGAGTTTGTTTAGTTTGACACAATGCTTAAACGCAGTGCCTGACTACCGCTGAAATAAACTTTCACCAGTAAAAATAAATATGTGTTTTGGGCCATAATTAAGACTCAAATTTTACTGTAATAAAGCTCTTTAAATAAAGAAAAATTTGTTATTCAGATTTACTGCTGGGTGTTTTACCCAACGATAATACTGAGCCATTACGAAACAGGCTACAGTTGAAGCTTCAAGATATGTCGTTTCCTCTTTTTAGGTGCGTTCGTAATTATATAAATACGTAGCACCTATAGTCGTCGTTCAGTCCGTCCGTCTGTCCGTCTGTCCGTCCGTCTGTCCGTCCGTCCGTCCGTCTGTCCGCATGTAACAGAGCAAAAACTACCCAACCGAATGGTCTGAAATTTCAAATATATGATTGTTGCAAAATTTTGTCGAGCCATTTCAAATTTTATGAAAATCGGATGTATAGTTTAATTACAGGGACAGTCAAAAGTTTTTCTTTACATTACGGCCAATGGAAAAAATTATTGCAAGTGGATTTTAATGATATTAGAGCCTTCCGAATGATCTGAAATTTTAAAGATATAACTGTTGCAAACTTTTGTCGAGCCCTTTCAAATTTTAGGAAAATCGGATGTATAGTTTAATTACAGGGACAGTCAAAAGTTTTTCTTTACATTACGGCCAATGTTAAAAATTATTGCAAGTGCATTTTAATGATATTAGAGCCTTCCGAATGATCTGAAATTTTAAAGATATAACTGTTGCAAAATTTTGTCGAGCCCTTTCAAATTTTAGGAAAATCGGATGTATAGTTTAATTACAGGGACAGTCAAAAGTTTTTCTTTACATTACGACCAATGGGAAAAATTATTGCAAGTGCATTTTAATGATATTAGAGCCTTCCGAATGATCTGAAATTTTAAAGATATAACTGTTGCAAAATTTTGTCGAGCCCTTTCAAATTTTAGGAAAATCGGATGTATAGTTTAATTACAGGGACAGTCAAAAGTTTTTCTTTACATTACGACCAATGGGAAAAATTATTGCAAGTGCATTTTAATGATATTAGAGCCTTCCGAATGATCTGAAATTTTAAAGATATAACTGTTGCAAAATTTTGTCGAGCCCTTTCAAATTTTAGGAAAATCGGATGTATGTTTAATTACAGGGACAGTCAAAAGTTTTTCTTTACATTACGGCCAATGGGAAAAATTATTGCAAGTGCATTTTAATGATATTACAGCCTTCCGAATGGTCTGAAATTTTAAAGATATAATTGTTGTAAAATTTTGTTGAGCTATTTCAAATTTTAGGAAAATCGGATGTATAGTTTAATTACAGGGACAGTCAAAAGTGTTCCGTTACATTACGGGGAATGGGAAAAAAATGTTGGAAGTGCATTTTAATGATGTATCAGACTATGCGCTTTATGAAGTGCAAAAAATTATACATTCAGTACAATATGGGGTGCAAAAAATAATTATAAAACTAGTTATAGTACGACCGCACCTCATTTGCCACGTTTGACGAGCAATTTCCAACTTGTTTCATAGTTCCATGGTCATAATTAGCTCTAGCGAAATCGGTTACAGTTGAATCTCCACGATTTTGAGGATTTGTCAATTCCTATTTATTCATAACGCCGTGGTTTCAATAAATTGGCGGATGATTTTGAAAGTGATCCAACCATTGAATCATATATTTGAATATTCAGTTTTTCCAATGAATATGCATACTGGCGAAATAAGAAATACGGAAAAATTACTGAGATTCATTATGCTAGAATGTATACTATATGTATGAATTTTGCTGTTATTTCGCACATATAATATGTTGGCGTCTGATAGATAATATTACATATATAAACATTAACCCCTTGAGGGGGGGGGGGGATATATTTTATCCCACCTACAATTAATAAAGATTCGCACCGGAACAGATTTATTAAATTTTGCTTTTCTAACTTTGATGGAAATAAGTTGAAAAATCGCCTTTGCTTATTTTGAAGCAAAATTTTTCCGGTGTGAATTCAACATTAGAGGAACGTAACTGCTAGCCCCTCAAAGGGTTAAGGTGCTATTAAGGAAGAAAATGGGGGATTGGTAAAAGAATAAATAAAACGAACATTCTATAAGGTTTGCCGTTAGTTTCAGAAGAGTACACCCCCCTCCTCACGGTACAATCTGTTTTAAACACCACCCGTTATGTAATTGATCAATTATTACCGGCTAGGCATTGTTTCCTTTTTACATCCTTCTTGGGTTTCCTTTTACTAGAATGTATATATATATATATGCATTTTGAGGTTGTTTGGTACACATTAGACACACAAGCAGGTGTCTGATAAATAATGTTATAAATATAAACAATAAGGATTTATTAACCCCTTAATTCTCGCTCCCGTGATATTCACGGGCTGTGTCTTTTATGCAGATTGTTTGATTCCCACCAGTTTTATAAAATAGTGTAGCTGGCTTTATTATGGTATCATTTTACCTGTCATTAAATAAGTTGAATATTTCTTTTTTTTAAAGTGGTGCCAATAAGCAATTTGAATTTTTATACCGTAATTTAAGGCGACCGTTAAGGGGCAAAGCGTGCAAATTGGTGATTGAACCAAGAATAGGCAAACGCGAATTCTATAATGCTTTGCGTTAATTTAAGATCAGTCGAGTCTCCTACCCCCTTCTGTGAGTACAAAACGTTTTAAATGCAACCCGCTGTGTAATTGATCAATTATTTCCGACTATTTATTGTTTCTTTGCGACAGTTTCCCTGTTCCACATTTTAAATCCACTGCCTTCCATGCCAATGAAAACAACATAAGTGAGACTATGTATTAACTATCTTCGAAATGGTGAAAGTAAGAAAGAAATAAAGCACTGGTGAAATTTTAAATGAAATCCCAAAAATATATTTTTTTGTTTCTAACCTTTAATATATGAGTCAATATCTGAAAACTGGACAATTTCACTCCATAATTTTTATTTATTTTTTTTTTTTTTGAATTAACGTACCAACTTCCAAATACAATTATATACTATGATACATGTTATGTCATTTGATTGTTGTTGTATGTTGAGATTAAGGATGTGTATTTTATGCGTAGGATAACCTTTTATGGAAGGAAGTGTCTGTTAATACCATAATTAATGTCTGATAATTGGGACTGAGGTGATGATTTTGTCTTAACCCCTTCGGGACGGGAGCCTTTTACGAAATCTTTAATCTTTTGTCACCGTTTTTTTAAAAACAGAAATTTGTGTCTTCTTGAATCGAGAAAATGCGTCGATTAAATAACCAAACTTTACAGTAAATTTTTACTGGTGAGGTAAAACAAGGATTTTATGCGCTTCATGCGGCACGTATACGTGTCGCTCGTCCCCTAGGGGTTAAGGGTGTTCTGAAATCCAAAAGGGCAACTTTCTGACATATGTTTTAATTTATTTTTGTTCGGAAATGCATGAAGCTAGCAGGTGCTGTTGTTCAGAAACAATGTCATCGAGCTATTTTTTTCCGTTTTTTTTGCAAACGCAATAAATCTTTCAGAAAATGGTGTCAAAGTTGACGTTTTGAACGGAAGTTCCCGAAGAAAGTAGAAAAACCAGTCCGTGAAGGGCGAAAATCGCGTTTGTCACGTGATCAAAAATACTTATAACTCAATAGGTAATGTATTGATCAAAAAAATGGAAAAAAAACAGTTCGACTCCAAATCGCTTCCATGGCCCGGCTTTCCAATTTTATATATTTCCGCTAAAAAATGAATTTGTAAATGTGTCAAAACGTTTTGCGCTTGTTGAGCAGTGCAGTTAAGAACAGCCTCAACAGCTGCACAGCCATTTTATTGAATCATTTGGAACACACGTAAATGATTAAATATTCCATGTGACATTTGTATGTTACATAAATAAAGTTGCAATATTTATATATATATATATATATAGATATAGATAAAAAGTTAAATATGGGGACATGAATGATGCTATAAAAAAATACTCATCCCTTCTCAGAACAAAAACTAAATATTTCTAATAATAAAACAATGAGAAAAACAACTTATCTTCATCCATGGTGGATAGTTGAATTGTAGTTGCTTTTACAATGTAAATAATTCTGCTAGCGCCACATAGTATCTGTTAAACTAAATGTCTGATTAGAGGGACTGAGATGATGGTTAACCTCAGGGACAAATATATTTACTACAGTATTTTACTATGCAATCTATACGAGTAAAGGAGCATTATATATTTCCATACTGTATATATATAGGTATAAATATATAGTAGCAAGAGTTAAAAATATTTATAAAAAAAATTTAAAGCATATATTTAATATTGGATATTTGTACCTGGGGACAGGGACTGAAATGATGATTTCGTTTGTTTAAAACTTAAAATTAATTATTTATACATCATCATATGTCCATTTATCATTGGTAATTGTTATGACGCATGTTACAATATATTACATTTTTCAGTTTTTGGTTTTAGTATAATTAATGGAATATTATTGGCAGTGGAAGCAAATTGTCCAGTTTTCAGATATTGACCCATATGTTTAAATTTCTCAGACACGCTTTTGCATACTAAATCAGAGACACGAAGCCTCTTTTTATGACATCATGTTAGTGTATAATGATTTCAAAATCGCTGCAGCATTCAGTTAATTATAGAGCTAGATAACATATAATGTATTGCTATGGTGTAGCCGTAAAAAGAAACGTAGTCGATATATGCAGAAGGTATTTCTGTATTTTTATTTTTAAAAAAGTGCAGTAATGCTGTCACTGCTGTAACTGCAGTTTTTGTGAACGGAGTATTTCTATTCAAATATTATGAAAACTACACACAAAGGTATGAAAATTGGTAGTATTATTGAGAAATGTTTAATAAACATGCTGAAACAGACAGTTTTTTTAAATCTAAGAAATATTTTACTAGCTATTTAACGTTGGAATTCTTCAAAATTATTCTGTGTAAAAAAGTTTTATAAGAATAAAAACTACACATAAGACTTGATTCATATTTTCTATGGACATGCTTTACAAGCTTCAGGTGTGCAGACTGCACTTTTTTATTAGATCAGGGGTGGCCAACTACTTTTGTAAAGAAATAACCTACTTCTTGTATCGGAAAGATTTAAGGATTAATAATTACTACAATAAATTTATTAATGATTACTATAAAATTAATACGATTAATAATTAGTAAAAGAATTTAGTGGTGTTGAGCGTGCCACAGTTGGTCATCCCCTGTATTGGTTTTAATTAATTTTTTTCAACTTTTGTCCAAATTTTCATACTTTCAAGATAAAATATTTTTCATATTTAGAAAAGGTTATTATTTTAAATTCTTTCCAAATAGTATAAATAGCGCAAAGAATACTATTTCTTTAATTAAAAGATGTATTTACACGTGACTATTTAAACAGAAAGAAAACTTTAAAATAAAAATTAAATGTTCACGTGTAAAAAGATGGAATGTGGAAAATTAAGACATAAAAATGGTATTTATACGAAAATATTGAAAAAAAAAATAAAAATAGCCTTATGTGTTAAAAGCAATATAAACACTGCGACTATTTTTATATTCTTTTCTCACCACTATTTTTAAGAAATACATTTTGAAGCATATTTTCCTTGCAAATGTTGCCAAAGCCGTGGTTGCAAACATCCAATGTTTTTTTGTGCCACAAAAATTTTATAGTAAATTTTACCTTTATAAATCGCCGTAATCTGCCGATTACACGAGGCAAAAATTTCTATTCAAATTCTTGTGGTGTGGAAAAGCGAAAGAGTTGTAGATATGTTAAAGCGTATGTAAAAGAGTTTCGTTTAGAAAAAGTGGTGCGAAATAGCATTAAAAAATAATCGCCTGTGGCAGCCCTGCATTGGTCTGTTAGCGGTTAATAATAAGAATCGTGAATTATATATTAAGTGATTTATACTTAAGTTTTATATAAAATAAAAAACAAAACAAAACGAATGAAAATATTGGATTTCTACGATTTAATATTAACTATCTTGAATGCACCGGTAAGAAATGCAGGTACTATTGACTGAAAAATATTAACAATGAAACGCATTTATACTCTTAAAGATAAAAATTAAAAATTGCGTGTTTAAAGTGTAATTTAACTGGTGTTTTAAGATAACGATTTTTAAAACTTTTATATCGTTTGACATCTTAAACATGTACTGTTCTATAGAGGACGCGTGTAAATTTCCTTGATCTTTCATGACATACTTCAGAATAATAACAGATATTTCACTTTAATAAATTTCACTTTAATAATAACTCACATTTTTAATAAATTCAAAATTAACACTGAATTAACGATGAAAATTAACGATATATAAAGTAAGGATTTTTACGAAAAATTTTCGAAGATTTACGAAGATTTTTAGAAAAGATTTCTCAGAAAGATGTTAAAAACAGAAAAGGTAAAACATAATTTTGTATAATCACATTTAACAGTGAGGATTAAGCACTTTATAAATATAATAGGACGCAATTTTCGATTAAAGAAAACCAATTTAGAAAACAATAGTCCCACAGTATTCATTATAATAATCACTTGTGTGAAAAACAGAGACAGTAAGTACATTACCTTAATACTTTCCTGACACATTTCAGGATTACAACAAGGTACAGCACTTTCCTTTCAAACAATTTCTCACATGTTTGTGGTACTATAGGGAGTCATATTAAAAAGATAAAATGGATTAGGATTATATACCAGAGAACAGTTTTTTTCTTATTGTAACGCAGAGTTTAGTGTTAATTCAGAAATATTGAGATTATATGGCAGAAATAATATTAAACATTCAACGCTTTCAGAGGTAAGTAATTGGGTTTCTGCAATGTTGAATAACCACCAGAATTTTCGAAAAATTTTGTTTCATAATATGAAAAAGCAATTTTTTAACCTTTTTATCCACCAAAGTTATATAAGTAAAATTTAATTAAAAGTTTTTTGTGCAAATCTTAATTAAAACTGGATGGGCCATAATATACCCACACATCTCGTGATTTATCTCATATGTGATTCATACTTAAATTTTAGAGAATACTAGAGAATACTAACCTAGTATTCTCTAAAATTTAAATATGAGTAACATATGAGATAAATCACGAAGTGTGGGTGTATATTACGTACCATCTAATTTTAATTAAGATTTGCACCCTTTGGACTCAGGCGTCTCTTACACAAATTTGATTCGGTCGGCACCACTGTTTTAAAAGAAGTTTCCTTCAAGTACACAATTTCAAAAGTACTCTGATTAAATTTTATTTTCATTTGTAACTGGCGCCAAAAACAAATTTTGCAAAGAAAAATGATGTCGCTGTGGCGGCGACAATGGAGTACAAAAGATTAAAAGCGAACAAAATGAATATAAAAATTAAATTTCACATAATTTAACAGTATTAAAAATCTTGGCACAGTGGGAAAAACAGCAGGCGCTTTTGATTTAACTCTTTCCGGCACAGTGTGCCCGGGTCGGCATACCTATTTTTAATTCCAAACTTACGAACGACACCAAAAATATTTTAGTAAAATTTTGCTTTTACAATCAACATGTAAAGCAACATGTTTTTAATATCTAAAAAAGTCATTTTAAAATTCCGGTGTCAGCCAAACATTCCATCAGTTTACAACAAAAATTGCATGTGGTGGAATGGGTTAAAAATAAAAAATATTAAACACATTTAATTTTCGTAAAGAGCAAAATTAAAAATAGCATGTTTAAATTATAATTTAACTGGTTGTATGAACCATTTAATTAAATAGCTTTTAAGATAATGATTTTTTAAACTTTCATTACACTTGACATTCTAAACTAGCACTGTTGTACAGCGGACACTGGTAAATTTTCTTATCTTTCATGGAAATATCTCCAGAATTAGAACATATACATCATATTTTTTTTAACTATTCTCACATTTTTAATGATACAACTGAGTAAAAAAACCTAAAATTAATGGTGAAAGTTAACAATGCATAAAGTAATAGATTTTACGAAACTTGTTCAAGAAATTAACCCTCCGTCTACCAGACGGGTCCATTGGACCCGACAGGTACATACAAAATATTCATTCAAACCAGAAATTTCTTTAAAATAAACTAAGTATATAAACCAGACAAAAATAAGGTAAATAAATAAGTTAAATAGTTTTAAATAAAAATTCTGGTGTAGAACTTTTTATTAAAACTTGAATAAAATTCCCGGTAGATCTAGGGTTAAACAAGAAAAAATAAACATTAACACATTGTTTTAGAATCACATTTAACAGTATGGATAAAGAGTTTTATAAACGTATTATTACGAATTGTTTGATAGAAGAAAAATAATCCCGCAAATAATAGCCCTATAGTATTCATCTTAATACATTACTTGTATGGAAAACATAGACAATAAAAAATTTTTCTTAATACTTTTCTGACACATATCAGATTTAGAACCACATATGGCACTTTTCTTCAAAACCATTTCTCACATTTTTTATTATACAAATTGCTACAGGGATGGCCAACTGTGGAACGCCGGATACCACTAATTTTTTTAAGAGATAACGGACTTCTTGAATTGCAGATATTTGATGATTAGATAAGACAATGATTACTATAAAATTTTAGAGGTGTTGAGCGTGCCACAGTTGGCCACCTCTGACATAATATAATAACGTGGAAATTAACATAGAATTTACTTTACAAATTAACAATTCATAAAGTACGAAATGCACCTTATACGAAAATTATTTAAGAAAAGATTTCTCATATATACATGTATATATATATTTAAAAAAATCCAGAAACATTTCAACATAACTCTGTAGAATCACATTTCACAGTGTAAACCCTATTTATAAACATATTTAGGAAGAATTGTTCGATAAAAGAAACCAGTTTCTGTAAGTCATAATCTCAAAGTATTCCTTGCAAAAGTTAATTGTATGAAAGAGACAGGAGCTGAGTAAATTATCTTCATACTTTCTGACACATTTCGGAATCAGAATGAGTTATGGAACTTGGCTTTCAAATAATATCTCACATGTTTATGATACGATTGGGATCATTGTTGCTAAACTAGATGATTTTGAAGTCAGAAAGTTCGAAATTTCAGCAGAAAATTTTTATTAGTAACAATTTCTTAGTTTATACATAGACTGTTTTCCCATTATCCGTATTTGTTTAACTATATAATCTTTCTGGTGATATTTGAATTTTTGTATAAAAAATGTGATCGATTTGTCAACATTAACTTCTTGGATACGAATTTATTTCAGGGCTGCTACTGACATTTTTTTTTAAATTCTATCTCGCGCCACTTTCTCAAAACAAAAATCTTTCATATACACTTTGACATTATGTGCAAGAGGAAAATACTATAAAAATATTTTCCTTTAACCCCTTGAGGGGCGGTGGGATAAAATATATCCCACCTAATTTAGGCAAGAATCTCACCAGAAAATTTTTACTAAATTTTATATTTTTATCTTTGGAGGAAAGTCGCTGAAAAATTGCTTTTCCTTATTTAAAAATAAAATTTTTCGATTATTCCGGTGAGAATTCAATATTTAGAGTAATTTTTGCTTGCCCCTCAAGGGATTAAACAGAGATATGAATAGAATATAAAAATTGGCGCCAATGTCCAAATGCATGACGAGTCGCAGTCGTCAAATGTACCCAAAGGGTTAACCCTCTTGCTACGTAATTGATTTTTTTTTTCAAAATAGCTTCAAAAATTGCATATATAACTTCTTCGCGACAAGCGTTTTTTAAGAATTTTTTATTCTTTTGTCACCGGTTTTTCAAAACAAAATTTTTGTCTAAATTGATCAGAAAAATGCTCCAGTTAAATAAGGCAAAATTTACAATAAAAAAATAACTGCTAGGAATAATCAAGGAGGGTTAATTACACGGAAAAAATGCATCCCCGAGGAAATCTCGGGATGCGCAGCGAGTATGTTAAAAAGACAAATTCAAAGTGGGATTGTATACCGGAGTTTATTTTTATTAGAACAGAATGTTCAGTGTTAACTCTGAAAAACTGTGGTTATGATAGCACATTTAGTTTTAGACATTTAAAATTAGGTCTCGTTAATTATCTGATATGAGATTTGCATTTTAATTTTAGAGAATATTAAAAAAAAAAAAAAAAAAAAAGAATAGAAATACTGAGCTTCCTTTGAATCCATAACAGATGAAATATTTCATTTTATTAGCATTTTTTCTGAATTTCTTAGTGGTCACAAATTTCTAGATGAAGATCGATTAATTTTTTTTATAAATACATTGCGATTCCAGTATTTCAATATTAACCTTCCTACCCTGTTGAAATTTTACACAACCTTAATAAAAGCATTTCACACCAGAAGTTTCTTTAAAAACTATTTAACGTATTTACTTAGATTAGTTTTCGGTGCCTTTTATTTATCTTAATTTACGAAAAAAATTCTGGTTCGAATCGAATGAAATGAATTATAGAAATGGGTCGATTAGACCCATTCAGGGTAGGAAGATTAAATTTAAGAAAATTTTATTTCCATCGCGTAAGAATTTTAATAATTTCTATAACATGGGTGGATTTATTTGAAACTGTTACATGTCTAATAAACATTTAATTCATTAAAGAAAATATTTGACGCTTAGTTAAACATTTGCATATGAAATTTATGTTTGTATTTGCCAAAATTTGAAAATTTATACATCTGACAATAAAATACAATTTATCAATTATTTACTTAAAAAATATAATTTTATTTTTATCTATTAAAGACGAACCGAACAATTTAATCCAAATTTTGAGTTGTTTTAATCTATTTGTGTAATTTTAATTTTTAATAATTTAAAGATTTTACAACTAAATTTGTTTTTATTAAAATATTAATTAAGTTATTAATAAACGTTTATGAAGAAAAACCGTTTTTGAAGAAAAATCTTTATTTACATACATTTTAATTCAATAATTTGGAAAATACATTTTTTAATGTTTTTTTTTTATTTTATTTTATTTTATTTTCTGGCGAATATCCCGTATCTACTCTTTATTACTTTACTCAGGATTTTTCTTTCAAAAATTTCAAAGGTATAATCATGGAAGAAAAAAACCAAACACCACCTACTATTTCTGAAACTAAGTATAATTTAAAAAAAATTACAGGAAACAAACGATTGGAAAGAACGTCTATCTTTAAATGATGTATATAAAATTTGTTTAGGGGGACGACTACAAATTAAAACGAGACGAAACTTTTTTTCAATAGCAACACCAAATTTTCACAATATATTTTACATATTAAGTTCAAACTATGACTAAAACGAAATTTTAAGTCACTTAAATGATAGGTTTTTGAGTTATAAGCAATTAAAATTTTAGAGCTGCTAATATTAAATTAGATTTCCATGTTTTTATTAATACCGCCTGAGATTATAATCCTAATCTGATAATTTTCTTTGTTTAAAAATAATACTAAAAATCCTAAACATAAATACATTGAATTTGAAATTTAAAAAATATTGTAACATGAATTATGAATTATGAAATTAATATTCGAAAAAAAATATGTACTGCGGCCTACATTTTTTTTTTTTTATACATTTGTATTTATTATGTCCTGCTTTATGCAATAACATAATTTAAAATTTTTCTTCCAAGTAGTTTTCGAATTATAAGAAAAAAACTTCAAAATGGCGGTTTAAGGTACCGTCTATGATGTCCAGAAAAGCATAATTTGAAAAAAATATATATTTTACTCATTTTAATGAAACATTTGGACTGGCAAATAGTCGAAACATATTAAGCGAGTGAGATGTTTATATTGGCAAGACATAGTACATTAATAGAAGTGGTCTATCCATTTTGTAGCATTTCAGCAATCGAGTACCGAACATCAATTTGGACGCACACCTCTAAAATATACTCATTTTAAAATAATTAATTTCTCGGAAACAAATTTTACGAATTTCATTTAAATTTTGATTTAAGCTAATTGGAGGGTGTGGAATTTATTTATGGTGTCAAACTTGTGTATTGCTATTGCAAAAAAAAAAAAAAAAAAAATACAAAGTTATGGTTTGTTTTTATATGTAGACGGCCCCTTAACCCCTTAATTCTCGCTCCCGTCATATTCTCGGGCTGCGTCTTTTACTCAGATTGTTTGACTCCCACCAGTTTTATAAAATTGTGAAATTGGCTATATTTTAGTATGGATTTACCTGCCATTAAATAAGGTGAATATTTCTTTTTCATAAAAGTGGTGCCAATAAGCAATTTGAATTTTTTAACCGCAATTTAATTCGAGCGTGAAGGGGTTAAGCAAATTGTATTACATCATTTAAAAGTAGACTTTATTTCCAATCGTTTGGTTTTCTTAAACTCTACCGATAGGAATTTATTCCGAATCTAAAACTTAGATTTAACCTTCTAACTTTACATTTTTTAAAGGAATATATTATACCTTGTTTCTTTGTCATATTTCAGGAAAGCTTTTTTCAATCTTGTTTCCGCCTCGTTTCATATATACCGGGTGTCCCCAAAAGGACTGACTGATTTTAAAATTCAATAACTTCCACACGGTGACAGATATTAAAAAAATTCTTGCAGGAGGGTTATGCATAAAGTCAAAAGTTTTATTACAATGATTTTCGATTTTAGTTCGAATTACAAACAATAGATGGCGCTGTAAACAATAGTCGCTAAACTCGACTTTTGGTCCTTTCTGTTGTTCCATGCAGAAAAAGGAGATGGAAATGTATTATCCGGGCCACGAAGTACCAAAATCGAGCCTGAATTTAGCCTCTATTGATCGCAGCGCCATCTATTGTTTCTAATTCGAACTAAAATTGAAAATCACTGTAAAAAACTTTTGACTTTATGCATAACCCTCCTGCAAGAATTTTTTTAATATCTGTCACCGTTTGGAAGTTATTGAATTTTAAAATCAGTCAGTCCTTTTTAGGACACCCGGTATATATATATATACATATATGTGTGTGTGTGTGTGTGATTGCTTATTATTTGAATTAAAATTTATCAAAATAATAATATTAAGACTTGTTAACGAATATAGCACAGACAAGCATGATACCCCATTTTTACTTTCTTCTATCTTTACAAGAAGAAAGTATTGGCTTCATGAAAATTTTCGAATTCCAGTTTTCGACGGATTTACACGTTTTATGGGTCAGAGATTCCAAAAAACATTCTTTTACAAAATGTCTGTCTGTGAGTCTGTCTGTCTGTCTGTATGTGACACAAATTTTGTGGGAGATCTATCTCAAGAACTAATGCACGGAATTTAATAAAAATTTATATTCAGGTAGACCCTGATATAGA
This sequence comes from Maratus speciosus, assembly GCA_963932465.1. Taxonomy (NCBI): domain Eukaryota; kingdom Metazoa; phylum Arthropoda; class Arachnida; order Araneae; family Salticidae; genus Maratus; species Maratus speciosus. The sequence goes on from OZ010794.1 coordinate 243,136,592, forward strand.
TTGGTGCTGATTAATTTTTGGCGTAAATCGCCTTGCAGGTGGCGCTGTTATTTTGCAGGATTTCCGCAAAAGCTCTATCTCAAGAACTAATGCACGGATTTTTATAAAACTTCAGATTCCGTTAGTGCTTGACATGAATGGATGCTGTTTACGTTTTGGTGTAAATCGTCCAACAGGTGGTGCTGCTATGCTGCATTTTGCAGGATTTACATTATTTCGCAGTAGCTCTATCTCAAGAACTAATACACACATTTTCATGAAACTTCGGATTTAGTTAGACCTTCATATGAAATGATGCTGACTACGTGCTGGTGTAAATCGCCCAATAGGTGGCGCTGCTGTGCTGCATTTTAAACTATTTCCTCAATAGCTCTATCTCAAGAACTAATGCACGAATTTTCATCAAACTTCAGATTTAAGTATAACTCGATTAATATTGCTGCTGATTATGTGTTGTTACAAATCGCTCAACAGGTGGCAATTCTATGTTGCATTTGGTATGATTTACGCAATACCTCTATCTCAAGAACTAATGCACGATTTTTCCTCAAATTCAGTTAGACGTTTAGATAAGTTGGTGATAATTAGGTTCTGGTGTAAATAACCCAATAGGTGGCGCTGCTATGCTGCATTTTGCTGGTCGGTTGGTTGTATTTATGTCGGCCAATTATCTGCACGTGGGATATGGGCCCTAAGGGGGGGTGCCTTCCGTGGAGGTCTTTCTAAGGGAACCTAACCCGTATTAACGCTTGGAGAACCAAGGTTCGAAGAAAACCACGAAAACTCCGAACGATTAGGCCGACGTGCGCAATTGGGATCGAACCCAGCACCTCCCGTCTACCAGCTTCGAGAGCAGAACCTCTCGGCCACAGCATTTTGCTGCATTTACACGATTTCAGCGACAGTCATACCTCGAGAACTAATGCATGGAATTTCATATTGTTAGAATTCTCATGATGAACACAGATTGTCATTTAATTTGGCACTGAGATAGTGAATTTTGAAGTATTGACATGTATGAGATAGAAGAAACTTTTGTGATGGCCGCAACATATTAGTTTTGTACAGTAATGGCTTATAAAACTTGGTAATAGATAAACCGTTATTTCGTGTGTATGTGCCGCGGTTTAGTTAAGTCTTTTCAAACCGGAAATTTTATTGAAAAAAGAAAGTCAAATAAGTGATAAGCAGAAGCACGTCACATTTTATCTAAAATGAATTCTGGTAGGAAATCGAATTATCTGAGGTTCGGCGGATACGAGTGAAATTACGATAAACGTAATAGATGTAAACGCATAATATAATACAGGCTAGTAAACAACGTAAATTTATTATTATTTGAATTAAAATTTACTATTTTATTGCGTGTATAGAAAGTAGAATATTAGCGTAACAGGGGAGAATTAATCCCCTTCATTCAAACTGGGCGCGCTTTCTTCTAACAGTATTTTCAACTAACCTTTTCTAATTAATTTTCTAGGAAGTTTTCACGATAAAATAAAGCGATAAAATCTATACGAAAAAACTAGTGGGAAAGACTTGTTTACATTGTAAGACATGCCAAAAAATTTCGCCGTTAATTTTTACCGTTTAGATTGCACGTGAAGAAAAGGTTTTACATATTTTCAAATAAATTTCTTCGCAAGTTCCGGTGTCAATGAATTATTTCATCGTTTTAGCAACAGAAGAGCTTTGAGACGGAAAGGGTTAAAAAAAAAGGAAAGAATCGAAAACTTATACGAAGAACTTTGATGATTTTGAAGGAATGGAGCTGTAAAATTTATTAATTTGAACTAGAAAATTATTCTACAGTAAAACAATAACTTTTATAAATTTCGTCATCCATATTGCAAATATCGCGATTGATATCATGAGATAAAATATTTTAATCAACAAACATCCTCACTGAAATACGAATTAGAGCATTTGTTAGTAAAAATATCATTTCCTTAAAATTCCTCTTTAAACTACTTTAAAATTCACATTTAAATGGCATTTTAAAAATCAATTATTGCATAATAGTTTGAGCAGTTTTATTGGACAATTATTTTTGATGAGAAAAAAGATTTATTTTAATCCCTAACTGAATAATAAAGTTTTTTATTAAATTATTTTTAATAAAAACTAAACCTAAATTACAATCTATTAAGGATCAAGGGTTTACAACGCCCAACCCTATTTTCTTGACAGTGGACCCAGAGGTGCTTAACCCCTGAACGCTCGAATTAAATTACGGTTTAAAAATTCAAATTCCTTATTGGCACCACTGTTTTGAAATAGAAATATTCACCTTATTTAATGACAGGTAAAATGATACTAAAATAAAGCAAATTACACTATTTTATAAAACTGGTGGAATCAAACAATCTGAGTAAAGACACAGCCCGTGATTAAAACGGGAGCGAGAATTAAGGGGTTAATAGCGTATGTCCCGGTCAGGTGGTTCGTACAGTTTTTTAGGTTTAGTTTCCAAACAGGCTTGGCATTAATTATATCGACCCTGAAGGGATGAAAGGATGAGTGAAACTTGACCAACCCGAAGTCGAACTCTGGACATTCTTCGCATCAGTCAGACGAGCTCCCAACAACATTAATGGGATTCTTATTTTTAACCCCTTAACCCCTTCAAAGACACCTGTATATTATATTTACCACTTATTCACGGGCTGTGTCTTTTACTCAGATTGTTTGATTCACACCAGTTTTATAAAATAGTGTAATTGGCTTTATTATGGTATCATTTTACCTGTCATTAAATAAGGTGAATATTTCTGCTTATTTTAAAAAAGTGGCGCCAATGAGCAATTTGAATTTTTAAAACGTAATTTAATGTGACCGTTAAGGGGTTAATTCCCAAAAGTGACATTAGCATCAAAATTTAGGAATATAAATTTTTATTTATACAATGTACGCTTTTACATACTTGCATGTAAATTTGTTCATAAACACCGGTGTCATTGAATCATTTTAACATTTTAGCAACGTAAGTAGTTTGCCCCTGAAAGGATTAACCCTTAAAAGCCTTGGTTTCATTTGTGATATCACCAGTGTTCCCAATTCAGTGGATTTTTTATTCACATATTCCGTGTTTCCACCAGAAATTTAAAATGGAATTTTTTTATTTATTTAATAACAGGCATTTCGTTATTAAAAGAACCGAAATTTACAACTTAGATTTTTCTGGAATGAATTCCGATTCCCTGAATTACTTAATCTCTGAAATGCATTCTACCATGGGCATTTAAATGCTAATCAACGAGTTCGTCAAGTGTAGGCTGCATTTTATAAATTCAGATTTCGTTTATTGCAACCCCTTTTTTTGAAGTAGAAATATTCACCTTATTTTAAAGCAGATTAAATTATGCGGGAATACAGTCAATTAGACTACTTTAACCCCTTGGGGACGAGAGACCGGTATACGTGCCACTTAACGTTCTCAGAATTCTTCATTGTTCCCACCATTTATTTTTAATTGTAAAGTTTACCTTATTTAATCAGAGCATTTTTGAGATTCAATTAGAGAAGTTTTTGTGTTTTGAAAAACCGGTGGTAAAAGATTAAAAATTAAGCAAAGGGCTCTCGAAGCGAAGGTGTTAAAAAACTGGTGGGAATCAAACAATATGAATAATAAAAATGGCTTACACTGCTTGAAAATCACGGGCGCGAGGCGTTAATAACGGTAATCTAAAATTAGGGTACATCAGTCTTTTAAAATCAGGCCTCTGAGATGAATAGAAAGTTTCATGTTTGGCATTAATTTTTATTCAGAAATTCGACTGAAGATTTTTTTTTACTTAATGCTATCTCAAAATGTCTCTTATTAAGTTAAGGAAAAATTACAATTCGGAACTTCTGAATAATAATGAAGACAAACTGGCCATCGTGATTACATGTACTAGATCAGGGACGGCTAACCTATGACACGCGCACTACTTCAGGCACGCCGAATAATAATTTTGGCAAGGCTTGACTTTCGGCTCTAAATCAAAATACAGTGAAATTACACAAAATTCGTGAAATTAGATGAGCTCATCTGGTCTAAATTCGATTAAATGGAAATTGAAAATTTTAATTACGGCATATTAAATTTTAATTTAATTCAATAAGTCTCAGAATTTAAGACAATGTTTAGAAGCTATCAAAAAGGAAAGATTAAGTATTACTAAAATGCCGATTGTAATATTATGGCAATTTATTTCAAAGGTGATTAACCCCTTAATTCTCATTCCCCTGATATTCACGGGCTCTGCCTTTTGTTCAGATTTTTTTATTCCAACCAATTTTGTAAAATAATGTATTTGGTTTTATCATGATATCATTTTACCCGTCATTAACACGTTGAGTGCCACGATGACTGACACTGAAACTGAAAATTTACAATATTTTACCCCTTTCGAGGGCGATGTCCTTAAAAAAGGAATTACTGGCAGCTGGAGTGCCAGTTTATAACCGTTAACTTAACAGTAGTAAATAGTAAACTTAGCAAGTAATATACCGTTTGGGCCGCCCGTTATAAACTGGTGCCCCAGCTGACAGTATTATACTGTAAAATTGACATTTTTTTTTTTTTTTTTTTTACAATGCTACGGCTCATTTTACATCCTGTTAAAACAACCTAATATTAGGATGCAACAACAGAAATTGCATTATTTTTTTTTTATTGATTTCTAAAATTCATTTGTTTCCATATTTAATATATCTCTGTAATATCTACATGTATATTCTCCATATTTTTAAATATTAATTAAAAAAATGTTAAGTAATGTTTATTCATTATTTTTTATTCTACTAAACTGTTTTTTCTTTCAATTCCTACTATTAGCTCACACTCTCCCTATACTTATTTATTTATATATTTACTAGGGGGCTCTGCCCCCTACGAGCTACGCTCGCCAACCCCCGTTCAGGCACACCAAAATCCAAAAAGCACGCTAATTGCACGCATTTGATCGGCTTTAAAAATATTGAATTAAAATTTAAAAAAAAACAAAAAAAACAGTAGCGATCTCTCTGTAAACGGGTTTCCATTCGTTTTTCTTGTATTGGGGATTTTTAAGACCAAATCTGTTGCTGTTAAGAGATACAATGGCTGTTTTCGTATTTAATTAAACACATTAGTTATTTGAAAATAAGCTAATGTAAAATGAATTATGTAAACAGTGTCATTGTCTCCCGGTATTTTTTAGCAGAGCTATAAGGTAGTTCTTTTGAATAATTCATTTTAAATGTATCGTTTCAAATCTGACGTAATTTACACTAAACTTTTATTTCTCTTATTAATATTCACGTAAAAATACTTTTGTTGTTAGATGGAAATATTATTTGCGCTGTCTTCGAATTCACGATAATAGTTGAAAAGATTATCTCAAAATATCACGCGCAAATATATTTTTCAATTTAAATTGTTTTACCATATTTTTTGGGCATTTTAAATATGACGTAAAATTCAAGTGTAAATATGGTTCTTATGACGTAATTTTCCTGCTTTTAACATGTAATCATTTAATTCTAATTTTAAAGTTTTTTTTCTGTTTGTAGTAGTCACGTGTAAATAAATTTTTAATTTGAAGAAATATTTGATATGATAATTTGCTTCGCTGTTTATACAATTGGCAACAGTTTAAATTAATGACATTTTCTAAAATTTGTAAAAAATTTCTCTCGAAATGCTGAAAATTTGAATTAAAAATAGAAATAAAACCTCAAAAAAGGCGTCAAATAAGAAAAATAAATGCAATCTGCACATTGGGAACTTATAACGTATAAAATGATCTAAAAATGATTAAATTCTCATGCATAGTTTTTGCTCAAATAAAACTTTTTTAATGGAACGACTTTGTCCAACTTTAGCATTAAATATCTCTTAAAATAATTCTTCGATTTGAAAACTGTCTGCATCAGCGTGTTTATCAAACATTTTTCTATAATACCACCGATTTTCATATTTTTGTATGCAACAGTTTTCTTAATATTAACGATGAAAGGCCATACTTAAGCATTCAAATTGGATGCGGATCAACCCGGAATATCTACGCAGATGTTCATTGGTCCATTTCCAAATCAAAACTTTTTTTTATATATAGAGGGATATATTTATATATTTATCTTGTTCAAATTTTCAATCGTTAATAAAATACTCATTATTCATGCTATCAAGTTGAAATAAATTTTTTAAACTTGTACTGGATGACAATTGATGTTAATACAGTTTTTTCAAATATTAATTAATTAATTAAATTTTAATTAATTAATTTTAGTTTTGCATGGGAAACAAAATGGCGGTCATTGGTTATTGAAGGTCAATGAAAGTATTTTCAATAAAAGGTTACCATAGGGGTGACCCTGTTCTGTCGCCAAATACCACCAAGTTTGTCGCCAACTTGGCGACATATCGCCAAATTTGGCGGCCAAAATAAGTCGCCAAAAGTGACGCCAACTTGGCGATATTGCTAATATTTAGCCAAATTCCCATAGAGTTCCATTGTAAACCTACTTGCTTATAGAAAATCAACAAATTGAGATATTTTAATGCAACAAAAACTAATATTAGCTTCAGGGATTATATTAATTTTTTCTTTGATGACCTAAGTAGTAATTGACTTTAAAAACAAAATTTTTATATTACTTGTCATTTAGTTTGAACGTCATGGGAATGTGATATATTTTCTGTACAAAATCGGAACGCAAGAACAAAAAGTTTCACCAACTCTGTAAAATAACCATCATATATTAAAGGAATGCAATTTAGATAAACAATTATCTTTTCTTATAATTCAATATATTTTTTGATGATTCCAACAATTATTGTGATTTTTGGATTTCCGGATTACGTCCAGAACACAACAACCCCAATTATTGGAATATTATTGTATTTAGCGGTTTGGGGGTCGATTTTAAATGCGGATTTTTGAGAACTTGAATCTAGAAACTTTTTGAGCTATTTTGAGTTTTCAAACCAGAAAAAAGTGAAGAGAAAATATATATTAAATTCTAATAAAGGCTGGCAGAAATATAACACATATGTAATAACAATGAAATCAAGCTTCCTAGTTTCTCCATATGAGCGGCTAGAAATTTCAGGATTAAAAAACAAATTAAACTCCACTCTGCAGCGGACATCGTTAAAACTCGATAATTGTATTGTAAAATTTCTTTTTTTATATTTTATGTATGTGTTTTTGATTTTACGCTAAAATGAAAATGAAACAATTTTATACTAATAAATGTCCTTTTGTAAAGTCTTATACCAGCATTATCTTCCCTCTTACCCTTTTAAAAGACGTTCATACAGAAAATAAACTTCAAAAATACCAATTTCAAACTCACTGCAAAATATTTCTGCTTAAGACTGAAATTATTTATATTCCTGTAAATGTGTTATAAATGTTAATGTTAAAAGGTCATGACTGTCTCAGGTTGCGGTTAGACAGGATTTTGTGTCTCATTTTCTCTTTATATTAACACTTCGCAGTTCAACCTCGAGTCTGACACGGGATAATATTTCTTTGTAAATTTTCTTTTGGCACCAGTAATTAAGCAGTTAGAGATAAACATAAAATTTTACTTATTTAAATTGATCATTTTTGAAAATGTGTAATTGAAGGTAATTTCTTAAAAAAAAAAAAAAAAAGTGTTAGCCGATTAAAATTTGTGCAAGAGTCACCGGACCGGAAAGGGTTAAGAATAAAGTACGTGTAGGTATAGTCTGGTGATAGTGATAATAGAATGATTTTTATTCGAGATATTTTATTAGCCTTCCTATCCTGAATGGGTCTAATCGACCCATTTCTATATTTCATTTCATTCGACTAGAACAAGAGAGTTTTTCGTAAAGCAGAATAAATAAAAGGCTCCAAAAACTAATATAAATAAATACATTAAATAGCTTTTGAAGAAATTTCTGGTGTGAAATGTTTTTATTAAGGCTGAATAAAATTTCAACATGGTAGGAAGGTTAATAATCCAGTGCTTTTAAGTAATCGTTTAAATATGGCGTCAATGCTAAAGATTAGTATTAATTTTCATGCCCTTCAAGCATTTTTCCGCATTTACTTTCAGAGGGCTCCCAATGGTATGTTTTTGAATACAGTATTTATAAAGAAAATTTACCTAGTACTTTATTAAAACATTTGCAACGAAAATTGTGCAAGAAAAGCTCGAAAAGAAGGTGTTTCTTATAAAAAAAATAATAAAATTAAAGAAACGGAATGAGTAGTAGGCTCTCTTTCTGTTTGTTACATCAGTAATTTGGAATTATAATAAACTTAACCCTTAATTGCATAGTGATGTAAATTTCCACCACCTTTTTATTTAATTTTAATACATAAATTAAGTTCTTCCAACCACTATATTTATCTACCCTATATATATAAAATCCTAATGAAACGAATATATGAAACGACTGAAATGTATCGATTCTTTGAATCGACTGATTAAAAAACTGATTTTGTTTCACGGTGATTTCTCCTAAAATATGCAATACTTTGAGATGCAATTAGCACCAAAAATACGTGTTGATCCACAGATCTCAAAACTGGTATTAGAATTTTTAAATTCGAATTAGTTTTCGAAATATTAATTTTTTTCTAATTTTAAATACATTTTTTCTAATGATGGCAACTCAAATTTTAATCATAACAGAATTTTTTTTTCATAATTCAGAAAAGTTTACTATTTTAAATTAATTTGGCGACAGTTGGGCCTTCTTTAAATCTATGCCAAGAACAATGCTTTTTTTGTATTTCGTTATCATTTTATTAAATACAAAACTTTCATTTAAAAATGAAACATTTAAATTGATGGCTTTCACTTTTTTTTTTAAACAAAACGAAAAGAAATATATTAGACACAGATGTCATATACGCACCGGGGTACCTAATTGGCGCACAAATGGCATTATTTTGATAGACATGGTAACCCGGCTATTGATGTTTATTTAATAATAAATGTATTTTTACTTTTATTTATTTTTTAAATTTATATAAATTATTTTGTTCTATAGTAATTAATTAATTGTTTTGCTATTTTCTTTTGAAAATAACAGAAAATAATTAAAAAATACGGTACAATGTAGTAGTTAGTCCGTCATCCAATTTCGCAAATTATATAAATCGCCAAACCACTCGCAAAATTGTACAGATTGACAAAATTTTTATTTTAAATAACGAAAGAACAAATAAATTAGTATAACATTAATAAATATAAAAATAAAACGTCGAAATAAAAATCACTTGATGACGTAAACACGTGTAACTTGCTAAAAGTCAAGTGAATGTGACATTTACGATCAAGCATTATTGACATTTAATCTTATAGTTCGCGATAGATTTTTTGTCGACGGGATAACTAAGTAGTACCAAAAATACATATGTAACTGGTATTCGAAAACGAGGCTTTCGCCAAATTTTCGTAAAAAATAAAAATAAAAATAAAAAAAAATCATGCCAAACATGCGGTGCGTATATGACATCTGGCGAAGTATTAAATTATGTAACAAACCATGACATTTAATTTCAACTTCAAATCAATGTTTTAATTTACCTCTCGAACAATAAAAAATATGCTAACTGGCGAGTTGAAAAAAAGATATTGGCGAGATTTGCACCCGGCTTTTTTTTGCTTTCGGCACTGATGTCATATACGGTCCCATATTGGCGCGATTTTTTTCTGACGCCAATGTCATATACGCAACGGGTACTTAACTGGCGCCAAAGTATCGTTATTTTGCTTGATATGGTAAGCCGGATGTTGTTGTATATGCTGTTGATGCGTTCTCCAAATTGGCGTTGGAAAAAAAATCGCGCCAATATGACATTTGTTCCAAACTTTCATATGAAAGGCGAAGGGATCAGATCGTATTTGTTTATTGCATTTGATGACTTGAACTGTTATAATATAGATAAAATGATGGGGATAGAATAATATTTGGCGACTTATCACCTGTGCCTGGATAACATTAAAGTATCAAAATGGCACCTAGAGTATAAAAAGCAAAGTGTTCCGCCCGGAACTGTTGATGATAGTCAGATGATTTAGGCTATTGTTATAGAGATTGATTTAAAATATCAGTTGACAAAGACTCTGAATGCTTAATTCATTTTATTTTAGCTTCTTTTCAAATGTTTAACTGATCATCTTTAATCAAAAACGAAAACAAACATTGGATGTTTTAACAGCAACAGATTATCCGTTAAATTTTTTCAATCAAAGGGAATTGAATGGAAACCGTTTACAGGGAGATCTGCACAGCTTTTTCAGTATAATTTAATCTTCTCTAATATTTTTAAAACCCATTAGATTTTTAGATTTTCAGATTCTGCGGTGTCTGAACGGGGGTTGGCGAGCGTAGCTTGCAGGGGGCAGAGCCCCATAGTATAGAAATATTAATTCTTTAAAAATTTACAAAAATATGCTACTATATAAAGTTAAAAATCTATCTTAAGATTTCTGGTGTCTTGTCCTTAATATAAAAATAAAAAAACACAATTCTAAAAGAATAATTCATACATTTAAGGGTTAATGTGAACGTAATGATTAACTAGAAAAATTGTAAGAAGAAATTTATCAGCAAGCAAACCTTTATCGGAGTATCTAAATAACCCTTTGCCGTGCTGTAGCGAGTACTATATTTGCAAAGCAATCGAGTACCGAATTTAACCCTCTATGTACTGAATTATGAATGCATGAAAATTTTATCTTCTAAAGAAATTTTCGTGAATTTTTTAAACTACATTAGAAGGTTTACATAATCGTTTAATAAATATTAGAAGAATTTTAGAAGAATTAATTAAATTTGAATTTTATAGGGATTTTGTGCAATACATATAACTTCACTAAAAACTTTTATTTTAAATATTTTTTTTTAGTATTTTGTAGAATTAGGAAATGTACAAATGTAATGTTCTTACAATAGAAATATACAAATATTTCCGAATTGAAAAATTCCCCTTTCCCCCCTAATGCCAAGTAAGCTGAAAAAATGCAAAGGCAGAATAAATTATCCTTTAATTTTTTTTTTTTTTTTTTTTTTTTTTTTTGGTTTTGTTTCGTGTAACCAATAATGCTTGTGGAACAATATAAAGTAATGCATCTATAACTCATTCTAAACTGTATTACTACAAATCGATGTTTTTAATGGTACTTAAAAATACCGTCACTAGATAAAGGGTTAACTAGGGAAGTGCAAGTAGCGTTACACGCGGATTTTGACAAGAGCTGTGTCGTTAGAAAGATCTTGTTGTGCGGAGTAAAAAAACAAAATGAACTACTCGAAATATTTGACATATTATGTAATACATTTTGTTTATTTCCTGCAATGCATTTCTGCTGTTACATTTCCATATCGTTAATTATTTGTTTTTCCCATTAAATGGCTTCCTGTTAACTTAATTATGTTCAGAAATTCAATATGAAAAAAAAAAAAAAAACTTTGAAAAAAATTAAGAGAAATTAATGGCGATAAACAAAACTGCATACATATTACGTGTACAAACTCAATGCTGGAATCGGGCGTAAATTAACACAGCTGCTCCATCTTCTGGATGGGCTTGATAATCCACAGACGAGGGCTTTTAGTGTGACGTCATATATGACAGAATATTTACCACCTGCGCAATTTTCTATATCTTTGGTCACTCATGGAACATGAATATTTTTTACCAGACTTACTGCACAATAATGGCGTAGCGAGAAGCGGGTGGGATCCAGATGCACTTGACACCACGAAATATTCTTCGCTTTATCTAACCGGAAACTTTTCAGATATTAATCAAGGTGAAGAAAACTTTACAATTTTAGTTGTATGAATTACGAAAACAGTTAGGAATCTTCCTGTATTTTAACCCAAAGCGATATAAGTAAGCGTCCTATCTTAAATGGGAGAAGTAACCGCAAGATTAAAAGCGAGGTCACAACAATCAAGGTCATGCGTCACGTAGCGGATGGAGTGCGAACTACAGGTAGATACCTAACTGCTTTTTTACTCACACCACTATTATTACAAAGTTTTTTTCATGTTGATTAATAACTGAAGTGTTAATGGTAAAGCGAAGAAAATTTCGTGGTGTCAAGTGTATATTGATATTCCTCTCGCTACGCCATTTTTTTGCAATAAATGTGGCAAATAAAACTCATTTCCATGAGTGACTAAAGATTAAGAAAATTCGCGCCACAATAAAAGCCCGCGTATGTGAATTATCACTCCGTCCACAAGAACCGTGTTAATTTACGCCCGATTCCAGCATTAAGTTTGCACGCTTACTCATATCGATTATGTTTAACCCCAAAGCGATATAAGTAAGCGTCCTATCTTAAATGGGACAAGTAACCGCAAGATTAAAAGCGAGGTCACATCAATCAAGGTCATGCGCCACGTAGCGGATGGAGTGTGAACTACAGGTAGATATATAACTGTTTTCTTACTGACACCACTAAAATTGTAAAGTTTTTTTCACCTTGAATAATAACTGAAGTTTTTCTGATAAGGCGAAGAAAACTTCGTGGTGTCAAGTGCGTCTCGGTGCCCCTCTCTCTACGCCATTATTTTGAAATAAATGTGGCAAACAAAATTCATTTCCACGAGTGACGGAATATTTAGAAAATACGCGCCACACTAAAAGCCCGCGTATGTGAATTATCACTCCGTCCACAAGGTGACGCAACTGTGTTAATTTAAGCCTGATTCCAGCATTAAGTTTGTTCGCTTACTTATAACGCTTTGATTTAACCCCTTAATCGTCGCGCCCGAGACATTCACGGGCAAGCCTTTATGAACAAATTTGACACTCACGGGCTGCACGTCTCATGACTTTAGCTAATATTTTCTGGTATCTACTTTGCATTTTTCTTTCCCGAAAATATTTGTAAGCCTTAAATACGTGATTTTATTTTTTTTATTCTGTTCGCACCACTATATTTTTAAAGTATAGTTTTTAGTAAATTGCTCTTGAACTTCTTATGGGAAATCAAGTACAATTGTTTCTTAAACAAACAGTGGTGCCCAGGTAATAAATTCTCTTATGCCGATATTGCAGCATCGGTCTGTTAAGGAAGTCTTAAACGCTTAACCCCAAAGCGATATAAGTAAGCGTCCTATCTTAAATGGGAGAAGTAACCGCAGGTTTAAAAGAGAGGTCACATAAATCAAGGTCATGCGCCACGTAGCGGATGGAGTGTGAACTACAGGTAGATACCTAACTGTTTTCAAACTCACACCATTAAAATTGTAAAGTTTTTTTCACCTTGATTAACCCTAGATCTACCGGGAATTTTATTCAAGTTTTAATAAAACGTTCTACACCAGAATTTTTATTTAAAACTATTTAACTTATTTATTTACCTTATTTTTGTCTGGTTTATATACTTAGTTTATTTTAAAGAAATTTCTGGTTTGAATGAATATTTTGTATGTACCTGTCGGGTCCAATGGACCCGTCTGGTAGACGGATGGTTAATAACTGAAGTACCTCTGTTAAGGCGAAGAAAACTTCGTGGTGTCAAGTGCATGTCTCTCGTGCTACACCATTATATTGCAATAAATGTGGCAAATAAAATTCATTTCTATGTGTGACTAAAGATTTAGAAAGTACGCGCCACACTAAAGCCCGCGTATGTGAATTATCACTCCGTCCACAGGGTGGCGCAACTATGTTAATTTACGCCTGATTCCAGCATTAAGTTTGTTCGCTTACTTATAGCGCTTTGCTTAATCCTTTAGTGCGCAGTTTTGCATATATGCAAAGAACAGTGTTTTGAATTTAAAAGATTTTTTTTTTTTAATTCGTATATACCTAACTGACACCAGAAAATTAAAATAGTAATATTTTCTTTAAATAATAACAGGCTTTTCGCATTTAAACAAAGTTAAATTAACCATTGAAACTTTCTGGTGTAATGTCAGATTCTCTGGACTACGTAATTTCAAGAACGTATTCTATCATCGGAATTAAAGGGTTAAAAGTTAAGCTTTATAAAATAAATATTTATACAAAAGAAGGTATTCGGAGACATACTTATTAAAATATTTACTAATTTTAATATTTTTGCGTAAAATAGCCACACGACAGTAGTTTTTACTTGTATTGCAGGTGTACAACAGAAGAAAAGATTGACGTGTTATATGAAAAATGCATCTTTGATTTTTTTTTCATTATTGTTCCTGTGTAATAAACCTTTCAGAGAATCATATATAATTTTTTCGAAAGAAAATAAAAATTCGCGTATTTCAGGGTTAAAAGATGGGAAACACTGAAATGAGAAGTTTGTTTTTAAGATCGTAATGTTTAATTTAAGGAATTGTACGAGTTGACACAAATGTTTTACTTGTTTCAAATCTCAATACATCTGGGTTACCGTTTTATAAATTTCTATGTTGTGTAGCTCAAGTGGAGAGAAAGATTTTTGTGTTCAGATATCTGGAAATAAATCAGAAGATTCCATTTTTTCAGATATTTTTGACTCCGAAAAATCAGAAACTGAATATAATGATGATGATAGTGATATTACGCGCTACCATGCTTGCAAGTGAAATCGGAGCCTAAGATTAATGTATCGTTTGAAGCTATTTCGGGTATTCTCCAGTACTATAAACATTTTATAAATGATGAATTAGCGGATAATATTGTAATCGAAACTAATCGCTATGATGAGAAATGGGGAAATGTTGTTTGAGAAAAAAGAGAGAAAGGCAGATTGGAATGACAACCTATTTCTTAAAATAAAATGCTGTTGTTTCTTCCTCTTACTACTGTTGAAAAAATTGTGAAAAAAAATGATAAAAGTAAAAGTTAAAGAAAATATATTTTGGACCACACTTTATTTGTTAAAACCCCATTTTTTCGCGATATTATGACGTACACAGGGCTCGCACCGTTCCTAAAATTTTCGCAATTTGCTACCACTAAATTAAAACGATAATCTTAGTTGAATAATTCTATTATAGATGTTAAAGGAATATACCAGAAAGAAATCTTATTTAAAATACTGGTAGCCAAGCGCGAAAATTTTAGGAACGGTGCGAGCCCTGCGTACAATAGGTACAGCGAATTTAAAAAAAATTACATTTTTGGAATAATGAAGCTCACGATCCTCAAAATCCACCTAATCCAAAACTGTATTCGACTGATTGTGCGCATCTGAATGATTGGTAAAAAAAAAAAAAAAAAAAAAAAAAAAAAAAATCAAGTCGTTTATGTAAACACCATTTTCTGGATATTATGACACATACGGACAAAACCTTACACGGAATGAAAAATTTGTTCTTCCCATGAGAATAAATATGGAAACAAATTTATAAAATAAACCAAATATGAATGCAAATACTGTAATGTAGCACAATGCATGTCATGTTTCAAAGTTTTCCTTAGATTGAAATTTACAAAATTTTGAAAAATATATTGAGTTCCGATTTTCAAATTAAATTCGAATGAAATTATCGTCGTTGTAGTAATATTAAAAATTACTTCTTTTATATATGTCTTTACCTTTAATTAAAATGAAACCACAAGTTGCAGCATTGCATCTATGCTTCTTTGCACGTCATGTGTGTACAATACAATCAAATAAAAGATAAATAAAATTCTAACTTTTAAAAATTTTATCCATCCTAAACACTTTTAGGTACAAGGCCCCTTCATTGCTTAAATGTAGAAATAAAGGATTGACATCGGAATTTATGTACAGATTTATTTCCAAATAAGAGTCAAATTTACTAAAGAAAAAGTTTTACATTAAATTTCTGGGATTAATGGACTGTTGGGTATTAAAATTAAGGGATTTCATGCACTTCAAACCAACCTTAAAAGGGTTAAATATTAATAAAATACCCTGTTTCTTGTACTAATGAACTCAGAATTTTATGAATAATAAAATCGGGCAATAAAAATAAGTCGACGAATTTTGAACGGATATTCGCAAAATTACGCCACGATTATGGGTTAACTCCTTCCGGTACAGGGCGCATGACCTTGGTCGAATTGACATCTCCCATTTAAGTAAGGACTCTTAATTTTATATACTGCTTTGAGCGGTAAATGTAGGTCTGACGCTCGCGAAGCATAGCACTAGCACTTCTTGTCAAAGTACATGTAAAAGATTTTTATTTCAGAAAATGGTGCGAGATGAATAAAAAAATTAGTTCCCCTAGCAAATGTATTGTTTCGTGTGCAGTGTGTTCACTAGTGGCTGTGTTCTTCTCGATAGAAGAGTGCAAGATGCCATTTAACAAAAAAATACTGTTGTCCAAAGCATTTGGAGTCCCGATTTACGCGGGACTACTGGTGACACTAGTAGTAGACCTTCTAGAATCTATAGTGTGAAATGCAGCTATCACAGTAATACTTCAAAAAAGTGTTAAAATATTGGACCTATTCAATGTCAAACGATGCTGCAATCCGAGTCGATTACACAGACATCTGCAGGATATTTTCTAAAACTCCAATGCCATTTGGTTTAGTCAATGAAATAATACAAGGTTTATACATGGAAATTTGAAAATATACCGCAGATGTCGCTGCGATAGGCTCTTTGGATTTCAGTACCGTTACATATTTAAGGTATACAAATTTTTTGCACTCTTAGGATAGAAGATTTCAACACAATTTATTCTAGGCGCTGTACTAGTAGCAGGGCCTGATTACCAACGGGGCACATTTCCACCAGTAAAAAGAAACAGAAAATTTTGCCTCATTCATGGCAGAAATTTTACATGGATACGGCAATTTAGATAAGGCGAACATTTCTTTAAAAATTTATTGGTGTAAGTGTGCCCCGTTGGTAATCAGGCCCTGACTAGTAGTAAGTACTCCTTCATAAATGAATTACCGTGGAACCAAATTAGTGATACAGCGTATGTATCTTGTAAGGACATTTGTTGAAGGATTTTTGCATTGGATATAATTTTATCCTTTTTGGGGATTTTGTAATCCTGCAAACCTAAATTGTGTACAACACCATTTTAGAGCTGTATGGGTTTTTTGTTTAATTTTTACAGTGCAGAAAAGCTGAAAAAATTCCGCCTACGAAATCCGCAATTTTTGTATCAGCGTGTAAACCTGATATTTAGGGGCGGTGGTAGGATTCAAAATAACAAGTCATTTCACAACTAAACAGCAAATGCGATTTTATTAAATTGCATGTCATCCAGTGGCGAATTATGCTATTCAAGCTGAGAGTACTCTTTCTTATGATATTTATTAACCCTTAACACTAGAACGTTCAGCTGGTATCAATTCGAAACAGATCACATGACAAAATCTCGATTCGAATCAGAATTTTTTCCCTAAAATTTATTAAATTGTAACTAGAGACAATTCGGTTGAATAAATAAGTGAAATTGTTTTAAATAAAAGTTTTGGTTTTAAAATATTTTTATTAAGATTGGGTAAAATTTTCGGACGCTCTAATGTTAACAGATGATAGCGTTAAATACATAATTCTTTTTTAATATACTATTTCTTTCTAATTCTTTTTTAATATACTTATTTAGTAAATTTCTCTTGCACATGTTGTCAAAATACAAGTAAAAGTATTTCTTAAAAAAAAAAAAGAATAAATTTTGTTAAGGGTGACAATGCCGCTTATTTGACAACATTGATCTGTTAACCCTTACCAGCACGGAGTAATTATTTTTATAAACTAATGAAATACAGGACTGACACCGAAATTTATAAAAGAATTTCCTAGAAAATATGAACTTGCTTATCTTCATGTACATTATAATAGGAAAATTTTAATTAAATATTCTTGGTGCCGCTTGTCAGTTTTGGAATTAATATTAGGTGTCCTTTTTAAAGAACACCGCTCCAGTGTTGCCAGATGGGCTACTATTTTTTTAAAGCAGATTCTTGATTGGCACCACTTTTTTGAAATTGTAAAATGCGTCTTATTTAATGGCATATTAATTAAGGCGAAAACAAAGGGAATTTTACCGTTTCAAATAAGAGGTGGCAATCAAAAAATCTGAATAAAAAAAGAAGCCCACTGGCAACACTGAACCGCTTTCAAAAGGGTTAAATGTTAATTTTTTGTATTGCCTTTTTTAACCCTTTATGTACTGACGGTACTTATAAGTAGCACTCAATTAAACTTTCTGCCCATAGTGAATATTACTAATATTCTAATGGTTCTTTCAAAAAAAAAAAAAAAAAAAAAAAAAAAAAAAAAAAAAAAAAAAAAAAAAAAAAAAAACACTCTTTGAACTCCACTTTATCCGGATACATGGCAGAAGTAGTTCTAGGTTTGTTATTTTATCAAGGAAGGGGGTTATCTTTGACACAGACGATGTGTTTTGTGCAGACATTTTGTACAGATTGCCACGTTCGTATTTTTACTGCTGCAAACTCAGTAAATCATATAAGATAAGTGTTGGGTTTTTTTTATGTGTTCATTATGATCTTAGAATACAGTTTGACTAGCTATTTTAGGTGAATGGTGTATGTATTTGATTTAACAGTTGAATTACTCGCTGTTAGTACCGTCAGTGTTGGAGAAAAAGTTCTTGTTTACTTTTTGACTGTGTAGTTAGCAATTGTTTTCATCTGCTTTATAATATAATTACTAAAATGTAGTGTAGTTATGATTTTCCTGGTATTTCTTTTCTGTTTCATTGTTATTTTTTATGGGAAATCGAAAAATTTGTGGCACCGGCTCTTTTTTGCTATGCTAGAAATGGGATATGTATATTCATATGTTGCATATGTAGAGATGCGAGAGAACATGTTGTCCCTAGAATATAGACGTCGCATAACTAAAGGACTGCTAACAAGATCGAAACATTAAAAAAATAGTTTTTTTAACACTTTCACGGCAAAGCATTTTTAATTCTAAAGTGTTGAAATAAATGATTGGCACCGGAATTTGCCAAACGATTTACTTATAAATAAAAAAAGAGATAGAGGGGGTGGGGGCTATATTTCATATACTTATTAAATCGGAAATATTTTCTGGTGCCTTTTGAAATACCTTTTTGGTTTTCTGTTACGACATTTTAGTCACAGTGTACTGACGGTATTTTTAAGTACCACTTCAATTAATTACCTCTAAATAATTAAATTTCTCACGGGTGAGTATTTTGTTTATGTTTATCCTTTAAGTTTCATTGTAGTAACTGAAAAAATAATATATCACATGAAAAAAATTGCAGTAGATCATAATGCAGTAGATAACCCATTGAGGGGCAAGAAAAAATGTCTCTAAATATTGAATTCTCACCGGAATAATCGAAAAAATTATTTTTAAATAAGGAAAAGCAATTTTACAGCGTTTTTCCTCCAAAGTTAAAAATATAAAATTTAGTTAAAATTTTCTGGTGAGAATCTTGTTTAAATTACATGGGATATATTTTTCCCATCGCCCCTCAAGGGGATAAAGAGTTAACCCCTTCGGGACGAGCGTGTTGTACAGAATCTTTAATCTTTTATCACTGATTATTTAAAACAGAAATTTTTACCTCATTGAGTTGGGAAAATGCTTGGATTAAATAAGGCAAAATTTACTATAAAATTTTACTGGTGAGAATAATCATGGATTCTGAGGACCTAACGTAGCACAAATACCGTTCGCTCGTCCCCAAGGGGTTAAGGCAAAAAATTGTATCAAACTTATTGAAAAAATTTACTAGAAATTGCTGCTATGAAAGATCATGCCCAGTTTGAATATGATTATAAAGCAAAAATTCGCTTTATTAGATCGCAGAAATATGTCATTATATAAAGTGAATTCTTCTATGCGGTAAAAGTGGAACTACTAGTCAAAAATCTACAGATTTGGCAAATATGCAAACACAACACACCCATGGAACTGATTTCATTAAATTTATAGCAAATCAATTATTTTATGGCAAATGTATTTTAAAAAGTTACTAGAAATTACTGGTGTAAAAGATCATTCCGAGTTTGAATAGGATTATAATGCGGCAAATTTGAAAAAATATATTTTGAAATAAGGAAAAAGAATATTTTTAGCCTTTTTTTTTAATTATTTTTTTTTAAACTAAAGTTTTAAAAGTAAAACTTTAATAAAAGTTTTTGGTGCAAATTTCAGTTAAAAGTAGGTGGAATATAATATATCCCACCGCCCCTCAAGAGCTTAAAGCGAATTTCTCTAAGCGGTAACAGTCAAAAATCTACAAATTTAGCAATTATTCATATAAAACACACTCATGGAACTGATATTATTAATCCAAATATAATTTGTCGTACCAAAAATGAATTAACAAAGAAATCGCTAACTCATTTGCATAGAAGAAAAAAGAAATTATTATGAGAGAAAATAATTTAAAAAGTTTCGCGTAAGATATTTTGCGACACATAAGACGATATTTCGAGTCTTATGCAATCAGAGACATAACTCAAGGACAAATTTTTGTAAGTTATATGTGTCAGGATTGTAATGCAGACATTCGCATTATTAGACAGCAGAAATATGTCATTATCTAACGCTTTCAGGGGAAAAAGAATCCCATCGTAAAAATGTTGAAATGAATGAATGACACCGGAAATTGCGTAATCATTTGCTTTGAAATAAGAAAAAGCTTTTTTCACATACATAATAAATTGAGACGAACTATACAAAAATTCTGGTGCGATTGTGGCATTTGAGAATTAAAATTAAGTGGTTTCATAAACATACCGCCACCCCTGAAAGGATTAAAGCGAATTTTATTTAATTTATTTTATTTAAAACGAAAAATTAATATCATACGTATGCTAAAAATCCCTGTTTGGAAATACAGGTAAAAGA
The DNA here is from genome assembly GCA_963932465.1 of Maratus speciosus. NCBI lineage: Eukaryota > Metazoa > Arthropoda > Arachnida > Araneae > Salticidae > Maratus > Maratus speciosus. The sequence continues at coordinate 243,157,328 of OZ010794.1, forward strand.
CTGCTCTGCGATAATATGTCTCTGAGAACATTACTGGCAGTAGCGTTTCAACCCATAGTATAATAAAATTTTGTTGACAAGTGTTGATAATATCCTTGATTAATTTGAATTGTTTTTTAATCCAAAATAACCAGTATATTTAAATACTGTAAATTTTTGCTTTTTATGTAGTATATAATCTAAAACATTAATTTTTATCTTCTGTAAACATTAACCGTCTCCCAGACGAGAAGAATACATTTTACGACAAATCTACAAGTATTCCTTTCGCATTTCGTGCATACGACATTGAAATTGTAAAATATCATTGATATTTGTCTATCAGATTTTCTCAGTGATTTCCATACTCAAATTTCAGTTGCTGCGTTTGAAGAATGTTGTTTATGCGAGTTTCATGAATTTCGTGACACACGCTTGGTAATTAATGCCGGTATATACAGATATATTAATCTGCCATTTTGCGTTTTAAAGATTAATTTCTGCTATAATGTACGCGTTAATTAAAATGTTATTCTACATTACGGTTTTTCAACATATAGCCCAAGGGCACCTGTTGAAGTATTTTATAAAAGAATAGTTTTTATCGATTAATGACAGAAACATTGCGAATAAATAAGGGTAATATTACCTTTAGGGAATTTTTATGGGAAACAACTTTTAAGCAGAAAAATTTCAAACTCCTATTTTACATAGTTGACCCCTTAACGGTCGCATTAAATTTCGGTTTAAAAATTCAAATTGCTTACTGGCACCACTTTTTTGAAAAATAAATATTTACTTCATTTAATGACAGGTAAAATGATACCATCATAAAGCCAATTACACTATTTTATAAAACTGATAGGAATCAAACAATCTCAATAAAAGACAAAGACCGTGAATGTCACGAGAGCAAGAATTAAGGGGTTAACCCTCGATGTACATGTACAGACGTGAAAAAAAAAATTAAACACCGACTACTCACTCTAAAACAAATTATCTATCTATACTCCTATTATAAAGAGGAAAAAATTGTTTATTTGTCGGAGGTAAGCTCTGGAACTACCGAACCGATTCCAAAAGTAATGGTATCAAAATGATGGTGTTAGTCCAACTTAGAACATAGGCTATATCTTATGTCGGTGCCACTACCCCAATAGGGGTGTAGGAGCAAAAAACGTACTAAAAATGCGATTTTAGCGTTACTGAAGGGCCTAGAAATATGAAATTTTGAATATTAGTTACTTATAAGATATAAATTATGTCTCAGAACAGTTCTTAAACAATTCGAAATTTAAAAGGGGTGAAAATGCACAAAAAGCGTTCTAAAAAACGTTCTAAATGGTAGTTTCTACACAATCTCACGAAATATCAAACCGATTTTAAAAATATTGGTGTCAAAATGATGGTGACAACGATTGCTCCAAAATAGGCTATGTTTTATGTCGGTGCCACTACCCCAATAGGGGTGTAGGAGCAAAAAACGTACTAAAAATGCGATTTTAGCGTTACTGAAGGGCCTAGAAACATGAAATTTTGAATATTAGTTACTTATAAGATATAAATTATGTCTAAGAACAGTTCTTAAACAATTCGAAATTTAAAAGGGGTGAAAATGCACAAAAAGCGTTCTAAAAAACGTTCTAAATGGTAGTTTCTACACAATCTCACGAAATATCAAACCGATTTTAAAAATATTGGTGTCAAAATGATGGTGACAACGATTGCTCCAAAATAGGCTATGTTTTATGTCGGTGCCACTACCCCAATAGGGGTGTAGGAGAAAAAACCTACTAAAAATGCGATTTTATCGTTACTGAAGGGCCTAGAAATATGAAATTTTGAATATTAGTTACTTATAAGATATAAATTATGTCTAAGAACAGTTCTTAAACAATTCGAAATTTAAAAGGGTTGAAAATGCACAAAAAGCGTTCTAAAAAACGTTCTAAATGGTAGTTTCTACACAATCTCACGAAATATCAAACCGATTTTAAAAATATTGGTGTCAAAATGATGGTGACAACGATTGCTCCAAAATAGGCTATGTTTTATGTCGGTGTCACTACCCCAAAGGAGTTTGCAGGAGCAAAAAACGTTCTAAAAATGCGATTTTAGCGTTACTGAAGGGCCTAGAAATATGAAATTTTGAATATTAGTTACTTATAAGATATAAATGATGTTTAAGAACAGTTCTTAAACAATTCGAAATTTAAAAGGGGTGAAAATGCGCGAAAAGCGTTCTAAAAACGTTCTAATGTTGGTTTCTACACAATCTCAGGAAATACCAAACAGATCTAAAAAATAATGGCGTCAAAATGATGGTGACAACCCTTGCTCCAACATAGGCGATGCTTTATGTAGGTGCCACTAACCCAAAAGGGGTGCAGGAGAAAAACGTTCTAAATTGCGGCTTTTGCGTTATGGAAGGGCCTAGAATCAGGAAATTTGGAATGGTAGTTAGTTATAAGATATCAATGATCTCTAAGGACATTTCCTAAAAAAATCGAAATTTAAAAGTGGGTCAAAATGCGCAGAAAGCGTTGTAAAAAACTTTCTAAATTGCGATTTCTATGCAATCTTAAGAAGTACTGAACCGATTTCAAACATAATGGTGTAAAAATGATGGTGACAGATCTTGCTCCAAGACAGGCTATATTTTATACCTTACACTACCCCAGAGGAGATGCAGGAGCAAAATGCGCGAAAACCGTTCTAAAAACGTTCTAAATGCCGATTTGTCGGCAATATCTCAGGAAGAATGAATATGATTTCAAACGTAATGGTAGGAAATTGATGCGGACAGCCTCTGCTCTAACATAGACGCTATTTTATGTCGGTATCACTATCACCAAGACGTTGCAAAAGCAAAAAAGCGTTCTAAATTTCGATTTTTGTGATAGGTAGGGGTTAGCAACTTAAAATTAGGCAAGGTACATATTTATTAGATATAAATTATCTTTAAGAACAGTTTCGAGAAAATTGGAAATTTAAAGAGGGGTGAAAATGCGCGAAAAGAGTCCTAAAAACGTTCTAAATTGCGATTTCTACTCAATCTACGGAAATACCAAAGCTATTTCAAAAGTAATGGTTGCAAATCAATGGTGACAGTCCTATAACATAGGTTATATTTTATGTTGCTGTCACTAACATCTGAGGGTTGAAAAAGCAAAACATGTTCTAATTTGCGTTTTTTGCACAACTGTGGGGTCTAACACTTTGAAGTATGGCATGGTATTTACTTACAAGATGCAACTGATTTCTAAGAACTGTCGAAAGAAAATTCTAAATTTAAAAAAATGAAGTGAGTGAAAAGCGTTATAAATTACAATTTTTAAGCAAACTTATAAATTACCAAACCGATTAAAAAAATAATGATGACAAATTTTGGTGATAGAACTTGCTCAAACATAAGCTATACTTTATGTCTGTTCCACTACCACCAGAGGGTTGCAGGAGCTAAAAACTTTCTAAATTGCGATTTCTCTGATACTGAAAAGGCTAGAAACTTTAAATATGACATGGTAGTTACTTATAAAATATAAATGCCCTCGAAGGAACGTCGAAAATAAATTCGAATTAAAAAGGGGTGAAGCGAAGGGGAGGTGCGAAAAGCATTCTAAAAAAGTTCTAAATTACGATTCTATGCAATTTCAGGGAATATAAACCGATTATAAACATGGAACTATTAATAAAGAGGAACTGACATATCCTTAAAATAGTGAAGCTTCAACTGTAACCGCTATCGCAGGAGTTGTTTAGCGCCAGTAAAAACTTCCACCAGTAGATTTATATAGAAATTTTCAACTTATTTAAACACCTTATTATTACAAAATTTCAGTCAAAAATAATGATAGAAACAGATTTTCATTTTTACCGGTAGGTGTTTATTTTGGCGGTAGTTAGGCCCTGCGTTTCGGCCATATTGTGACAACCAGTGAAAAAAAAAAACTGACAGTTATACAAGGCATACTGACACCAGTAAAAACAAATAAAAAATTTTACGACATTTTTGAGAAAATTTTTCCATGAATAAGACGCTTAATGAAGACGAAATTTTCTATTAAATTTTGCTGGTGTGGATATTTGTCCTTGCTGTAATCAGAAACTGAAGATCTGATTTTAAAAAAGCAGCCGCCATCTTGTGACAACCTCCTCAGTTACTTCACTCGCAACTAGTAGACAGTACACTATATGTCACCTCCTCTTTATTTATAACTCCATTATTATAAAAGTAATAGTTGCGAATCAATGATAACAGTCTCTGATCCTGCACAGGCTATATTTTATGCCGATGATTCTACCACCTGGGGTTCACAGGAACAACAAACGTTCTTAAAAAGGGCTTTAAAAGCTTTTTAAATTACGTTTCTGTGGAATATTAGGAAATAATAAACCGATTTCAAAATTAATGTTGGCAAATTAATGGTGACAGTTCCTGATTCAACATAGCCCTTTATGTTGAGAGACTTGGTAGGACTTGGAATTTGACATGATGGTTAATTTTAAGATGTAAGAAGATGGTTTCTAAAAAAATCAAAACTTCAAATGAATACTGAAATGAGCGTATTAATTGAGCATAAATGTTTCAAAATATTTTCTATATTATCATTTATTTAGTTTTACTTCGTTTTATTAATTTAAGTCTCATTTCTGCCTAATGCAGTGTAATAATGATGTTTAATCAAACTGTGTTTTAAATAGTAATTTTTGAATTATTCCTAAAAGTAATAAGTACCTTTTAATAAAATAAAATATTACCTTTTAATAAAATAAAAATTTAGTTAGTACCTTTTAATAAAACTTAGACATAAATATCACTTGGCATATTTGAAATATTACGCGAGCAAAGCCGCGGGGTTTGCTAGTTATATACTAAAATTACTGGTGAAAACGATTGAAAATAAAGTCTACTTTTAAATGATGTACCGTAATTTCCAGCCTATAATCCGCGGTTCAAACAATTGGGTTTGGATCCAGAAATTTTCTTTAGTTATTGAAGCTAAATATTTACCGCGATTACGTTACATATTATTTAAAATATTTTATGGGTCGAAAAATGATTGTTTGATCTGCGGATTCTATGCCGGAAATTACGGTACATAAAAATTGTTTAGGAAGTCATCTACATATAAAAATGAACACAAACTTTGTTTCTTTTTCAATAGCAATACTCAGGTTTGACACTATAAATACATTCCTACACCCTTCAATTAGCCTAAACACAAATTTTCATGAAATTCGTATGATTAGTTTCCGAGAAATTAATTATTTTAAAATAAAGCTTATTTTAGGGGCTGTATCTAAACTGGAGTTCGGTACTCATACTACAGTATGACTATGTCACTTCTATTAATGTATTATTTCTTGTCAATATGACCATTTCATTCTCTTATTATGTATCGGCTATTTCAACCCAAATGTTTCAATAAAATGAGTAAACTATTCCTTTTTTTTTTTTTCTAATTATACTTTTCTGCACATCATAGACGGCCCCTTAAAACACCATTTTGATGCTGTTTTTTAAACATAATTTGAAAACAACTGGCAAGAAAATTTTTAAATTGAGATTTACTCAAAGCAAGACATAATAAATATAAATCTATCAAAAAATTGTAAATTGCAAATCATAAGTTTTTCGAATGTTATTTTCAGAATTCTTAATTCATATTATACATTTTTTAAATTGAAAATTCAATGTATTAGTGTTTTTTTTTTTTTTTTTTTTTTTTTTTTTTTTTTTTTTTTAGTATTATAACCACACAAAAAAATTATCACATTAGGATTATAAATTCAGGAGATATTAATAAAAATATCAGAATGTGATTTAATATTAGAAGCACTAAAAATTGAATGTTTATAATTAGAAAACTTGTCATCAGACCGACTTAAAATTTTGTATCTAGGCATAATTTGAACAGAATATTTGAAATTTGTTTGTCAAAATTGGGTGTTGCCGTTGGAAAAAACAACGTTTGCGCAGTCTTTGATTTGTAGATGACCCACTAAGCAAATGTTACATACAGAGTGTCCATAATTAAATGACCCTAATTTTCAATTGTCTACAGACGAAACTATTGGTCAGAAAGCTGTGAAGGACATAATGGAAGATTTAGAAATTTGTTTAAGCGAAAAAAAAAAAATAATTCAAAATTTCTCCACAACAGGGCGAATTTTTAATGAATTGCATATTTAACCACCGCTCACTGAATATTAAGCCTGAGCTCTGACATAAAAATGGCGGCTGTTGTAAGCGGAATATTTTTCAGAGTTTGTACGGTCCGTTCAATCCCAACACAAATAATTCTTTAAAGTTTTTACGCTTTATTTTTCTCAGAGTAAATAAGACAAAGATACAGACCGCCGGTGACTTAGCGTAGATTTGCCATAGTTTACAAAATAATTACAACAAAACATTTTCAACAGAACTTTTCTTACTAAATCAGTAATTTCGATTTCAAACCAAGTAATCTTAGTAAGTTCTTTTTGATTTTCTTTAATTTGGAATACTACAAGATTATATAAAGCAAAAGATATTCTTTCAGAATTTCCGGTTAGAATTCTAAATTTCTGAATTAAAAAAATGGCGAAACTGACAACTGTGATCTGGAGTCGTCTGTTAAAATTTCGTCACTAGAGGACGGGAAATCCTACATTTTAACCCCTTCAAGGACGGTGGTTCATTTTTGGACCACTAATTTTAATCCAAGAATACCACATTGGCACCAGAATATAGGAATGAAAGAATTTCTTTTATTAGGTGCGTGAACAAAAGCTTTTGCTTATTTTGAAATAAATGTGTTTTACAATTTCTGGTGTCATTCAATCGTTTCAGCATTTTGCTAAGAGAAGTACATTGCCCTTGAAAGGGTTAAATAAAAATGCAAATAAATCTCCATCTACGGCACGCAGCAGCTGTTATAGAACATAAATTTTCGCGGAGATTTTGGTTTCAATCTGCTTGCTTTTGGAAATCAAGAATGTCGTTACGTTTGCCTGACCGAGTTTTGTTAGATAAATTGTTTTACCAAAACGGTAATTCCGCATTAGTTGCTCTACGATAATTTCGGACTTTGAAGGGGATGTGTAAAGGTCCATTGACTGTTAAAACTCTTTGATTAATAGTTTCCAAATTTGATGAAACAGGATCGTTGTATGTTAGTTCTGGAAGAGGAAGAAAACTTCTTTTCTCAGAAGCAATAGAGAGAGTTCCGCTCAATGTGGAAGAGGACAAAGCTTCCATCGTACAGGCTAGTACCTGTGTCCGTCATGTGGTAGAAGGATGCGATATGCCTCGTTCAACTGTCCAAAAGATCATGCGGATTATCTTCCGGTATTATCCGAAAGATTGAAGGTTTTACTTCAACTTGTGTAGGAGTTTCTTCCACATGATTTCGAGACTCGACACCGGTTCTCACTTCAGTATTTTTGTCGCTTTCAGTTTGATTCAGAAAGGCTTTTATGAATTTCAGAATGGCTAGAATTATACGCACCCTGTAAATGTAATATTTAGCAGGATTACACGATTATGGATACTCAAAGACAATCGGAAAAAAATCCAATATCAATAATATGTATATATAATTGTATAAAGTTGTACACTGCAAAATTTATTCCTGGGGTAAAAAAAAAAAATGCAACAATTTTAAAAAACTGGATTGGATCATTAAAAAAACTGATACATTTATTTTTTAATGTAATACATATTTTTATTTTTGTCCTTTTGCACTAAATTATGCTAGGTGATTTTTTTACCCATGTTCTTATTGTTCATCATAATTAATATTTACTGAAATTTCGCGCGTATCCACTGTTCCTCGATTCCCTACCAGAATTTATTTTTTAAAAATGCGACTTATTTCTGCTTAACACCGATTTGACTTCTTTTTTTTTCAATGAAATTTCCGCTTTGATAAAGACTTAACTGAGCCTCGCCGTAGATGCGAGAAATTACGGTAACTTAATTTAACGTATATTTCGGGAAATTGAATAAAGTTTTTAAATATAGTTTGAAAAGTTTAATTTTCTCTATTGATATTGATAAATTCTTTTCAGAATTAGCCTTTTTTCTGTTATTGGATATCTCCCATTTGCAACAGCGTAACAAAACGAAATACTTGTGTCGTAAAAAGAACGTAGTGCACCCACTTGTAAGAAAAAGTCTATCTGAAACGGTAAACATGCACTTCAAAGAAAGATTTTAAAGGAAAAATATTTTTGTATTTTCCTGTCCCAGAAAATACATGTAGTAAATTATATATAAAAAAATCGTTTTTTATTTGGCTACGATATTGTCATAAGAATCTCCACAATTATCCTTCAAGGAATAAAGCCCTTATCAAAGGTGGCTTTAGAAATAAAAAGAAATTGCAAACTTGTACGTTCATGAGTAACATTCATTAGAAGACGCAGAATCTGTAAATAAGTCTCAGACCAAATGAAAAATCCAGGATCCAGCTCTTTACAAAGAGCCTAGGCTGTTTGCTAAGAGCCCCCGGCTAATTGGAGGATCATCTTCTTTTTTACAATTCGTCTGACATTTTTCATCCTTACTGCAAAGTTTCTAAGCAGTTTTAAGCTAATTGCAAAATTATTATTTGTTATTCAATCATCCCGATATTTTTACTTTTTTTCTATCTTTACAAGAAGGAATTACTGAATGCGTGAAAAATTTCGACTTCTGGTTTTCGACGGATTTATATATTTTAGAAGGTCCTCAACGCGATTTGACTGTTTTCAGACAGTGTCTGTCTGCGACAGTTTGTGGTTGCCCTGTCACACGAACTAATGCACGGAATTTAATAAAACATTTAATTAACTTAGACCTTGTTATATACTCGTACTAATTAGTTTCTGATGCAAATCGGCAAACAGGGAGCGCTGCTATTCTCCAATTTTCACGATTTCCAGAATATCTCCAGGGATGAGATTTCCGAGTTTTTGCACACCAGTAATTTGTTGAAGAAAATGCTACTTCATTTAATCGGAACATTTTTTCGATTTAAGAGAACAACATTTTCTCTAAGAATATACTGGTGTGCAAAAAAGCGGAAATCTCATCCGTGTATCTCTCTCTCAAGAACTAAAGCACTGATTTTCATCAAAATTCTGGTTCAATTAGACGTTGGAATAAGTTGTTTCTGATTAATTCTTGGTGTAAATCGCCAAAAGGGGGCAGTACTATGCTGCATTTTCAGTATTTACACGATTTTTGCGATGGTCATATCTCACGAACTAATGCACTGAATTAATCAATTTTCATATTAAGCTACACTTTCACATGAATTAGTTTCTAATTAGTCTTGGGTGTATACAGCCTAACAGGTGTCGCTTTTACGCTCTTTGAGTTGGGAATTTTGGCTACAAATATTTAATTAGGTTTGTACCGAAATTCAATGATTTGTTTGAAGAATGCTATGCTTATATACCCTTTCAAAATGCATTCAGTTCAACAAACACATACCTTTAGAATTCTCATGATGGGCATAGATTGTCATTTAATTTTGTCACTGTGATCGCTAATTTTTGAGTATTAACATGTATTAGATAGAAGAAATTTTTGGGATTGGAACGTTCAACTAGTTTTGTCTTAATGTAAAGAGCGCCCGGAGAGTTAGACTAATTGGAAATTGTACATTTATTTACCAAACAGCCTGATTTTTGTATACTCGTTGTAATAAGTACAGTATACTCCCGACTATCCGGCCTAATGTGGCGGAAGTGCAGACCGGATAACAAAAATGCCGGGTAGGCCTCAGTTTTATAAATATTTACTCATTTCTTGGACCCCCCCCCCCCCAATATATTAAAAACACATGTCACACATTTTAAGATAAATTTTATATATACAGTGCATACAGTTTCAAAATAAAAAAAAAACATTAACGTAAAACGTAAGCCTAATCGGTACAAAAATGAGTAAATCTTGTTTTACTGTTTATTAATAAATGATTGTACAAATATGAAAAGTTATGCATAAGATAAGAGGGTCAAAGCTTAGTTTTTAGTTAGTTTAGATAGATGGCTGCCTCTGTTATTGCATTCTGCAATCCCTTCTTGCTCCTTATTGTCGTGTGTTAGCACTTTCCTACGGACAAGAACCTGCGTGTCTTAGCCGCTCGCAGCATTCCTCATTTTTTCTCATTTTTTTTTCTTTTTTTACTAGGCTGGATAGTACGGAGGGCCGGATAGTCACGGGCCGGATAGTTGGGAGTTTACTGTATATGCAATTTTAGGACATTTCTTGCAATATGTCTGATGTAATGAATGTTTATGGATGTTTTTAGTATAAAAAATAAGAGTAGGAACATAAAATTGTTAGATAAATTTATAAGAAAGCAGTCTTATTGACAGATTGCATAAACGCGAGTTCGTATATGAAGTTGGTGAATAGTGCATTTTCATTTTAACCTTTCAGGGGGACTGCACTTGTATTCGTAAAATTTTGAAATAATTGTTTGACACCAGTTTTTACAAGAAAAGTTATTTGTAAACAAATGAAAGTATATTTTCGCGTGCTTAATTAAAGGCAAATTTTCATTAAAAAAAATCGGGTGCCAATGTGGCAATTAGGGATTAAAATTATGTGATGCCATAGTGGCATCACCGTCCTTTAAGGGGTTAAGGATTTATTTATTTTTTTAAATCTCGCACAGAAGTATAATGAAAAAATCTGCAATGGCAGTTTTTTAATGTTTTATCTCCATTACTTTGCGAAGATGGATTGCTGAATAAATATAAGTATAAAATATGTATAAGAAAAATTGCTATACCAATAAAGTATATTGATGTGGCATATTATTATTTTTTTCCCCAACATTACATAGAAAAGATGGGTTGCTAATGAAAAGAAAATTATAAAAAAGTCGGAAATATTACGTTAAACGAGGCAAATGAGGTGTGTTAGTAATATAACTAATTTTATAAATATACAAATCTTCGTGCAATAGCTGTTGCACTCTTATCCAAATCTGCATGAATGCAAAATTTATTACAATTGTATACAATAAATTCAGTAATACAGAAATAATATGATTCAATCTTTAAAATGATGTAATCACTATGGCAACCTAGAATCGTTACATATCATGGAACATCATTGAATCAATTACGTATGATAGGATTTAATAGAATGAAGAACACATTCATTAATATCTTTTTAAGATTCGATTTGATTTTCGTAAAATTTGAAATGACTTGATAAAATTTTGCAGCGATTATGTAATATTAAATATCAAAAATTCGGTTGGGTAGTTTTTGCCCTGTTATATTTGGACAGATGGACATGTAGAACATGGGCAAGACGACGACTATAGGTGCACGTACTTATAAAAATACGAACGCACCTAACAAAGTTTATATGGAAACTTCTGCAACAATGCAATCTACTGATGAGGCAGATTTTTTATGTATTCCTAGTATTACATAGAGAAGATGGATCTAAGTGAAAATATTTATAAAACATATATATGAATAACTCATTGTATCAATAAAATTGGCAGATGAGGGAGAATTTATAATATTTTCCCCGCGTAGAGAAAAGGATTACCTACTGAAAATTATTGTAGCACATTTATGAGAAAATTACTGTATCAGTAAGGTGAAGAGGAAGGTACGGTAGATTTTTCAAGTTTTCCTTGGTCTACATAGTAAAATCGGTTTCTAAATGACAATAATTATAAAAATGAAATGTATAAAAAAATGGCCGTATTTTTAATACATGCAGGTGACGCAAATTGTTTGCGATTTTTCAGCGTTACACTAGAACGTCCAGAAAATTTACCTAATCTTAATAAAAACATTTTAATACCAGAATTTTTATTTAAGGGGTCTTGTACCTTTTAAACGCGTCGAAAATTAACGAAAAACTTCAAAGTTTGACTTAGTCTATCTTCAAAGACTATTTATGTATAAAGATCGCAATTATCAGACTGGGTGTAAAGTTAACTTCAACTAAGCAACCCCTTAACCGCTCATTCACTGTTCGGCACGGTACGTTTAATTTAGATTTCTTTATCTCTAAAAAGATACTGTTAGATATCCTGGAGCAATAACGGTATACGTACGAACCATCTTAGTATTAGGTACCATGCTGTACTGCTATTATTATTATTATTATTATTATTATTATTTTAATTTAAATAATCAGGTTTCATCACGTGTTCTTAAAATCATTTTATTAAATCAATTTAGGAATTTTATTTTAAAATTATTCCAAATGTTCAAATTTTAGCGAATCTTAAATGAAATTATACCACATCTGTTTTCACACGAGCTAGTGTCACGTATCGAGAATTACTATCTAAATACTCCATTCTCAAAGATAAAAACCGAGTTTCAGGAAATAATAAATATCTTTTAAATAGACGAAACGCTGTTATCCTGCGTTTAATATTAATGAATATTAAAAAGCTGATCAAATTATAATTTGTTAACAAGATTTCCAATTGTCATTTGGAGATTTGTCCGAAGAATTCTCATTAATGTTAGGTACAAAGCAGTACTATTATTATTATTACTATTGTTATTATTATAATTATTATTATTATTATTATTACTACTATTATTATTATTATTATTATTATTTGTTATTTCCATGACCACTTGTAGCGTAAGTCACATACTAGGATTTTTAGGTACCAGTATTTTAGAACGGAAAAATGTGACTTATTTTATCGGAGAATTGAATAAGGCCAAGCAAACTTTTCGAAAATAACGGTGACCAACAAGCATAACAGTTATTAGCTTACACTGCAAAAACACATGGAAATAGCCTATTATTATTTTCATTTAAATAGCCAGATTCCGTCACGTGTTCTTGAAATCATATTATTAATATTATTAAATCAATTTAAGGATTTTATTTTTAAATTATTCTAAATGTTAAAATTTTAGCAAATCTTAAATGAAATTATCCTGCACCTGTTTTCACAGGAGCAAGTGCCTGGTATCTAGAAATACTATCTAAATACTACATTCTCAAGGATAAAGACCGAGTTTCAGGAAATAATAAGTACTTAAATTTTCTTATACCTATATTTCAGGCATTATAGTAGCCACCAGTATAGACACTTTTACCACATTTGTTTTACATTAATATATAAAGATTCATGACACTTAATTTTCATTTTAAAAAATCCTTTATCTTTCGTTTTGTACATATTAAAATCGAAAATTATAATTTACATTTCTTTACTTTTCTCAAAAAAAAAAAAAAAACACATTTTTTTTTACTTAAAAAGGACATAAATTCCGGTATATCGTTAAAACTATGCTATTTATAAATATATACTGCATTGTCCAATACCCTTTGGCACTTCTCTGAAAAAATGTTTTCGCAAACCTAGCGATAATGTCAAGCAAAACAAATACACCAATAAACTATAAACTTGCAGCCCTAAATATCTACATCTATAGAGCACTGTATATATGTTCAACAGAAAAGTTATTAAAAGAAGAATTAAGGATTATAGAGAACATAGGACGTAACGCTGGCCATCCAAGAAAAACAATAGACAAGCTAATCAGAAAAGCGAAAGAAAAAATTAACTGGATCCAACCAGGACAAAATAAAAAAGATTATACACCCCCCCTACCATACATGAACGGAATAGCACTAAAAATAAAACGCGAAATTAGTAAACTCGGAAAGATAGTCCCAATCACACCCAACCCTTCCCTATTTAAAACGATACGAAATGAAGCAGAAAGATACGACGAATTACAGGCGGCAGGAGTATATAAAATTAAAGCCTCAGATACAGAGAATAAGGAAATTACATACATCGGGATGACAAAGCGAAAAATAAGCGAAAGGTATAAGGAGCATATCCGCGATATAAAATATAATAATCAAGCAACAGCCTTCTCAAGAACAAATTTAAAAAACCCCATAATACCTCAATCAATTAAAATAGAAAAAATAGCTGCATATGATAATCCCCACAACACCCTAATGAGAGAGGCTATCGAGATTAACCTCGAAAGAAAAAGTGTATGCAACGATATGGCGCATGCAAATGTTGACTCCCGTTGGCTAAAAATGCTGGAAAGAAGGGGAAAGTGAAAAGGGAGAAGGGGGAAAATTGGAAAGAGAGAGATGATAAAAGGTCGAAAATGAAACTGCGAGCCGCCAATTGAAACTGAAGAAGTCCAAGAAATGGACGAAAACGTTTTTTCAGAGAAGTGCCAAAGAGTATTGGACAATGCAGTATATATTTATAAATAGCATAGTTTTAACGATATACCGGAATTTATGTCCTTTTTAAGTAAAAAAATGTGGTTTTTTTTTTTTAAAAGAAAAGTAAAGAAATGTAAATTATAATTTTCGATTTTAATATGTACAAAACGAAAGATAAAGTATTTTTTAAAATGAAAATTAAGTGTCATGAATCTTTATATATTAATGTAAAACAAATGTGGTAAAAGTGTCTATACTGGTGGCTACTATAATGCCTGAAATATAGGTATAAGAAAATTTAAGTATAATATGGGCATTAAATGAGACAGAAATTACTGTCGAAAAACACTGGCTAAATAATAAGTATCTTCTAAGTAGATGAAACGCTTTTATCTGCCGTTAAATATTAATAAATATTAAATCTAAGCTGATCTAATTATAATTTGTTAACAAGATTTCCAATTGTCATTTGGAGATTTGTCTGAAGAATTCTCATTAATGTTAAGGAACCTAGCTGTACTGTTATTATTATTATTATTATTATTATTATTACTATTACTCTTATTATTACTATTACTATTACTATTACTATTCTTCTTCATATTATTATTTAAATAATCAGATTCCGTCACGTGTTCTTAAAATCATATTATTAAATCAATTTAAGGATTTTATTTTTAAATTATTCCAAATGTTCAATTTTTAGCGAATCTTAAATGAAATTATCTTGCATCTGTTTTCCACGAGGAAGTGTGTGATATCGAGAAATGTTATCTAAAAACTCCATTCTCAAAGATAAATACCGAGTTTCAGGAAATACTAAATATGTTCTAAATTGAGGAAACGATTTTATCCGCCGTTAAATATTAATAAATATTAAAAAGCTGATCAAATTATAATTTGTTAACAAGATTTCCGATTGTCATTTAGAGTTTTGTCTGAAGAATTCTCATTAATGTTAGGTACCAATCTGTACTGTTATTATTATTATTATTTTCATTTAAATAATCAGATTCCGTCACGTGTTCTTAAAATCATATTATTAAATCAATTTATAGATTTTATTTTTAAATTGTTCCAAATGTTAAAATTTTAGCGAATTTTAAATGAAATTATCCCGCATCTGTTATCACCCCAGCAAGTGTCTGGTATCCAGAAATACTATCTAAATACTCTATTCTCAAAGATAAACACAGAGTTTCAGAAAATAATAAATATCTTCTAAATGAACGAAACGGTTTCTCCGCCGCTGTAATAAATTATTCAGTTCACATTTATCTGTGGCAATTTAAAAGGTATTGGTAAATTAATTGAATCTATTCGAAATCTTTAAATAAGCTAGAACTTTCTGAGGTTTTATCGTAAAAAGAGTAAGAAATCGTTATTGTGTTATTTCGTTTAAAATTACTATTTTTCATTTTTAACACTTTCAAACATAGTTGAAAAGTGTTTAAGAATTCGGTTTGTCTGTCCGCCTGTCCGTGCTCTAACTCGCGCAATTATAATCCGATCGACATGAAATGGATAAATGTTATTGGGTATCACTATGGCATGTTCGGTAAAAAAAATGAAATGTGTAGCAATTAAGGTTCATTTACAGGGACACTTAAAAGAATTTTGTTACATTACGGTCTATGGTGGAAAATATTTTGAGGTGTATTTTAATGATATTACATTATTTTAAACATATTGAAATGAATGTATGTCACTGAAGTGTACGACAAGGTTCTTGCTATAGAAAGTCGTGAACATACATTTTGTCTTTCATTTACAGGGACATACAAAAGAATTTGGCTACAGAAGAAGCCTACGAACAATAAGAGCCAGAAGTGCGTTTACAGTTGTGGTATGCATTTTAAAATTTAATTAATTTTTAAATATTACTTGGTGTATATAAATTATACAGATCATATACAGGGCTGCTGAAAAGTTTTCACAACAACCGTTTGTGGCGGAAATTGCTGAATGGAAACTTTCAACAGTGCTATGCTTTTAACTGAACTAACATTTAGCCTATTATGTAGTATACATTACAAATCTATGATTATATACAGAACTGCACAAAAAATCGTATGTTTTCTAGACTATTCATGCTAATAGAAGAAATTAGATTTTCAAATGCATTGTCCGTTTTCCAAATTGTTCATTTAGGCATCATCTTTCACCTAACAAGGGAACCACTTTTGGTGTGGTTTGCACCTAGCAACGAGAACTGGTGCATTTTGTAGCCCAATACATAAAAGCTAGAGAACCGATAAAATTTCTCTGTTAAAATCATATTTTACATACATTTTTATATTTTTAATTTTATATTATTACATTTTTATTTGTTTATTTCACGCCAAAAGTGAGTTAAGTCACCAAATATGGAGCTACAAATTTCCCGCTTTATCCGAAGAGCAAATGTATAGTTCATATTACTATAATTATATCAGATTGCGATTTTTTCTTATATATAATTCATAGTATAAGAAACAACAGTTCGAACCATTCTTTCTATGTTGCTGTTACTGATGTGAAAACTGGTTATTACAATAGTGCAGTATCTCTTTTTAACCCTAATTCAGTCAGCAAATAGGTGACTCTTAACTCTGTTGCGAAGTGCGTCTTTTAGAGAATTTTTTATAATTTATCAAATGTTTTTCAATACAGAAAATTTCGCCTAATTTAATCCAGAAAATGCCTTTATTAAATAAGGCAAAATGTACCATAAAAATAACTGTTGGTAATAACCAAGGATTCAGAGCACCGTATGTGTCATATATACATGGCGCTCGTTCCCAATAAATACCGTATTCCCCCGCATTAGCCGGCGTGCCGGAAAAAATCGAGTTACACCAGCATGCCGGAAAAACTCGTTTTTACCGGCATGCCGGAAAATGTGAGGTTTCGCTACTGGAGGACGGGCGGCTGATTTATTTTGGTTTTTATAACAACATTTTTCCTATAAAGGTAAAAAATCAATACTTATTTTTCTCTCTGTCTCTCTCTCTATATATATATATTATTTTGTATTTATTTGGATATTAAATTCTATTTATCTTACTAGTTAATCCGCCCGGCGTTGTCCGGGCCCGTAATAATATGCTAAAATGAACCTGAAATTTGTACTGCAAAATCTCATAAAAAGACCCAATCTCGAACCGAACGAACCTTGAAACGGGTCCCCACTGTCTACAGTACCGTTTAGCAAGCATTCTTCTCACACACTGCAAAATCTTGCCAAAAAATAAAATAAAATTCTCTAATCTTTTAGTTTCACATTCCACCACCAGGGGGCGGACTATATTCTTATTCTTAATAAAAACTGTTTTTGAACGAAACTCCGTTAAACAACCTTCCTGTAGATGTATTAGTCAAGGGGGTTGTGGACTTAAGCAAGAATTTAAGATATTTGTTGAAATTCCTATTCGAAAATAGTAGTATATACACTTTTGAAATTTTATATTAAATTTTAAATAAGTAATATTTATCCGAGGACTCTATCGAAAATCCGCATCTAAAACGGTTGAAAACGGAACGGATTTAAATATTTGATAACGCGCCCTAAAAAAATTTTACTAGCAAGGATTTAAGACATTTGTTGAAATTACTATCCTCGCTTTTTTCCGGCATGCCGGGAAAGACCAGGAACTAATATTCAAAAATCTGGTCTCCCTCGAATTTTGCGGCATGCCGGCTAATGCGGGGGAATACGGTAAGTATTCAGGTAGTATATTGTAAGAGAATGAAACATTAATACAAACATTATACTGGGTTGAGCTTCTGTAACTCTCTGTACAGCGTTTCAGTTGTTTTATTACATTTCCTAGGCTAGGAACGGTTAACCCATAGCTGCCAACATTTACGCTTTTTTCTTACCACTAAAACATTATAGTAAATGTTGCCTTCTTTAGTCGTCGAAATCTCACGACTGTACAAGGCTAAAAACACTATTAAATTTTAATGGTAGCAAAAAAGCGTAAAAGTTGGCAGCTATGGGTTAACTTTTCCACATTTGCGTGCCAAATGTTTGTAATTTTTTTTATTACTTGACAATGACATGCCAACAAGCAACAAACAAAATATTCAATGAATTAACACTTTCACGGGCAAAGTTTGGCAGTTGAAAGGAAAAAAAAATATTGATAAAATCTAATGCAGATTGTCATTACTACTGGGTCAAACTTCCTACAGAAAGCATGAATTGAAATTTTCATCTTATTATCTACCTATTCTTTTTTACTGGTGGAAGTTTACATCGCCGTTAATCAGGTTCTGATTGGATGGCATAATAATTTAGAAACAAATATGAAACCTCTCTGATGCTAGCTTTTTATACTATTCTTATTTTCTAATTGTATACCTCTATACTTTAAAAATAAATTTTGTAGTACATTTCTCTTGCACATGTTGTCAAAGTACAGATAAAAATGTTTCTTAAAAAAAAAAAGTAGTTCCAACCGAATAAAATTTTTGTAAAATATTCTGGTCCCGATATCACGTGGCCAATAAGGGTTTAGAATAAATAAAATCTTTTTTTTTTTCGTACTATTTACCAAAATAATATTTTATACCTGAATTCTAGCACCATTATACTACTTGTATATTAAAATGAAGTAGTTACGTAATATATGACCACCCTTCAAGAGGTTAAATAACGATGAATTTAATTTGCGGGGAATTATGTTATTTGTATATCAAAAATATGTGTAGCATGCATGAATCTTTTTTTTTTTTTAAATTAAACAAAAATAATTGTAATACGATATTTTCGGTTGCGTCTTGGATACTACATTGCTGATATGAGGGCATTAGTTTCGAAAGTCGAAATTATCCAAAATAATAATAAAAAAATATCTTATTTTCTCTATTAATCTATTTTATTGGTAAATGTGCATCGATAAACATTACAATTTGAAAAAAAAAAAAAAAAAAAAAAAAAAAAAAAGATTTAACACTTATTTCTACATTGTAAAACCTTGATCTACAATGAAAACCAATGGTCGCAGATTAAGATTTTTTTCGCAATTTCCCAAAATTTTGTTTTCTGGTTAACCCTTTCCGACGCAGTGTGACCGGGTCTTGATACCTAATTTTAATTCCAAACTTACGAACGGCACCAAGAATATTTTAGTAAAATTTTATTTACAATGAACGTTTAAAGTTACATGTTTTTAATTTCTAAAAAAGTCGTTTTTAAATTCCGGTGTCAGTCAATCATTTCATCTTCCGGTGTCAGTCAATCATTTCATCATTTTACAACAAAAATTGCCTGTGTCGGAAAGGGTTAAAGCAAGTTTTGAAAGTCTCGTCCTCATATCAGCTTCATACTCTGTGTGTTCAAAACACAAGACAGAATAGGAAATGTGCATTGACACTAGAACCGCCACAGCGGACATTTTGACCGTTACCGAATAAAAATATGTAGATTCGTACCAGAAATTTCTTTCTAAAATAATTTAAATATGTGTCACGGAGAAATAAGTTTAATTGTTTTAAATAAAAATTATGGTGTAAAATATTTTTAT
This sequence comes from Maratus speciosus, assembly GCA_963932465.1. NCBI lineage: Eukaryota > Metazoa > Arthropoda > Arachnida > Araneae > Salticidae > Maratus > Maratus speciosus. Next base: position 243,176,996 of record OZ010794.1, read on the forward strand.
AACACTTGAGTGAAATTTCCGGCGGTTCTAGTGTTAAATAAGTATAAGTTTTCTATTCTGAAGTAGTTCTGGTCAAAAATTCCGGAAACTTGGCAACTATCTACTAATGTTCGGTTTTTAATACTCATTTTCAGCATTTTAACCTTTACCAATTTGTTTTTAAAAAATGCAAAAAATCATCATATTTTATGTTCCTTTTTTAACACGTTGGCGGCTAAGCCGTATGAGGGGTGAAATCGTGGCTGAAATTTTTTTTTGTTGAAATTAATTGTTGAAAATTTTTTGTTGAAATTTTGTTGAAATTTAAATAATTTGTTTTGTTGAAATTGTTGCAAAACTCTTTAAGAAGGCTAGATAAAAATTTAAAGATGTTACCAGTTGGCTAGACAGATACAGAATGAATTGAAACAGCATTAACAGGTGTCGAAGGGTCGTCGACGGCCGCCATTTGGAGGGGGGCGCTAGTGTCGAACACCCTTCGACACCCGCCGCCTACTTGTTAAATATTAGTAAATGAATAGTAATACAGCATGTCTACAAATTAGGCGGACAATACCGATGGGTCAGAACCTCCGAAATATTAAATGAAATTAACTAGTTGAAAGTCAGCTACGAGTAGTAATATTGCCGAAGTTTATTCATAGATGGCATTAGGTGTCATAACTGACGCTATCGCTTAGCGAGCGGAAGAGTTATTCAATGACCACCACGATCACAAGATCTTTCCCCGCTTGATTTCGGTGTATGGCGTTTTGTAAAGGACCAAGTGTACTAGCCGCCACTTCCTATATCCATTCCTGAACTAAAATAAAGAATCTTCCCTGCAATTAATTTGATCGACGTAAACATGCTGACAAACCACTGGCAAGAAATTATTTTCCGGTGGGACATTTGTACAGTCACGAAAGGAAGTCACATCGAATATTTTTGATATTGGTAAACTTGAACTATTATTCTATCTTACTATATGGGAACTATACTGTATGTGCACTCTACTATACAGTATATATCTTGCTGTCTTACTTATATGTACTTTATTTTTTTTCCTGTCAATTCCATTCAATAAATCATTCTTTTTGCGAAATTCATTTGTAGATATCCTGAGTAATATACAGGTTTGGACATGAATTTTTTATTTTTTTACAGGTGTTAACCCTTTTAGGATAAGTGATGCTTATATGCATCGTCATAATGCGCATGTGGAATTTCTTTTTCGCACCATTACCACCTTCGGGACTAGCGTCTTTTACAGAATTTTTAATATTTTATCACCGGTTTTTAAAAACAGAATGTTTTGCCTAATTGAATCCGCAAAATGGTCGGATTAAATAACGCAAAATTTACATTAAAACGTTACTGGTTAGAATAATCACTGATTCTGAGCACCTTCCGCGGCACTAATACCGCTTGCTCGTCCCCAATAGGTTAATTAATAAATGTAATATTTTTTCATTTCGAATTATAGCATTATTTGGTATTTCACAAGTAAAGGGAATTGTTTAAAAAAAGCCGCGCCAACCAAATAAAATTTCTGTAAGGAATTCCGTCTCGAACGGATTAACCACTTGAAGGGCGGTGATGGCATCACATAATTTTAATCCCTAACTGCCACATTGGCAACGGAATTTTATAATGAAAATTTCACCTTTTTTACGTACGCGAAAATATACTTTTACTTGTTTAAAAATAAATTCTCTTGTAAATAGTGGTGTCAATAAATTATTTAAACATTTTACGGATACAATTACTTTGCCCCTTAAAGTGTTAAATTATTTAGTTTTATCATCACTTTACTATCCAGACTGACGACTATTTTTTAATTCATACTCGCATCACTTCCTCAAAACAAAAATCTTTCACATATATCTCGATATATACACACACATATATATATATATATATATATATATATATATTAGAAAATGTGGTGCGGATACAATGTAAAATTTGTAGCCAGTGGAAGCCGTGTTCGTTGAGTTTCTCTGGATAATAATTACTTGCAATATATATGAACATGAGGTAACTCGGGATAATCAGGGAAGCGGTTAAAGACGATTAGTAAAAAAAGAGTGTAAAAGATTTATGACCAGCATATAATATGCACAATGTAATCATAAAATAACATCATGAACGATGAAGTCAAGGGTGAGTAGATATAAAGAAAAAATTATTAAACTATTACCATGACATATATGGGTCATTCTCTGAAAAGTTGCTGTTTTAAAAAAATAGCGGCCCAATAAAATTGCCTCAGAAATGTCAAAATTTACCCTACAAATACCTTATTGCTATATTTATATATAAAAAAAATAATATGAACCAAATTGTACCTGATAGGTCTTCTGATATTTTAATTTCAATGCACTTCAATTGATAAAATGTTCAAATAAAAGATTGGCACCGGAATTCAAGAACAAATTTATTTATAACTAAGAAAAATTCCATATTTCACATGCATGTTAAATAGATAAAAGTTTACAAAAAGTCTTGTGCCATTGTGGCGCTTGGGAATTAAAATTAAATGGTTTCATAAACATATCACCGCCCTTGAAAATGTTAAAAAAGAAATGAAATTATAATTAGAAGTCAAACTGTCAATAAATAATATTTTTTTTACTCTGTGTCAATTGAAAAAATAAAGATAAAGCATTAACATTTAGAAGAGTTAATGTTTATTTTAATTAGTACAATTTTTTTTAGCTTTTCCCTGAAAATAATAAAAATTAAAAATATATTATCTTTACTTACGGTAATTAAAAGTCTTATGAGTTTTTGCTGTGTATTTTATTGAATTAGATTTGCTTATTTTACTATTAGTCCAGGCAATAGAGACCGTATAGGGACTCTACATAGCAAAATTAATGATAGTACTGGAAATCGGCTTTCTAGATGTTTTTTGGGTCGCTGAATCCGAATTTGTAACTTCCCACCAAAATTTCCCCCGGCAACTCCCCAAATTTTGGTAAAAAGCGCCCAAAAAAGGTTTTTATTAAAAAATTCCATTTTTTTTATTGTTTTAGGGAAAAAGTAGCTAGAAATTCAGAAAGTAGACAAAATTTGCAACAAATTAGATATATGACATTATGACTTAGGATGAAGGAGAAGGGGGGATCTGCCTCGGAACATGTGCCGCAGTGCTACGTGGACTAAGTTGCGCAATTCCACTTAACAACTCACACGTTTACATTCGCCCTCCCATCTTCCCTCCGAACTTTCTCTATAAGTTTTACTTTAAGTTTTTTGGGTCGATGAATCCGAATTTTTAATTTACCCTCAAAATTTTACCCCCGAACCCCCCCCCCCTCCCAAATAGTTGTTTTTAACTTAAATTTCTCATTGTTTTAGGGGAAAAGCATTACAAAATTCTAGACAAAATTTGCAACAAATAGGATATATGACATTATGACGTAGGATAAACGGGGAGAGAGGGGGCTGCCTCGGAACATTCCCCGCGCGCTTTTCTCAAAAACCAATTTTTTTCAAAAAATCAATTTTTTGGGGGTTGACGGGTGAAATTTTGGTGGGAAGTACAAATTCGTATTCAGCGACCCAAAAAACATAAAGTGAGTCGAAATGCAGAACTAGTATTAATTTTGCCAGATAAAATCCACTATTGCCTGGACTTCAAAATTTAGTGCACGCAGCGCCGCAGTGCATGTTCAGAGGCAGCCCTCACCCTCCCTGTTCATCCTAATTCATAATGTCATATATCCTATTTGTTGCAAATTTTGTCTAGTTTCTAAATTTCGTAATGCTTTTCAACTAAAACAATAAGAAATTTAAGTTAAAAACAACTATGTGGGGGAGTTTTCTGGGGTAAATTTTTTTTTGGGGGGGGGAAGTTAAAAATTCGGATTCAGTGTCCCAAAAAACTTAAAGTAAACCTTATAGAGAAAGTTCGGACGGGAGATGGGAGGGCGAATCTAAACGTGTGAGTAGTTAAGTGGAATTGCGCAACTTAGTTAACACAGCAAGAAATTTAAGTTAAAAACAACTATTTGGGGGGTTTCGGGGGGGGGGAATTTTGGGGGGAAAGTTGAAAATTCGGATTCAGCGACCCAAAAATCTTAATGTAAACCTTATAGAGAAACTTCGGAGAGGTTAAAATATTATGGTTAATTAACCCCTTAATTCTCGCTTCCGTCATATTCACGGGCTGTGTCTTTAACTCATTGTTTGATTCTCACCAGTTTTATAAAATACGGAAATTGGCTATATTTTAGTACCGTTTTACCTGTCATTAAATAAGGTGAATATTTCTTTTTCATAAATGTGGTGCCAATAAGCCATTTCAATTTTTAAACCGTAATTTAATTCGAACGTTAAGGGGTTAAGACTGCAGTTAATTAGACGTTAAATCAACATTGTTTACATGAATTAAAGGGTTTTCTCAAATGAATGTGGTACAACAATAAAATACCTTATTAAATTATGCTCTTCGGTGATGATAATAAAACCATAAATAAATGATACAGCAATAAAGTAGGCCGTCCCCGAATGTCCTTTTTTTCTTTTTTTTAATTTTTATTATAGAAAGCAAAATTGAATTTAAGCTTTTTATGAGAAAACATTATCACCAATCTATCGAAACAGCCGTATTTAACGTGTAGCTTAAAGAGTTTGGCTTGTAACATTAGATTAATAATTATCTCATTTAAATTAGGTGCTACTCAAGGGAATAAGGGGTTGCGGGATACATTTTAAAATAATTTTTATTTATTGAGTTAAAATATTGAATTTTTTTGTGATCGTTAACCATACTATTTGTAAAGAGAATCACATGATAAAACTAAGCATAGTCAACTAAGAATACTTGCAACTAAGCAAGTTTTAATTTTTTCATTAAATTTATTAAATGAGTGGGGTAATTTAAAATCGTTATAACTGGAAATTTAACTTGTAAAATTTCATTTTTTTTTCATTTAAATATACTTAATATATAAGTTTGAATTTTGATTCAGCCTTTTTTAAAAATATTAACAAAAAATATTAACAAACTCTTCTAATTAACAAAGAAACATCATTTAAACATCATTTTAAGCAGACGAAAGCAGAAAAATATTTAATGCAATTTTGTTTTTTTCTTTTTAGAAATTTTGAAGATTTTTGGTTCCCGGATCTCCTTAAGTAGCATTAAAAAATGTATCTTAGAAGTTATTTATAATCTATTTATTAATAAATGTGAGTTTTACTTTTCTTACAAAACACTTTATTCGATCACATTTACAGGGCTCCCAAATGGTCCGCCAACTGAATACCAATATTATTTTAGAAAAAATTTCATTTTAGATTTTTCTTACAAGCTGCCCCGGAATCACCTTTGAAAGTTAATTCTAGCGCAATCCTACCATAAAATTTTATGTTAAAATTTATTGATATACAGTTGGCGGTCCATTTGGGAGCCTTGCATTTAGAAAACACAACAAGACCGTTAATGCTCAATATTTTGAAAGATAGTTATTTTCTTAAACATTTATCGATGAATAGCATTTCTCTTTTAAAAATTGTTAGATGAAAATTTTTATATACTGACACTTATCTATTTACATTAGTATCATATTGCATATATTTATATTCTGAAAAAATTAAGAATTGCAAGATTTCCATAACTGTTTTTCTTTGTTAATTAATCTAATTGTGGTATATCTATTTAGTAAAAGTGTATTAAAAAGATCGTATCTAAATTTCACATTATTATTATAAAAAATACGCAAAATATTTTCAGACAGAAAATGACATAATTATTAATATAAAATGAAGCAATTTATTGATTCTGGATTTAGGGTATAAAGGGTTAAAATTTAATTTAATTGTATTTCAAATTATTTTTATCAGTCTAGCGTTTTTTTTTTGTTTTGTTTTGTTTTTTTTTTTAATCTGTGAACGTCACTCTCTACTACAGATACGATTTGCTTGGGATTTTTACTCACGGTCGTGTCTTTTGCTATCTTTTTTATCAGTTTTTAATGTAGCTTTGATCGAGTCAATAAGAAGATATTCTCATTTGACTAATGTTGCTCGCAGTTATTTGTATCCATAATTTTTTTTCAAATGTTTTTACCTTTGTCTAAAAAACTATTAGATATTGCTAACAAAATTACCGTATATACTCGGGTGTAATCCAAGCACAAATTTAAGAGGATTAGCGGAGTGCATACCAGTATTTAAATAAAAGTTTTCTTCGCTTGTTATTTAATATCAGGAAAAAAAAAAATTGTAATTTCTGAAGTTAATTAAGATGAACGTAACCTTTTTGAAATACTGGTTGTTACGGCGTAAATGCCCTCAAATTTATTTGTTTATAATTTAACTCTGTTTATCTTTCATATTGCGAAATATAATTATAAAACTGATTTCTTTTGACAGAAAAAATCTAATCTGTTTATCTAAATTGTTTATAACCCTGAATCAATATTTATGAGTAACATTATGATTTCAAGGTCATGTAATATAGATTTATTTACTTTATAATAATTTTGAATTGATGGTGATTTATTAGTTTTATAATTACTTGGATGTCATTTAAATGAATATTATAGCTATTTAGAAGATTTATAACTGCATATTGTAATTTTTATTTTGATGTTTATTTTATATAATATGTATCATTTTTAAAATGGTCAGTCTTGACTCTGTAACCAAGCAGAGAACATGTAACATGTCCTGACTCTGTAATCAGAGATGCCAATTGTTAAATCATGGCTCTGTTTAATACAGAGTGTATAGTGGAAGTCTTGACTCTGTAACCAAGCAGAGAACATGTAACATGTCCTGACTCTGTAATCAGAGATGCCAATTGTTAAATCATGGCTCTGTTTAATACAGAGTGTATAGTGGAAGTCCTGACTCTGCAACCAAGCAGAGAACACATTTTTTTTTTGTATTGGCTCTGTTAAATACGGAGAATTACTATTATGGAACAATTATTAACTTCTAATGATGAATAGAATTTACATACTATTTCAGTTTTATTTAATAAACTATTTAACCTAATTGCTCTCCCATCTCACTTGGATTTTGAAAATTTATTTGTCAGATGAATTTCGGCGCCAACATTTATTTTTGGTGCCGAGTAACCCGCGAAACATTTTTTGGAAATAATAGTGAGCTATTGTGAAAGAGATTTGTGATTAACAACTGTGATTTATTTTTCAACATGTGATTAGTGTGTGATTTATATTTCAACCTGTGATTAGTGTGGAATTATTATTGTGCCATTTGGATTACGACATGCCATCTACATTACCTGGAATTAACAGGTAAGAAAACATTTTTTTCATTTTCTATGAATGGTTAATGTTTTAAAATAAGAATTATTCTTTATTTAAAATGGAAAATCTTGAAAAGCTGAAAGCAAAACGTTCTGTTGAACGAACGAGTTTCACGAAATTAATTACAAAATTAGAAACATTATTAAATGATGACATTGATAATACGAAAACCGATGAATTATTAGAGCTTCAAGAAATATTTCTCTTAAAAGAAACGGCTTTCCAAAGTTTGAATCGTGATATTGAAGCTCAAATATCCGACTTAAAAGAATATGAAAAGGACATTGCTAATAGTGAAAAGTACACTGACCAATTGATCAGTGCTAAATTTAAAATTAAAAATAGATTAAGAAAATGTAAAAAGGATAATGTTTCTATGATAGCAACTAGTCGTGTAAATTCATTGAATGGTTCTGCTAGTGGAACAGAAACGAGTTCTGCCATGAAATTGCCTAAATTAAATGTTCCAAAATTTTCTGGTGAAATCGAAGAATGGGTCGAATTTTTTAACTGTTTTGAAACATCGATACACCAGAATAAATCACTATCTAAGATAGAAAAATTCGCTTATCTAAAATCCTTGTTATGTAATCGGGCCTATAATGTGGTAGAAGGGTTTCCTTTGACAGAACAAAATTATGATACTTGTATTGATTTATTAAAGGACCGTTTTGGTAAGGTTGATGTTATTATTAATAAACACATGACTAATTTATTAAATATGGAACCAGTTAAAAATTGTTCAAATTTAAATGCATTAAGAAGATTGCATGACATGTGCGAAGTTAATATTAGAAGTTTAAGAAATTTGGGGGTAACATCCAGTTCTTATGGACAATTGCTAAATCCTATTTTGCTAAAGCTATTGCCCCATGAATTAGTGATTGAATATCATAGAAAACGTGATACTAGCAAAGAGTCAGATGTAACCGATCTAATTGCCTTTCTGAAATGTGAAATAGAATGTAGAGAAAAGGCTTTGTCAATGACAAGTTCTAAAAATGATGCATCCTCTTCTTTTGTACATAAAAATAAAACTGAATTTCGTGAAAAGAAAACATCAAATAAATATCAACATGCTAATACCTTAAATGCCACTATTAAAGTTTTTTGTGTATTTTGCAAAGGTAATGATCACTTATCTTCCGAGTGTAAAAATTTAGCTGATGATAAGAAAAGATTAATGTTACGTAAGGAGGGTAGATGTTACAAATGCTTTTTGAAATCGCATTTATCTTCGCAATGCCGCATAAAATTAAAGCCATGTCTAAATTGTAAAAGCACTGAACATAACAAATTATTTTGCTTTAAGAAAAGTTTGAAACCGGAAATTAATGAAAATCAAAATCAAACAGTTGTATCTAATTCTCATTGTAATTTTAGAAATTCTAAGCATGCTGTTTTATTGCAAACATGTTGTGTAACTGCTCAAGGTAATTCTAAATCAAAGGTAGTTCGATTATTACTTGATTCTGCAAGCGAAAAAAGCTTCATAACAAAAGCATTAGCTCGTGAATTAAATTTGCCTGTTTTAAGAAAAGAACATTTAACTGTATTCGCTTTTGGCATGGATCAAGGTCGCGAAGAAGAATATGATGTTTTTAAAATTAAATTGCGAAGTAAAATGAATTATCATCGTTTTATAGATGTTGAGGTGCTAGCTACCGATTTGATAAGTGCAACAACATTGAAGGTTCCCAATTCTGACCCTCTAGTTATAAAATACATTGAAAGTAAAAGATGGAGGTTAGCCGACCCTACGCCCGAGGAATCCGAAGTACAAATTTTACTTGGAGCTGATTATTTCTGGAATGTTCAGAGAGGTGTCGTTGAAGAAATTAATGACCATTTATATGTAGCTAATACACTTTTTGGGTACACAATAGTGGGAAAAATAAACTCTAAAGGTAACGAAACAGTTAATGCTCATCTTGTATCTGTTAATGAAATAGAAAATTTTGATTTGCAAAAGTTTTGGAAACTAGAGTCTTTGGGTATTTGTGATAGTAAAAATGAATTATTTTCACAAAAGGATTTAGATGCTCTTGATTTATTTAATGATAATTTAAATTTTGTAAATGGAAGATATGAAACTAAACTTTTGTGGAAAGTAAATAAAAATGAATTGGAATCCAATTTTGATGTAGCTAAACATAGACTTTGGGGATTAAAATCAAAATTGTGCAAAAATGAATGGTTACTTAAGGAATATGAGGAAATATTAAATGAACAATGTGGTTTGGGTATAATTGAAGAATGTGAGTTTAATAAAGATGAAATAAACACGTATTACATGCCTCACAGACCAGTAATAAGGGAAGATAAATCGACAACTAAAGTAAGAATTGTTTTTGATGCGTCATCCAAAGATAAGGGGGCAAAATCGTTAAACGAGTGCTTATTTCCTGGGCCCAATCTAAATCCTAACATATTGGACATTATTTTAAAATTCCGTCTCCACAAAATTGCTTTCTTGGCCGATATAGAAAGGGCATTCTTGCAAATCCAGATACAACAAGAAGATAGAAATTTTTTGAGGTTCCTGTGGTTTGACAATATCACTAGTAACAATCCCATTTTGAAGGTTTTTCGCATGACCCGTGTAACTTTTGGTGTAACAACTTCACCGTTTTTCCTTTCTGCAACCATCAAACATCACATTGAGGGGTATAAAGATTTGTTTGGAAAAATAGTTAATATGCTGGATACTTCCTTATACGTTGATGACCTGTTTCATGGAGCTGATTCAGTAAATGAAGCTTTTGTTTTATCAAACGGTGCAGAGAAGATATTGAGTGAGGCCAATATGAAACTCAGAAAATTTAAAACCAATTCTTCCGATTTAAAATTTTTATGGAAGGAACATGGAATAAACTTTGAGGAAGACACTCTTGAACAAAATCTTTCGAAGGTATTGGGAATTATATGGATAACAGAAAGTGACACCTTGAAAATAGACATACAACCACTTTTAGTAGAATTTGACCATAAAATTATTACCAAACGTATTGTTTTACAAACTGTGGCAAAAATTTATGATCCTATTGGACTCATTTCCCCTTTCGTGATAAGAATTAAATTTTTAATGCAAGAACTCTGGGAACATGGAATTGACTGGGATTCTACATTACCAGATTCTTTAAGTGGAAAATTCAGAAAATGGCATAATGAAATAAAAGACTTGGTAAATTTTGAAATTCTTAGAAAATATTTTGTAACTATCCCAAAATTAAATCCTGAAACCGCTCAACTTTTCATATTTTCTGATGCTAGTTTAAAGGGGTATGGGTCAGTGGCTTATTTACGTGATTCTTCTTCTTCTGAAACTTCATTTGTAATAGCAAAGTCGAGAGTAGCGCCTCTCAAGAAAATTACATTGCCGCGCATCGAACTTCTTGGAGCACTTACGGCTGCAAGATTAGCGAATTATTTAAAGGAAATATTTAAAATTGTGAATGAAAATATATTTTGTCTAAGTGACTCCCAAATTACCTTGCACTGGATTAAAGGAAGTGCTAACAACTGGAAGCCCTTTGTGGCAAACCGCGTACGCGAAATTCAGGAACTTGTTGCTCCTGTACAATGGAAATTTTGTAAAGGAAAGGAAAATCCTGCAGATGTTCTCTCTCGTGGTTGCTCTGCATCTGAATTGATTAATAACGAGGTATGGTTACATGGTCCTAGCTGGCTGAAGGAAGAATCGTTACCAGTATTTCCCCCTGAAACTCAACCTAATCTACCTGATGAAGAGGTCTTGCAAGAACAACGTAAAACGCTTGTTTGCTCCATATCCCAAAATATTCCAGAATTTGAGCTTTTATTTAAATTTTCATCCTGGTCTAAATTAAAACGAATTACGGCTTGGTGCCTCAGATTCATCAAAAATAGTACATGCCCATCTGAACGAGTCTATGGTTTTTTGACTGTTCCAGAACTTGAAAGGGCAACAAATGCTATTGTGAAATTAATTCAAAACCATGAATTCGGAGACGAACTGAAAATTCTAAAATCCAGAAAGATCCTAAATTCTAAAAGCAAACTCCTTCCTTTACATCCATTTCTTGACGAAAATGATATTCTTCGTGTTGGAGGTAGGCTAAAAAATGCAAACTTGTCTGAATATCAAAAACATCAAATCATTCTCCCTAAAAGGCATCATGTTACAGACTTGATAATAAAGTATTTTCATGAGAAACATCTTCATAGCGGGACTCAAATGACAATTTCAGCAATTCGACAAAAATTTTGGATAATTAATGCTAAAGAAGCTGTGAAAAGAGAAATAAGGAAATGTATAAAATGTTTCCGAAATTCATCACACCTTTCATCTCAGTTGATGGGAAATCTGCCATCAGCACGCGTGACACAAGCTCGAGTATTTTCAAGAGTAGGAGTCGACTTAGCCGGCCCCTTTTTGATCAAACCTCGTAAGGGACGTGGTGTGAAACCCTTTAAACATTATGTTTGTCTGTATGTTTGTTTCGTAACAAAAGCTATCCATCTTGAGTTAGTCACTGATCTTACAACTGAAACCTTTCTAGCCTCATTGAAAAGATTCGTGGCTCGACGTGGAAAACCTCTAGAAATATTTTCCGACAGAGGTACAAATTTTGTAGGGGCAGACCGCGAAATAAAGAGAATGATGTCTCTAATTGCTTCTGATGAAAAATTGCACAGGTATCTTACTGACGAAATGATAGTATGGAAATTCAACCCACCTTCCGCCCCTCACTTTGGAGGCCTTTGGGAAGCGGGAATAAAACAAATGAAAAATCATTTGAAGAGAACAATTGGTGATCAGATTTTAACTTATGAAGAATTTTTGACCTTAATTGCACAAATTGAGTCATGCTTAAATTCAAGACCGCTTGTCGCTGAGTCTTCTGATTCAAATGACTTTACGGCTCTGACGCCAGGACATTTTATTATAGGAGCACCCTTGACCTCCTTACCTGAGCCTGATATCTCCTCTACCTATGTAACTCCTTTGGAACGTTGGAAATTGCTACAAAAGATTTTCCAAAGTTTTTGGAAAAGGTGGTCGTCAGACTATCTCTCACAATTGCAGCAACGTACAAAGTGGTTTAGAAGCAACCCGAACTTAAAAATCAATGACTTGGTGTTGATAAAGGAAGAAAACCAGCCCCCATTAAGGTGGAAATTGGGCAGAATAATTGAACTATTTCCTGGGGATGATAATATTGTTCGTGTTGTCAAATTAAAGACTTCTACTGGTGAACTGAAACGCCCTATCACAAAATTGTCTCCTCTACCGATGGACATTTAATATAATAGAATTTTACTTTATTTTAACTAACTTTATTATTATTATTTTTTTCTATGTCTAATTTTTGTAACTTTCTGAACTATTTTGTATATTAATGTCTTTTTCTATTTTTAGTTGTTCCAGAAACTGTTTTTTATAGAAGTAGTAGGATTTAATTGCATTTCATTTTAGTTATACTTAACATTTAAGGTAATATTTTAAATTTGTATTTAATATTTGATTATTTAGTATGTGATAGTGGAAATTTGGTAAGTTATAATTGTTCGATGAACTCCGTTCATGGAGGCGGAGGATGTTACGGCGTAAATGCCCTCAAATTTATTTGTTTATAATTTAACTCTGTTTATCTTTCATATTGCGAAATATAATTATAAAACTGATTTCTTTTGACAGAAAAAATCTAATCTGTTTATCTAAATTGTTTATAACCCTGAATCAATATTTATGAGTAACATTATGATTTCAAGGTCATGTAATATAGATTTATTTACTTTATAATAATTTTGAATTGATGGTGATTTATTAGTTTTATAATTACTTGGATGTCATTTAAATGAATATTATAGCTATTTAGAAGATTTATAACTGCATATTGTAATTTTTATTTTGATGTTTATTTTATATAATATGTATCATTTTTAAAATGGTCAGTCTTGACTCTGTAACCAAACAGAGAACATGTAACATGTCCTGACTCTGTAATCAGAGATGCCAATTGTTAAATCATGGCTCTGTTTAATACAGAGTGTATAGTGGAAGTCTTGACTCTGTAACCAAGCAGAGAACATGTAACATGTCCTGACTCTGTAATCAGAGATGCCAATTGTTAAATCATGGCTCTGTTTAATACAGAGTGTATAGTGGAAGTCCTGACTCTGCAACCAAGCAGAGAACACATTTTTTTTTTTTGTATTGGCTCTGTTAAATACGGAGAATTACTATTATGGAACAATTATTAACTTCTAATGATGAATAGAATTTACATACTATTTCAGTTTTATTTAATAAACTATTTAACCTAATTGCTCTCCCATCTCACTTGGATTTTGAAAATTTATTTGTCAGATGAATTTCGGCGCCAACACTGGTATTCAGTCTGTTATTCGTCTCAAATTTGGGATGGTAGATTGAAAGCTCAGACCATTCCACTGGTTTTATTTAATATTTTCTAATAACAAGAAAAAAATATTGTATCACTAAATTCTCAGAACGCAATCAAAGAAAATTTATGTTTTCTAATAACTAAGTAAACGAAATAATTAAGTTATTAAAAGTGAAAATATATAAAACATAACTATTATAAAAACTAAAAAAAATTACATTTATCTTGTTCTTTTCTCTGATTTTTATACATTGTGCTTACTGAAAACTAGCTCTTGAGTATGGAATTATCTATGATTTTCTTATTTTTTAATACAAAAACTAATGTAAAAGATTTTCGGAGCGTTTTCAAAATTCTCTCTTTATTTCTTCAAAATTGGTCTCAGAGGATCCAATTTATGGCCAGCGAAAAAATCAATATAGCTAAAAATGTTTTTTTTCTTCTTCTTAATATATATAGGCGAAAAGGAACTTTTAAAACTTACACAAAAAAATAACATGAGAAAATTTATGTCTGATAAAATTTATTTTATGAAACATTAAGTAAAAACTTCTGAACTTTACGTAGATTATTTATGCTGCATAAATCTTCACTTAAATGCGCGGACATAACAGTATAATCAAATTATGAATAAAGTGAAGGATGCATGTAGTGTGCTGTCTAGCAGTTGTGAGTGAAATAACTGAGGAGGTTGCGCCATATGACGGCTGTTTTTGTTTTTGTTTTATTAATCGGATCAACAGTTTGTGATTACTGCCGGGAAAACTTCCCACCAATAAATTTGAAAACAGAACTTCGTCTTATTTAACCCCTTGCGGACGAGTAACCGGTATACGCGTCGCGTAAGGTGCTCAGAATCCGGAATTATTTTCACCAGTAAATTTTTATTGCAAATTTTGCCTTATTTAATCCTAGTATTTTCCCGATTCAATTACGCAAAAATTTCTGTTTTGAAAAACCGGTGATAATTCATTAAAAATTCTGTAAAAGACGCTCGTCCCGAAGGAATTAACCCTTACCGGCGCGGAGTAATTCTGTTTATAAACTGATGAAATAATGGACTGACACCGCAATTTACAAACGAATTTATTTTAAAATAAGAACTTGCTTATTTTCATGTACATTATAATAGGAAATTTTTAGTTAAATATTCTTGGTGCCATTTGTCAGTTTTGGAATTAAAATTAGGTATCCTTTTTTAAGGACACTGCGCCGGAAAGCTTTATTAGGCTATTTCCATTAGTACATGTAGTGTAAGTCACTAGCTACGAATTTTGGCTACCAGCATCTTAGAACGGAAAAATGCGACTTATTTTATCGGAGATATCTCATTAATTGAATAAGGCCAAGCAAACTTTTCGAAAATAACGTTGGCCGACAAGCATAGCAATTATCAGCTATGTGACTTACTCTACGAAAAGACATGGAATTAGCCATTAATGAAAATATTTTCTAAAAATTTCTATTTATTTTTATTGGTGTCAGTTTGTCCAGGTATTATAATCTTTTTCACTGACCCTGACAGGAGGTTCTCACTGACCTTGGCAGGATGTTCTCACAGAGTGTAGCCAGATTGGGGACTCTTTAAATTCAGATTACTTGAATATTATCACCACATTAAAAATAGTATAATTCGCCTTGTTTTTCAGAATTTTTAATCCATTTCTGAATAGGCCGAATCTACTATATATATATATATAATCCTAATGAAACGAATTTATGAAACAAACATATGAAACGGCTGAAATGTGTATCGATTCTTTGAATCGACTGATTAAACAACTGATTATGTTTCACGGCGATTTCTCATAAAATATGGAATACTTTGCGATGAAATTAACACCAAAAATCCGTATTGATCCACAGATCTCAAAACTCGTATTAGAATTTTTAAATTCGAATTAGTTTTCGAAATGTTATTTTTTTCTAATTTTATATACTTTTCTCTAATGATGGCAACTCCAATTTTAATCATAACATATATTTTTTTTCATAATTCAGAAAAGGTTACTATTTTAAATTAATTTGGCGACCAGTTTGGTCTCCTTTAACCCCTTATTTCTCGCTCCCGTCATATTCTCGGGCTGCGTCTTTTACTCAGATTGTTTGACTCCCACCAGTTTTATAAAATGGTGAAATTGGCTATACTTTAGTATGGATTTACCTGTCATTAAATAAGGTGCATATTTCTTTTATATAAAAGTGGTGCAAATAAGCAATTTGAATTTTTTAACCGCAATTTAATTCGAGCGTGAAGGGGTTAGATCTATGCTAAGAACAATGCTTTTTTTGTATTTCGTTATCATTTTATTTAATACAAAACTTTCATTTAAAAATGAAACATTTAAATTGATGGCTTTCACATCTTTCCTTTTTTTTAAAAAAACAAAACGAAAAGAAAAATATTAGGCACAGATGTCATATACGCACCGGGGTACCTAATTGGCGCAAAAATGGCATTATTTTGATTGACATGGATATTGTCGTTTATTTAATAATAAGTGTTTATTTCCTTTTATTTCTTTTCTTAATTTATATAAATTATTTTGTTCTGTAGTTATTAATTATTTTTTTGCTATTTCCTTTTGAAAATAATAGAAAATAATTAAAAAAATACGGTACAACGTTGTTAATCCGTCAACCAATTTCGCAAATTATATAAATCGCCAAACCACTCGCCAAATTGTACAGATTGACAAAATTTTTTATTTTAAATAACGAAAGAACAAATAAATTAGTATAACATTAATAAATATAAAAATAAAACGTCGAAATAAAAATCCCTTGATGACGTAAACATGTGTAACTTGCTAAAAGTCAAGTGAATGTGACATTTTCAATCTACCGTTATTGGCATTTAATCATAGTTCGCGATAGACTTTTGGTCAACAGGATAACTAAGTAGTACCAAAAATACATATGTAACTGGTATTCGAAAACGAGGTTTTCGCCAAATTTTCTAAAAAAAAAAAAAAAAAAAAAATCATGCCAAACAGGCATGAAACACCAGTATATGACATCTGGCGAAATATTAAATTATGTAACAAACCATGACATTTAATTTCAACTTCAAATCAATGTTTTAATTTACCACTCGAAGAATAAAAAAATTCTAACTGGCGAGTTGCAAAAAAGATATTGGCGAGATTTGCACCCGGCTTTTTTTTCATATACGGCCCCATATTGGCGCGATTTTTTTCTGACGCCAATGTCATATACGCAACGGGTACTTAACTGGCGCCAAAGTATCGTTATTTTGCTTGATATGGTAAACCGGATGTTGTTGTTTATGCTGTTGATGCGTTCCCAAAATTGGCGTTGGAAAAAAATCGCGGCAATATGGGGCGTATATGACATTTGTGCCAAACCTTCATATGAAAGGCGAAGGGATCAGACCGTATTTGTTTATGGCATTTGATGACTTGAACTATTATAATATAGATGAAATGATGGGGATAGAATAATATTTGGCGACTTATCACCTGTGCGTGGATAACATTAAAGTATCAAAATGACACCTAGAGTATAAAAAACGAAGTGTTCCGCAGGGAACTGTTGATGATAGACACATGATTTAGGCTATTGTTATAGAGATTGTTTTAAAATATCGGGAGAAGAAGACTGAATGCTTAATTCATTTTATTTTAGCTTCTTTTCAAACGTTTAACTGATCCTCATTAATCAAAAACGAAAACTACCATTGGATGTCTTAACAGCAACTGATTCGCCCTTAATTTTTTGCAATCAAAGGGAATTGAATGGAAACCGGTTTACAGGGAGATCTGCACAGTTTTTTTCAGTATAATTCAATCTTCTCTAATATTTTTAAAACCCATCAGATTGGCATGTATTTTTATTTCTAGATTCTGCGGTGCCTAAACGGGGGTTGGCGAGCGTAGCTTGCAGGGGGCAGAGCCCCCTACACTGCTAAAAATTTGCAGCCGTAATTTTTCACAGCCGTAATTTTAACAATATTCTGACCATATTATTGGCCATTTTATGGTCAGAATATAGTTAAATTATGGTTATGAAACCGTTTTTTCAAAAAAACGGTCGAACGACCTGCCAGAATGCAGCAAAGTTTTTAACAGTGTAGTATTTCTATATTAAAAAAAGCGGTGACAATTAATAATTTGGGAACAAAAAATTCCTAATCTTGCAACTCTGTTTCCACAGTATGGCGGAAACGCAGGACTTGTCTATCGCCAAAATAAACATTCACCAGTAAAAATAAGTATCTGATTCTGTCATTACATATGACTGAAAATTTTCATTAATAAGCATTTAAATAAGGAGATAATCTCTTTTTAAATTTACTAGTGGAAATTTAAGACAGAAGTATTTAACTCCTGCAAAAGCAGTTAAAGTGAAGCTTTGCTATTTTAAGACTATGTCAGTTTTCAGGCTATGTTAGTTTATTCATAGGTGCCATCCACAAATGATGTCACGCTTGGAGGGGGCAGGGGGGTTCGTGAAATTGTGACAGTTTGTGGCAAGGGGGTGGGAGGTGGTAAGAAGAAGTGTGACATCACACATTTTGGTTAAAATAATAGCATTAAAAATCAGCAGATTAAATGTTGAAGTTACTTTAAAATTAAAGTAGATTGTATTCATAAAGTAAGAATAAGATTTAAAGCCAAATATATTAAATTCTGTTTCAAATTCCAAAATACTACTGTTTTCAATTGCTCTGTCATATTAATATTTTATTACTATTGTATATTAATTATGTTTTTTTTCGTAACCCTTAATATTATTTCATACAAAATAAGCACACGAATAATTTTTATAGTTGTGCTCACAAATGGCATTAAAACACATAGTTAAAGTTTAAAAATAAAATTTTAAATATGATCTATAACGCAGTGCTTTGTTTCTGAACTGCAAGTATATGTTTATGTAATATAGCATGACATCTCACAAGAGGGGGAGGAAGGTAAGTTGAAGTGTGACACTTTGTGACACAGGGAGGGGAGTGGGGTCAAAAATACTGAAAAAAAAGTATGACATCATTTATGGACCGCCCCATAGTTCAATGAACAGTATAATTATTAGAATTATGAACAATCTCGAAAGACAAAATGATTGTTAGCGATACTGCCAGGAATAATTGCATAATAAACATTTCCAAACAATTATAAATACTGCTTACATTTATTCTTTACGTACTATAATTGAACTAACTTCTGTGTGTTTTCACTGATATTATAGATCGATCGAGATTCCGGTTTCGTTTCAACAGGATCGAAACTCAACAGAAACTATCTGTAGTCCAAAAATCTCATTTCTTCCTTCGAAAGATTTCAACATAACTTATTGATGTTAGATGTATCGACTCAAATGGGACACTCTTTATTTATTGTTCTGAACTTGTTTCTTTATAATTATCAGTCATAACTGACTCAAGACGTGTGTGTACATTATAAAGCGAGATATTCGTATATGGCTAAACTTTGAAGACGCCTTTCACGTGCTCATTAAAATCTGCAAATTTAACAGTAATAGATTTTTTTTTTTTTTTTTTGAAGCCGCAGAACTCGTTCTATTACTCTTTGAGAAAGTTCTAGTATAACAGATGAACATTTACAAAAATCACTATAAATGATAAATAGATGTATGCATACCTAAAAGTCATTTTAATTAGATGAAATCCATACGAGTAATTTAACGAGTATTAAATTCTCATATAATTAAAGAAACATTCTTTGTCGTTGATGAATTAATTATATTTATTTTACATGAAAATAAAATGTTTTGGTCAGAGATATATTGAGCCAACTTGGGTGACACGTGTAATTACACGTATAGTTAATTAATAATTGTGTATATTTGTGTATGTATTAATTAATTAAAGCCTTTTTTTGTACTTTTTTTTCGGCCGAAAATCGGAAGATTATAGAAATACGGTCTCGGTCTTTAAAAAAAAAAAAAAAAAAAAAAAAAAAAAAAAAAAATCGGTCTATCCTTATTTATAAAAATCATTCTACACTTTGCTTCTTTCGCTGCCATATGATTCATCGTCAAATAATTACCCGCTTAGTATTTATAATTTAAATATGCAGAACATTAATATCATACTAACATATCCAACTTATCCGCTTTTTTTTTCTTTCTTTTAGTAGAAACTCAACCTATAGAAAATGGTCTTCAGTTTAGAGATAATTTTTGTAATCCAATATTTATATATATGTCAAACCCGACAATATTTATATATATGACCAAACCCGATTTTAGGCCAAAGTAGTTTATCCTAACGCGCATCGGATAAATTAGTTTCTCCTAGGACAAATTAGTTTATCCTAACGCCCATAGGATAAACTAGTTTTTCCTAGGCCAAACCAGTTTATCCTGACGCCCATAGGATAAACTAGTTTTTCCTAGGCCAAACTAGTTTGGCCTAACGCTCATAGGATAAACTAGTTTAGCCTGCTATCATTAGTCTGAACTAGTTTATCCTAAGCCAATTCAATTTGGCGTGCTTTTATTGATTCCAAAGACCGCTTCAGCGCCAGCGTTTTAGTTTATCCTAGGTCAATCTAGTTTATCCTAGGCCAGTTCAAATACAAATACAATTTCTCAAAAATGAGTCAAGTTCACGCTGAAATTCAAAATCTTTCAAACGAATCCGCTCAACTCAAACACATCTATGGAAGTTAGCAAAGTTCACTAAAAATTAGTTTTTTTTTTTTTTTTTTTTAATATATAATAGAAGTTTAGAGTCCAAATTTACAAAATTTTGTGAGATAGTACTTTGGTTATTCGATGTAAGGTCTCTACGGGCCTGCCCAATTTTCTTTCCAAACACTCGGTCCGGGCTTGGTTTGCGGATTACTTTTTTTGAGAAGTTCGAACCGTGATGTACCGGGACTGAATTTTTTCCGTCTTAAGTCGGGACTGGACTGCATTCTTCTTGAGGTCTGCATAGGCAGAAATTTTCAGTCCAATTTCCAACTCAAGCTCATAAGAAAATCATTTGGACCTGCAGGAACACTGGTCTGTTCAGTAAAAATATCAGTAACATTTGTTCCGGCCCAATTTTTTTTTTAAATGGACGTATTTTTAAATGGCTATTATTTTACAATTAAAATTTATATATATATATATATATATATATATATATATATATTCATTTTTTTTAAGATCAGTAGATGCATTTTTAGGTAATAAAATTAAAGTACAATATAACCTAAGAAAAATAACCTGCCTATGACGGAATCCCGCGTTTAACAAAAAGAAATTATGTTGATCTATGTAAAATGAGGATTCTTATTTATATAAAATCCAAGTCTCTGTGTGTCCCTCACTATTCCGGTAGGACCGCCTCATTGAAATGAGTAATTGTTGAAAAATATTAATGCAGGGTTACCACAGTAGCGCCAAATGTTCGCCAACTTGGCGATAGCTGGCTAATTTGGCGAAATTCCCATTTAAAACCATTAATCTTTCATAATGGAGGTCACCGAAATTTAATTTAAACTCCACTCTTTTAAGATGTTTTTTCGAAATCTATGGGTGAGAATTTAAAGTACATCTTTATATCTTCCTCCCGATGCTACTAATAAAATAACCGCCAATAGACAACGATGTACTGTGTGAGCTCCTAACTGCGCGATTTTAATGTGCTTTAAGTACTTTTCCAGTATAGGTGCCTTGGCGAAAAAGGAAGTTTGGTAACATATTTTCCGGGAACATAATCACTGTTTCATTTTATATACACACGCATTTTTTTCGATATTTATACGATTTATTTAACATAAAAAAGCCGTTTCTCTAATTTTATACAGAAACAGATGTAATTTGTACATAAAAACATCAATAATATACATATGAAACAAACAAAAACGCTCATCAAATTCGTTTTCATAGCTGTTTATATGATTTGACAACAAATCTCGATATTTTTCCGTTATACGGCCAAAATGTATGTTAATGCGCCAATTATTTCAAAATGCTAAAAGATATTTGTAATTTTATGCCAGTAGTTTAATATGAGTTTTATTTTATTGCTTTATTTTATAGCAGTTATTTGTTCACTTATTTTAAGTATATATTTGTTATTTGATGAAATAGTTCGTAAAAGTCTGGAATTTTCAAATGTTATATTTTTTAAATGCCCACTTTAGTATCGACAATGGTTTTCTTTTATTTTTCAAATGCTTCAATTCACGATTTTGCGCCAACTATTACGCTTGGCGACAAAAGTGTCCGCATAACGGAAAAGTACCCAAATCTCACTTTCTGATGCCCAAATTACACCAAGCTTTTTTAAAAAAATGCCAAAGGCCCTACAGTGGAAAAGTACCAAACTGTCTATTATTTTGCGCTATCCGTGTTATAGTTTGCACTATATGCAAGGGGAGTGGAGCGAAGAGTTTAAGCATTAGATATTAAAGTTTCGGCACAGATGTCATATGCGGCGCGATTTTTTTCTGACGCCAATGTCATATACACAACGGGCACTTAACTGGCGCCAAAGTGTCGTAATTTTGCTTGATATGGTAATCCGGATGTTGTTTATGCTGTTGATGTTTTTGCCAAATTGGCGTCGGAAAAAAATCGCGCCAATGTATGATAACGTATATGACAACTGTGCCAAAGTTTCTATAATGTTTCTATAAGTTTCTATAAAGCAGTATAAGCAATATAATTAAGAATAAAATAAATGCAAAATAAGAATAATGATGAAAGAAAAATCATGCGTTAAGCATAGAATATGAAACACTTTCCAACACATCCTGAATTCTTTAACAAAACTTCGTTATTTAGGGAAATAAGGTAAATAAGATAACGTTACTTCTTAGATATCCCGTCGACCAATTTCGCCAAATTATATAAATCGCCAAATCAAAAGTAAAACATTAATAAAAATACAAATAAAACGTCGAATTAATGGTTTTATTGGCCATTATTGGCATTTAATTAATTAATTAATGGCAACCATTATCGGCAATTAATCTTACAATTTGGCGACAGTAATGTGGTTGACGGGATAACTAAGAAGTACCAAGATAACTAAGTAAAAATTGTAGAAAACGCATAAAAAAATTTAAAAATTGATTTCAGCAGTTACCGTCCATAGCCAAGAGTACCGTTATTACATGCCACTATTTAGCTAAAATGTAATTTAAACTACTCTTAAAACTACTGAAATCACATTTCCAGATATTATCATCCATAGACGGTTATGTATCCAATTCTTTGCGTAACCATGTATATCATTTTATCTATATTCCACAAACATTTCTTAGGAAACTAAATGCAGTTCAGCGTAAAAATGCACAACTCCTTTAAAAACCACCTTTAAGCAATTTACTCTCATAGTCAGTAACCCTTACGAATTATTTTGTGTAGCCCTGCATATGAACTGTAGCATTTATACACGCAGTATAGTATGCATAAATGTAGTGAAACATAAAAGCGCATATCATAATGAAAAATGCATTTCTAGCAATCATTGCTTATGTACAATATTTCGGAGAAAAGTTTCTTGGCGAGAAAGAAGTTTTCCAACGTATTTTCTGGCAACCTATTTACTGCTTCATACTCACAAGCAATTTTTTCCATATGTATACAATTTGGCACAGATGTCATATTGGCTGATTTTTTTTCGACGCCAATTTTGCGAAAACATCAACAGCATAAAAAACATTCGGGTTACCATTACAAGCAAAATAACGACACTTTGGCGTCAGTTAAGTACCCGGTGCGTATATGACATCGGCGTCAAAAAAAAAAAAAAAATCGCGCCAATACGGGCGTATATGACATCTATGCCGACAATTTAATATAAAAAAAGCTTTTTACCCATTTTTATAAAGAAACAGAAGTAATTTTTGCACAGATGTCATATACGCATGGGGGTTGGAGTGATTTTTCTATGACGCCAATTTTGCAGAAATCTCGCTTTCGAATACCAGTTACTTATATATTTTTCAATTATTTGCTATCATTTTGAAAAGGAAATAACTATAAATAAATAAAAGTTTGAATAATAACTATAGAACAAAGCAGTTTATATAATTAAAAGACAGAAAATAAAAGTAAATAAACAATTATTAATAAATAAAAAACAATAGCCGGGTTACCATAGCAGGCAAAATAACACCATTTTGACGCCAGTTAGGTATCCCGGTTCATATCTGAAATCTGTGCCGTAATTTGTATATAAAAAAATTATATATATTTAGAAACGATTTTTTTATGCGGTACAGATGTCATATTCGCCCCATATTGGCGCGATTTTTTTCGGTTGCCAATTTGGCGAAAACATCAACAGCATAAACAACATAATCCGGGTTACCACATCAAGCACTTTGGCGCAAGTTAAGTACCTGTTGCCTATATGATATTGGCGACAGAAAAAAAATCGCGCCTATATGGGGCGAATATGACATCTGTTCCTTTTATGCATATAAGTGCATATATAAACAAAGATAAAAGTTCATTAGATTTGTCTTCATAGCTGTTTATATATTTTCGCAACATATCTCACTTTCTGATGCCCGAATCACGCCAAGCTTTTTTTAAAGATGCGCTATAATGGAAAAGTACTTAAATAAATAATTAACAGAAATAACAAATTATACAAACTAAAACTTTTTATTTCGAGATCAAATCATTGTTTTTAATTTCGATTAAAAATACATATATCCTTGGATAACTTCATTTTAAATTTGTTTCACAGCTTATTATGTCATTCCATAACCCTAAACAAACACAAGTGAGTCATTCATCGTGAAACGTCAAAAATATTAAATCATTGAGGCTATCATTCACAAAGTAAGTTCTCGAACAATCAATGGGCAATATTCTAATGACGTCATAGTAGGTAAAATGGTGGCGGTATCCTTTGTTTAAGGTTTGTAATCACAAAGATTTAATTTTGCAATGTCTCTTAGTTACATTATTTTATTGTCATATTTATGAGCTCAGAACAAAAGCCTATTTTTCATTATTTAGTTATTAAAGACGGAAAAAAATCATAAATGCATGATTTGAAAATTTTAAATAATTTTCTTTCTTAATACTAAAAAATAACATCGGGAAGTAACAGCGGGTTTAAGTTAAATAAGTTTAACTGTTTAATTCTGTTGTAATATTCAAAATAACTGTATTTATTAGATTTCAGTACTCAACATCAGGGCCCGATTAAACTTTGAAGTTAGAAGAATTACAATGTCAGTTCAGGACCTTTCATTTGGAGAAGCTTTTCTAAATTCCATATATACATGGAAAATCTTCAGTGTTAGAAATATTATTCCTAGGACTGACATAACACGAGAACGGCCTGCAATTTTACACAAGTTTTGAAAGCTACCTTATATCAGAAATTTTACTAAAAACTGGTTACTTTTTTGTTATAGCGGCCCACACTATTAGGATTATGACAAGTTGCAGCCAATTTCGCCACCGTCGTAACCAAGATCGTGAAGCACACACATATAATACCATATAATACCATTTCATGAAATCGTATACGATAATTTAATAGTTTTTAATCTTACTTCAAGTGTGTTATTTATTTATTTTTAAGGCTCAACAATCTAAATTGTCCAATATATGAATTAAAAAAAAATGTAAACAAAGATTGAATAGACATGACCGCAAAAAGCCTTAAATCTGCATAACACTTGGAACCAAACTGTGCAGATTACTGTACACAGTTTTTCATAAATGTGTTTTCTTAAAATGTGTTATTTTCCTCTATCACTGCGGAACAAGCGAGAAAACTCCTATTCTTGCACATGAGTTGTATATATATTTATATCTAAATTTCCGTCATTTTTGACGGGCTACCTTTCTAGTATTAATATAATAAACATACTCTAATTTGGCACGTTCGGGACTTGCAGCATGCCGGAATACGAAATTTTACATATTACAGGATGAATGTCGGGAAAAACGTGTAGAAGTTAGAATTAAACAGAAAATGCTTGTAAAGCATTTTTTTTATTTTTATTTATTTATTTTGTAAACAGATTGAATAGAATATTAAAAATATTCAATAATGTAAGTTTTGTACAACATATGTACATGAGTATAAAATTAAAACGTACACTGTAGGCCTACTCGTAGAAGCCATCTTAAAAAATCTCGAATATTAGTTCGTTTTGTAGTACTCTTTTCTCTCATTTTATTAGGATGTTATTTTTTATGATGTGAAGTTTAATACTTTCCGCATGGTTGAACAAACGGCTGCGCACAGAAGTCCTGATAAATGTATCCGAGGCATCAGCTGCTTGATTTCAAATGATGTTGTTTGACTCGTGCACATCATAGTCATCTGAGCCAATGTCTTTGGGGGTTGTTAGGTTGATAACACTCTGAATGACGGTCTCATCAGTCAAAATTTAAACTATCGGTTCATTAAAATCTCTCTTCAACTCGCTCCTTTATTTCTTCTCGATTCAGTTGTGTTTCCGAAAGTTGTGCCGGATTATCCAGCATGCCGGACCTTAGGATGCCGGATTAGAAAATGTTTACTGTACTTGTAAAAATAATATAATGCATTTACAACATAGGAGGAACTTTCTAATAAAAGAATCTGCCTAAACTGATATTTCTTCTTTAATATGCAATTCCGACTTAGAGGATTTTATTGTATAGAATTTTTTAATTTTTTAATTTCTAAGCCATAAAATGTTGATTAACGATATTACTGATTCTATTATAAAATACATTGATTTTTTAATCTCTATTTGTATGTAAATATCTGAATAATTAATAATACCATTAATTTTTTTATACGACTTGGAGACTTGAAAATCTGAAAATTTTTATATAGAAAAACCTTCTAAGACGGAATAAAATAGGAGAGAAAAAACTTCGTTATAGTTAACTTCCTTTTTTAGCAGGTCCGTCGTCTCTAGCAAATGTATTATGAATTTTTCGAACGGATTAATATATTCAATTTGCTCCGATAAAAAAAAAAAAAAAAAAATCCGTTTAAAATAGGATTTCGTCATACACAGATTCTTCTCATAGGTTTTGCAATTCTGTATCCCCATCCGTGTAAATGTATACGTACTATTCTTTAAAGAGAGTTTTAATTGCGGAATAATGGTAGCTTAAATATATATATATATTTCAGGCTAAACTGTGACCGGGACTTCGCCGGATTTTTAAAAATTCCAGATTTTTGAAAGAATATCAAATGTACTTCTGATATTCTTAATGGTGCATTTATTCATAATTAATTCAAAGCCAAGTGATATTTATGTGAGAAAAAAATAAATCAGTTTTTTTTTATATTTATTTTTTTTTCTCACACGAATATCACTTGGCTTTGAATTGTATATGAATAAATGCACCATTAGGAATATCAAAAGTACATTTGATATTCTTTCAGAAATCTGGAATTTTCAAAAATCCGTCGAAGTACTGGACCTCGACGATGCTGGATTTTCGAGATTTATATTGTACATTACAAATCAATCCTCTAAATTCCTTCTCTCCTGAATTTTATGATAAAATTTTATCCCACTCTTTGGTAATCCAGCACACGATTTGTCATATAGAACATATTTTATAATTACTGGCGGCGGTGAAATGGGGAAGATAGGGGTCAGTATCCTATTCCCCATCGATTAAAATATTTTGTACAGGGGTGACGGCAATACTACTTTGCACAAGGTTGGCAATGGATAGGTAGTTAGGATCAATAAAAGCACGTCAAATTGCATCGGCCTAGGATAAACTAGAAGATTGGTGGCGGGGCGGTCTTTGGGATCAATAAAATTACGCCAAATTGAATTGGCCTAGGATTAACTGGATCGGCCTAGGATAAACTAGTTCGGACCAATGAATAGCAGGCTAAACTAGTTTATCCTATGAGCGTTAGGCCAAACTAGTTTGGCCCAGGAAAAACTAGTTTATCCTGTGGGCGTTAGGATAAACTAGTTTGCCTAGAAAAAACTAGTTTATCCTATGCGCGTTAGGATATACTAGTTTGACCTAGGAAAAACTAGTTTATCCTATGCGCGTTAGGCCTAGGCCAATCTAGTTTGGCCTAAAATCTATTTGGCAGGTAACATATATATATATATATATATATATATATATATATATATATTTATTTAAGAAAAGAAACAGCATTAGCAGTTTGACTCCTTTTGTAATCAGAAATTCCAAACGAATAATTTATAGTTTATGAAATAACGAAATGTCTGTTATTAAATATAGCAAAAGTTACCTTATGCAATTTGTGATTATGGTATTAATTTGGATTATTATTTTTATTTTTTTAAGAAGCCAAACCGGCATCCCTGCTTCCCAGCGAATCTTTCTGAGGAACGTTCTTAAAATTTATATTTTATCTAATAAAAGGACGTAAAATTTTTAAATTTAGTAAAACATCTTATTATTACTATAGAATTTCTCTTAGTTTAAAATGGGTTTTGCGTTAATTCTAAAACCTTAACAGTCGAAAGTTTCCGCTGCAGGGATCTCACACTTCCACGATGAGTTTCAATTATATTTCTTTTATTATTTCGGCACCATTTTTTCTGACATACTTTTTTGCATTTAAAAATTTGTGTAATTTTGATTTTAGGGAAAGCGAATTCGTTTTTGCAGAGATACTGATGTCTAAATTCAAGATATTTTTCACTCTATACGGCATGTGTCGTTGCCATCGAAATACTCAAGGCAGGAAGACAGGAGTTGTGACGTCATCACTAATGGACCGATTTCACACTAGTGTTGGAATTCGCACCGGTTTGGCCTAAAATCTATTTGGCAGGTAACATATATATATATATATATATATATATATATATATATATATATTTATTTAAGAAAAGAAACAGCATTAGCAGTTTCTTTTCTTAATTTTTGAATAGCAATTTTCTGTTATTATAGTTGTGGAATATCTATCATCTTATAAAACATTACTAACTATTTAAATTTACTGGTAAGATTTCGGAATCCCTAAATAAAAATTCAGCCAGATACGGAATGACACAGTGTTGCCACATCTGACTGATTTTTTATTGGGGATTCCAATTTGTCACCAGCAGGTTTAAATAGTTTGTATTGTTTTATAAGATGATAGATGTTCCATAAATAAAATAAAAGCAAATTGCTATTCAATGTTTTCCGGTGTGAATTCCAACAGAAGTGAGAAGTCGGTCAATTAGTGATGACGTCACAACTCGTGTCCTCAGGCCTTGAGTATTTCGATGGCAACGCATGTGTACACCAGTTTTTTTTCGCCATATTTTTTTTTATCTAATCTCAGAATTTCAGCAATTAAAAAGGCAAAAAAAAAAATATTTGTCAGAAAATACGACGCTTAAAAGATAAAAGAAATGTAGTTGACGACCGTTGCACAGCGCCCTAAATACTTGGCTTGAACGCTGAGACAAAAAATGGCGGCTGTTGTAGACGGATTTTTTTAAGCATTTGTACGGTTCCCTGATTTCAGACACCGATAATTTTCAAAAGTTTTATTTGACTTATTTAATATCAGTACAATAAAGGGAAAAAAAAAAAAAACTTTAAAAATTATTGGGACCGTACAATCGCAAATGACAAAAAAAAAAAAAAAAAAAAAAACGTTAAAAGTCGCCATTTCCAGCCTCAACGGACGGGACTAGTATTCCGGAGGCGGTGCCCGTTGTGAAAATGTGATTTTTCATGGCCGTAAGAGATTAATAATGACGTATAAGATTTCGAACTTTAATGGGATTTTTTTTTTCGATCAAACAACTCAGCATAACTTTTGTCGCTGATTTATTAAATGGAGTTACGAATAAAGAGCAGGAGACAGATTGCGCATTGTCTACAAGTTCAGTGTTGCCAGTGGCCTACTTTTTTTTTATTCCGATTTCTTGATTGCCACCACTTTTTTGAAACGGTAAAATTACCTTTGCTTACCCTTTAATTAATATGTCATTAAATAAGGCGCATTTTACCATTTCAAAAAACTGGTGCCAATCAAGAATCTGAATTTAAAAAATGTAGCCCATCTGGCAACACTGTACAAGTTGTGAGTGAATTAACTGAGGAGGTTGTCAGAAGATGGCGGCTGATTTTTTAGATCGGATCAACAATTACTGATTACCGCCGGAGGAAAGTTCCACCAGTAAATTTGTAATAAAAAAATTGTCTTATTTTCGCAGATTTTTCAAGAAAGATTTCTCTTTAAAATATTGTTAAAATTTCTATTTATTTTTACTGGTGCCGGTTTTGCCAGGTACCATAATATATCCCACTGACACTCACAGGAGGTTGTCTAAATTTTCACAATATGACAGAAACGCACTGCCTGACTACCGCCGAAGCTCACACCAGCAAAAATGAATAAATGTTTATGCCACCATTTAAAACCAAAAATTTGCACTAATAAGGCGTTTAAATAAGGAGAAATTTTCTAATTAAATTTACTGGTGTAAGTTTGCCCCATTGGTGATCATCACTTGCAAGAGCGGTTACAGTTGAAGCTTCATTATTTTAAGGATATGTCAGTTCCTTTTTATTAATAATTTCATGATTTATTTATTGCTGAGATGAAAAAATGCGGCCGTCCGGATACCACTAATTTTTTAAAGAAATAGCCGACTTCTTGAATAGCAGAGATTCGATGATTAGATAAGGCAATGATTACTAAAAAATATTGGTTGTTTCCGGCTGGCCACAGTTTAGCACCCCAGATTTAGAGGGTGTTCCCATTTCCAGAGCTACACGTGAATTAGAAAAGCGAAACACAAATATGCAGATTTGTGACCTTTTGATGTGTGAGTTATTGCATTGTTTAGTTCATTAATGTAAAATACAGTGGATATTTTAATAGTTAATTTTATTGTTGGTTTTACAAGTTATGCTTCTTTAAACATCTGAACACTAAATGTCTTGGCACGTATAATTTATAATCCCACACTTTAGTTTTCTGCAAAGTGTTTACAATAAACTAATCAGCATCTTACTGCTCCCATATTGGCAATTTCTATCATCGTAAAATATCTAAATTACCTCATTATTTTCTTTTCTTAAGTAATACAATTTTCTTTATTGTTAAGGAAAATATTTTAAATTATAATTTGTTCATTAAATCAACATAGAGGACATTTATGTAGTACGTTAAATGTTGCTTAAGTCCAATGAAAATTTGCTTTTTTGACAGCTACTTGATTACAGCTAATTTTAATGTATTTATTTCGGGGAAATATTAAAATATAATTTCCGAAGAAACTTTTAAAATGTAAAACATATTTTAAGTTTTATTCCCACTGGAGGAAAGATTACGTAATTTTAGGAAAGAAATTAGACATGCCTACATTTTAATGGTATGTATTGCTCAATTTATGTATATGAGTGTAGCTGTCTACGATACTTATTCACATATATTAACTTTGTATTTAAATGATTTGGAGGCCAAACATTAAAATGAAACATTTTTACGTTTTCCCAACATTTATCTATCGTAATATAGCAGAATCAAAATTTTAAAAATATTATATGTATATATAAATTAATATTTCTTTTCTGTTGCGTGAATGACATCACGCGCAACATACGAAAACTCTCTTTTTTAATACGAAAATGATGCTTCGGAAGTGAATTCACGATAATTCTATATTACGATAAATAAAAGTTGGATATATGTATAAATAATTAGTTTAAAAGTTTAGGCTATATACCTCCATGTACACAGCCAATTTAAGCGTGTAAGTGCCCACAATGAGTCCTCGAATTTGGCGATATAGAAATTGGTTGTTTTTTTTTGTTTTGTTTTTTTAGCACAATGAGATCCGAACATTTTTTGAAAAGGAGCACGAAAATTACATTTACAAACGTCACAACAAATTAAAACATGGTTCGTACGCCTCCTTGAATTTTGCAGACCAGAAAATTTTCGGCAGCAGTATTATTTTATAGAAAATCTCTTCCTAAAAGAAGGCGAAATTTAGCGTGTTTAATCTACATTTCTTTTTCTATAAAATGATACTGGTATTTGTCCAGGAGAAATAACGGTATCCGTCCGAGCCATGTAAAAGCTGCTTACAATCAAACAAAAACACGCATTTTTGGATTATAGCTTCTTTTTTCTTCATATCAAAATCGCCTGTACCAGTAATAATTTCTTCCTCAAATCCACAAAAACGTATTTTTACATGTCCAGCTCTCTCAAAGCATTAAAAACGTTTTAATGGAATTTTATATCCATGTTTCAGAATTCCATATAACTTACCAAATAATCTGAAATTAGATATAATATATATATATATTTTATTCCGAATTACGTCTGATGAACATTTCATAAGTTGTTCAAGAATAAAGCGGTAACAGTTCTAAAAATATTTTTGCTGATCTTTTATCCCCTTGAGGGCCGGTGGGATAAAATATATCCCACCTAACACTTAAACAATATTTTCACCAGAAAATTTTAACTAAATTTTATATTTTTAACTTTGGGGGCAAACCGTTAAAAGTTTTGCTTTTCCTTATATAAAAATAAATTTTTTCGATTATTCCGATGAGAATTCAATATTTAGAGACATTTTTGTTTGCCCCTCGAGGGGTTAAAAAATTGCAATAGATGCTCTTTTTTTCAATTTCTGTTTTGTTATTACATGTCTTGGTTGTTAAGATTACTTGGGGCAACTGGACCATGATTTTACAATGTGACTCTGGAGATTCTAGGAATTCAGCTTCGAAAAGCTAATGTTCATTTCAATTAAAGTCTGAACTTTTGTAAATGTGCTCAGTTAGGTTCCCTCTATCAGACAGAAATGCTCAAAATTACATTTTAATGTTTAAAAAAAATGCAAGTTGCCCCATGAAAAGGGAGTAAGGGACCAGGAAGGTCTATGTTCCACACGCGTTTTTTTTTTTTTTTTTTTTTTTTTTTCATATGGGATATCAGGTCCTGTGTGATGTAAACATCTTTTAAAAATTTAAACCAGGCCTATCATGTAAATTATATATCAACTAATGAGCGTTGTTAGGGAAACCTTTGTCGTCAAAGTGTCTAAAAAAGCATTAAAGTGAAAATATTACATTTACTTATACCAAAAACATAAAAATTAAGTAAGTAACTATGTACTTCAGTATAGGTTATAAGTATAAAATTTACATCGGTATTTTAAGGCGGAAAATAACAAGGTAAATCTATGAACAAACGGCTAAGTAAGTACTTACGTATTTCATTTGTATCGTACAATTTCAAGGTTTGGCTATTTCGCTTTCAGAGGCAAGGTACTTATATTCGTATAATGTTGGAATAATTAAATGACACCAGTATTTACAAGAGAATTTTTTTTCTAAACAAGCAAAGGTATATTTTCGCGTACTTAATAAAGATGAAATTTTCATTATAAAATTCCGGTGCTAATGTGGCAAATAGGGATTAAAATTATGTGATGTCATAACCGCATCACAGCTCTTCAAGGGGTTAAGAAATTTGGTTTATACCACAAATTATACTTTAAGAAAATATTATATAATTTTAATAAGGTATTCTGTAATTTTCTTTATTATGAGCAAAAAATAATGGAGAAATTTATTTCCCAAAGTAAGAGAAACTCAAAAAATTATTTATATCTATTGGGGTAACAAGATCCAATATGGTCCAGTTACCCCATTCTAGAAAAAAATTATGGGGTAATTGGGACACCGAGCTTACATTTTAAACATGAAGTAAATATGTATAGATACCTAATAATATTAATGTAGTTATATGTATATTTAAAAAAAAAAGATTGTTTAATAAAAGTACTTAAGGTATTTTAATAAAAATACGAGGAAGTTCAACCAAATTGACGGTTTTTTTTTTTTTTTTTTTTTTTTTTTTTAACGTAAATTTTCGACAAACTACCACAGCAAAGAGAGAGTTATGACTGAGTTGACAGACGTTGGTTTAGGAAGAAGAGATTAAGGGGCATTATTTATAAAAGCTAAAGCTTAAAAAACATCAACCGTTTTTTATAAAATAGTCTATAGCCCAGTTACCTCGTGGGTCCAGTTACCCCAACTAACCTTAAATTCATTAATCCCAAATCAGGCAACACGATTCTTAAAATACAATGCACATTTTAGAAACATACGTAAATGCATATATCATTTACAACTTTTAAAATTTCGTTATTGTCATGGTGCTTATACATTTTAGAATTTTCAAGGAGTACGATGCTAACATTTTTTTTAGAGACTAAAAGTTTATCTGCGATTAATCACAGACATTGTAATATTTCCACGTGAATAAATAAAGCAAACATTTGTGTTCTAAAATTATGGTATTGCAGTATACACCGCGTACAAAAAAAAATCATTTAATATATAAAATAAGAAGACAATATTTGCTTATAGCTTTCATATTTAGTAAATGGATAGCATATAAAAAATAGAAATTTTTTTAATGGTATTTATTGTTATTTGTTCCTTAATTTCGGTTTACTACCAGAACTAAAAATAACTTATTTAATTATAAGTTAAATGATATTAAGTGTAGCATTATATGAAGGACAGTCGTGTCCGTCCGTAACACTGGTCTCATTTTGATGTTTGCATTGCTGCCAAAATCTTACGATTTTTGTATCACAAAAATTTTAGCGTAAATATGAGCTTCTTAGCTCGCTGTAATCTGCGATCAAATAAGGCAAAATTTCTATTAAATTTTTGCGGTACAAAAAAGGCGGAAGATTTGGCAGCTCTTTTTTTGTACCACAGATGATTTAATTTAGTTTTACTGCAATTTTTCAAACTGCTAAACGCAACTTATTTTAAAATTTTACACCGTCGAATACGACTGAAGTAATTAGAATCAATAAGGACAGCTGTTTGAAACGAAGTCTTTCACTACTGCTTAAGCTATTAAACCTTTAATCCCCGAAGGTAATTTAAAGTATAATTAAAATAACTTTTTGTAAAATTCCTTTACTACATCGATTGGTAATAATATAGTTTAAAATCAGTTATATATACTTTACTTTGCAGTGTTCCAAAAGCATTATTGGTTGCACAAAGATGATTTCGATTGCTTTTGCATCGTTTCAGCTTCCTTGAAATTGAAAGATTGATGGGGGGGGGGGGGGGTAGGAGGGTTCATTTCGGCAATATTTCTGTATTTCTATTGTAAGGACATTACGTTTAAACATTTCCTAATTTAAAAAAAATAATAAAAAAAATATTTTAAATAAAAGATTTGAGTGGAGCTAAAAATATTGCAAAAATCCCTATAAATTCAAATTTAACTACTTAATTTTAATTGGCAAAATCTGTCTAAAATACTATATTATATGATTGTATAAATCTTCTAATGTAGTTTAGCACTAGAACGCCCGGAAAGATTCGATTCGACACCGACCATATGATTAAACGTGAATTGGAACCAGCAATTCTTTTACAAAATAAGTTATATTTTGAAAACGCAGATTTAACTTAAATAAGTCAGTCAAATATTTTTAAATAAAAATTCTGGTGTTAAATATTTTTATGAAACTTGAGTAAAATTCCCGGCGTTCTAGTGTTAAAAAATTATTTAAAAATCCTTTAGAAGATGAAAATTTCATGAATTTATAATTTGGGACATAAAGGGTTAATGCATGCTAAAGTATCGTTTTTAATAAATTTCAAAACTTTAATCGAATACAAAGTTGGTACATTTGAAACAGAAGAATTATTTGGTGTTTTTAAAGTGCAATCTAAAATATATATATATATTAATTAAATAAAGTCTTCTCTTATATTCAGTAACTCGGCCCGGTTAGATGCCCTACTACTCATAAAAATATAAAATATATTATGTTTAATTAATTTTTATTTTGCTTTACTAGCAGAGCAAACATAGATTAAATTTTCTTTTGAAAGCTGAATTATTGAACATTCTTATTCGTATCCTTGTACAAAAATGGCACAGGGTATTTTCACAAGTTTTTAAATAAACTCTATTTTCGCCTAATATTAGTCCCCAGAGAGCCGTCCGAATCCCATAAAACAAGAAAAATTTCCTCCGTTGTGCTTCTTGAATAGCAAAAACGTAAAAAGCACTTCGAGAAATGTTTTAAAGAAGCTGGAAGATTTTCTTAGACATAAACAAGGAAGTACGTTTTTTTTTTTTTTTTTTTTTTTTTTTTTTTTGTTTTACACTAGTGACATTTTGCTGTTTAAATGCAGTTTCCTCAATTGTAGTCCTTTTTATTTTAGTTATACATTAATAATTAAATAATTATCGTGAAAGAACAAAATTAATTATTTTATTCACTCCCGTGCTTAAATATTTTAGATTTTTATCTGTCGCAGATTTTATTTCATAATATTATAAACATTAATAAGTATTCCGTATAAGATACTAAAGATTATGAAAATACATTTAAAATATCGTTTTTTATTTTTATTTCCTTAGTATGTCTAAAGAAAGTTTGCTGTATATTTGTGTTGAACGTTAACCCATATGGAGATCCGAAACGTGTGTTTCACAAATTTCTTTTCCAGTGAGAAATGTTAAATTCGCACCAGAAATTCCAAATCGTAACATTTGCTCATTTAATGCCATACTTTCGTGATTGTACAAAATAAAAATTCGTCCTTCAAAATTTTTTGTATGAATTCGCAAATTCTGAATAAAAAAGGAATTATTGGAATAGACCCATATATGCCCTTGTGATGCTAATGAGTTAACAGTAAAATGACAGTGAAGGGCCATTTTGGTCCTTACCAAATGAATGTATTTCGTTTCGAACCAGAAATTTCTTTATAAATAAGTTTAAAACGTAGAACGGAAAATAGGTTTAATTAAGTAACTTAAACAGTTTTAAATATAAATTAATAATTAAATAATTATCGTGAAAGAACAAAATTAATTATTTTATTCACTCCCGTGCTTAAATATTTTAGATTTTTATCTGTCGCAGATTTTATTTCATAATATTATAAACATTAATAAGTATTCCGTATAAGATACTAAAGATTATGAAAATACATTTAAAATATCGTTTTTTATTTCCTTAGTATGTCTAAAGAAAGTTTGCTGTATATTTGTGTTGAACGTTAACCCATATGGAGATCCGAAACGTGTGTTTCACAAATTTCTTTTCCAGTGAGAAATGTTAAATTCGCACCAGAAATTCCAAATCGTAACATTTGCTTATTTAATGGCATACTTTCGTGATGGTAGAAAATAAAAATTCGTCCTTCAAAATTTTTTGTATGAATTCGCAAATTCTGAATAAAAAAGGAATTACTGGAATAGACCCATATATGCCCTTGTGATGCTAATGAGTTAACAGTAGAATGACAGTGAGGGGCCATTTTGGTCCTTACCAAATGAATGTATTTGGTTTCGAACCAGAAATTTCTTTATAAATAAGTTTAAAAGGTAGAACGGAAAATAGGTTTAATTAAGTAACTTAAACAGTTTTAAATATAAATTCTGGTATTAAATATTTTTATAAACTTGAGTAAAAATTCCCGTCTTTCTATTGTTAAAGCGATAACAGTTCAATAAATAATTTTGCGTAGCTTTCCAAAGATTCCATGCCGGGACTCGAACCAGGGCCATCAGTATAGCGCACTGACGTTCTACCGACTAAACCACATTAAACGACAAAGCCTGGAAAATTTCTCACTATTGCACGATAAATATTCCAACTTGTGCAGCGTTTGTAGCCTTGCCAACATGTAATAGTGAGAAATTTTCCAGGCTGGGTGTCGTTACATGTGGTTTAATCGGAAGAAAGTCAGTGCATTATACTGATGGCCCGCGTTCGAGGACCGGCATGGAATCTGTTTCACTGTGTTGGCTTTGCGCATTTTAAACAATTAATTTGAAATTTGATTTTCGTTTGAAA
The DNA here is from genome assembly GCA_963932465.1 of Maratus speciosus. Taxonomy (NCBI): domain Eukaryota; kingdom Metazoa; phylum Arthropoda; class Arachnida; order Araneae; family Salticidae; genus Maratus; species Maratus speciosus. The sequence continues at coordinate 243,214,442 of OZ010794.1, forward strand.
TAAAAAATATCGATCAAGCTATTACTGTAAAATTTACTTTCATTATTTTGACTGAATACTTAAATATATTAATATAAAAAAAATTGCAAAGTGTTCAGCAGATAAAATTTCTTAATTTAAGCTCATTTAGTTACAAAATATAGCAATACAATTTTTTAAAACCCTAATTGTTTGTCTACATATTGGTACATACCATAAAATATCAAAATTCAGCTGAAAATTTGACATTATTTTTTTTTACTATTTTCCCCTTTATTAGACCGATATATAAATTTAAAAAAAATTCATAAAAATAGAAAAATATCGTGCTGTAAAGTGTTAAGTAAAGAGAAAAAAAAATCGCGAACGACTAAATATGAGAGTGTATCTTGCATCAGTATGGAAATTCTGTATGACCTCTATAAAATATCGGCTTTCTTATCCTATAAAAAAAGGCAAAATTTCCTCTGAAGGATTCACTGTCAACAAAAACAAGAGTTGGTAATTCCAATGTGTGTAAACTGAATAATAATTAAAATAACTGATATAGTGAAAAATACATTTAATTATCATAAAACACAAATATACAATCAGTGAGATTTCTGTCATTGTTGTTTACCTATGAGGGCCTCTATATCAGAGTTAAAACTGGTTAGTTTTAACCTTAAAACACTTACTACACGCAGTTGGTTTCTGTTTCTATTTTTTTTTTTTCAATAAAGTAGAAGAACACGTTTACACAAGTACAGTGGAACCCGGTTAAGACGCTCACGGTTAATACGCGATCCCGCTTAATACGCGGATTTTTTCCAGCTCCTTGAGCATTGCCCATAATGCTAATGTAAAACTATCACGTTTAATACGCGAACGGTTATTAAGCGATCCCGCTTAATACGCGATAAATTTTCGAATTTTTGGGACAAAAAATCCCGTTTAAGACGCGAATTCATTCATCTAGATGCAAATTCCTTCTCTCTCATCTAGTAGTGTTGCGAATTTAGTAGATTTTTTTCATGAAGGCAAAAAACACGTTTTACGAATAGTGTTATTCACTTTATTTAATAACAGATTAATTAAGGCGAACATTACTAATCGAAAATAGTGGTAGATATTTCAATAGAAAAAACACCCTCTAAATTAGCAACGCTGGAATTCGTCTTTGATCCTGCCCCTGCACCTAACATTTTTTTTGTCTCTCGCTTCGTGTAGGTTTTTACTATAGTAGAGAGAGATAGGCGAATTCAAAATGGTCAGATACATTATAAAAATTATTATGATTAATGATGTTTATACTTGTTGTTAGTGAGTTTTAAATTACGTACATCACAACTGTGTTTTATAATGCATATTATAGGTTTTAAGAAAAATAAACTTGTAAAGATTAAACAAAATACGACTGCGTATAATTATTTTGTGTTTTCTTTACTTTTTGCTATGCTAACAATATTTTTTACACAAAGATGAAAAAGGATAGTTTTTCTTATATTAAAAAGTAGGCCGCATTATAATGGTATTCATTATGACAAATATTAAAGCCCCACCAGTGGCCGAGAGGTTCTGCTCTCGAAGCTGGTAGACGGGAGGTGCTGGGCTCGAACCCAATAGCGCCCGTCGGCCTAATCGTTCGGAGTTTTCGTGGTTTTCTTCGAACCTTGGTTTTCCAAGCGTAAATACGGGTTAGGTTCCCTTAGAAAGACCCCCACGAAGGGCACTCCCCCCGTTGGGCCTATATCCCTCGTGCTGATAATTCCCCGTCATAAACACAACCAACCAACCGGCAAGTACTAAATTTGATTTTAACAACTGGAATGTGCTTCAAAGATTTAATATTTTTTTCTTTATGTTTAAAAAAAATACTACAGCACGAAAATTATTATTATTATTTTTTTTTTTATTGTAATGTATTTATCGACAATAAAGCTATATTTGAATCCCTATTTATTTTCAATTGTTATTCCAGTCGGTCCTATAAAAGGAAAGAATGAGCAAAACATTAATTCTATTAAATTTTAATCTAAATACGAAAAATACACAATTTTAAACCGTAAACATATAAATAAAAGCTCTAAAATTCATTTAGACGATTAGATGTGTAAATAAGCCCAGTTCCTGCACCATTATACAAATCACGTTTAATACGCGATCCCGCTTAATACGCGACTTTTGTCCACTCCCTTGAAACGCGTCTTAACCGGGTTCGACTGTATGTCGTTTTAGCCCTTTGAGGGGCGCCGTTTGTAGTCTGCAAACGGTTAATTTTAAGGCCTAAATTGTGAAATGGCACCAACAACATTTTAGTACAATTTCGGTGTCATAATATACGTGAGAAAGCGCTGTTGATTATTTTTTAAAAAATTTGTTTGTTAATTACGGTGCGAATTAATTATTTGAATATTTTTTGAGCAGAAATGCCTTGCCCCTGAAAGGGTTAACCCCATCAAGGACCCCAAAGCTGATATAGATATTTCTGGATATTCTGCTAGTATGTTTATCCAGAAAGAAATTATGGATATTTCAAGTGTTGCATAACGATTGCACGACTACTGATATATATCACAACGAGGTCGTAACATAATATCGACTGACTGTTTAAGAGAAAAAAGTGTCTGCTGACTTTTCACTGTCTTCTCATTAAGTTTTAGCTTAACCCCTTGAGGGGCAAGTAACTGTTTTTCTGCAATGTCAAATTCACACCGGAATCTTCAAAAAAATTTATTGCAAAATAAGGATTTTACGAACTTTTTTCTCCCAAGGTTAGAAAAGTAAAATTTAATAATTTTTTTCTAGTGCAAATCTTTATTAATCGTAGGTCGAATAAAATATACCCCACCGCTCTTCAAGGGGTTAAGCTAATAGTTTTCATGATTATTTTGGTTTTAAAATATTGCATTTGTTATATATTTTTTAAACAGATGTAATAAAAGGTATATTTTGTGGCAAACCTTGACCCACTAAAACACCCGTCGTGACCCAATAGGGGTCGCGACCCATAGGTTGGGAACCGCTGTATTAGATAGATATAGTTTCATATTTTGGAATTTTTTTTCGATTTTATGTTCAATTCGCTATTAAGTTCATTAAATCCTAATAAGTCAAATTCTTTCTTAAAAAACAGTGTTTGTTTTAGAAACATAATGCTGGAAGTGATATCATATAACTGATACAAACACCCTTGCTACCACTTCAGCAGGTTGTTAATTTTTCAATGCCATAAAAAATACTATTATTTATATATTTTTATCATTATTATTATTTTAAAAGTGTGTATGTATATATAGAGTGGGTTCTTATATGTATTTATTTTGATTATTATTATTGTTATTTGATATAAATATGCTCATATATATGTATTTACGTTGTAAAGCCTTAATAGGAGAATGAATGCACAGTTGGATCTTATCTTTAAAGGGGATCTTTTTAGATAGACACGAAGTCTCCAAGCTTAACAAAAGGTTGACATAAAATGCCAAGCTGAATTTACAAATGGATGTAAGAATATTTATTGGACCTAATAAAGAAGTCGTAAAAGATGGACCACACGGGCGAGGTAAAGAAGGCCCGGGGTTTCCAGATCCCACGATCACTGACGCTTAGTGGGCGGAGTACTGTATACCCCGGAAAAGTGTAATACCAAATCAGAGGTTTGCGAGATGACGGAAGAAGAGGGGGTCGGCAAGACTGACCGACCATTTGACGAAGGGGGCAAAGGACCATCCTCCATATTGTTATTACGAGGTGATTTCGTAAGCAAAGAATGAAGTTATAGTCAGATTTGTTCCAATTCTCAACTATGATGGTTTAATAAAGAATTGTGCTGTTTCTCAACAATGTTGGTTTTAAACAGATTTGTTAGCTCTCCCAACTATGGTGGTTTATTAAAGACTTGTGCTGTTTCTCAACAATGTTGGTTTTAAAGAGATTTGTTAGCTCTCCCAACTATGATGGTTTAATAGAGATTTGTTCCGTTTCTCAACTGTGATGGCTTAATAGAAAGATGCGTTCGAATTCTCAACAATGATGGTTTGTGCGTGTTCTCAACAATGATGGTTTAATAAAGATGAGTTCTATTCCGCAACAGGGATAGTTAAACCCAGATTTCCTAAGTATTTCAACGGTGATTTTAACGATGATTACGAGTTATTCGGGTCGTGTTTTCCCGTTAAGGGACGGCCCTAAGATCGGCAGTTCTCGGACATTGCTATCATCGTCAGTTTAAATAAATTAGTGAACTTTACCTGGAGAGTAAAAAAAAAAAAAAAAAAAACACTCAATGAACAACGGATATAAGTGTGACCTAGAGCTATGGGTAAGCTTCTACTATATTGTGCAGAAGGTATGTGTTATTCAATATTTTTGCATTCCCATTGTTTTAATAATCTATGTTGTACTAGAGATGTACAATTTATGGTAACCAAGCAATTAATTAATCTTTGTAATAATAATTTAAAAGGTAAACTTAATGCAAATACTAATTCAATTTCGTTATTTGGAACGCTGGTGTCATATGACACAATTCTATTTTGTTTTTGTAAATATGTAAATTAACTGCAAATAAACTTTCTGTTTATTGTTAAATTTTGGCTATGTTTTTAATACAGCATGAGTCCATTGTTTTACTTTAATGTAAGTTTTATTTCAGATTATGAACTTCTTTGATATATTATTTATGCGTAGTTTCGATAGGTTTTTGTTAGATATAACTGCGCGGTCAACACGCTATTTCTTCACTAAAATTACACAACGCAGTTTGGAGCAGTTTTGGAGATGTGTTTCCTCCCTCCTCAATTTAAGATAATTATGGTTAGACTAATTATCAGAAGTAGCCAGGACCATTATTCAATTATTACGATCACAAATGTTTGTTTATAAATTGTAATGTTTTTAAATACCCACTATAATATTTCAGGTATAGTAATTTAGGAGTAGTTAACCTACAATTACTTAGGTAATTATGCACATTACACATTATCTTTTCCCTCACCTTCAAGATTGGGATTTACCCTGTCCCCAATCCGATGTATGTTTGGGTAGTTAAGTTGGTGTCGGTGTATGGACCCAGATCCGCCCAACACATAAATAAATGTATCAATCATTTATAACTTGTAGCAGTCTATTCACCATTTTATATCGTATCTTGAATCACCGTTTTAACCCTTAAATACCGGGTGTTGCCTTTTGGCAACATACTCAATTTAGACTTATAAATACTATTAGAATAATACTGAAGCTACAATGCCTAATGTTGCCAGTAAGATACATTCTGAAAATATTATTAAATCGGTTTTCAAGATTTAGATGGCAACACTTGTGCTGTTTAAGAATAAAGATAGATTTATTCTTTCAATTTTTGATAAATGTTCTTTTTGTTTTGTTTGGAAGCTTGCGAAATACCCTATTTTCTTCTGCAGTGAGCAAGTAAAATTTATTTCTTATCATAGTTCTCAAAATTCTTCTGTATTTAATATTATAGATTTTTATCAAGGGAAATTATTTTTTCATTTAAACACCAGTATTGCCGATTAGTAACAAACAGTTTTTTAGCCGTAAACAATACTTAAAACAAAATATGATTTTTTTATGTATTTTTCCCATGATTTATTTAAAAAAAGAAAGCCGAAAATCATTTTTCAAATGATTTTTGAAAACTCAGGCATTTAAGGGTTAACATTAACCCCTTAATTCTCGCTCCCGTGATATTCACGGGTTGTGTCTTTTGTTCAGATTGTTTGATTCCCACCAGTTTTATAAAATAGTGTAATTGGCTTTATTATGGTAACATTTTACCTATCATTAAATAAGATGTACATTTCTTTTTTCAAAAAAGTGGTGCAGTAAGCAATCTGAAATTTTAAACCGTAATTTAATGCGACCGTTAAGGGGTTAAAAAGGCCGAAAACTGTGTTGCCAAATCTGGCGAGTTTTTGATTCATAAACTTCGAGTTCAGACCAGAATATTTAAAAAATAATTTTAAATAATTTTATTTAGGAAATATCTATCATTAAAATAAAAAAAAATACTATTCAAAATTTTTGGGGGGAATTTAGAATTTCTGTTGTTAGTTCTATAAATGACACATAAATGCTTCATGACGCCTGTATAGGGTTATCAAGGTGGTTATTATAAGCTTTTAAATTTCCAGTTTTCAAGTATACACTAGTGCATACACTACAGTTTCAAATTAGAATTATTTTTATAATACTTTTTCTTCAGACAAAAAATTATTTATGTCATTATAAAAGATTTTTTAACATTGTTCTTTGAATTAAAAATAATAATAATAATAATACATTTTGGCACATTAATTCGCACCTTGTATTAAATAAAGTTGCACCCCTTCGGGATGAGTGTCTTTTACAGAATTTTTAATCTTTAATCACCGGTTTTTTAAAATAGAAATTTTTGCCTAATTCAATCGGGAAAATGCTCTGATTAAACAATAAAAAAATTACTGGTGAGAATAATGTCCGATTCTGAGCACCTTACGCGGCACGAATACCGGTCCCTCGTCCACAAGGGGTGAAAAAAACCCTACAGTGTTTGCTGATGGATTTCGCATGTAGTAAATAGATAGCTTTCAAAAATAAAAATGTATGATTGTCTGGTATGTTTTAATCGCATTTCTTGTTGAATTTCAGTTTTCAATAAGTAAAAAATATATAACCATTTTATAAAATTATGCATTAAATAACGCTAAGTAAGACATACTCTTAAAAAAATGAAATATGTCACTTTAACTTCATTTTTATTTTGTTTTTCTAACATAACAAGACAGTTTTAATTTTCTTTTAAAATCTGAATTATTGAACATTCGCATTTGTTTCTTTTTACAAAAAATGGCACATGAGATATTTACAAGTTTATAAATCCAACTCTATTTCCGCCTAATATTAGTCCTCAGAGAGTCGTCTGAATCCCCAACATACCAAAAATTGCCTTTGTTGTGCTTCTTGAATAGCAAAAACGTAAAAAGCATTTCACGAAATGTTTTAAAGAAGCTTGAAATTTTTTTTAGACATGAACGAATAAAGTTTGTGCATTTGTTTTATTCTAGTGATATTTTGCTGTTTAAAAGCACTTTCCTCAATTATAGTCATATTTGTTTCATTTAGAAATCAATAATTAAATAATTTTCGCGAAAGGACAAATTTAATTGTTTTCTTTACTCCTGCATTTAAAGGCCTGCATTTTATTTGTCGCAGTACTTTTTTCATAATATTAGATGCATTTTAGTCGCATCTTGAATCACGGTATTGACAAGGAGCGTACACACCCTATAATTTCTAGTGTGAACGGCACCACTACTTTAAATCAGATTTTTTAATCCAAATATTTTTTACTTACACTAAAATAGCTTTCTGAGATTATAGTCCAGGCAATAGGGAATTTTACCTACCAAAATTAATGGTAGTTCTGGAAATCGGCTTTCTTTATGTTTTTTGGGTCGCTGAATCCGAATTTGTAACTTCCCACCAAAATTTCCCCCGGCAACCACCCCCAAATTTTGGTAAAAAGCCCCCCAAAAATGGTTTTTAAAAAAAAAAAAAAAAAAAAAACAATTTTTTTATTGTTTTAAGGGGAAAGTATCTAGCAATTCAGAAAGTAGACAAAATTTGCAACAAATTAGATATATGACATTATGACTTAAGATGAAGGGGGAAGGGGGATCTGCCTCGGAACATGCGCGCGGTGCTTCGTGGACTAAGTTGCGCAATTCCACTTAACCACTCACACGTTTACATTCGCCCTACCATCTCCCCTCCGAACATTCCTTATAAGGTTTACTTTAAATTTTTTGTGTCGCTGAATCCGAATTTTTAACTTACCACCCAAATTTCCCCCCCCCTACCCCCCCCCCCAAAAAAATAGTTATTATTAACTTAAATTTCTTATTGTTTAAGGGGAAAAGCATTACGAAATTTCAGAAACTAGACAAAATTTGCAACAAATAGGATATATGACATTAAGACGTAGGATAAACGGGGAAAGAGGGGGCTGCCTCGGAACATTCCCCGCGCGCTTTCCTCAAAAACCAAATTTTTTCAAAAAATCATTTTTTTAGTGGTTGCCGGGTGAAATTTTGGTGGGAAATTACAAATTCGGATTCAGCGACACAAAAAACATAAAGTGAGTCGAAATCCAGAAATAGTATTTGTGAAGGCGCCTACCTTCACATATTAATATTAAGACCTTTCCTCGTTCCCCCCTTTAAAATTACATTTTTTAAAATTCTTAAATTTAATTATCTGTCTGCATTCGGATTCAATCTGTTTTTTAGCGCTCTTTTCCCTTCATAAATTAAGCATTCAATTGTCAGTCTCTTTAATATTTTAACCACAGCGCACTGCAGTTAAAAGAAAAGAAATCATTTCCTTTTCTCGCCTAATAACTGGATTCTAATTTTCATCCTTCTGCCTTAGTTTGATGATATGCAGAAGTTAGTCAGACATATTACTTCTACATTTTTAGCCGTTGGTCCAGATGTTAGAGAGATGTGTCATTTCAGTTATTAACCCTGTCTTTTTTTTTTGTTTTTGTTTTTTTAACGGGCGCTTCGGCCGCTTCAATCCCATGAGAACTTTAGCAACGCCTATAGAATGTATTTCGCGGTTTATGAGCTAGAATTCCTAAGTAGCCATTGGCGTTAAATATTTCTTATTACTCTTTTACATTCCCCATTCAATTTCAATTACTGTACTTTGACCACATGTCTTCCTGTCTTTTTCATCTCGCCATATGGTATATGTATTTGGCGAAATTGTGTATGTAAGCCTTGCCAACACTCCAGATTTCGAGAAAGTGTATTTTTGTAGCAGACTAGCTTCTGAACTCGCATGATGTGAATAAAAAAAATTGTAACGCTTCGCTCCCTTCTCCAACATTGGCCGTGTAATTCTCGGCGGTGGTGGAAACGAATCCGGTGCACAATAAAGACCTTCAGAAAATTTCTGCCTTTTATTATCTCAGCATTTCCCTGCCTTCTTCTTAAAATAATTAACAATTGATTTTTTTACCTTAGAGTCGGTATTGAAGCTTAGCAAAATGAACCACCTGTGCAACAACAAACAACTACTTTACAAATACTGGATCACTCCCTTACAAACACTTGGTGCTTAAGGCCGGCATTGCCGAGGTTACATTTGGAGAAGCGGAGCACGTGATAGATATATATTTCTTATTCAAAATAATTACTAATACTGGATTATTACAAAAAAAAAACTGTTCAATTTCTTTAACAAAAAACTGCAAAATTCATGGACTATCAATTATGGACTATGTTCATTACAGTGGCTGTTTGCACGCTTATCTAGCCTGAAATGTCCACTACCTCGGTACTGAGACGCAATAATTATGACACCTGTAGTACCCGATTAGCCAGTTTGATCTTTGAGTGTGCTATCCAAAACAGATGTCTGAAACTATTTTTTGCTATTCCAGAACAGAGGTTCAGTGAATGTTGCCTGCTATACAAAAAAAGAAAAAAAAAACTGGTTCCCGTGATCCTGAATTAAGATGAAAATGAAAGACGCCCTCATACAGCACTGTACCGCAGATTTCCTGGTGGTCATTGGAAAATCCATGCATCCCCTTGCCAGGGGATTCCGTCACAAAGTCCGCCAAACACCTCCTCTTTATTTCCAGCAAGAAGAGAAAGGAATAAATTATCATTCACGATGACTCAAAGTACATTTTTCTCTCGCCGCCGAAGCAAGATTTTTGTTTTTTTTGTGTGTGTTGGATGGATGCGCCGTTTTACAAACTTTCAGTAGTCGCAGCCTTTTTAATTATTCATCGCTTCTGTGAGTTGTGTTTTGAGACATCTGCAAATGAACGTGTGAATTTAAGCAACTGATTGATTTCACAAAATTAACATGAACGTTGATTGCTAAAGAAAAAACACTTTAAATACAAGTAAAATTCACTGGGGGCGCACACAAAATAAATAATTTTCCCTTCTCTATAAAAATATAATATAAGGTGAAAACACAAGAAATTATTTACAAAAAAAAAAAAAAAAAAAAAATCATTTTTCTTGTCTTTAGTACAACAGGTAAGCTATTCCTTTTTTCCTTTTACAGTATTCAAGTCATGTTACTCCCATAACTACATTTTATGGCTCCTATGATATAGAGGCATGCTAAATTTAAGTAATTTAAAGTGGTATGAACTCTGGACAAAAAAATACATCATATAATTTTTTTTTAAAAAAGGGCCAATGAAAAGAAATTTGAAATATTACTTTTGGTCCTTGTACCTGTATTTCCTTTAAGGTATAAAATTTGATAGTTAGATGGCAAGTTTTATATATATTTACAGTGTAAATTGTATAGTATTTTTTTTTATTTCTTGCACTTTTAAAGGTAATGTTTGCTCTCTCCTTACCAGTTTTGTGCTTGTGCTAAGGGCAGAATTATACTTTTATGTTGATTCCTAAGTAATACAGTATAGATACTGTGTGATTAAAATTTTTTTTGCTACCTTTTAACAGTGGATATTGAAAATATTAAAGTATTTCAAATAATGATGCTTTAGTTACGAGGATTGATTTTGCTATATATATATTGAGATATAAAAAAATATGTAAAAAAAAATCCTCATGACTGGATTATATTGCTCTTTTAATATATATCTAGATATATAAGTTTTGATGGCTTCTTACTAAAAATTAAGCATTCATTTTTATTAGTAACATGCTAGGATTTTGTATGTCTAGGGATGCACTGCATATCCAGTTCAGTTTCAAGGTTTTTTTTAATTTAGATAAAAGATTGTCCAAATTTTTTCTTTCTTTTCACATTTCCGATTCTTATTTAATGCATTATATATATTTTTCGGTGTGACACAATGTTGCAATTCTGAGATGAGATGTTGTTTTTCTTATCTCCATTGGCCTAGGATTGCTGAACATGGTTGCTCTCGCTTAATTTCTTACATCATTAGCGCTGGTCGCATTTCCCTATCCCCTTTTTAGATATTATGCGTCTGCAACTGATATGTGTCGCATTGCATTTTATATAAAAATGTTATATATTATGACCACAGACAAAGTTTTTATTATTTTGGTTCGTGTACTTTTAAAACTCAGCAATCTTGTTGTAATCAGGCAGTCTGATGGTGAAAACCTTGTTAGATAAAAAAGGGGCATAGTGTATAAAAAAAAAGATAAATAAAATAACTTAAGGTAGTTTTTTTTTTTTTTTCTCACAGAGCTTAATGTAATTTTGATACAAAAAATGAGGTAAAAAAATGAAAAGGCTTAAACTGATACTGGACTGATATTATTTTTGATTTTTTTTCTTCTTACTTGTTTTGCTTATTATATTTCTTGTGGTAGCACTTCCTACAGGTAATTTCTTTTTATATATAACATTTTATATGTTTTTTTTTATGTGTATATTATATGTTTTTTTTATGTGTATATTATATGTTTTATCAGTCATCCATATCAATAAGATATGAAAATTTTAATACTCTAGATTACTATAAATATTGGTCTTGCAACTTGTATACTTAAGGATAAGCACTAGTGACATATAAAAGAAAAGAGAGAGGAAGGAACCAGTAATGATGTTTAAATTTGCTCAATTTCAATCCTTTCCAGTTGGTTGCTACTAATTTAAGAAAATTAGATTTGGCATCTATACAGTACACTTTTCTGTTTAGATAGATCTCTCATATTCCAGTTTACACGGATTTTATACATTTTTATTCACGTCTCATTAATTTATTTCTATAGCATATGTTAGGCTCCTTCGTTTTAAAATATAGCTCGAGTCATCATATCTTAAATTTTTTCATAAAAAAAAGAGTCTCTTTTTCCTTTTGATTTCTATTTCTACTTTATAAAAATTTTATAACATGAGTCGTAAACATTTTATGCATGTGTTAGATATCAGTATGCTTGTTACTGCATACACACACAATTTACACGCGCACTACATTTTACATGTGATTATATTACTTGAGGTAAATTTTTAATTATAGTTTCCTGTGTTGTGTAAGTGCTTTTTTTTCATTGCGCTATGATCCGGAAATAGCCCAATGATTAAAGGTGTATGTTTCAGTTTTGGCTAAGTGGATCGGCCGTCCACTTTCTCAAAAGTGGAATATATTACTTACATGATACAAATGTTCAATACCTCACATTAATTTACAAGGCGTTCGCGCTCTCTTTTATTTTTTTAAATGCATAATGACGTATCTCTCATACTATTTGGTACTCCGTACATGATCCCCCCCCCCCCCCCCACTCTAGCTTACTATGGGCAGATAGTGAAGTTAGATGTTTCCCTTCATAATTTTTTTAAATCTCATGTACACGTTTTATGATTTCAAGTTTAACCTGGTACTACATACACACACATATTTACATTTGCACTTCATATGGTCTTGTTTTGTAATAATTTTATGACACTCACCTTGGTTAAACATGGTCATGATTCTGTGTGCTTGTACATTTTTTTACATACTTTCTCAACATTAGTGTACATTTTCACAAATACATAGTTTTCACTATTTTAAAGTTTGCGTTTTTTTGTTGCCTTGACATTTTTTTATTTTCGGATTGTTACTGTTTTTTTTTTTACATAATGTAATTCAATACAATATTTGCACATGCATCTTAAATTAACATGCGTGAGTTAATTTCTAGCTGGTATATTTTTACACATTTGTTAATTTTGTTGTTTACGCGCGGCTGGTGACTCGTTGCTATTTTATTTACAACATAAGGTATTTTTTTATAACTGACATGATATTTGATATCATTTAAAATGTTGTTTTTATAAAATTTATTTAAATGCATAATGTGAGCTGTTATGTACACTTTATTTTTTTTTAAAAAAAAGGCTATTCACATACAGTCATTAAACTAATTCTTTGGCATTTTCTCACATTTTAATTTTTTAATTAGTGAGTTATAGCCTCACAGGTGTCTTGTGACGGATACATACACTCATAGATCATAAAGTATAACGCTTGGTATTTTGCTATTCGTTTTTTTTTTCTCTTTTCCAACCCTTTACTTGGAACATGTTAAGCTTGGCATAACTGCTACATTTTAGCGTAGAATTATGCAATCTGTCGTGCACTCGTACATTTTATGCACACTTCCTTTTAACGTGATACAGTAATAACATTGGCAGATACACCTTTATTTTAATTTTAACACTTAGTTAACCATTTATGCAACTTTTTTCCTTTTTTTTCAATACAAGTAGTTCATGTGTTGGGTATTTTGTTTGTGTTACACAAAATTTGCTCATTTTGAATACAATTTTGTCCATTCATATACATACATTACACTAGTTCATGTGTTTATTTACATATTTTGTTCACTTGCTTTTACACATTGTACTTTGCTTACGATCTATTCGACAGTATTCCTTTTTTTTTCTCACAAGTAGTTCATTGAGTAATACACACTGGCTGGTCTAGAGTATAACCAGAGTTTTCACACATTACACGGAGTTCTTTGCCTTTATTAACCCTTATTCATTACATTTTGGTGATTAACTCACTAATTATGTAATTGAATCTCACTCGTATGTTAGTGTTTTGGGTTATTACACACCTACTGTCCGTATATTTTGTTGGCAAAGTGCATAAAAATGGTAGTTCATTGAGACATTATTACAAGTAGTTCATGTGTAATTATACAATTTGTTCATGTGTTTATTTACACGTTGTGTATGCTTGCGTACACACTTATTCATATGTTTTATTTCATTTAGTTCATGAGTTTGAGGTTTTTTTTTCCCCTCCCTTCACACACATACAGTTTTTTTTCCTGTTACTTTTCTATCTTTTAAACTTTACACCATGTTTCGATATTAAAATGTTCTATCAGTTTTTTTATTTTTTTTAAATTTTAACAGAGTTGTTTTTGCTTATTTTATGTGTTTGCATAATGTCATAACATATCAATGACACATCACTTTGTCTATGTACAAAGATTTTAAGATTTCAAGGAGTTATCCGTCACATGACATGTTAAACTACACACACATTTCGAATCTGTTTACTTTTAACATGTAGCATTTTTTTAACACTTTCATTAGATACTTCTTACTTGAAGGTGGCAGATCGAGTAAGGTATCTTGTCACACTATATTAAATCGTATGCAATTTCTTAGTAAATGTTTTTAATATTTTTGCCAGGGGTTAAATTTTAATAAATACACAGATGGTCTATACATGAAAGTTCAGCAAAACTAAAACCTTTACATATCCTTTTTTTTTGTGCAAATTTCATTTACTGTGTTTGATTCTCACTGGTTATCGAGGGATTTTTTTTTTCTTTCACACTCATATATCTGGATTTTAAGGATTTCTTTTGGGTAAACAACACTTCCTTTTCGATATTTTGCAAGAGACAGTTTATCTTTTGCGGTAACACTCCTTTTTCTTTTTTGTTTATTTAACATAAAGGTATGGATCCTGTCAATTTTACACTGATGCGTTTTGAATAGGTATATATATATATATTTTTTTTCAACGAATGCAGCAATATCTTATGAAATTTACAGTAAAAAAAATAAATAAATAAATAAATAAATAAATTTAACCCTTTGGTAACGATTTTTTTTTAAAAATACGGTACACTTTTTTTCTCTTCAGTTACATTTTGCTGTTTGGTGCTTGGTGCATGTAGAGAATTTTTGTTCATAGTTAACACACACAGTAGTTCATAGTTTATCTTACTTCATAGAAAAAACCCTTACACGAGTTCATTGCTTTGTCAATTCTTTGCGTGCATCAGGGACTAATTGTCACTGTTTTTACAACTGATTTTCAAAACACTTAGGCATTTTACTTCATTGATACATTTCTTTGGTTCTGTGTTATATTTTTTTTCACTTGAGGTCACTGTGATACACTTCCAGTGTTCATTTGTATACTAGCACACGTTTGTTATTTTTTTATGCTAGATATTTAAAAAAAAGGGTTTCCTTTGTGGTAACTTTACAGGATTACACTTTACTTTTATTTTTTTCATTCGGTACCTTTCTTGGCTATTCAAGGTATTTCACGTGATAAGGTAGCTTTCTTATGCACGATTTTCCAATCACTCAGTACACAGGTGTGCATTATTTTTTTTGGTTTTTGTTATGCTCATTGACACATGTGGTTTATTACTGGTATATACCAGTCGTAACACCAAACGGTGTTATTTATGACTACATTCACACCCACACACATACTTTTATGTCACCTGTTGTATAATGCTTATTAAAGTCCATTAAATTTACTGTACATTTTTTATAATTTTTGTAAGGGGTACTTTCTCTGGAAAGTTCTTATTACCTCTTGTTATACCTTATAGGAGTGTAATATGTTTTAAAATACACTTTAGTTAAATTAGGTTCTCAGTAAAACACATTCAGTCTTTGGTTACAAGATAAAATGATGGCAACTTTCAACTTTTAACAAATAATTTACCTCCATCTTCCTCTCCTTTTACCAGTCATACCATTTAAAAAAAAAAAAAAAAACTTGAAATGTCACAAATAGTGCTGAAAATGAACAATTTTTATATTTACTATATTATGGAATCTTTTGTCTTTATATACAGTTCATGTCTCAAAATAATTTTATAAGTTGGAGTATGACCAACTGTTGTAGCAATTGTGGAAATTGCTCTTGCTTGAAGTTAATGTTCAAGCAATTTTATATATTAAAATCTTCTGGAAATAATTTAAAAAAAAAGATAACTGTGTGCACACGTTAAAAAAAAAATAATAAGAAAATAAGAAAACAGCTGTCCAGAAGTATTAACTGCAGTTCAAAAAACTTTCAATATATTTTATTTTGGCAAGTTTTTGGTACCAACTTGCTTTGTCATGCTTATAGGCATGCTTTTTATATGAGACATGATTTATTTGTTCCTTACATATTTAGTATTTCTGTATATGTTTATAAACTGTTGGTCACCGGGTTCCCTTTACAAAATATTACATTTTTACATATTTTCTTTATGTGTAATGTATTTGAGGTAAGACATGGGGTAATTTTTTTTTTCTCTCGCGGTTCACTTCGTTCTTTTTCGGCTGTTGGGGAGATATATGTGAAGGCGCCTACCTTCACATATTAATATTAAGACCTTTCCTCGTTCCCCCCTTTAAAATTACATTTTTTAAAATTCTTAAATTTAATTATCTGTCTGCATTCGGATTCAATCTGTTTTTTAGCGCTCTTTTCCCTTCATAAATTAAGCATTCAATTGTCAGTCTCTTTAATATTTTAACCGCAGCGCACTGCAGTTAAAAGAAAAGAAATCATTTCCTTTTCTCGCCTAATAACTGGATTCTAATTTTCATCCTTCTGCCTTAGTTTGATGATATGCAGAAGTTAGTCAGACATATTACTTCTACATTTTTAGCCGTTGGTCCAGATGTTAGAGAGATGTGTCATTTCAGTTATTAACCCTGTCTTTTTTTTTGTTTTTGTTTTTTTAACGGGCGCTTCGGCCGCTTCAATCCCATGAGAACTTTAGCAACCCCTATAGAATGTATTTCGCGGTTTATGAGCTAGAATTCCTAAGTAGCCATTGGCGTTAAATATTTCTTATTACTCTTTTACATTCCCCATTCAATTTCAATTACTGTACTTTGACCACATGTCTTCCTCTCTTTGATCTCGCCATATGGTATATGTATTTGGCGAAATTGTGTATGTAAGCCTTGCCAACACTCCAGATTTCGAGAAAGTGTATTTTTGTAGCAGACTAGCTTCTGAACTCGCATGATGTGAATAAAAAAAATTGTAACGCTTCGCTCCCTTCTCCAACATTGGCCGTGTAATTCTCGGCGGTGGTGGAAACGAATCCGGTGCACAATAAAGACCTTCAGAAAATTTCTGCCTTTTATTATCTCAGCATTTCCCTGCCTTCTTCTTAAAATAATTAACAATTGATTTTTTTACCTTAGAGTCGGTATTGAAGCTTAGCAAAATGAACCACCTGTGCAACAACAAACAACTACTTTACAAATACTGGATCACTCCCTTACAGTATTAATTTTTCCAGGTAAAATCCCCTACTGCCTGGACTTCATAACTTAGTGCAGGTAGCGCCGCAGTGCATGTTCAGAGGCAGCCCTCCCCCCCTCCCCGTTCATACTACGTCATAATGTCATGTATCCTATTTGTTAAAAATTTTGTCTAGTTCCTGAATTTCGTAATGCTTTTCCCCTTAAACAATAAGAAATTTAAGTTAAAAACAACAATGTGGGGGAGTTTTCTGGGGGAAATTTATTGGGGGGAAGTTAAAAATTGGGATTCAGTGTCCCAAAAAACTTAAAGTAAACCTTATAGAGAAAGTTCGGACGGGAGATGGGAGGGCGAATGTAAACGTGTGAGTAGTTAAGTGGAATTGCGCAACTTAGTTAACGCAGCACTGCGCGCATGTTCCGAGGCAGATCCCCCCTTCCCCTTCATCCTAAGTCATAATGTCATACATCTAATTTGTTGCAAATTTTGTCTACTTTCTGAATTTCTAGATACATTTTCCCTAAAACAATATATATATTTTTTTTAATAAATACCTTTTTGGGGGTCATTTTACCAAAATTTGGGAGGGTTGCCGGGGAAAATTTTGGTGGGAAGTTAAAAATTCGGATTCAGCGACCCAAAAAACATGTAGTAAACCTTTTTCCAGAACTACCATGAATTTTGCTAGGTAGATCCCCTATACGGTCTCTATTGCCTGGACTATTATAGAAGTTTTAAATATTTTTTACTTCGAATGAAAAAGAAAAAATAAATAAATTCTGGTACACCCGTTCGCACTCTGTGCTGAATAATAATCAAATGAAGTTTAAAATAATCATACAATGTTGTGATAGGTTTTTTTTTTCTTATTTAGAAAATAGAAAGCATTCTAAAATAAAAATATATTGTAGTCTAAAATATGATTATTCGCATTTCCTCGTTAATTTTGTTTTTCAGTAAGAAAAAAAAATAACCATTTTATATAATTATACATCAAATAACGTTGAGTTAGAAATACTCGTAAAAAATAAACTATATCACTTTTATTTCCTTTTTTTATTTTCGTAATGTAAAAAACATAGTTTAAATTTTCTTTTAAAAGTTGAATTATTAAACATTCCTATTCTTTTCCTGTTACAAAAATTACAGAACGGATTTTCACAAGTTCTTAAATTCAACTGTATTTTTGTCTATTAGTCCCCAGAGTGTGGTCCGAATCGCCCTAAGAATACGAAAAATGGACGACGCTATTCTTCTTGAATAATAAAAATATAAAAAACACTTCCAGAAATGTTTTAAACGCTTGAAGGACGGTGATTCTTTTATTGGCATCACCTAATTTTAATCCCTAATTGCCACATTTGCAACCGAATTTTTGAATGAAAATTCCACCTTTATTAAGTACGCGAAAATATACCTTTTGTACTTTATACTTCGTTTACAAATAAAGTTTCTTGTAAATACTAGTGTCATTCAATTATTTCAACATTTTACGAATACAAGTACCCTGCCCCTAAAAGCTCTAATCCCTTCAGGACTGGCGGCTCATGCATAAATTTTATTCTTTCTGCACCACTTTTAAGCAAATGTTTCCTTTACTTAGATAGTCACGAAAATGCGCTTATTAAAGAAATAATACTTTTATTTTTTCACTAGTATCAAAAACAAATTCTGCGTGCACTTTTTAAGGTGCATATATGCACCCATGGTCCCAAATGTTTTAACCCTTACCAAATAAGAATTCCATACAATATACTGAAGATTTTGAAAACAGCTTTAAAATATTGTTTTTTATTTGTAATTCGAAATTATATCGAAAGAAATTTTGCTATATACTTGTGTTGAAGATTAGTCCATTTGAGCATCAAGAGTGTATCTTTCACGAATTTCTTTTCTATTCAGAACTTTTGAATCTTGCCCAGGAATTCCGAATCGTATATTCAGATTTATTTAATGACGGTCCTTTCGCGATAACATAAAAGAAAAATTCTTCTTTCAAAATTTCCGGTGTGGATTCGCAAATTTTGAATAAAAATATATTCCTGAAATGGTCCCAATATACAAAGTTGTCACAGGCGACTATTTTTATATTATGTCGCACCACTTTTTTTAT
Source organism: Maratus speciosus (assembly GCA_963932465.1). Classification (NCBI taxonomy): domain Eukaryota; kingdom Metazoa; phylum Arthropoda; class Arachnida; order Araneae; family Salticidae; genus Maratus; species Maratus speciosus. Next base: position 243,233,521 of record OZ010794.1, read on the forward strand.
TAAGTACATTTTTAAATTTACTTCTCTTCCAAATGTTGGTAACAAGTGTGTAAAATATTTTTGTTTGGAAAAAAGTGGTGCGAAATAGAATTAAAAAGTTAGCGTCTGTGACAGTCCTGCAGGTATGACCTTGCGATGCAGATGCGTTAACCCTTTCAGGGGCAAGGTATTTGTATTCGTAAAATGTCCAAATAATTTATTGATACCAGTATTAACAAAAGAATTTATTTGTGGCAAACCTTCGCGTACTTTGTAAAGATGACATTTTCATCATAAAATCCCGGTGCCAATATGGGAATTTGGGATAAAAACTATGCATAGGTGCCAAGTTGCCACTAATCCTCCGTAATATGTGGATTAATTTAACCCTGGCTTAATACATTTCGCACCGGAATTTGTTTTCAGAGATGAAATTAAATAAGTTCCACGTAGAAAACTGGAATTAAATAAATACAGTTTCATCAAATAATTTTTCTGGTTCGAAACTTTTTAAACTGGGTTAAACTAATCATCGCATTACGGAAGAATAGTGCGAACTTGGCACCTGTGACTATGTGATGCCGTGACGGCATCACCGCTCTTCAAGGGGTAGCGATTCCAGTTCAATAAATATTTTTGGTAGCTTTCCATAATCTCCATTATATTAGATTTAATTTTATATTCCTGAACTTTCCTTTAATCCTTAACCTCTTCAGACCCCAGGGTTTATTATTATATATTTTTTTTAACTTCAGTTATGAATTTATATTAACAAACCGATAACTAAGAAAGATTGAAAAATGAAAAAAAATTAAAATGTATTTTTTGTACATAAAATTCGATGATACATGGGGGCCCAATAAGTAAATTTTTTGACAGTTTGTTAGGATTTTTTATTTTACTTTGTTTTGCATTGCATTGAAAAAACAATGCAAAACGTGAAATAATTATGCATTTAATATTTTTTTTATTTCTAATGGACTCTACAAATGGTATCTTAACGTACTGAAAAACTATTTACGTTTTCGTTTTTGCACATTTCGTGCATTTTTGCTGCAAACCATTTTGATATAACACGTATCTCTCTAAAAAAGTACTATAAGAAACAAATTGCTATTTTGTTTAGTTCTGATATCTGTAAGGCTCCATACACACCAATTTCCTTTTTTTTACCATTATTTATATGCGTGAAAAAAAAAAATTGTAAAGATGTGTATCCTATAGGATACATCAGGTCTGAGGAGGTTAAGTTCATTTCGGCATTAAACTCATTAAACGATTAAACCCAAATAAGTCAACTTCATTCTTAAACAAGAAAGAAAAATCATGCGCCCAGCATCGATTATGAAACACTTTCTAACACATTCAAAATACTGTAATGAAACTTCACTATTTATTAAGGTGGTAGATGTCTAATATAATTAGAAAATGTATAATGCATTTCAATACCCGATTTCTACAATTACCATCGATAGTTGAAAAAATATCCTTTTTTGTTATCATCCCTATATATGATCTGTAGATTTGTTTGTATTCTACATAATATGCTAAAATTAGTACAATTAAACAGTTGGGTATTTCCACGAGCACTTGTCGTGTAAGTCACATACTATGCTTGTTGGCCACCGTTATTTTATAAAAGTTTGCTTCACCTTTTTCAATTAATGTGATATTTCCCATAAAATAAGTCACATTTTTCCGTTCTAAAATACTGGTTGTCAAAAATCTAATATGTGACTTACACGACAAGTGCTCGTGGAAATGCCCAGTTGAAATTTCAAAGTTGAAAATTCCCATTTAGTAATTTCGGTTAATAAACGAAAATTTATGTGTGATCGTTTGTATGGCCCTGCATATAATCGATGGAATTTATACACACCAAGTAATGTAAAAAAAAGTTGAATTTTAAAACACGTACAACGACTGAAAACGCACTTCCAGCAATTATACTTCATAAACAGGTCTGAGGCGGTTATGTTCATTTCGGCATTAAACTCATTAAACGATTAAATCCATATAAGTCAACTTCATTCTTAAACAAGAACGAAAAATCATGCACCCAGGATCGATTATAAAACACTTTCAAACACATTCAAAATACTGTAACGAAACTTCACTATTTATTAAGGTGGTAAATGTCTAAATAAATTAGAAAATGTATAATGCATTTCAATACCCATTTCTACAATTACCATCAGTAGTTGGAAAATATCCTTTTTTGTTATCATCCCTATATATGATCTGTAGATTTGTTTGTATTCTACATAATATGCTAAAATTAGTAAAATTAAACAGTTGAAATTTCAAAGTTTAAAATTCCCATTTAGCAATTTCGGTTAATAAACGAAAATGTATTTGTGATCGTTTGTATAGCCCTGCATATAATCGATGGAATTTATACACACCAAGTAATGTAAAAAAAAAAAAAAAAAAAAAAAGTTGAATTTTAAAACACGTACAACGACTGAAAATGCACTTCCAGCAATTATACTTCATAAACAGTATTGCAGCCTAATTCTTTTTTACGTTTTTGTAAATGAATAGTAAATTATATTCACACGATATTCTACGGTAAGCGCGTTATAGTACACCACAGTGATATATTATGAAATTCAATATGCTTTAAATAGTGCAGTGTCTTTAAAATACACCGCAAACGGGTTTTTCCCGGAAACCGTAATATAACACTTTTTGGATTTCCTTGTAAATGAACCCTAAATGCTGCATACATCCTTTTCAATAACGAACATGCAATAGTAAATCCCAATAACGTATACATAAATTCCATGGCAATATGATTATATTTACGTGAGATAGAGCGATAGACAGGCGAAGAGACAGACATACCGGGCTCATAAACGCTTTTCAACTATTTTGGAAAGTATTAAAAACAGTGTTTAGTTTAGAAACATAAATAAATGTATGTATACTTTAGAGCTTATAGCTGTCTATTCACCTTTTTATATTGTATCTTTAATCATAGTATTGACAAGGTGTTTACGCATTTTATAATTTCCAATGTGTACGGCACTAATATTTTAAATTAGAAATCTATTCCTAATATTTTTTTTGTCAAACTAAAAAGTATTTCAGAGATTATAAAATATTTTTTTATATTTTTCTTCGAATAAAAATAAATAAATAAACTTTGGTATATCCGTTCTAACCCTGTACTGAATAAAAATCTTATAAAGTTCAAAAGAAACTTACAGTGTTTGCTGATATGTTTCTTATTTACTAAGTAGACGGCATTCTAAAATAAAAATATTACCTAATAATCCGAAATGTTATTATTCGCATTTCCTTGATAATTTCTGTACTCAATAAGAAAAAATAAATAACTATTTTATATATTTATGCGTTAAATAATGTTGAGTAGGACACACTGTTAAAAAATAAAATATATCACTTTTATTTCCTTTTTATTTTCCTAAAGTAACGAATATAGTCAAAATTTCTTTTAAAAGCTGAATTATTAAAAATTCCTATTCGTTTCCTGTTACAAAAATTACACAAGTGATTTTTACAAAATTTTAAATTCAACTCTATTTTCATCTAATATTAAACCCTAGGGAATCGTCCAGATTCCTCATAACACACAAAAGGGGCTTCGCCATGCTTCTTGAATAGTAAAAACTTAAAAAACACTTCCAGATAATTTTCAGAAAATTTTAAAGAAGCTTGTAAAATTTCTTACACTTGAAAGAGCAATTATTTATGTGCAATTCGTTTCTTTCTGGTGGTATATCGCTGTGTAAATGCATTGTCCTCAGTTGTAGTCATTCTTATTATATAGAAATTAAAAATTAAATAAGTTTAGCGAAAAGGTAAATTTAAGTATTTTATTTTCTCAGGTGTTTAAAGGTTTTAGGTGTCATTTTATTTGTCCCAGTTTTTATTTCATAATATTATATGCATTAACACTTTATCTACTGATGGTACTTATAAGTACCACTCACTTTAAACTTTCCTCCCATGGTGAATGTTATTAATATTCTAATGATACTTCACAAAAATACTCTTTTAACTCCATTTTATCCGGATACATGGCAGAAGTAGTTCTAGGTTTGTTATTTTAGCGAGGAAAGAGAGTATTTTTGAAATTTTCGATTTGTTTTGTGCTGACATTTTGCAAAGATTGTCAGGCCTGTCATTTTATTACTGCAAACACAGTAAAGGATATAAGGTAAGTGTTGATTTTTTTTAATGTATTCATTATGCTCTTAGAATAAAATTTGACTAGCTATTTTAGGTGAACCATGTATGTATTTGATCTAACAGTTGAATTACTCGGTGGTACTTATAAGTACTGTCAGTACACTGAATGTTGGAGAAAAACTCTTGTTTACTTTTCGACCGTGTAGTTATCCATCATTTTCATCTGCTTTAAAATGTAATTACTAAAATGTAGCGTAGTAATAATTTTCCTAGTATTTCTTTTCTATTTCATTATCATTTTTCATAGGAAATCGAAAAAGTTGTGGCACCGGCTCTTTTTTGCTACGCTAGAAATGGCATATGTAAATTCTTGTGTTGAGTATTTGGAGATGCCAGAGAACATGTTGTCACTAGTATATAGACGTCGTATAAGTAAAGGACTGCTAAAAAGACCGAAACCTAAAAGAAAAAATAGTTTCTTTTAACCCTTTCAGGGGCAAAGTATTTTCAATACTAAAGTGTTGAAATAAAGGATTGGCACCGGAAATTGCCAAAATATTTATTTGTAAATATGAAAAAAGGCTATATTTCAGATACTTATCAAATCGAAAATATTTTACCACAATTCTGGTGCTGTTTGAAATACCTTTTGGGTTTTCTGTTAAGATATTTTAGTCATAGTGTACTGACAGTACTTTAAAGTACCCCTTTAATTAGTTACCCCTAATTAATTAAAATTTTCACAGGTGAATATTTTGTGTTTATCCTTTAATTTTCATTGTAGTTACTGAAGAAAGAAATTACATGAAAAATATTGCAGTATATCATAATTAATTAGATAAAGAATAAGAAATAAGATATAATAAGAAATCCATATAATATACTAAAAATTATGAAAATAGTTTAAAAATATTGTTTTTCATGTCTAATTCAAAATTATGTCTAAATTAATTGTTTATATATTTTTGATAAATATTAACACATTCGGAAATCAGAAACGTGTGTTTCACGAATTTCTTTTCTATCCAGAAATTTTTAATCTACACCAGGAATTCCTAATTGCAACTTCTGATTTATTTAATATCATTCTTTGGGGATTGCGTGAAATAAAAATTCCTGTGTGTTAAAGCGATACCAGTTCAATAAATATTTTTACGTATCTTTCCGTAATCTTTAATAGATGTATTAGTTAGGTAAAATTTCATATATTTCAACTTTTCTTTAGTCCTTATGTCCATTTTGGGGTTAAGTTAAACTCAAAGTCAACTACAAACTGAACTTCTTAACAGACAATATTTGTTTTATAAATATAAATAAATGTATGTGTCCTTTAGAACTTATAGCAGTCTACTCACCGCTTTATTTCGTACCTCGAATCACTTTATTGATCAGATGCGTACATACCTTATAATTTCCAATATAAACTTCTCTAATATTTTTTTCTTCAGGGTAAAAAAATCTTTCTGCGAATATAAAATATTATTTTAAATATTTCTTCGAATTAAAAGAATAATGAATTGGGGTGTATCCGCTCGCACCCTGTAGTAAATAAAATTCATTTAAAGTTAAAAAGAAACATACAATGTTTGCTGATAGAGTTTGTATTTAATAAATTTTAAGTACCTTACCTAGCAAAAATAGTTTAAATTTTCTTTTTAAAACTAAATTATTAAACATTTCTGTTCGTTTCCGCGTCTAAAAATGGCACAAGGAATTTTCACAAGTTTTTTAATTCAACTCTATTTCCGTCTAATATTAGTCCACACGGAGTCGTCCGAATCCACAAGAACTCGAAATATGGCCTTCGCTGTGGTTCTCAAATAGTAAAAACGTAAAAAGCACTTCTAGAAGTGTTTTAAAGAAGCTTTGAAATTTTCTCTGACATGAACGAGTAATTAAGTTTGCAAAATTTATTTTAGTGATTTCTTGCTGTTCAAAATTTCTTTCCCCAATTGCAGCCGTTTTTATTTAATTTAGAAGTTAAGAAATAATTTTCTTTAACACTTTCGCTGCTGAATCCGCGCCAACGAAAGTGATCAGAAATTTTAAATTGATACCGGAAAATTCGAAAGAAGATAATTTACTTTATGTTATCGGAAAATGTCTTTTATTAAATAAAGCGTAAGATATTATTCTTTATTTCTGGTTTGAACACTAAATTTCTGTATAAAAATGGAGGCAAAACTGGCAGATCTGTATAGTATCGTGGCACTCAACGTGTTAAAAGGTAAATTTAATTAAGAATATTTTCTTTAACCCTCCTAGTACCAGATTTTAAATTTTGGCGAGCGTTCTTACTTTTACATAAATCGAACGAGAAATTTGATTCTATTATGTACTGCTTCTTGCTATAAGGTATCTAACTGATTATATTTATTAAGTTTAAATTATTATTTTTTCTGGTTCAAAACACGAAAAACTTCAAAACAAAAAATATTGGGTTAAAAAAAGACCCCAATGGTACTAGGAGTATTAATACGAAAGGTTTTAAATGTCATTTTAATAGTGTCATTTTTGATTTAATACCATTAATGGAAACAGTTTCTCTTTAAGTTAATTTTACTTTCCCCAGTTGTAGCCATTTTTTAAATTTAGAAGTTAATTAGTAAAAAAATTTCTTTAAAACGTAAATTTAATTAAAAAAATTTTATTTTTCCCCAAAAATTTTAAATGTCATTTTATTAGTCTCATTTTTCATTTAGTAATATTAATGGGAAAAGATAAGTTTGCCAAATCTGTGAAGAAATTATCCAAATTTGTGTTTCTGTTGTTTAATTTCTTAATTGACAAAAAATTGACAAAATTAAAGTATCATAAAATAATAAACCATTCTTCTTCATTTAAAAGAATGTAATTTACGAAGGATTTTTAAGAAAACTTATTATAAAAAACTTTAAAATCCATATTACAAAATTTATTGCCTTTACGTATTTTTAACACTTTCCAACATAGTTCATAAATGTTAATGAATTCGGTTTCTCTGCCTGTCTGTCCGTGCTCTAATTCGTGTAAATATACTCCGATTGCTATGGAATTGATATATATTTTTAGGATTCCTTATGGCATGATCCGAAATTCAAAATAAAGTATGTAGCATTTGCAGTTCATTTACAAGGAGACTCAAAAGAATTTCGTTACATTACGGACTATAGGGAAAAATCGTTTGCGTTGTTTTTTAATGATATTACGCTATTTTAAACATATTAAAATTCATATCTTTCATTGAGGCACTTACTGTAGAATCTGGTGGACATATAACTTATTGTTCATTTACATGGATACACAAAAGTATTTGGGTAAAGTACTGCCTGTGAAGAATGAATGCTGGAAGTGAGTTTTGAGTTGTGGTATGAGTTTTAAAATTTATTTATTTATTTTCATATTAATTCTTGTGTATGAATTCCTTAGATCATATACAAGGCTATACAAAGGATCTTAAGTACATTTACATTCGTTAATGGACATTTCTTAATGAAAATTCTCAACTGTGTTTTGTGTTTAATTGAATAACTTCTACTATATTATGTAGTATACACACAAATATATACATTGCATACATGGATTGACAAAAATATGATATTTTCCTACTATTGATTGTATTTTAAGAAATTGAGTTTTCAGATGCGCTATTCATTTTCTGAATAGTTTACAGAAATCTTTCATCTTACTAAACTGTAAAATTTTGTCACAGTATTCTGAATGTATCGGAGAGTGTTTCATAATCTATGTTGGAAGTATGATGTTTCATTCTTTTTAAGAAAATATTTTGGATTTAGTCGCAGTTCTACATTGTTACAGTAAAAGAAAATTGCTTGACATTATACAGCATCTGAAAAGTATACTTTCTGTAACTTTTTAGATTTACTAATAGTTTGCAAATTACTAAAATGATCTAAACTATATGGCCAATGATGACCAATAACTTTCAATTTTAGACGTTTTGTTAAATATTTTTAATAAGTACAAGAGGAATTATTTTAACCCCAGGTTTATAAGCAGAATAGTATATGTCATATATTTCGGCAGAGATTTTTTCCCGAAACCCTATAGGGGACCGTCAACAAATTGAAAAAGAACGAATATATTTTGACGAACCCTGTAAAAACTAATGTAGCAAAAGTGTTCAAACTATAGAATATTATTAAAATGCTTATTTTAATAAACTGTGTTCATTCTTATGAGGATAACATATATACTCTTAGAGAAATTAAGGTTTAAAAAGAAACAGTCCCGAACTTTACCAATTTTTTTGCTTATAATCTACGGCGTTCTTAACACATTGCATCAAGGGCGGATCTGGAGAGTCCTCAAGGGGGGGGGGCGATTTTAGAAATTTGGAAAGTCCAATCTGATGCGCGGGTCGGAGCTAATTTTTTCACTGCTGGTATTGTTACTTCTGCTTTTTGCCGTGGGTCGGGTTTGGGTCCGGTTGACTTCTATTTTTTGCTGCTGGTTGATTTCTATTTTTTGCTGTGGGTCAGGTAAACTTCTACTTTTTTGCTATGGGCCAAGTTAACTTCTACTTTTTTGATGCGGGTCGGGTTTGGGCCCGGTTGACTTTTACTTTTTAGCTGCGCCTAGCGCGTTGGGTTTGGGGCAGATTGACAAACATTATATCCGGTTTGGGTCAGTTTCGGATTGGGTTTTCACTACTGCGACTTGCGAGAAGGTTCGGGTTGACCAGTTTTTTTTAAAAAGAAAGTCTAAGTATTTTTGAAGATAAAAACTACCGGGTGTCCCAAAAAGGACTGACTGATTTTAAAATTCAATAACTTGCAAACGGTGACAGATATTTAAAAAATTCTTGCAGGAGGGTTATGCATAAGGTCAAAAGTTTTATTACAGTGATTTTCAATTTTAGTTCGATTTACAAACAATAGATGGCGCTGTAAGCAATAGTCGCTAAATACAGGCTCGATTTTTGGTCCTTTATCTTGTTCCATGCAGAAAAAGGAGATGGAAATGTATTATCCGGGCCACGAAGTACCAAAAATCGAGCCTGAATTTAGCGACTATTGCTTACAGCGCCATCTATTGTTTGTAAATCGAACTAAAATTGAAAATCACTGTAACAAAACTTTTGACCTTATGCATAACGCTCCTGCAAGAATTTTTTTAATATCTGTCACCGTTTGCAAGTTATTGAATTTTAAAATCAGTCAGTCCTTTTTGGGACACCCGGTATATGCAGTAAAATCTCCATAACGGACATGTCCAAATAATTATTTAGGAATACTTTTTAACCTCCAGAACTATGTAAAAAATACTAATTTGGTTTAAGACTGCTTGTCTCTTAATATCTAAGATCAGTTGTAATTCAGTAAAGAATGCTCTGAAACTTATTAATAAACATACCGGGTGTCCTAAAAGGGATTTTAAAATTTAGTACTTTTCGAATGGTGACAGCTATTTAAAAAAATCTTGCAGAAGGGTTATGTAAGATGTCACGAGATTTTTTACTGCGATTCTTGATTTTACTGTATAATAGCAGCGATAGATGGCGCTGTAAACAATGGTCGTAAAGTCTACCTCCTCCGAGAGCCGATTTAGCGCCTATTGCTTCCGGCACCATCTGTCGTTGCTATTTTAAACTAAAATCAAGAATCGCTGTTAAAAATAAAATTATCAGGGGTAGAGTAAAAAAAAAAAAAATAAATAAATAATAAAAAAAAAAAATCTGAAATTCAAAGAAAATTTTCTGAAAGGTTACAGCAGGGATTCCCTTCTGGCACTAATTATTTTTGTTGCAGGTCGGGTTAGCTATTTTGGATTCGGATCGATTTCAGGCTGAGTAGAGATTCCGGCAAGCTAGGTTTGTGTTAACCTGTTTTTTTGTTTGTTTTTTTGTTTTTTTTTTTCAAAAATTAGTTTAGTATATTATTTCAAGTTAAAAATTATACCTATAATAAATAATAAACGTATGAATGTGTGCTGTTTTCTAAAGACACCACTGCATTTTTCCCACGACTCTTTGATGAAATTCGCACTTCTTCGACCCTCTAATGAAATTTGCGTTTCTTCCGCAACCCTTTGACGAAATTAGAGTAATTTTTCAGACCTTTGACAAAAATTTGCGTTTTTTTCCGTGACCCTTCCACCAAAGTCGCGTTTTTTCAGCAATCCTTTGACTAAATTCGCATTTTTAAAGCGATTCTTTGACTAAATTCGTTTTTTTTTTCACGAGTCTATGAAAGAATTTGTGTTTTCTCCACGATCCATTGACGAAATTCGCGTTTTTTTTTTTTCACGGCTATGTGACAAAATTTGCGTTTTCTCCGCGATCCTTTAACGAAATTCGAGCTCTTTTCCGATGCCTTTTGAAGAAATTCGCGTTTTCCGCGATCATTTGAAGAATTTTGCATGTTTTCTGAGGCTCCCAGACTAAATTCGCGTTTTTTCAGTGATCATTTGGCGAAATTGAAGTTATTGTCTGCGGACGATTGACGAAATAGATTTTTTATGGAGACCATTTATACAAATCGCGATTATTTGTATGTCCGAATTTTCGATAGGTGAATTTTCAAAATTTTTGGAACCGAATGCCTTAACCCTGGAGCTGCGTATTATTATTATTATTATTATTATTATTATCATCATCAAAATAGGTTTAAAAATTGCGCATATTTTTTATTACACATATCAAATCTGCACACATTTTAGAGTAAAATATGTCCAAAATCTTTGTGAAACAGGTTTTTTTTAAAAATAGCATTAGATCATAAAAAAAGATTTGCTGCGGAAATAGCGGGTTGCGCAAATTTTGCCACTTTTACGTTGGCCGTGGAAATCGCGGGTTGCGCAACGAGAGGGTTACATTTTCGGAAAATTCGGAACATAATCACCCCTGTTTCTGACATCTTACATAACCCTCCTGCGAGTATTTTTTTAATATCTGTCACCATTTGCAATTTGTTGAATTTTAAAATCAGTCAGTCCATTTTGGGACACCCGGTATATTCAATAGCTATGGGATGATGGCTGAAAGAAGCATTTAAAATTAAGCTGGCTTCCATATGTCAGTTAGAGGTTTATATGGGCTAAAATTATCAGGCCCAAGCCCAGGTCCAACCCACATTAAAAAAAACTATTGGCCCCGCCCAGAGGCGTCGCCATGGGGGGTTATGGAGGGGGGGAGCCTCCCCCTCCAACATTTGGGAACTTGGGAAATTTGATCTAGAGTTGGGAAATTCTAGATTTTTGATAAAACTTCTTTCTTTTTAAAAAATAATAGAAAAATAAATATGAATTTTTTATTGTTTTGGTGACTTCTTTTCTGAAAGCTGCAACTGTAAACAAGTCAAATAATAGGAAGAAATACAAAACGAAAGCAGCCAGACTCAGTCTGCCATTGTGTTTCACTGTTCTATGAAAAATAGCCACCAGTGGCCGAGAGGTTCTGCTCTCCAAGCTGGTAGACGGCAGACTTGTATAAAACCAAAAACTTTCTGCAAAATATTGGATCAAAAACTTTCTGCAAATTAATTTAATGTTTAATAAAATAACGTGTTATATTACTTTGACGGTATGAATTTTAAGCAGTAGTTTTAAAATAATTACCGTTTAATTTAAAAATTAATATTAATTACAGAATTATTATGGTGGCTAAAAAAATAATAAAGCTAAAAATCCATGATATGAAGGAGTGAATTCTTATCAGTTATGTTGTCAATGCATTTAGAAACAGCCCAATCCTTAATATTGTGACCTCTTCTCCCAAAATGCAATAATGGACGGACATTGCTTCTGAAACAACCGAATCTCATTTTGTAAGGAGAGGTCCATTCATAGTTATCATCATTAAAGAGAACGATGAGTTTTTATTGCAGCCCTTTGATGAAATTCTCATTTTTTCCGCGATCATTTGGCGAAATTTCCGTTTTCCCGCGATTTTTGACGACATTTGCGTTTTTTTCGCGATTTTTTGACGAAATTCGCGTTTTTTTCGCGATCCTTTGACGAAATTCGCGCTTTTCTCGAGATCCTTTGACAAAATGCTCTTTTTTCTCCTATCCTTTGACGAAATTTGCATTTTCACGATCTTTTGACGAAATTCACGCTTTTTTCGCGATCCTTTGACGAAATTAGTTTTTCCGCGGTTCTTTGCCAAAATTTGCATTTTTTTCAGGATCTTTTGACAAAATTCGTGCTTTTTTCCGCTATGCTTTTACGAAATTTGTTTTTTTCCTGCGCTTTTTTTGGACGAAATTTGCTCTTTTCTGCGTTTCTTTGATGAAATTCGCCTTTTTTCGCGATCCTTTTTCGCGATATTCGAGTTTTTTCTGTGGCCCTTTAGGAAAATTCATGTTTTTTCTCGATCCCTTGACGAAATGCGTACTTTTTCCGCGGCCCTTTTACCAAATTTGAGTTTCTTTCGCTATCCTTTAACGAAATTAGTTTTTTTCCGCGATTATTTTACGAAATTTGCGGGTTTTTTTCACGATCCTTTGACAGAATTCGCGCTTTTTTCGCTATGTTTTACGAAATTCATTTTTTTTCCTGCGCTTCTTTGACGTAATTTGCGTTTTTTCTGCGATTCTTTGACAAAAAATTTTTTTGTCCACGATTCTTTAAAGAAATTAGCGTTTTTCCGCGGTCCTTTAACGAAATTTGCGTTTTTTCCGTGATGTTTTGACAAAATTGGGTTTTTTTTTCTGCGAACGATTGACGGAATTGGTTTATTTTCGGCGACCATTTGTTGAAATCCGCAGTATATTTCAGTGATATTTTTTTATGTCTGAATTTTCGGACTGATGCGGACGATTTTTTTTTTTTTAATTTTCGGAACCGAATACATTAAATTTTCTGAAAATTTGGAACAGAATCACGAATTACCCCTGGCAAACAATAAATAAATCGTACATAAAATTGGGGAACATTTTTAATTTTTCGGTGTTTAAAAAAAAAAAAAAAAAAAAAAAAAAAAAAAATACAAGAACAAAAAACTACTTTTTTTCTAAGAAATTTTCTGCAAAGTTCCGAATTTTGCGGAAAATTTTCCGCGCACGGCGTGCGCGTGTACGTCTATATTATACAACTATGGTAGACGGGAGGTGCTGGGTTCGAACCCAATCGCGCCCGTCGGCCTAATCGTTCGGAGTTTTCGTGGTTTTCTTCGAACCTTGGATTTCCAAGCGTTAATACGGATTAGGTTCCCTTAGAAAGACCCCCACGAAGGGCACTCTCCCCCTTAGGGCCTATATCCCTCGTGTTGATAATTGGCCGTCCTAAACACAACCAACCATCTATGAAAAATACACCCACCAGACTTCAATTTCTCTACCGCTGTCCACCAATAGCTGACTCTGGTTCATGTCTTTTATTTCCTACAAAACTTTGTTCTATACTGTACAATTTCAAGATAACGTCAGTAATTTTTATTAAGAATCATTGACATTATTTTCATTTGAAAAGTGATTAATGTTTCGCTCACAATAAGAAAGCAAATAATTCACAAACTAATGCAAGTTGACAAAAAAGAAAAAGGAAATAGCCATTTCACGTTAGATCTTCCAAAAATAAAAAAAATAAAATAAACGTTCCAAAAAAAAACATATTCTACTGTCAAAAACGAAAATCGGACAAGAAATTATTCACGTGTCTTCCGATTGGCTCTATAGCAATAGGTCGTTGCCTGAGTGCTTATAGAATGTTCTTAGTCGTTGTCATCAATAGCTGGCATTATCTACAACTATCACAAATTTTCTTTAAAAATAGCATTCTATTCTAATACTAGAAAAGAAAAACACGTCTCTCTCCCCTTCATTTTGATCTCAAATAGCATTAACATAAGTTGAATATACATTGCACATATCATTTGAGTTGGAAATTAGAGTAGTTTATTTCAAGTTGGGAAATTTTTTAACCCCCTCTCCCCAATAAATATCTGTCGCTACGCCCCTGGCCCCGCCCGGTATAAAGCTAAAAAATCAACTCCAGCCCTGCCTGCATTTTGCAATTAAAATTAAAATTATTCATAAAGCACACTTGCTTATGCTCATATTTTATTTTCAGATTATGTTCGAAATTCATGAATACAGAAAAACAACAATATTAATGACTATAACAATGACTATTTAGGCAATTATGTACGTAAACACTACGTTAAAAATATGACTTAGACAATTACATTCAAATAAAAATCCAGTAAGATAATCAGTTTAGAATGAAAGAAACGGTTGATAAAAAAAAATCAAAATTTTAAAACTCTACAAAGAAAAAAAGTAAAATTTAGAAAATGCATCTCTGTAACTTATCAAATCAAATTACATTTCTAAAGATTTCTCTAAACAAATGTACTTTTTAACAAATATCTAAACAAATGTACATAAACAAATGTACACAAATATAATTTTTACGAATGACAAATAAGTAAGATGCCGTACAAACTTGGGCTCGGGAGGAAGAATTTACAGGAGTGCACGGGTCGTGGTCCGGTCAATAATGCTTATCATATGGGCTGACACGGACCGAATATTTAGCTTTTATTCCGGGCCGAGCCCCGACCTGGAAATTTTGGCCAGTGCAGACCTCTAGGAAAAATTAAGCGCCAACTTTTGAAAAATATTGGGTGGGCTCAAAACTTTGAGTAAAATAACACAATTTTCCTCCCCTTAGTCTATGTGTGTGGAGAGAGGGGCGGGGGAGGAGCAAATGACGAAAGATGCTAATTTGAAGACAAATTGTAGTTTTTCTAAGTGAAATGTGAAATTGCTATAGCTAAATAAATAATTGTATTAAATTATATTCTTAATTTCTTTCTTACACATTAATATCTATTATATATGTTATAAAACTGGAAAGTGGAAAAGATTATTTGTCAAAAGAGACACCCATTTTAGCCAATTGAGTTCTTTATGGAATCAAAATATTAAAACAAATCGCAAAATATGCAGGAAATCTGTTTTCCAGAGAAATTTAATTATACATCCGAATAAAAGGCTTTCAGCTCTCCTGTAAATCTAATTGTTGTCCTTACTATTTTTCAAACAAAATTTTTTGAGAACGTCAATAAAATCAAATTTTATTTCAACGATTTAAAAAAAAAAATAAAGCAATTTGGAAAATGATTTTTTCGAAGACTAAAATTCAAGACATAAAAAATCGCACGGAGTTGATCCTACATTACGTACGCCATGAATTAAACATTAATAGTGTTATTGCACGTATAAATCGCCTGCGACCCGTCAGATTTCTTAAAACTTACGTATTATCCAAGCATTTCATTGGCTGTTCGGGAAAAGTATTTTCCATCGTCCAAGAAATCTGACGACCGATTTTAAATGAAATTTCATTCTTAAACTTCTAAACATCCCACAATATTACTTTTTACACCGTCGTATACAGAAAATAATGTACTTTTAAATGCAATTTGTTTGAAAGCTGTATCTCAATTTGTTTCTGAGTTATTAATTTTTTTGTAGTTTTTATTACTTTTTTGTCATAGTGGCAACAGAAGTAATCGATCTCTGTTGAAAGTAAAGGGGAATACAGATTACTGTATAGACCAATCAGAACACGAATAAAATGCGGATTAAACCAATAAAAAGCTTCAGATATGCTTTTGATTTCCTACCCTGACGAGGACAATAACCATTTTTCCAAATGGTTAATAAATAAATAAGGAAATAAATAAAAGAATGAAAATTGGGTAAGTGGAGAGAACAAATTATTGGGCAAGTTGGCGCCGCCTATCTGGAGGAAAAAGAAGTCTTGCTCGACCCGAATCTGCAGAAAAATTAAGATCAGGGCACGGCCCGTCTCTAAAAGACAAAAGACCAGACCCAGCCCGAGTCTCGTGGATTTAAACTGGCACGACCCGTGTCGGGTCGGACCAACTTAGGCTCGGGAGGAAGAATTTAGAGGAGTGCCCGGGTCGTGGTCGGAGCAATAATGCTTATCATACGGGCTGACACGAACCGAATGTTTAGCTTTTATTCCGGGTTAAGCCCCGACCTGTAAAATTTTGGCCATTGCAGACCTTTAAGAAAAATGAATTCCAGGCCAGGCTCGATCTGGAGGAAAAAGAAGTCTGGCCCGACGAGAATCTGCAGGAAAAATTAAGATCAGGGCACGGCCCGACTCTAAAAGAGAAAAGGTCTGACCCAGCCTGAGTCTCGTGGATTTAAACTGGCGCGACCCGGGTCGGGTCGGACCAACTTAGGCTCGGGAGGAAGAATTTAGAGGAGTGCCCGGGTCGTGGTCGGAGCAATAATGCTTATCATACGGGCTGACACGAACCGAATGTTTAGCTTTTATTCCGGGTTAAGCCCCGACCTGTAAAATTTTGGCCATTGCAGACCTTTAAGAAAAATGAATTCCAGGCCAGGCTCGATCTGGAGGAAAAAGAAGTCCTTCCCGACCAGAATCTGCAGGAAAAATTAAGATCAGGGCACGGCCCGACTCTAAAAGAGAAAAGGCCTGACCCAGCCTGACTCTCGTGGATTTAAACTGGCGCGACCCGGGTCGGGTCGGACCAACTTGGGCTCGGGAGGAAGAATTTAGAGGAGTGCACGGGTCGTGGTCGGGTCAATAATGCTTATCATACGGGCTGACACGGACCGAATGTTTAGCTTTTATTCCGGGCCGAGCCCCGACCTGGAAATTTTGGCCATTGCAGACCTTTAGAAAAATGAAGTCCAGGCCAGGCTCGATCTAGAGGAAAAAGAAGTCTGGCCCGACCCGAATCTGCAGAAAAAATTAAGATCATGGCACGACCCAACTCTAAAAGAGAAAAGACCTGACCCAGCCCGAGTCCCGTGGATTTAAACTGGCGCGACCCGGGTCGGGTCGCGCCGGGCTCGAACTCCGCCCCAAGTCATTTCCCGTGAGGATGCATAATGTCGTTTTACAAACCCTTTATTAGCCCAAGGGGGGGGCGATCGCCCCTTCGCCCCCCCCCCCCCTTAGATCCGCCATTGCATTGCATGTGGGCAATTTTTCGAAAATGAGCACTAAATTTACGTTCACAAATGCCACTGTAAATTAAAACCTGCTCACAACCAATAAGAGGGAAGAATGCTTGGATTACACTTCTTTTTACGTCCGTACAAAATTACCGGCACCAGTAAAAATTTCTGTCCCCAACCCACAAAAACGCACATTTACGTGTCCCGCATACAATGTGTTAACCACCGAAACTAAAAGGTTGAGATTTTCAACTTTTTAAATGAACGCTCTTTGCCACTACAAATTCTGAAAGATAGTTTTCGCTTTATGTGCTATTAAAGTTTCGCGTCATTAAGTAAGGCAATTTTTTAATTGAAAGACAGTGGCGTGTAGGTAAATAACTTAATCCCGCGAATTTATTTTGACTGTTGCGTCAACGGAACACCAACGCGTAGTAGGTTAATTATGGCCGCTTCGTATATATATATTTTTAACTTAAAGTGTACAAGGGAATTAAATTTTCTATAGATTTTTTCTACGTTTGATTGAATAAAATTTTATTTTCTTAGTTGGCCATAAAATGTCAGATTAAGTTTAAAAGCACTAAATAACATAAAAAGCTAGAGAATTCTTTGACAATTCCAGCAAAATGCCAAACGTAGATATTTTTACTTTCAGTTAAAGTTATTCCCCAAAGAATCGAAAAAAGAAATACAGAGAAGTAAATACTTCTGGAATTCTCAGTAATTTCGAATAATTGGGAAAACTTTCTCCAACAAAGTACTTGCAAAGTTTTTTGTATTATTCTTTCTAGACTAGTAAATATAATTAAGTTTTCGTCGGTTGATAGGCAGATAAATGTTCTCATTGTAAACCTTTTTGGTATTTTTTAAAACAATGTAATAAATTAATTTATTTTAAAACATAAGAAATTTATTTATTAAACATCGAAATGAAAATCGATAAAGTACATATTAGTATGTTTTTTGTACCTTCAAAAAAGATAAAAAGGTAAGCAAAGAAATAAAAAAGGTTTATTTATATGTATATCCATATTTTGAAAGGATGAAGTATAAATTCATTTTCATTTTTTTCATGTTTATGTTTCTGTAAAATGGCTAGGTAAAAATGAAATTAGTTTCATTATTTTTTAGAATTAAGTTTTAAAACACTCAATCACCAAAACACGCATACTTGTATGCGAATTATACGGCAAATAGTATCTGTAATGTGTTAAAGGAAAAGGCATACGGTGTGGGCACATATACATGTTTATAAAATTTCCAAACATACAACACTATTTTTTTACATAGTCAATTATTGGTTATCTTATTTTTTACCTTATTAACATACACCAGTTTTCTGCATTATCAAGCAAACATTCTTCTGTGATGTTCACCATGATAATGTGGCATCTTTCAGTTCATCATCGTCATCTAAATTCTAGTCATCTAAGACTTTTTTAAAGTGCAAAACAGCGTGGTAATCACAATTGTGATCAACTAGACTAAAGGTCTTCAACCTGTACCACACAGTCGAGGGGTTTACCACTATTTTAGAGCAGAAAACATCTCCATTAAACAAGGGACAGAAGTCTCGAAGTTATCCTTTCGAAAATTGTAACGACTTTCAGCCTACGTTGTCAAAGACACCAAAGCAAAACGAAGCATCTTTTCATGTGCCACTAGGGCCGAACGCATCTCTCTTCAACTTACGCTTTCATTTTACTTAAAATAAACAATCAAATACATTTTCCAAGCATTCCATATACCATAACTGTAGCAATGTACACATTAGAGATAAAGTATAAGGATTTTTTATTGATCGCATAGTATTTGCTTTCTAAAAGAAAATTACAGAACGATTTTCCGAATGACGCAGGAATTCAATCGTCTGACGGTTTATCATCATTAATGTAAAACTTTACGTGTCATACTTCCATTCTACGAATTATGCTGTTATGACGCAATAATCATTAAGAATGAGACTGTAGAGATGAGGTTGAGACAGAATAGATTAACCCCTTGAGGGTCACCGGTATATATTATATACCACCTACGACTAATGAAGTTTTACACCAAAAAAACTTTATTAAATTTTACTTTTCTAGCTTTGGTGGGAAAAAGGCCGTAAAATTGCTTTTACTTATTTTGAAATAGAATTTTCCAAAGTTTCCGGTGTGAATTCAGCATTTCACAAACGTAATTGCTTGCCCCTCAAGGGGTTAATACAGGAGTTATGATGTCCCAGAAAACTGTAGTTCAGAACAAGACGTGTGTTTATTAATGAGACATACTACTCTTAAATCTACAAATATTCAAGAAGCAGGCTTGCTAATAACATTGCCAGGGTTCGTGAGGATCGGTGAATTTTTCAGGATAGTTACCAGTATTTTTTATAGAAAAAAATGTAGGTTAAACGCACAAAATTTCGCTTTCCATTAAGCAGAGATTTTCTATAACAAAATACTGTTGCCGGAGGTTTTCCTGGGTGCAAAATTCTAGGAGTCGTACGAACACTGCAGAGCAACATTTTATGTACATCTTAAAACAAACTGCATAAACAAATTCCTATAATTAAGCTAGTTAACCCCTTGAGGGGCGGTGGGATATATTTTATACCACCTAGGATTAATGAAGACTTGCACCAGAAAAAAATTAAGATATTTTACTTTTCTAACTTTGGTGATAAAAAGGCCGTAAAATTGTTTTTCCTTATTTTGAAATATTTTTTTTTCTAATTTTCCGGTGGGAATTCAGCATTACACAAACGCAATTGCTTGCCCCTCAAGGGATTAAGAATTTCATGGCAAGTTATCCCTATCCATACAATGCTTAAAATAATACTTTATTGCCGTTTCACTCAAAATTTTAAAAATATGTTGTTTTATTCGAGCACAAGATTTCTCTTGAATCACTAATTTTTTTTTACAGATAATACAGCATAACTTTAAAAATCCGGCATTCAGAAATCCAGCAACTTCAAAAATTTTCTTTTACACTTTCAAGTAATGGTAGACGAAAAATTTAAATTATTCATCAATTAAAAACTTGAAGATTAAAAAAAAAAAAATGTCTTTTTTTTTATTTGTCAGAGGTGATTATTTGATTATTTTTCGAACATATTTTCTGCACCGTTGCTCAGCAACGGCGTGGAGACTAGTATACACAAGTTCTTTGGGGTCTCTCTTCTGCAATATGCTAAATAGAACCGTCGATAACGCTACTAGCAGCTCCGAAGACAATGAGAAACAAATGGCAAAAAGAAAGGTGTCACTAGAAAAATGCATAAATTTGACTAGTGAATTAATATCTGCTTTCGAGAACAAGACTGTATTTCCCAAATAGAGATTCTTCATTTGTATAAAATACAAGAAAAATTTGTTAAAGAACGGCCAAAAAAAATTGAAGCAAACAAAATTGACATCGATGACTCTGACATTACACGAGAAGAAACAATTTCACTAAAAAAATTGTAGCAAACAAAATTGACATCGATGTCTCCGAAATTACACGAGAAAAAAATAATTTCACTCTTTCTTAGATTTTTTTTTTCCTGTAACATAAAATATATCAAATAATGAAAACTTAGTTTTATATTTAATTTTCTCTTTTTCTTACTTAATTATCACTTAATAATGAATTAACTTATGGCTAAATGCATCATTAAGAATATAGTACTACTTTTGATATCCCTAGTTATTACTTTTGACATTTCTTCAAAAATCCGGAATTTTCAAAAATCCGGCGTAGACTCGGTCCCGATGATGCCGTTTTTTTTAAAAGTTATACTGTATTCCCGAATTTATAGATTATACCTATTTCTTAAATGTAGAACTAATCGTGTGTATATTTTAGCAAAATATATACTTTAAAAACACGTTTGAAAGTATTGTATACGCTTTGTTTCATTGGAGAAATTCAGTATTAGAGATATAACTAGAGATTTGATTTACCAGCTGCATTTAATAATTTTATGTGCATGGCAAATACAAAAGTATTTATATCTGATTTTTTTATAGAATATTATATGCTTGACAAACTAGAGCTATATTCAAGGCTGGAGTAGCACAGTTGAAGTTTATTCCAACAGAGCGAAAAATGTCCAGACCAGGGATCGAACCTGGATACTTGGCGCGCCGTGCCAATGCCTTACCTGTTAGGCTATCCGGACCGATACCTGGCTGACATAATTTCCTCTTAATAGTTGGACTTGGCTGCGAACTGCAGCGCTAGTTTCATTCATCCGAGCTATAACTATAGCATTTACATGACGAAACTAACACGGAAACTCCTGTATACCATGTAATTAGGTCATAATGAAGGGAACGAATATATATATATTTTTTTTTCAACTGGATTAAATTATATTCAAGGCTGGTGTAGCACAGTTGAAGTTTGTTCCAACAGAGCGAAAAATGTCCAGACCAGGGATCGAACCTGGATACTTGGCGTGCCGTGCCAATGCCTTACCTGTTAGGCTATCCGGACCGATACCTGGCTGACATAATTTCCTCTTAATAGTTGGACTTGGCTGCGAACTGCAGCGCTAGTTTCATTCATCCGAGCTATAACTATAGCATTTACATGACGAAACTACTTTAACACGGAAACTCCTGTATACCATGTAATTAGGTCATAATGAAGGGAACGAATATATATTTTTTTTTTCAACTGGATTAAATTATATTCAAGGCTGGAGTAGCACAGTTGAAGTTTATTCCAACAGAGCGAAAAATGTCCAGACCAGGGATCGAACCTGGATACTTGGCGTGCCGTGCCAATGCCTTACCTGTTAGGTTATCCGAACCGATACCTGGCTGACATAATTTCCTCTTAATAGTTGGACTTGGCTGCGAACTGCAGCGCTAGTTTCATTCATCCGAGCTATAACTATAGCATTTACATGACGGAACTACTTTAACACGGAAACTCCTGTATACCATGTAATTAGGTCATAATGAAGGGAACAAATATATTCATTCATCCGAGCTATAGTTATAGCTCGGATGAATGAAACTAGCGCTGCAGTTCGCAGCCAAGGCCAACTATTAAGAGGAAATTATGTCAGCCAGGTATCGGTCCGGATAGCCTAACAGGTAAGGCATTGGCACGGCACGCCAAGTATCCAGGTTCGATCCCTGGTCTGGACATTTTTCGCTCTGTTGGAATAAACTTCAACTGTGCTACTCCAGCCTTGAATATAATTTAATTCAGTTGAAAAAAATATATATATATTCGTTCCCTTCATTATGACCTAATTACATGGTATACAGGAGTTTCCGTGTTAAAGTAGTTTCGTCATGTAAATGCTATAGTTATAGCTCGGATGAATGAAACTAGCGCTGCAGTTCGCAGCCAAGTCCAACTATCAAGAGGAAATTATGTCAGTCAGGTATCGGTCCGGATAGCCTAACAGGTAAGGCATTGGCACGGCACGCCAAGTATCCAGGTTCGATCCATGGTCTGGACATTTTTCGCTCTGTTGGAATAAACTTCAACTGTGCTACTCCAGCCTTGAATATAATTTAATCCATTTGAAAATATATATATATATATTCGTTCCCTTCATTAGAAACTAGAGCTTTTTAAAAAAATAAATATAACATTCTTTGAAACTGAAATTTTTTATAATTAAATGCGTTTTGCTTCTATGTAGCATTTCAAATTTTGTTGCTTTCATTCATTACCTAAACTTCTGGTTTTAGAAAATTTCTTGTATGTAATATGTATATAAATGTTTCATAAAACATTTACTTAACCACTAAGGGACAAGCCTCACGTATACGTGAAGCTTAAAGCGTCATCGCTCCCATTTTGGAAACATTACTTTAAGATTTTTTTCTAAAATGAGTATATTATATATTGGCAAAAAGTTTATGTTATTTGTATTATGAATATACGAGATAACTTCTGTATTTTTTTTTTAAGTTTCATTTGTATTTTCCATTTTTTAAAACAAGTTTAAAAAGACGAAATTTAGCTTTTTGACCTCTTTCGCAAGAATTATTTTTAGAAAAATAACGTACTAATAAAAATTATATTTTTTATTCAAAATATGTTTATAACTGTCTATTGTCTAAAAATACATAAATCCGTAGTTAATAAGTATAACAAATTCATCACAAGTCATGAAAGAACGAGTTGCTCCCGTAACGGGAGCAATGGAGCTTTCGTTAGTTTTCAAGACCAGACGGATTGCCGCAAATTAGGAAGACCTAATACGGTGCTTTTATTATGCGCGTGAAAACAGTCTGTATAGAAACTTTGGAAATGCTTTTTATTCGTTCCTAGCAAACTTTATTTTGAAGTGTTACCTTCAAAATCTGAATCTTACTTATTAAATATCTTCTTTTTTTCTAAAAGCTATATTTTTAGCAGGCTTTTCTATTCTTTCGTATCGCATATTTCGATTTTAAGAAAAAGATACCTGTGAAAGTTTTAACTGTGCCTCAAGCTTTGTATTATTTTGAACAGATGATTATTCGGATGATTTGGAAATCTTTTGTTTGACACCTGATCCCGGAATTATATATTTATAATTATTTTATGTCCTTATCAATATTATTAGAAATGAGGGACCACTGGAACAATTCGAGAGAGTACAAAATTGTCCTTTGATTGATTCCAAAGCTTTGAAGAAGAAAGACAGAGAAACATTTGACTCTGTTTCTACGGAATCGTTTAGCATTGTGAAATAGAAAGACAATCAGGTTGTTTGTCTGGCTTCAAATATTGAACCTATATAACCAGTAGTTTCGGCAAAAACATTGAGCATAGCATATAAGAAAAAAATTGATATACCGCAACCATATCTTGTAGCATCTTAAAAGAAAAAAAAACAAAAAAAAACAATGGGAGGTGTCGATTTGCTTGATCGGTTTTTGAGTATTTATCGCCCAAAAATAAGAGGGAAGAAATTGTGGTGGCCATTTTTCATCAACATGCTAAATATTGGAGTTGTAGCAGCTTGGCGAATGCATAAGGAATGTAAAGGAAAACTTACTCAGATAGAATTTCTCCGTGAAATGGTTTCGTCATTGATAAAAGTAGAACAGAAAATAGAAGAATATCCACGTTCGAGCCCTTCTGGGTTTCTGTCAAATAACGTGCCTTTTGATGGCGTGAAACATTTCCTAGAAAATGCTTGGAAACAATCTAGGTGAAAAGTATGTTAAAAAAATGCTCGAGTTTCCTGCAAAAGGTACAATGTAATGCTGCATAAAAATTGTTCAGTCTTCTTTCATGTAAAATAGAGAGAAAAAATAATGTAATGGTGAAAAATAAAGATATAGAATGAAAATGCTTATGATCAAGTAAATTGATTTTTCAAAATTTATTATAAATGTACATGTTTATTATAATTCTAGATGTAATTTATCTGAATTTTTCCTAAAATGTCTGTTTCAGAATGATGTAGTCCTTTTTATTCCTAAAGAATTGAAAAATAACTGTTATAACTACACGGAGACAAAAGTTTATTTTTGTAAAAAATTTACTCCCTTTAAGCGCCATTGCTCCCATTTCGGGAACATACTGTTTTTCATAAATAATCATTTTTTTTTCAGAAGTACTTTAATGACATCCTGTTCATTAAGAAAAAAACAACGATTCCATAAAAATATTGATTAATATATATAGAGGCGCTTAATGTGTTAAAGTGCCAAGATTCCTTTATTATTACCACCAATTATTTTTTTATTGTAAATCTTGCCTTATTTAATCAGGGCGCTTTCTTGATTCAAATAGGCAAAAATTTATGTCAACAATAACCGGAGAAAAAGTCTGTAAAAGACGCTCGTCGAGAAGGGGTTAAAGGTTAAAATATGCATTCATTTCATGAATGTCCTAAATTACACGCCTATATTTTTCCATTCTATTTCCGAGGACATATGAATGTACTTAAATACTAAAATTTAAAATATATGTTTGAAAGAATTTTATCATCATTCAGCAAATCAAATTACTTAAATATTAACGCAAAAGCAATACAGTGAACAACCATTAGTTGCATTATTTAAATGCAACAGTTGCCAGTTTGGCCTCTATTTTTATTCAGAAAATTGGAATTCGTGTCAGAAATTTATAATAGTGTTTTTTGGTTAATTTAATGACAGAAATTTTGCGATTACATAAACTAAATATTTTTCCTTCAAAATTTCCGGCCGAATTTGAAATTTCGAAATAAAAGTGGTGTCCAAACTAGCAACCCTGCAAAAGTTGTAACAGTAGAAAGGCGTTAAGGGGTTATTTTGACCAGTTCCAAATGAATATTTAGGTTTGGACCGGAAATTATTTTAGAAATAAGTTGAAGATACGAAAAGAGGGCTACCAGTATGTTAGTGCGGAAACGTGTGACTTTTTTATGGGAGATATCTCATTAATTGAAAAAGGCGAATCAGACTTTACAAAAATAACGGTGGCCAACAAGCATAGTAGTTATCGGCAATGTGACTTACATAACAAAAGCTCATGGAACTACCCAACTACTGTTTTCACCAGGAAGAAAAATCTTATTAGCACAAGTGGTGATCACTTCTTGTAATCAGGGTTCATACGGGTCCTTGAATTTCCAGATTAAGGATTTCTTCGGTACCAGTATTTTCTTGTGGAAAATCTCTCCTTAAATAAGGCGAAATTTCGTCCGTTTAAATTAGATTTATTTTTCTACAAAAAATACTAATATTTGCGCTTGAAAATAACGGTACCCCTACGAACCAAGATAATTAAATAAAATATTTTACATAATCTTATAACTTCATGGTCAGCGTAATTTAACCCCTTGAGGGGCCTACGATTAATGAAGATTTTCACCAGAAAAATTTTATAAAATTTTACTTTTCTAACTTTTGTGGAAAAAAGTCGTAAAATTTCTCTTCATTATTTTGAAAAATAATTTTTCTAAATTTCCGGTGGGAATTCAGCATTACACAAACGCAGTTGCTTGCCCCTCAAGGGGTTAACACTTTAAAATAGTTATTTTTTTTTTTTATTCTCGTAAAAAAAATGTCTTAAATAGAAGACAATGGGTGATAACATTTCTTAATAGAGGGCATATTTTTTGCTATGTCATCACATAATTTCTCAATTAATAGTTTACATTCTTCGTGATTAGAAAAATCTACTCTTGTAAACAACGTTAGTCTCATTTTTTATATAAATATGACTCCCAATTGCATCATAAAAATATGAGAAATAATTTGAAAGTAAAACGCTGTACCTGTTCTAATTTTCAACTATGCAGCGAAAGTATGTAGAAGATTTATGTAACTTCTTTGTTTTCTCTAACGACCAACTATAATAAATTCTTTAGGACTGTTATTTGAGGATTTATGTTCTCGTCTTTATCTAAGAATTCGCCCTTTTAATATATTTATAAAATATTTAATTCATTTACTATTTAATGTGAGTCTGCAAAATTATGTTTGTTATGCAATTTTTATTTCGGAAAACTTTTTATATTAAGCATATTTTGAATCTGTTTTTGCCTTTAAATGTAATTTTAAATATGCAAAAAGAAAAATAAACAAATATTGGACAGGACTACCATCTTTGCAGATTTTTATTTTACTTGCCAGAGCGTTTAACATTATAAAATACGTATCGATTTTTGTTTAAAAATATAATTTTCGTCTGTCAATACGCAAAAGATGTGTGCCGAAATGACGAATTCAATGTTTTTAATTAGTACGGTAGAGCGCCGATTATCTGAATGAGTCGGGACCGATCCTAGTTCGGATAAATAGACAGAGAATTTAAGGGATGTTCTTGACTATTCTAAAACCGTTATACTTTATCCAGGCTTAGGTTGCTCACGTCTTTAATTTTTTTTTTTTTTTTTTTTTTTTTTTTTTTTTTTTTTTTTTTGCTTTTTATAGTTTCCCCTACTCCAGAGATTCTAATTTAACCCATTGAGGGGAGGTGGGATAAAATATATCCCACCTAATGTAAACAAGATTCTCACCAGAAATTTTTTACTAAATTTTATATTTTTAACTTTGGAAGAAAATCGTTAAAAAGTTGCTTTTCCTTATTGAAAAATACAATTTTCCGATTATTCCGGTGAGAATTGAATATTTGAAGTTATTTTTGCTTGCCTCTCAAGGGGTTAAGCAACAAAGCTCTCGATTGTCAATACGCACTCAAAAGAAATTCTTTACATTATGGTATCCGAAGAAAAATCGCCCCCGGTGTAATTTAATGATATTACACTATTTTAAACATACTGAAATTAACATACAGCACTCAGGCGTACTACATGTCATGGAATGAAGAATATGATATGCATAGAATATAGCATTCATTTACAGGGATGCACAAAATAATTTGGCTGCAGAAGAAATTGAAAATAATTGTTGGAAGTGCATTTTCGGCTGTAGTAAGTGCTTCTAAATTGAGAAGTGTTTTTTAAAATATTAGTTTGTGTGAATAAGTTCTATAGAGCATACACAGGGTTACCCAAAAGTTCTCAAGTACAATTCCGTTTATTCACTGAAATTGTTGAATGAAAATTTGGAACGGTGCTATTCATTTCATTGAAGTAACTTTTAGACTACTATGTAGTATAATTCCATAAGTCATATACAAGGCTGCAGAAAAAATGGATATTTTTCCGACAATTGATTGTTATAGCAGAAATTGGGTTTTCAAATCCGTTATGAGTTTCTTCAATTGTTTATTTAGGCATCATATTTCACCTTAATAAACTGTGAAGTTTTGTTTCAATTTTGTTCAATTTGTTTTTGTTGTTTTGTCTCTTGTGTTGGAATCTGTTACATAAGCTATGCTGTATGCATGATTTTTCGTTCTTATTTATTTTTATTAGGATTCCTTGATTTCTCCCCACCTTTTTCAAAAATGGAATATTCGCTATATATTTTGCTCTCACTATATTAGAGGAAAATTTTCGTTTAAAAATCCTGATATGAATCACGAAATCTCAATTAATAGAGAGTTGTGGACTGGCAAAACTGTTCACACACACTCTGCAGGAATAACAGTGATGCTTTCAGTGTTAATTTGCCATTACAATTTATCATTCAAACACCCTATATATTTTGCACATGTAGCTGAGATTTCATGGTTACCAAATGGTTTGATGCTAGAAAACCGAAAGTGAGAAAGAATAATTTTTGTGGTACAGTCGTGGGAAAATAAAAGTAAACACCCAATACTAACTCTGCAACTAATTATAATAGAAGAACTTTACTGGTACCAAACGTTTGGAAATAATGTCTACTTTTGAAAAATGTACAAAAAATTTGGTTCCGGGGCAATATGCAAACAAAAATTATACCAAACATTGTTTCTATCAATGACAATACCCAAACTTGATAATATCTTTTAAATCTTTGATTCAAACTATGCCCAGAAACGAAATTTCAAAACCTTTGGATGATAAGTTTTTGAATTTAAAATTTTCAAAATTAAGAACTTCTAATGTTAAATTAGATTTTTATTTTTTAATTTTCAATATTACTGTGATAATTCTGTATGTGGTTATAATACTAAAAAAAACAATCATAAATACATTGAATTTGTATTTAAAAAATTTTTATTATATGAATTATGCATTATGAAATTCATATTAAAAAAATATGAATTGCAACCTACACTTTTTTTGATAGATTTATATTTATTATATCCTGTTTGATGCAAATTCTGGATTTCAAATTTTTCCTTCAAGTAGTTTCCGAATTATGAGGAAAAAACTTCTAAATGATTGTTTAAGGGGCGGGGTTGTCTATGATGTCGAGAACAGCATAATTTGAAAGAAATATATTTTATTCATTTTATTGAAACATTTGGGCTGGCAACAGTCGAAATATTATACGAATGACATGTTCATATTGGCAGGAAATAATACATTAATAGAAGTGACATACTCTTTCTGTAACATTTCAACAATCGAGTACCGAACTTCCACTTGGATACAACCCTTAAAGATACTCATTTTAAAATGTTTAATTTCTTGGAAACTAATCATACGAATTTCATGAAAATTTGGATTTAGGTCGATTGTAGGATGTAGGATCTATTTCTTCTGACAAACTTGGGCACTCCTACTAAAAAAAAATGAAGTTTGAGTTCGTTTTGATAAGGTGATAGCCGCTTAGCAAATTTTATATCAAGGGTCGTATTTGTCCGAAATTTCACAACCAGGAAATTCTTCGATACCTGTATTTTCTTAAAGGAAATATCTTCTTAAATAAAACGAAATTTCGCGCGTTTAACCTAAATTTATTTTTCTATTAAAAAATACTGATATCTTTCCTAAAAATTCCCTAAAACGTACTACCCCTGTTTATATAGATCATTTAACAATAAAAACCCCGGAAATTTTACACACGTTTCATAAACATATTTCACTTTAGAATTTTTATTTAAAGTTATTTAACTGACTATTTAACATAATTCTGCATCGCTTAAATTTAGCTTATTTTATGAAAAAAATTCTGACTCCAATGAACGTTTAATAATGTGCTCGGAGTCGAATCGACTCCTTCCGGGCGTTCTAGTGTCAAAAGTATACTTTATTTCAAATTGTTTGGTACCATTAACTTTCTTCTACAATAATTTGTTTTAGACTTAGTAGGGCTGCTTACTTTTTTTTTCCCAAGACTGTACGTACACTAATAAAAAATTGAAGATGATTAACAATAAAAATGACCATACATTTAAAAAAGGAGCAAAATTTTCTGCAATATTTACCATTCTAAAACTCAAATCTAGTAGAAAAAATTTTAGTTGCATATAATTTGCTTTAACTAATAACTAAAACCTTCAATAGTTGTAGACTCTGTTAATTTTTTTATAAATTTCACTACTATATATTCTAAGTATCACTTTATTTATAAAAATCATATTAAAAACAAATTAAAAGTTAATGCTTTCTGTTACATACTTGAAGTTGAACGTTCCTTAGTCAAAAAATATTATTTTAAAATTATTACAGCATAATTAACAAACGAATGTTGAAACAAAATTATTGATTTTTTTTTCATTTATTATCATCGGGCGATATGCAATTTAACTTCTGACATTAATGACGACCAAGAAATCTTTGCACACTTTTTAATACTATGCATATTTTATGACATTTGTAACAGAAACAATCTTTGGAAATAATTCTGGAAAGTTTTCAATATTTTTCAAGTATGGTGACATTTCATTGTACTATGTAGTGTGCTGGCTGAGTGATGGAAAATGCCTGCAACAGTTTTTTGGGTTAGGGAATGAAATTTTTGCTTTTCTTAGAAATGAGAACATTTCGCAAGAGTATAATGAAAAACTGGAAGAAAACCAGTTAAAAAATATATTGCTTTTCTGACAGATTTAACATCCCATCTAAATGCTTTAAATCTGAAAGTACAAGGCAAAAACTAAAATATCTCCCATTGACCGGGAGCCGGCAGCCGGCAGCAGAGACAACCACCTCGTCGTGTTAGAGGCTGAAATTCCAGAATTAGCTAAAACTCGATTCCCATATTAAAACGCAATCGGTCTGTCATGCCATAGTGGAAAACACCTAAAACCTGATTTGAGCGGTCGACTCGTAGGATAACCGTTGCATTTTCCTACACCCAAAGGTTTGAAAACATGGCGGACAGGGAGCAGGAAAACACAATGGTAAACCTACGAGTCAACCGATAAAATCGGGTTTTTAGATATTTTCCACCAAGATATGACTTGTCAGGCCGATTTCGTTTTTATATGGGAATCGAGTTTTAGCTAATTCTGGAATCTCAGCCTCCAACTCCATGAGGTAGATGACCCATGGTTCGTACGCATCTTTGAATTTTGCAGACCAGAAATTTTTTTGGAACCAGCATTATCTTATAGAAAATCTCTTCTTAAAAGGATGCGAAAATTTTAGCTTTTAACCTAGATTTCTTTTGCTATAAAAAGATACTGGTAGTTCTCCTTGAGAAATAACGGTATCCTTAGGAATCATGCGTCTGTGATGCCGGCATCCGGTCTACAAGCTTTGTGTACATATTGAGGGATTCCGCAAAAATCTTGATGTAATGCAAATTGTACTGAAGGCAAATTAAAATGGCATAATTCCCATTTTATCAGCAGTTTAAAGAAGAAAAAGGTGACAAAAATTTTAGTATGTTCCATGAAATTATAAAAGATATGACGATACATTTCCAGGAAGATTCCAATATTTTGACTTTCTAAAACGAAAACTTGCACTGTTCATCAACCTCATGGGTACTGAAGTGAGTGCGATCCTCAAATGGAAATTTGTGATCTTCAGGAAGACCCATTCTACCAGACTTAAAATTGTGATGGCCCTGAAAAATTTGTACTGAAGGCAATTAAAATGGCATACTTCCCATTTTATCAGCAGTTGAAAGAAGAAAAAAGTGACAAAAATTTTAGTATGTTCCATGAAATTATAAAAGATATGACGATACATTTCCAGGAAGATTCCAATATTTTGACTTCTAAAACGAAAACTTGCACTGTTCATCAACCTCATGGGTACTGAAGTGAGTGCGATCCTCAAATGGAAATTTGTGATCTTCAGGAAGACCCATTCTACCAGACTTAAAATTGTGATGGCCCTGAAAAATTTGTACTGAAGGCAATTAAAATGGCATACTTCCCATTTTATCAGCAGTTGAAAGAAGAAAAAAGTGACAAAAATTTTAGTATGTTCCATGAAATTATAAAAGATATGACGATGCATTTCCAGGAAGATTCCAATATTTTGACTTTCTAAAACGAAAACTTGCAC
Source organism: Maratus speciosus (assembly GCA_963932465.1). Classification (NCBI taxonomy): domain Eukaryota; kingdom Metazoa; phylum Arthropoda; class Arachnida; order Araneae; family Salticidae; genus Maratus; species Maratus speciosus. Next base: position 243,265,288 of record OZ010794.1, read on the forward strand.
GGTTCATCAACCTCATGGGTACTGAAGTGAGTGCGATCCTCAAATGGAAATTTGTGATCTTCAGGAAGACCCATTCTACCAGACTTAAAATTGTGATGGCCCTGAAAAATTTGTACTGAAGGCAATTAAAATGGCACAACTTCCCATTTTATCAGCAGTTGAAAGAAGAAAAAAGTGACAAAAATTTTAGTATGTTCCATGAAATTATAAAAGATATGAGGATACATTTCCAGGAAGATTCCAATATTTTGACTTTCTAAAACGAAAACTTGCACTGTTCATCAATCTCATGGGTACTGAAGTGAGTGCGATCCTCAATTGGAAATTTGTGATCTTCAGGAAGACCCATTCTACCAGACTTAAAATTGTGATGGCCCTGAAAAATTCTGGAAATTGATTTTTAAAGAACGTTTTTCTAAACTCTGCAATTGTTGTCGCTGTTTGGCTGTACATATGTTTGCTAAAGTGCTTTTTCTGTTCTCAAACAAATTAAATCAAAACCGAGAAATCGAATTGAAAGTGTGTACTGGGATCGATCCTGAGACTTTGGCTTACTGAAATTACAGTGGATATTCATAAATTTGTATCATGAAAGCAGTCCCAACCGTCGCATTTATTTATGAACTGTAAAATGAAGTGGTATATCAAACTTTTCTTTTATGTAAATTTTAATAAAAAATTTTGAATAAAATATGTAATTCGTTTTATTTAAATGTCTCTGGCCCTCAGATTCTTATCCTAAAGTTTGTTTGGCCCTTCTGTAACTAAAGGTTGAAACGCATTTTGTGAAATAAATAAGTTAAATAGTTTAAAGTAAAAATTACGATTAAAAATAATTTTTAATACTAGAACGCCCGGAAATTTTACTCAAGTTTTATAAAAATATTTGACACCACTATTTTTATTTAAAAGTATTTGACTGATTTATGTAACGTAAGTTTGCGTTGTTTAAATTTAAGTTATTTTATGAAAGAATTTATGGTTCCAGTTGACATTTAATCATAGGGTCGTAGTCGGATGGACTTCTTCCGGGCGTTCTAGTGTTAAAATTTCACCTAGCATTTCCGGGCATTCCTGAGTTAACCCTCTCGCTGCGCAGCCCGAGTAATGCTCGGGTATGCATTTTCCCGTCAAATGAATAGTATTTGGTTGTTCCAATCAGTTATTTTTTAGCGAAAACGTTATTTGATTTAATCAGGACATTTTCCCCCGATTACCATAGTCAAAAGTTTCTGCTTTAAAGAACCGGTGATGAACAATTAAAAATTCTGTAAAAGACGCTCATCGCGATGAATTACTTACGCAGCGAGAGGGTTAATGGTGTGAATCTTACAATGTGTTTGATATTTTTAAAATGGTTTCTGAAAAGTTGAAGTGTGAAATATATTTTTTTGATTTAGTCTAGGCATGAAACGATTGGTTTTATATATCTTACTCCCAAATCCGTTATTGTTTCACATTTTTTATGTAATGTTTTTTAACGTTAATTTGAGAAAACTAAATAATATCAATTAGAGTATTTTTGCTTAACACAGATTTGTTATGCAATATGAGGACAGGGTATTTTTTTTTCACTATACTGCAGTGTTGCCATTGAGCTACTTTTTAAAACTAATTTCTTGATTGGTACCACGTTTTGAAATTATATAATTCCTTTCTTTTCGCCTTGATTATTAATATGTCATGAAATAAGGCGAAATTTACTATTTCGAAAAAGTGGGGCGAATCAAGAAATCTGAATTAAGAAAAAGAAGCCCACTGGCAATACTGCTCTCCTGTAATAAGTTTTTCATAAATGTTAAATATATTATGAACTACATACTTTGCCACATGAGCGTGTATATTAAATGCTTGGATGTGCATACAAAACAGTGTAAAACCGTGAAACAGTAAAATCTGAGAGAAAGCAGTATTAAAATATTTCTATTAAATTTTGCATTTTTGTAAAGTTTGACCCATACAAATTTTACTGTAAAAATATCTTAACTATTGGATTGAAAACATTTTGATCTCATTGTGGTGATTCGAAAACATATTTTCGTTTATATCCTAAGAAAATACTTCCATAAAAAATGTATTAACTCCATCCGGAGAAGTGTCCTTTACAGAATTTATAATTGTTTATCGCCGGATTTTAAAAATAGAAATTTTTGCATAATTTAATCGATGCAAAGGTGATGAAAAAGTCGCTGATAAGGCAAAAGCTACGTAGGAAAATAAGCAAGGTTTCTGAACACCATTTCAACTCTTAAGATAAACCTGGGACTGTTTAAATACTTCGAAACTTATCACACGTCTGAACCCTTGTCTTATTACTTATGCTAAGAACCCATATGTATTGTTGTTATCCAGAACTGTTAAAAACATGACAACGTTCTGACAGGTATGTACTAATTCGACAATTGTAAACTTATATATTTAAACCAAATGTTTTAGTTCCCATGCATGGATAGATTGATTTGGTCATTTTATATGTAATGATTTTGTCATTATTGATGTTTCGATAAATTATTTATTTTCTTTTCAATCCAATAAGGAAATGGTAGAAAAAATATACTTAATCAAACGTTTATGATCAAATATTTTTCTTTTCTTTTCCTTTCAAAATTACCTTTACAAATAAATTATCTAAGTAAATATTTTAACACTGGAGGCACCATATTACTCAATTCAACTACTACCAAATATATATATTACGTTTTGAACAAGAAATTTCAGAAGTACACCACACAAACATATGTTAAATAAATAAGTTTGAAATAAAAATTCTGGGTCTTTTGTTTCATAAAATTGGATGAAAAGTCCAGCAAAATAGCCGATATAATATTAAATTTACACATACGTTTATAAACTGAGCATTATGTGTTTAATTTTATAAAGATGTAAGCTTCTTACAAAAGTTTTACATTTGTTATTGTAGATATTGATTATAGTGGTGTTTTTTTTTAACCGTCTAAAGGTCGCCGTTTGCAGTCTGCAAACGCTTAATTTTAATGTCCAAACTTTCAAATGCACCAGTAATTTTTTAACACAATTTCGAACTCATATAACAGGTGACGAAAAGCTTTTGATTGTTTTCCAATAAATTTGTTGCTAAATTGCGGTGCGAATTAATTACTTGAACATTTTTGGAGCAGAAATGCCTAGCCCCTGGAAGGTGTAAGTATATAGTATCAATTTTTAATTAGTTACAAGGTTATTTGTTTTTCCTTTCAAGGGTGCTCATAAAATACGAATATATCAAATAAAAATATATTTTTACTAATAATTACTTTATGAGACTCATAAATTGCATTGTTTAGTTATAACCATTAACCCCTTAACTGTTTCCTTTTTGGACACAAGAAATTAAAAATAAGGACCCGGCAACACTTTATTTTACTAAAATATTTGGCTTTGTACAATCGAAAAATTTATGCCATTTAAGAAACCAAATATTACAGTTAAAATTAAGTGGTCTCCAAAAGCTTTTAGTATCGAAGTTAGCAAACACTTTTTGCCCGACCGGTACTCGGGAAAAACAGTTAAGGTGTTAAAGGATGAAATTTCCTACTCTGTGTAAAAAATAAAATATTATCAAAAGTATTCCTACCAGAAAAAATACAAGGTATCTGGAAATTTAAGTATTAATAAACCATAACTCTGCAGGAAATCGAAAGATATGATATTGCTCGTGATGCGATCTTGTCGACCTCGACGGATTGGGATATGGTAAATAATTTGCGATGTGGGAGGTGGTTCTTCTTTTTTGCTGCCGCAAGACATTTGAAAGTACAATCAGTGTTGCCAATGGACTATTCAATGGACTATTAAAATTTTTTTATCGATTTGGAAAAATTGAATTTAACTTTTCATTTTGTATGACAAGGGAATTCTCAAATACTATATCAGGGTTCGTACGGGTACCGTTATTTTCAAGGCCAAATATCAGTATTTTTTATAGAAAAATAAATCTAGTTTAAACGGACGAAATTTTGCCTTACTTAAGGAGAGATTTCCATAAGAATATACTCTTAACGAAGAATTTCTTAGCCTGGGAATTTAAGGACCTGTACGAACCCTGTATATACAGGGTGCAATATGTTATCTATCGCCGACCTTTAATTTCTCAACCGTTGGCCGTAGACACATAGTTCCAATTGCAAAAACGTTTCAAATGAGATAAATATTTATGTTGTGGCATTATTTAAAGTAAAAAATCAATTTTATAAAAATGACAAAATCTAACTTTTTATACGGTCCCCCAGTCCCTATAGTTATATTTAGTAAACGTTTAACCATATCATAACAGATATTACACAAAAAGTTTGACATCTGTACTGCAAAAATTGACATAGTTATTAAATTTCAAAGTTTGAGATTTTTGCACATGATTTTGTCTTTCATTGAGGGATCAGTTAAAACAGGGGTATCAAACTGTGGCCCGCCGGATACCACTAACATTTTACAGTTATCTTTGCCTTATCTAATCGTCGAATTGCTGCGATTCAACTTGTCGACTAATTCTTTAAAATTTTAGTGGTATCCGGCGGGCCACAGTTTGACACCCCTGAGTTAAAAGATGAATTAAAGTAATTCGAGAACAAAGTCAGGGTGCAATGTCCTTTTTTATGGCGAGACCACCTTTAGCCGGTATCGCCAAATCGGAGAATCACCAAAGAGGGTTATTTCATCTAAAAAACTTGAGCTAACTTTTAAGGGTCGAACAACATTCAAACGTCAAAGTATGTAGAATCGACAACCCGGAAATAAAACATACTTACTAAGGATTAGATAAATGGCAGCGAAATTGAACTCTGATTTTGATCTCGAATTGCTTTAATTCATCTTTTAACTGATCCCTCAATAAAAGACAAAATCATGTGCAAAAATCTCAAACTTTGAAATTTAATAACTGTGTCAATTAATGATTAATTAATTGACACAGTTAATTAATCAATCATTTGATTAATTAACTGATTAATTGATAATTGATTTAATGATTTAACAGTCATTAAATCAATCACAAATTAATTGATGATTAATTTGTGACCGTATAAATAGTTAGATTTTGTAATTTTTATAAAATTTATTTTTTACTTTAAATAATGCCACAACATGAATATTTAACTCATTTGGAACGTTTTTGCAATTGAAACTATGTGATTACGGCCAACGATAGAGAAATTAAAGGTCGGCGATAGATAACATATTGCACCCTGTATATTGTAAAGGAAAATAACGCGATCTAAAAGTACTTTGTTTTAATTATTTCGTTAAAGATAAAGGAAACTTACGTTGTATAATGACCTTAATTTTATCTAAGCAAAATTATACCTATGCAATACAGAGGAAGTCTATCTCTTTGTAATAGGAATCTATATAAAGAGGAAATTTTGTTTCATAAAAAGAAATTCTTTTTCAGTTTAACCCAGTGTTACCAGGTTGGAGACTTTTTTGTCCCCAGATTGTTGATTGTCACCGCTTTTTTTAAATAGAAATATTCGACCTATTTAACCCCTTGAGGGGCAAGCAAATGCGTTTGGGAAATGCTGAATTCCAACCGGAAAAATAGAAAAAATTTATTTCAAAATAAGGAAAAGCAATTTTACGACTTTTTTCCACCAAAGTTAGAAAAGTAATATTTCGTAATTTTTTTCTGGTGTAAATCTTCATTAATCGTAGGTGGGATAAAATATATCCCACCGCCTCTCAAGGGGTTAATAGGTTAAAAATTCTGAAAAATAAGACGAATTAAAAAAGATTATTTTAAAAAAAGTGGTGAGAGTCAAATAATCTGAATCAAAAAAGTCCTCAATCTGACAACACTGGTTTAACCATTGATGCTAACATCTCTGAATTATTCCGGAGTCTAATCCAAGATAAACAAGCTTAAAACCGGAAATTGTTTATAAGAAAATGTGTCTTCTTTCAATGTGCCTGGTAGTAATTACATTTCATTTTAAAATCTTTTATTAAACAAATTTCCGGTTGGAAACATTTTTGTCTTGATCAGACTCCGGAATAATTAAGAAATGTTGGCATCTATGTTTTAACATGGTAGCACTTTTTGTAATTTGGAAAAATTATCTTTCACTCAAGAGAAAGCTGTACCAAATTTCAGAACTCTATAAAGGAAAGATAACCTGATTACGTATAATGACATTGATTCTAATTAAACAAAAATATACTTATCGAATACACAGGAAATTTCTATATAACAGGAATGTATATCAAGATGAAATTTTGCTTCATGCAAATAAACACTTTTCAGGTGCGTTCGTAATTATACTGATCAAACCAATTAGGGGAGCAAGCAAAAAAGTGAAGAGAACAGTGCAAGGCAGCCATGTATGGGCATAAAATGGATAGTACATGTGTAACAATGCGCAATACAGAAAAAAAGACGCAAAAAAATTGTAAGAGAGCTTCTACACTTTGAAAAGATGAAAAGAACATGAAAAGATGGATTAGAGCAACAATTTGTTTTCATATAAATAATAAAAAACAGTATATAGTTCTTATCTCTTCAATTCGGTGGCCACAAAACAGAGCATTTAAATAGTTATCTCAAAAACAAATTTTATAAAAAATGGCAACAATTTGCGGAAGATTTTTTTGCAGAAATTGACACTAAAGACTATAACTAATACGATTATAATTCAAACATGGCTGGGCAAAGCGCGGCACATACTTAAAAAGCTTTCGATATGTATAAATTAGAGCCAAAAACGCTTTAAAAATAACCCTTTTACACATTTAATGCTTTTTTATTACATTAAAAACGAAACTATTTAAATTAACACACAGTTTAACATTAAGCTCTGACCATTGTTAAGCACGTAAGCCCTGTTAATTTCAATTCAACAATTCATTGAGCCATAAAAAATTATATTTAAACATAAAAACAATGTCAAAAAACAACAAAAAAACACTTCTTCTCAGAAAGAAACTTTCTCTTCAGCTGAGGCCACGAGCCGACGGATATAACTTAGGTTCTTATAATAGACATAGATCGATGCACCAATTAATTAGCTATTAAATAATATGATTTTTACAATTGTTGACGAAATTTTAATTTTTGCATTTTTTGCCAGGTTTTTGGGTCAAATACTCCACTGTGCGACGCTGCGAAGCATGTATCACAGTTGGTGGGCGCAATTTTGAACACTTATTGTAATATTATTGTATGCATTATTATTTACTTGTAAACTACATTGTAAACAAACATTTTATCTTTCTTATTCATGTATTTCGTTTGATAAGTTTGCCAGTTTTCCGCTTTTTTTTTATTCAAAAATTTCGATTTCATACCAAAAATTTTCAAAGAAGAATTTAATTAAGATATGGAAATTATTCCAGCGAGAAACATTCGCCTTGCATACAATATTTCAAATGAAAACAAATTTCAAAGTAAATGCTTAAGAGTCGCAAAGGCCAACATAGTGAAAAAGATTCCATGCCGGGACTCGAACTCGGGCCATCAGTATATCGCACTGACGTTCTACCGACTAAACCACATGGAACGATACCCAGTCTGGAAAATTTCTCACTATTATATACACCTATATTGATGGCCCGGGTTTGAGTCCCGGTATGGAATCTATTTCTCTATGTTGGCCTTTGCGCCTCTTAAGCATTTACTTTGAAATTGGTTTTCATTTGAAATATTGTATGCAAGCCGAATGTTTCTCTCTGGAATAATTTCCATATCTTAATATAGTTTCTATCGATGCTGGATTTAATTAAGTTTCGTGTTCGCCCCAGGTAGGTGGCTCACGATAAATATTCCATCTTATGCTGCGTTTGTAGACTTGCGAACATATAATAATGAGAAATTTTCAGGGCTGGGTATCGTTCCATGTTAGTAGGAGAGCTGTTGAACATTTTTGAGTAGGTATTTGAGGCACCCTGAAAATTTGTGCAACACTTCTTTTGTAATGCCTGAATACAAAATCGAATGTCTGGCTGAAGGATCGTGGCCCGAAAACTGTGCCAGACACGTGTCAAGTGCCATTTGGCACTTGACACATGTCTGGCACAGTTTTTGTGCCGACTAAAGTGTCTGTCATTTTCAAAATATTTTTTTCTAAGCATAAATATTATTCTACCTCAATCTCAGCGTGCCTCAAATACCTTTTTTGGGTAGTCAAAAAATGGCACTTGACACGTGTCTGGCACAGTTTTTGGGTCGACTAAAGTGTCTGTCGTTTTCAAAATATTTTTCTCTAAGTATAAATATTATTCTGTCTCAATCTCAGCGTGCCTCAAATACTTTTTTTTGGGGGGGGGGTATTCAAAAAATGGCACTTGACACGTGTCTGGCACAGTTTTTGGGCCACGATCCTTCAGCCAGACATTCGATTTTGTATTCAGCCATCACAAAAGAAGTGTTGCACAAATTTTCAGTGTGCCTCAAATACCTTCCCTAAAATGTTTAACAGCTCTTGGACTATGTGGTTTAGTCGGTAGAACGTAAGTGCGCTATACTGATGCATCGGGTTCGAGTCAATCTTTTTCACTATGTTCGCCTTTGCGCCTTTTAAGCATTTACATTGAAATTGGTTTTCATTTGAAATGAGAATTTAATTGTTAAATAATTATGAAATGTCAAGAAAATGATAGCATAAAAATTTTCTGATATGAATGAGACATTTTGAAAATTAAAAAGGGAGTCTAATTGCCTTCCTGGTGTTTTTACCTTAATGCATGACTTGGTCCCATACATTCCTATACAATAAATGATTGTCACTGTGTGCTCTACCTATCCTTAAAGTTTGTACCATGAGTTTAGAAACACCCTGTATTTTCTATAAATGCCGAAAGTGTGCATAATATATAACATATAAATATTTTCACAAATATGTGTAAAATACATAAAATTCATTTAAAGGCGTTATTCGGGCGGAGCTACTCAAATTTGACATTTCATACATTCGAAATTTTTTATTCTTGTTTGACTAATACTAGTATAACATGTATTACTGTAACTATGGATATATTATTGAGTTGAAACATTGAAAATTGTTTTCCACTGCATTTTTATGTTTTATATGAACAATAAACAGTGTTTTTTATATCTAATTATGCATGGTTCTCTTTTTCAACTTTTCTTATGCATAATATTCGTTGTAATATCATAAATTATACCATAGCTGCCAACTTTTACGCTTTTTTCCTACCACTAAAATTTTATAGAAAATTTCTCCTTATTTAATCCTTATTTCTGCTAATTTAATCCTTATTTCTCCTTATTTAATCCTTATTTAACTCTGCAATTTAAATAAAGCAAAAATTTCTGTTAAAATTTAGTGGTAAGAAAAAGGCGTAAAAGTTTGCAGCTATGTTATACAAATCTTGCGATGTTGGGAAATGTAAATTCGGAGTCTTTGCATATCTGAAAACATTTTTTTTTTTTTTTTTTTTTTTTGGGGGGGGGGGTTCAAAGTTTTCCTAACTATAATACTTTTTTATAATGAATTATTTTAGATAATATTTATCATGTTGTGCAAAGTTATCCTAAATGGCTGCGTAACTTTGAATGAGGTTAAAAATTCATTTTTTATTGCTTTTATCATTATTATTCCTTAATTTTTGATAGTCATAGAATAATTTAGGATCATTTCTTCTCTTTTCTGCCCCTAGTTGCAATGATATTCTTAAAATAAGAGTGTGACATATGAAAATAGAGAAAATGCGGATCAAAGTTACCCTAAATGACTGTAATGATATGTGTAGTTAATCCTTAAATGCCTGATTTTTCAAAAATCATTGTATTAATGTTTTCGGCTTTCATTTTTTAAATAAATTATGGGAGAAATAATTTAAAAATTCGTATTTTGTTTTAAGTATAGTTTACGGCTAAAAAACAGTTTGTCACTAATCAACAATACTGGTGTTTAATTGAAAAAATAATTTCCCTTGATAAAATTCTATAATATTAAACACACAAGAATTTTAGCAACTATAATAAGAAATAAATTTTACTTGCTCACTACAGGCCAAAATAGGGTATTTCGCAAGCTTCCAAACAAAACAAAAGGAACAAGTAGCAACAATTGGAAAAATAAATCTATCTTCATTCTTAAACGGCACAAGTGTCGCCATCTACATGTTGAAAATCGATTTAATAAAATTTTCAGAATGTATTTTATTGGATAAATTAGGCATTATATCTTCAATATTATTCTAATAGTATTTTAGAGCTTAAATTGGGTATGTTGCCGAAAAACAACACCAGACATTTAAGGTATAAATATTCGTTATTTAATAGTAAGAAAATATCTTATTTCGGTAAATATCTTATTTCGGGTCCAGTTCGGTGTTCTTTATGCAATAATATATATAGTTATGGATTTTTTTTAATTCAATGAAAAATTTTTAAAGTGAGAATTGCTAAGATATTATTTGGAAAAACAAAGTTTTTATGTTTCTTTTATCTGATGAAGTGTGTAATTTAAATTTTATTTTCACACTTTTACTAAACCTAGGCTGAATTTTACAAGAGCAAGTTCAGATACAAAAATTACATTCATTTTCATATGATATATCTGACTCAGCGTTATGAAGATAAATACCTACAGTTTAACTTTTAACCCTTTGAGCGGCAAGCAATTTTGTCTCTGTAATGTTGAATTCACGCCGGAATAATCGGAAGATTTTATTTTAAAATAAGGGAAATTAATTTTGCAACATTTTTTTCTGTCTGTTTTTACATATTTCTAAACTTTTTTATATGAAAAACATCTATATATGTAATTATATTATAATTTTATAATATGTTTATCATAAAATATACCAAAATATATATACATATTGCCCTGATTAGTGCCTTTTTTAGTTTAGCGTCCTTTGCTGCTTCCGCTACAGCTTTTCCTGCTCTAGCTTGCTGAGTGTCATTCCTGAACAAGTGCTAAATTTCAATCTTTTTCACATTTTTTTATCTATTTTTATAGTAGTTCATAGAACTACAGATACACCGAAATTTAAATATCCTACTAACATCTTTAACTTTGATAAAGACTTAACTTTAATTTTTTATCTCTTAAAAATAAGTTCCTAATTTTTATTAAATTTAATATTTTAATTTAGCTTTTATAAATAATTATTTTCCTTTTATTTTCCATGTAGTTTTTACAAAACTACAACTTTTCTTCTTCCAATGACTCATAACTATATAAGACATTAAATCAACAGACTGGGTGTTAATACTAAAACGCCCGGAAGGAGTCAATCCGACTCCGCCCATAGGATTAAATGTCAACTGGAACCAGAAATTCTTTCATAAAATAAGTTAAATTTAAATCACGCAGATTTTCGTTAAATAAATCAGTCAAATAATTTTAAATAAAAGTTCTGGTGTCAAATATTTTTATGAAATTTGCGTAGAATTTCTAGTGTTAAGCTGATCATAGTAAGGCAAATCCTCAATGCTGCACAGCTGTTCAGCAACATTTTCTCTCAAAAGTTAAAAATATAAAAGTTTTTGGTGCAAATCTTGATTAAAACTAGGTGGGATATAATATATCCCACCCAGTGTTGCCAGACGAATACTAACATTTTATTTTGAATACCACTATTTTCGTACGCTATTATTTGCTTGCTTTAATCACAAAATATTTGTACGTAATTAAGTCGACTTCTTTCATAAAGTAAATCAAATTTGAAACATGCAGACTTACGTTAAATAAACCAGTCAAATAATTTTAAATAAAAGTTCTGGTATGAAATATTTTTATGAAACTTGAGTAAAATTTCTAGTGTTAAGCTGATCACAGCAAGGCAAACTATTAATGCTGCTCAGCTGTTCAACTGTTCAGCAACATTTTCTCTCACAAGTTAAAAAATATTAAATTTAGTTTAAAGTTTTTGGTGGAAATTTTGATTAAAACTATGTGGGATATAATATATCCCATCCAGTGTTGCCAAACGAATATAAACATTTTATTTCGAATACCACTATTTTCGTACGCTTTTATTCGCTAGCTTTAATCACAAAATATTTGCACATGAATAAGTCGACTATCTCTCTATGAATATAGTGGTAAAGAAAATAAAACTTTAGTGTTCGTCTGGCAACACTAATCCCACCACCCACCAAGGGTTTAATTACAGCTCCATACGAAACTATATAAAATATTTGTATGTATGTAATATATTATAAAATATATTAAAATATGTAAGGCATATGTATATATGTAACGTGTATGTATCTGAGTAACTGGAGCAAGGAAAATGTATATGAATGCATAGAAATGATGTAATTGTCTGAGCGAAGCGAAGGCTAATACTCAGCGAAACATTACTGTCAGGACACATTACAACTACGATGGATATTAACGCCATGTCCTACTAAAAACAAAGCCTACTAGAAACCTTTCGTCAAGCATAACTCAAAAATTATTTGTCGGATTTCGTTTCTGATTGCACCAGAAGGTACCTATGAGGGCCACCTACTGAATGCACCTACTATGAAAAATAAGTTCCAAACCGTTTAAAAATTATATTAAAAAAACTGATAAAAAAGCACAATTTATCTGCATACGTCACGGAAATTTGGTGTGCGTCACTTTCACCGATGGATGTTTTCGTAGACAACTGGTTTGAACACATGGAGCAAATAAAAAAAATACGCACGCAGTAATATTGAATAGATCAGTTTCAACCACGAGATCACAAACCTTGCAACAACCCGTGGCAACCAGTTTTGGTGGACAAACAAATAATAATACAGTACTCCGTGCCACGGTGAACATTTTTAACCTGTTGTATGACATAGAATTGTGGATGATTAAAACAAAAGACATGAGTGTTTATTGCTCCGGGAGGTTATCTTTCTCTGGCTGTCTGTCTGTATATCATACAGCATGCAATTTTCTTGTAAAGGATGATATTATTATGCAGTAAAACCTCCATAACGGACACACCCGATTAGTGAACACCTCTATTTAGCGGGCATTTTTTTGATTACCAACCCTTAAATAACTGTACATTTTTTAGTCTCAGTAGCGGACACCTCCAAATAGAGGACAAATTCTGCCCTTCTGAGGTGTTCGTTATTCAGAGGTTTTACTGGTAAAACCTCCATAACGGACACACCCGATTAGCGGATACCTCTATTTAGCGGACATTTTTTCGATTACCAACACTTAAATAACTGTACATGTTTTACTCTCAGTAGCGGACACCTCCAAATAGAGGACAAATTCTGCATTCTCGAGGTGTCCGCTATTCAGAGGTTTTACTGTATATATTATTGATAGTTATTTTACAGGGTCGCACAAAAGAATAAGAATATATGAAACGAATATAAACTAAATTCGGGATTGGTAGATCGCTGATGGTAATGTAATTTTAGGATATTGTTACAGTCATCCGCAGCATGTTTTTAGAGTTTCGTTCATCTAACGAAACCCTACCTGTCTCACTCCTCTGGCTGTCTGTCTGTCCGTCTGTCACAGAGCCCGTTCTCAGAAACTATATATGTCGGAGACTTGAAAATTTGCATACTTATAGCTGAACACCTCACATCAAACGACAAATAATAAAATTTTGAAAAAGGTCTAATATTTAACCCTCTGGGCTCTAACTTGTGTATTTTAAGCAATTTTTCTAACCCAGCCCCTAATTAAGTTGGAGACATGAAATTTTACATACTTATAGCTGAACACCTCACATCAAACAACAAATAATAAAATTTTGAAAAAGGTCTAATATTTAACCCTTTGGGCTCTAACTTATGTATTTTAAGCAATTTTTCTAACTCATCTTTAACTAAGTTGGAGACTTGGAAGTTTGCATACTTATAGCTGAACACTTGCGATAACACGATAAATCATAAAATTTTGAAAAAGTCATATTTAACCCTCCGGTCTCTAACTTCTGTATTTTAAGCAATTTTTTCTAACTCAGCCCCTAATTAAGTTGGAGACATGAAATTTTGCATACTTATAGCTGAACACCTCAAATCAAACGACAAATAATAAAATTTTGAAAAAGTATATTATTTAAACCTCTGGGCTCTAACTTGTGTATGTTAAGCAATTTTTCTAACTCAGCCCCTAATTAAGTTGGAGACATGATATTTTGCATACTTATAGCTGAACACCTCACATCAAACGATAAATAATGAAATTTTGAAAAAGGTCTAATATTTAACCCTCTGGGCTCTAACTTGTGTATCTTAAACAATTTTTCTAACTCAGCCCCTAATTAAGATGGAGACATGAAATTTTACATACTTATAGCTGAACAACTCACAACAAACGACAAATAATAAAATTTTGAAAAAATCTAATATTTAACCTCTAATATTTTGTCTCGCGCAATTTTTAAATTTAAACTGTTTTGCAATACTATTTTTTGTTCATTTTGCATAATAAGTGTAATGTGACGTAATTTCTTTTATTTCAGACTTCTAACGCATGTTAATGATTTTACAATATCCTTTCTCTTTTAAAATTCACGTGTAAATATAGTTTTTATGGCGTAATTTCCAATACGTGCCTGCTTTTTACACCTAATTATTTAATTCTAATTTGAAGGTTTTTTTTCTGTTCACAATAGTAACGTGTAAATATTTTTTTTTTTTTTACTTGAGGCAAACATTATTGTTTGCGCTGTTTATACAGTTGGCAACAGTTTAAATTAATACCATTTTCTAAAATATGTAAAAAATATCTGTCGAAATGCTGAATATTTGAATTTAAAATAGAAATAAAACCTCAAAAAATGAGTCAAATTAAAAAAATTAATGGAATCTGCACACCGGGATCTTCTATTGAATAAAATGATCTAAAAATGATTAACTTCCCATGTATAGTTTTTGCTCTTATAAACTTTTTTTTAATGGAACGATTTTGTCCAACTTTAGCATTAAATATCTCTTAAAATAATTCTTCGATTTGAAAACTGTATGCATCAGCGTGTTGATCACACATTTCGCTATAATACCACCGATTTTCATATTTTTGTATGCTTTCTGAATATTAACGAAGAGAGGCCTCCGGTCACAAAAAATTCTAAACCGGCGACGGCGGCGGTGACAGAGTTAGTTACTTTTTTTAGAATAGAGAGATATATAAAAATGAAAACTTGTCTATCTGACTGTTTCTAATTCTATAAAAATCCACAATTTGTAAGCCAAAATTGTGAAAAGATACGTACATATGTATTAAAACATTTCTGAGGCAACTAAAGTAATCCGGAATCGAAATAATTTATAGTTAATTTTTAATTAATAAAAGTCCACCAATTTAACAGCAATTTCTTATCAAATTTAAACATTTTTCGTTATAACAGTTGCCAACAATTAAAAAACACGATAAAACTATTACTACAACAATTAATTTTCTACTGCAAGATTTCTACGTGAAAAATGAAAATGAAATAAATAGTTTGCCGAATTTTAAAAAGGTGAATATTACGTCATAACTTTTCTGTTGCAAGATATTCATGTGAAAAATGAAAATTAAATAAATAGTAGTTTGACGAATTTAAATGAAAGTGAATATAACTTCATAAATTTTCTATTTCAAGGTTTCCACGTGAAAGAGGAAAATATTACGTCATATTGGAAATATAAAGGACGTAGTGGATATAGTATAACGTCATATGAGTGTGAAAAATGTATTGAAGCATGATAAAAACCCGATTAGGGAAATATTGGCGTATTTTAACATTATTGCTCCAATTATAAATTGAAATAAGTTCATTTATAGCTTTATTCTTTTGCGTCAATTATATACATTTATACATTTTTATAAAGCGTTTTCATATGATTCATTCATACAACATTTCGACTGCTTTTTTTAATGTTTGTTTTGTTTTGTATGTTAAATTTTGAAATTGATTTTTCAGAACAATCATCCTTCAAATTCTGGGCAACGCCGGTCACTTTTGTTTGTAACAGATAAATGGCTTTTGTATCTGTACATCTAATGCTAATATTATAAAGCGTTATAATATTATAAGGTGTATAATTTTATTAATGCTTGTACGTTTGTGAGGTGTTATCTCTGAAACTACATAGCCAACTTAAGAAAATGTTGGTGGCCATCTCTGCTCCGATAAAAAAGACTATTTTATTTCAGTGCAAGAACCTACATCGCTGCAGGAGCAAAAAAGTTCTAAAATTGCGATTTCTGCGATATTGATTGGGTTAGATTGGGTAGTTACTTTTAAGATGTAAGTGCTCGTAATGAATGCTCTCTAAAAGGTTCAATTTGACGGATAAACGTAAAAATTTCTAGAAATATTCTAAACTATTATTTATTTGGAATACTGAAATTTTTGGGATACTTTTGGGGTTAGAAACTAGAACTTTGGCATGGTATTAATTAATAAGATGTAAATGCTCGTTGTAGAACGAATTCTAAAAAATCAAAAGACTAAGCAAAGCAGAAAAAGATCTAAAGATGATCTAAGTAACGAAGTACATGGAATTGTTAGGAATATAAACATGAAAATTGACATGGGTGTATTTATCATGACGTAAATTCTCGCAATAGAACAATTTCTAAAAATTTCGCTATGTAAAACAGTGCAGAAACAAAAAACATTCGAAAATTTTCTATTTCTGTGTTACTGCTGAGCCCAAAATCTTGAAATTTTGCTTCGGGTTAGTTTTTAAATATACAATTGTCTCTATGAATGGTTTCTAAAAAATTTAAAATTTAAAAAGATGAAATTAACGGAAAGCGATCTCAATTACCATTAATTTGGAATTATTAGGTACAGCAACTTTAAATATTTCATAATGCTGCATTTTCTCCGCAAAACATGCAATTTAAATGCAACAAAACTTATAGATAGCCACCTAGCATTAAAAAAATTGTGTAAATATTGAATAAAGACCTGTATGAAACAGTGAGTAGGTTGCCCGGAAGTACTTGTTAAAGTGTTCCTTCTCTAGGCTTTTCTCTCTCTCGCCAAGGCCACTAACAGAGGGAAGTGCCGTTTTAAATGTGATATGAATTTTTTATCCGATTCATTTTTCTAGACATTTTATCATAAGGTCATATTCTCAATTATCATTAGTAGATTTTTTATATATTAACATATTCTGGTGAAATTTCATAATCGGGTGTATATTGACGTATGTTAGCTTGCATGATTCGTTGAATAAATATTTATTGATTTTTAAATTACTTCAAATGACACTTTGAGAGCTCAAAAGTTATGCAGACGATATATTCAGATCTTGTGTCATACTTTATGTTGTAATCATTGACGATTTCTTTTATTTAATACATGCTAAATACAGCTCAACTTGTGCAGAATATGTGTGAGAACAAAACAATACAGCGCATGTAGTGGCCAGCATACACTCATCATTTAAATCCGATCGAGCATATCTAAAACACACTCTAACGAAGCATTGCATGCCACTGTTGATGTATTCGGTATTTTGATACTATATCAGACTTTGTAGGGAGAATTCCTTAAATGTTATCGACAACCTCATTGCATCCGTGGAAAACAGATATTGTACAATATTAACTATTCCGGGGGAGCACACACCATATAAAGTATAGTCCATTCTTTTTAAACATCATATATTTGTCATTTAAAGTTACTCAAATTGGTGCGGTGCGTCTGATTATGCTCTTGACATCATTTTATACAGTTAAAATTCCGATATAAGTAATTTAGTGTTTCATTTTCTATTTTACTTTTAATATATTGCGTACTTTCAATTTTATATCCATGCATGGCTGTCTTGCATGGCTTGATTTCCCATTTTTTTAAACAGTGTATACGAATTTATATATAAGATTTTGTAATTCTACGATTCGTTTATTTCCATCATTTCAATTTATCGCAGTATATGGACAATTAAAGATAACATCTCATTTTCCTTGCTTCCACATGTTATTATTAAATCTATGTTCTCGGCAATATCGCTCAGACTAATCCCTCTGAGGGAAGTCCTAGTAAATATGGAATATTCCGCACAAATGTATTTTAAAGAGATGGAAACAGTGTAATACATTCAGGTTGGCAGAGGAGGAAAGATGGCAAGATGTTACAAGATGGCAGCTGTTGTTTATTTACACGGAATCAGAACCTGAATAACACCAGGGAAATTTCCAACCAGTAAAATAGGTTAGACTATTTTTCCTTTTTTATGAGAGAAACCATAAAGGGATTTAAATAAAGGGGGGAAAATATATATTCAACTTTATTTGTCGAAGTTTGTCCAAGCGGTTATAATTAAAAATACTGAAAACGACTTCTTTTTTATCTGGTCATTATAAGTCGGAATCTGAAGGCTTTACTAGTGACGCTCCACTTACCACCAGTAAAAATGAATGGCTATTTTTGCCTTAAATAGGACAAACATTCAGCATGAATAAACGTTTAAATAAGCATACAATTCCTATCCAAATGTACTATTGGAAATATACTCCGTTGGCGACAAGCCCCTGCGCAACTGGTTACAATTGAAGTTTAAACATTTTAAGGATATACCATTTCCTTTTTACTCATATATTATTTTCATGTATCTAATAACATAATACATACAAAAATTTAAAATACATAAAAAAAATCGGTGACAAAAGAATAAAAATTCCTAAAAGACGCTTGTCGCGAATTAATTAAATACGCAATTTTTAAAGCTATTTTGATAAAACAATTACGCAGAGAGAGGGTTAAGGGCAGTTGGAAGTCAAATTTGTGAAAAAAGTATTTTTTTTTTAATATTTTGAATCCTTCCTTTTTCCTCTTTCAAAAAGTATATTACTTTTGTTTCTACGACAACAAGAAGTTACAAAAAATTAATTCAGTTTCTTTACATCATACATGAACATTACAAACGTAAACTTTAAACCATAGCTGCCAACATCTTACGCAAAGCGATATAAGTAAGCGTGCAAACTTAATGCTGGAATCGGGCGTAAATTAATATAGTTGCGCCATCTTGTGGACGGAGTGATAATTCACATACGCGGGATTTTAGTGTGGCGCGTATTTTCTAAATCTTTAGTCACACATGGAAATGAATTTTGTTTGCCACATTTAAAGCAAAATATGACGTAGCGAGACGGACATCTAGATGCACTTCACACCGCGAAGTTTTTTTCGCCTTATCAGAGAATGGAACAATGGAACAATCAAGCAGGTGTGTGGATTCCCTAGTTGCATGGCAACTTTACATCCAGGCTAAGAGTATATTGTGTTACAATGCATTGGGAGCCTTGGAAAAAAGAGCGTTTAAACGCGGCTAGTAGCCACGAAAAAATGGAGAGTAAAAGCTAAAGAGATAGACAATTTTTAAGAAAAAATTGTTAGTAGAACAAGTAGAAAAAAAAAAAGTTCCATATGATCCACATAAATGTCCAGGACAGGCGAAAAAGCTACCAAAGGAAGCCCCATAAAAAAAAAGACTCAATTCAGAGACCATACATTTAATTTAGCATGTTAAGTAAAAAAGTTTAACACAGTGAATAAAAGAGACAAAACTAAATATTTACATATTTACAAGAGAATTTAAATTACTTTAAGTAAAAAAGAATAATAATGTAAGAAAAAGCTACAGTGAGGAGAGTTCAAACAAAAAAAAAACAGTTAAATGCAAAATCCGAGGGGATCAAACGACAGCAAGAGGACGGCGTCCACCCAGTCTAGTAATTTGAGGAGAAAAAAACATGAAAATGAAAGAGGTAAGAGTAATATCATGAGAAGAGCATAAAATACAAGAAAAGAAGTTTTTTTTTTTTTTTTTTTTTTTTTTTAACTTTTTAAACAACACAGACAAAAAGAAGGAAAAAGTTTAGCAAATGAAGAGCTTAATCCTCGTTAATGTTGATCTGACTAGAAAGTTTATCAAATTCAGTTAGTATAACCATCAATTTTTGCATCGGATTATCGAGGTTCTTAGTCTGAGTTGAGATGTTCTTTATACATTTTAGGAATTTAGTGATTTGAAAGATTTGTTTGACTTCGTTGAAAGTATTAAGAATGTCTTTAATATCATTGGTGTAATTAGTAGGAGCATTAGAATTTTCAATAGTAGGGGAGGAATGGGTGTTTGCGGTAGTACTATCATTGTTATCAGAGTTTAATTCTACATTACTTGTAGAGGGTTCAGAGTCTTTAGTATTTTTGGTATAATTATAATTCTTAAATATATCCGCTAAGATTTGGGTTTCTTGGGATAGATTGCTGACGCTATTACTTGTTTTTCGGTTCTGTTTATTTTCGAGTCTATAAGGATTTTTTGGACAACCACGGAAATTCGCTGGGTGCCCCAGTCCACAATTGGCACAAGTGGGTTTAATACGCCCCTTGTGGTGACAATCTGTACTTAAATGTTGATCTCCGCATTTTACACATTTAGCATCGAAGCCACACACTTCTGATGCGTGACCGTAACCCTGGCATTTGTAACACTGTTTTACACGATTTTTGCTAGTAAAAGCTTCAATCTTAACAGAAATATAATGTATATTGTTAATTTGGTAAATTTCTTCAAAGTTCTTACGAGGAATAACATTTACCATGTATATTGGCATTGGTTGGCCAGTTTTACGATTTTTAAGCATGGCAGCCCTAGTGACTGCGAAACCATGCTCCCTGAGACTATCTTCAATAATTTTAGTATCGGTGTAACAGGGGAGGCCCCTAATGCATATTTTTTTGGGTCGAAGTTCTTTAGGATCAAGAGTTGTATATTTCTTTTTGTTTTGGTCTAGCCATTTCTGAGTAGATTTAAAGTCCTTATCAGAGTTACATTGTATAACAATGCGTTCGCCTTTTAGCGTTATTTTTGGTTTTTCCAAGTTTAACACCGTAATTTCATGAGCTACCGCCGCCCAAATGCTGTCGACTTCGACGTAGAAAGGGTTAACTGATTTTTTTAACTTTGACAGTATTCTGAGTATTATCACTAACATTTGACTCATCCATATCTATATTTTCAGTAAGGGTAACTTCATTAGCGATATTCTTATATATATTACTTAGAGGGATAGGTGAACTCTCCTCTGAAAGAGGACGCTTAACGCCTTTCTTAACTGCATTGAAAATTTCGTTTTTAAGGTTAGTATTAGTAAGAAAAAAATTTGGAGTTTTTTTTTATACTTAATAGAGCAAAAAAAAAAACTAAAGATAGCTGAATTTAACAAATTATCATGGGTTGGCTCCCCAAGCAAAGTAAAAACATCATGGCAAGTTTTTCTTACCTCTTCCTGTTCAGAGGCAGAGTCAGAATATCCAGCTTTAGCCTTAATATCCAAGATATATTGGTCTACGAAGGTGTAAAAATCACCCAGTATTGTCTTAGAATAGTCCTCAAAGTTCGAAGAAAATCTATCAAATTGGTGTTTGAAATTACTGTTTAACGTTCCATTACATATTTTGTCGATAACTTCCTTGACATAATAATCTTGATCATCAGTAGCCGTCATAATGCAGCACTAAATAGCGAGCGAAAACTATTCTAACGAACCGCCACACCTGCCATTCACACTGCGAAAAATATAACATGCGATGGAGCAATCACCTCACATGACCACCTCACAACAGAGCTCCAACGCAACTGATTATCAAAGACACTTCAGTTATCAATCAAGGTGATAAAAACTTTACAATTTTAGTGGTGTCAGTAAGAAAACAATTAAGTATCTACCTGTAATTCACACTCCATCCGCTACGTGGCGCATGACCTTGATTGATGTGACCTCGCTTTTAATCTCCCATTTAAGATAATATGCTTACTTATATCGCTTTTATCTTACGCTTTTTCAGACCACAAAAATTTTACAGGAAATTTTACCTTTTTAAAGCGCCGTAATCTGCCGATTAAGGCAAAAATTTCTATTAAATTTTTGTGGTCTGAAAAAGCGGAAGAGTTAAACTGTATTTTCTCAAAATGTTGCTTTTTGAACTTCGATGTACCTTCTTATAGAAACTACTACATATTATTGTTTGCAATCGTTCCAGAATATTTCACACATATCCCTGATCAATCTGAAGTGAACATTTGTTACAAACATTTCTACAATTTTTTTATAAAAAAAAAAAAAAAAAGAAAAAAAAAATCTTCGGAAAAATGTAAGTTTTTTGTTATTTAAAAGTGGTTTTTATTTCAGAATTTTTTTTTAAATAACTAAAGAATATTTGTTTATAAAGTTGTCTTCACCTTATTAGGTATTATTCATATTATGTATATTAAAATTTTCAAATGAATACCTTCGGTAATTTTTGATAAAAGGCACATTAATTTAACGTTGTAGGTATAGGGGATTCCAACTGCCCTTAAATAAGGTAAATATTTCTTTTCCAAAAAAAAAAAAAAAAAAAAATGATGCCAATGAGCATTTCGTATTTTTAAACTAGAATGCAACCGATAAGGGGTTAAATAAGTCAAATATTTGTTGAAGGTCATGGTGAATACATGATTGAAAGTCCCTGTATAACTCATTTAATTTTAATTCCAAAATGACTCACTCAAAAAAATTTGTAATTATGTTTTACATATATAACTTTCACAAACGAAAAGTTTTTCGTATGTTCAAACAAATGTCTTCGTAAATACCAGTGTCCAGGGCTCGCAGCGTTCCTAAAATTTTTGCACTTTGCTACCAGTATTTTAAATAAGAATTCTTCGTGGTAGATTCCTTTAACATCTGTAATAAAATTATACAATAAAGAATATCCTTTTAAAATAGTGGTAGGAAAGTGAGAAAATTTTAGGAACGCTGCGAGCCCTGAGTGTCACTCAATCATTTTTATATTTTAACAACTAACGTACATTCCTCTCGAAACTGTTAATACAGCTATGAGAAATTTCAGGTGCAGATTTTTTTTTCAAGGTAGTTAAATTATTTTTTATATGTTCAAACCTTCTTTCACAACCACCCATTTCTTGTTTTGTATTCTAAGTATCGACACCTTTAGGACTGCACGGCCTGCCAGAAAGTTATTAAGTTCAATTCGAACCAGTACGATCATATGTTTCCCATATTAACCATAGAACTACCGGAAATTTTACTCAAGTTTTATAAAAACATTCTACACCAGAATTTTTACTTAAAACTATTTAATTTGTTTATTTAACTTATTATTGTCTGATTTATACATTTAGTTTGTTTTGAAGAAATTTTCTGGTTTGAATAGATATTTTGAATATACATGTCGGGTCCATTGGACCCTTCTGGTAGACAGAGGGTTAAGAGTGGTAAGTAAGAGCGGAACCGGTTCCAAAAGTAAAAGTTACTTTAAACGACATCTGCAGCCAAAATCGAAGAAGCAAAACTAAACCGGTTAGAAATAAACATTATACGCATTACGAAAACGTCACACAAAGCAGTTGGAACAATATGCATGTTTTGTTTTCTTTGGTTCATGAAATTATTAATTATTATTTTCTAATAAAAATTAATAATTCCAAAAGTTAACGAAATCGAAACATGCAAGTTGTTCGAATCTTTCACTTTGATTTGCCTGCTTTGTGGGACGTTTTCGTGACGCGTGTCAAGGCTTTCTGAATTATCATGGGGGCGTTGGTCTTCCGTAATAAGTAGTTCTTAAGAAATACTCGCGTATAAGCAAAGCTTCCAAATTTTAAGAGGCCACACTAGTCACTCAAAAAGACCCGGATGATAATGTTAATCCTATTCGAAGTTATTTTCAAATATCTTGTTTGGATTTTAATATTTTTACATGATTTTTTTTTTGCATAGGATACCTAAGCACAATCTACATCCGGACTAGTTTTTACTTTTTTGATTTTGGTTATAGATTTTTTATATTAGGATAGTTTCAATTTCAAACCCAATTCCAACCTGTTCCGAAAGTTTTTTTTTTTATTTCTTTATCGTAAACCAAAATCGAAAAAGTGAAAACTAGCCCGGTTGTAGATTGTCCTCAGCTATCCTATGCATAAAAAATCATTCAAAAATATTAAAACTTATTCGAGAAATTTGAAAATAACGCCCCCATAGACTTAGCATTAGTGTTTTAATTTTTTCCCGTGACATCAGTGGTCTGTTAAGAAGCCACACTAGTCACTCAAAACGACCCGGATGATAATGTTAATCCTATGAAAAGTTATTTTCAAATATCTCGCTTAAATTTTGATATTTTCTAATGATTTTTATTTATTTATTTATTTTATTTTACTTTATTTTATTTTATTTTATTTTTTTGCATAGGATAGTTGAGGACAACCTCCTACAACCAGGCTAGTTTTTACTTTTTTGATTATGGTTTCAGATTTTTTTTAAATTACTTTTATTTTCGGAACCTCTTTGAACCGTTTCTGAAATAGAAATTCTCCTAATATATATATATATATATATATATAAAACTGTAACCAAAATCGAAAAAATAAAAACTAGCCCTGTTGTAGAATGAGAACAGATATCATAAATTCCCGGGGCCGCCATCTTGGAATTTCCCTTGGCGTGAAAACTCCTTTTCCGCCAAGTAGTGAATGCCGCCAAATACTGGTTTATACGCATGTTAGGCTTAACGAAAATAAAACGTAAATAATAAACAAAACTCGCTATAGTTGCTATCAGCAATCGTTTATGAGCGCTACGCGCTCATTAACCGAAAAAAAAATCACTGCATTCAGCAGTTCTCGCTGTGTAGCATTCTCAAAATTCAGCAGTTCTCGCTGTGTAGCCATCTCAAAATGTAAAAAAAACTCGAAAGGTAAACAAATATACATAAAATTATCAACATACCTTAACACACATCTGCTTTTTTCAAAGCTCAAGCATGAAATACTGTCATAGCATCACCGCCATTTTCAAAATATTCTTATGAATACGCATTGACACACAATAAATAAACCTCCTTTTTTCGTCAAAATTTCTTCAAATTTCTTAATTACTTCAGCAAGAGCTTTTAAATGGACTACAAAAACCATAGTCAATCTAATAAATCCAATAAATCTACCCTATCTATATTATAAAGGACAAACATATCTAAGCGTAACGCATACGTCATTTTGCGAATGGCAACATTTTGAAATTTGAAATAAAATTTTGGTTTTGCAATTTTCTCTACTGGATTTTTTAAAACTTCTAAACATTGCACATTTTAAATTTTTATACCGTCGTATAAGGAAAAAAATGCTCTTTTAAATGCAATTTGTTTTAAAGCTGTATCTCAATTTAATTTTGAGATATTAATTTTTTTGTAGTTTTTATTACTTTTTTTGTAATCGTGGCAACTGAAGTACTCCATTTCTGTTGAAAGTAAAGGGTGGGAAAGTGAAAATAGTAGATTGTTATACCTTTTTGTTGCCATTTTCTCATAAAAACTGAAAAAAATTGAAAGTAAAATATGTGCTATGTCAAGAATATCGTCTGTTACAAAACCCGATGGGTTTGGGCTTTATTTCGTTTTTATTTATCAATGAAATGATTTTTAGTTTATTTCAAACTTATTTTACAAACGATACAACACTTTCTATTTACAAAAATGAGTTTTAAAGAATATTTGTGTGACTTACTTTCTCCGCATTTGCTTAGTTCGTATCAAAAATCTGAAAGAATGCAATGTTATTAATCCGGGAGTAATTACGTTTTCCGAATTTTTAAAAAAATATAAAGGAATGACTACTGCCGATGCAATTGACGTCATTTTATATAAAAAAGCATCTATTTTAATTCTTAAAACTGAAATATGTTTTTCAGAAGTGCGTCATTTTCACCCCATTTTAAAAGTATTCTATGAAACTTCTACAAAATGGTGGTAATGAGATATCTTTTATTATTGCAGAGAAGAGAGAAATAGTGAGCTTTATTTATTTTTATTCATGTGATTATCTGATAAAAATTCAAAATTGTTGATAACAATTGTTGTAATGTCGCAAAATCCCATTAGGGACATAATACGTTGAACGGAAAATTGCGTACTGCTTTTGAAAACACGCATTTTCCTCATAAAGTTTAATTTTTTTCCTTCTGTATGTGTACTAAGTTTCAGACACTACGTGGAATGCTTAAGTAAGTGAAAATGACGTCATATTTAAAAGAAAACGATGATTTTCTTAGATAAAACTAAACTTTTTAACGCAAATGCGTCAAAAAAAGAAAACATAAATTACGGCAGTTTTTACTTTCCGGTACTGAGATTAGAATCTCGAGTTAAGAGTTCGACTGTTCACATGCAAAGATTTTGTTGACAATTGTGACTTCACGTTTTGTGTTAAAATGATTTTTAAATGATCAAATTAAAATCCCAAATTTTTAAAAAGGGTGATTGCATGTAAGAGAGGTTAATTTTTAAATTTATCTCTATCGCGTGGAACTGGATTAAGAAAGATTAATCCGTTTGCTCTTAAAACAACATAAAGAGTTCATCATTTTCATACGACTAATATTCCGTAAACAAAAGTAAAACTTCCTCTATGATTAAATAAATAAAATAATATAAATAAAACACAAATTTTACAGACATGTAATTGAACTACGCGCTTAAAGCTCTGAAATGACCAGAAAATAAAAGGATGCCGTAACCAGCAAAATCTTGGGCTAATAACTCTTAGCATGCGGCTAATACGAAAAAATCGCTTTTGATAAATTTCAAAAGTTTATTTGATTGTATAATTCACATTTTCCATATGCAAAATGCTTTTTTTTATTTTTAGTGAGCAATATAAAATATGTATTTCATGTAAAAAAATATTACTTTTCAATTGAAAAAATTGGTTTTCACCTATATTCTGTAACCCGGGAAGCCGGGGTACGATCCCCTAGTATATATAAAATCCTAATGAAACGAATTTATAAAACAAATATATGAAACGGCTGAAATGTGTATCAATTCTTTGAATCGACTGATTAAACAACTGATTATGTTTCACGGCGATTTCTCCTAAAATATGGAATACTTTGCGATGAAATTAACCCCTTCGCGACGGGAGCCTTTTACGAAATGTTTATTACTTTGCTACCGGTTTTAAAAAACAGAAGTTTGTGCCTATTCAAATCGGGAAAATGCTCGGATTAAATAAGGCAAATTTTACAGTAAAATTTTACTGGTGAGGATAAATGAGGATCCTTAGGCCTATTTCCGGCACGTATACGTGTCGCTCGTCCCCAAGGGGTTAACACCAAAAATCCGTATTGATCCACAGATCCAGGAGTCGCATTATATAGGGAAAATTTTATTGTTCCTACCAGAACCCTTAATGAGTTACCTTCATGATCATTTTATTTAACATATTCTAGAAAAAGGCACGATGAAGATATTATTTTCAAAATAGTGGTAGCAACGATAAAAGTTTCCCTATAGAATGCGACCCCTGCAGATCTCAAATCTGGTATTAGAATTTTTAAATTCGAATTAGTTTTCGAAATATTAATTTTTTTCTAATTTTAAATACATTTTTAGGTACTTGTTAGTTATTCCGTCAACCAATTTCGCCAAATTATATAAATCGCCAAACCACTCGCCAAATTATACAAATTGACATAATTTTTATTTTAACTAACGGAAAAACAAATAAATTAGTATAACATTAATAAAAATACAAATAAAATGTCGAAATAAAAATCATTTGATGACGTAAACACGTGTTGTCAAGTGAATGTGACATTTATGATCAACTATTATTGGCATTTAATCTTACAATTTGGCGAGAGTAATTTGGTCGACGGAATAACTAACAAGTACACATTTTTCTAATGATGGCAACTCAAATTTTAATCATAACAGATATTTTTTTCCATATTTCAGAAAAGTTGACTATTTTAAATTAATTTGGCGACCAGTTTGGTCTCCTTTAAATCTATGCTAACAATGTTTTTTTTTGTATTTCGTTATCATTTTATTTAATACAAAACTTTCATTTAAAAATGAAACATTTAAATTGATGGCTTTCACTTCTTTCTTTTTTTTTTAGAAAAACGAAACGAAAAGAAAAGTATTAGGCACAGATATCATATACGCACTGGGGTACCTAATTGGCTCAAAAATGGCATTATTTTGATTGACATGGCTATTGTCGTTTACTTAAAAATAAATGTTTATTTAATAATAAATGTTTATTTACTTTTATTTTTTTTATATAAATTCTTTTGTTCTATAGTTATTAATTATTTTTTCGCTATTTCCTTTTGAAAATAATAGAAAATAATTAAAAAATACGGTACAACGTAGTTATTCCGTCAACCAATTTCGCAAATTATATAAATCGCCAAACCACTCTCTAAATTCTACAGATTGACAAAATTTTTATTTTACATAACGAAAGAACAAATAAATTAGTATAACATCAATAAATATAAAAATAAAACGTCGAAATAAAAATCACTTGATGACGTAAACATGTGTAACTTGGTAAAAGTCAAGTGAATGTGACATTTTCGATCAACTGTTATTGGCATTTAATCTATAGCTCGCGATAGATTTTTGGTAGATGGGATAACTAAGTAGTACCAAAAATACATATGTAACTGGTATTCGAAAACGAGATTTTCGTTAAAAAAAAAAAAAAAAAAAAAAAAAAAAAAAAAAAAAATCATGCCAAACATGCGGTGCGTATATGACATCTGGCGAAATATTAAATTATGTAACAAAACATGACATTTAATTTCAACTTCAAATCAATGTTTTAATTTACCACTCGAAGAATAAAAAACTTCTAACTGGAGAGTTGCAAAAAAGATATTGGCGATATTTGCACCCGGCTTTTTTTTCTTTCGGCACAGATGTCATGTACGGTCCCATATTGGCGCGATTTTTTTTCTGACGCCAATGTCATATACGCAACGGGTACTTAACTGGCGCCAAAGTATCGTTATTTTGCTTGATATGGTAAGCCGGATGTTGTTGTTTATGCTGTTGATGCGTTCCCCAAAACAAGGCATATGACATTTGTACCAAACCTTCATATGAAAGGTGAAGGGATCAGACCGTATTTGTTTATGGCATTTGATGACTTGAACTATTATAATATAGATGAAATGATGGGGATAGAATAATATTTGGCGACTTATCACCTGTGCCTGGATAACATTAAAGTATCAAAATGGCACCTAGAGTATAAAAAACGAAGTGTTCCGGCGGGAACTGTTGATGATAGTCACATGATTTAGGCTATAGTTATAAAGATTGTTTTAAAATAACGGGAGACAAAGACTCTGAATACGTAATTCATTTTATTTTAGCTTATTTTCAAATGTTTAACTGATTCTCTTTAATCCAAAACGAAAACAACGATTGGATGTCTTAACAGCAACTGATTCTTCCTTAAATTTTTGCAATCAAAGGGAATTGAATGGAAACCCGTTTACAAGGAGATCTGCACAGCTTTTTTCAGTATAATTTAATCGTCTATAATATTTTTAAAACCATCAGATTAGCATGTTTTTTTATTTTTATATTCTGCGGTGTCTGAACGGGGGTTGGCGTGCATAGCTTGCAGGGGGCAGAGCCCCCTAGTTTAACATAAAAACAAAAAGATAGTACAATACAACACGAAATCAAACCACATCCACAATATCCTAGCCAAAAATGACCTTCTCAGAGGTTGCCAGAATAAGACACGCCAAACACACGTCACATGGGGTTCCACAAATCGATAAAGATCACACAACATAAAAGCGCCAAGAAATCTCAAAAAATCTAAGATGGCGGTCATCCGGGAATATAACGCTTATAAGTCGTAGAAGGTCCTCACCTATCCTATGCAAAAAAAAAAAAAAAAAAAAAAAAAAAAATCATTCAAAGATATTAAAATCAAAGCGATAAATTTGAAAATAACGCCCCCATAGACTTTACATTACCATTTTCCTTTTTTTTTGCAGTGACTGAAGTGGGCTCTTAAGCTTTTGTTATGCCATTAAAATTTGATTGAATTTCTTGCCTTATTTAGTCACAGATTTCTGCTACTAAAGAAGGCAAAATTTACTGTTATATTTCAGTGGCAAGGAAAAAAAATGTGTAAAAGTTGTCTGATGGCTTAACCGTTTAGCGGGCGGTGTCCACAAGAAATAACACCTAATTTTAAGATTGCTGGCATCCAGAATATTTAATTAATGTTTTTCTCTTTCAAAATATAGGGAAATAAGGACGTTTTTATCTTCTAGTAAATTCGTAAATAAATTCTGGTGTAAGTCCAGCATTTCCTCATTTTACGAACACAATTACTCCGCGCCGTAAAGGGTTACGTCAACGCTCAAATCAGTTAAAATACCTAGATGGATTGCAATATTTAGTAATAGTTATCTCCGTTTTATTTAGTGAAATAAAGTTACTATGAATCCTTCTACTAATCCTTCCAGGGGCGGAGTAAGCCTGTTTGTAGAATGGTGAAATGATGGAATGACACCAGAATTCATAAACTAATTTATTAGGAAACAATAACTCTCTTATTTTCCTGTGCTTTATAAAAGGAAAATTTTATTTAAATATTCTTGGTGCCGTTTGTCAGTTTTGGCATTAACATTATGTGTCCTTTTTTGTGGACACCGTCCGCTGAAGGCTTGAATTAGACGAAGAAATCCATTAGGATATATTGCTTTTCACCTGTGTTTTCTCTCCAATTTAGGAATCAACGTTTACAAGAGTGATTTATCCCTTTCATATGCAAGGCATTTTGGCTCTAAAAATGTTAAAATTTTTAATTTCCGCCGCAATTTAAGAACAAATTTATTTGAAAATACAATACAAAGTCTAAAGTTCGGACACCTAAAGTTCGGATACCTAAAGTTCGGACACCCAAAGTTCGGAATTCTCCAAAGTTCGGAATTTCAAGCGGCAGTATTCAAGAAAAAGGTGAAAAAAACAAAATTGTTGATACAAAAAAAAGAATAAGAAAAAAAGAAAGGCAGGGTTCGCACAGTTCTACCACTAAATTTTTACAGTATTTTCAAAGTATTTCACTACAGAAAAATATTGCAAAATCTGTGAATAAAGGCGGTGATTGCGAATGCTGTGTTTTAAAAATTAAATGTAAATTTCTTTATCATTAATAGTGGTGCCAGAGTCCTTGGAAATTCCAAGGAGTGTGCGAACCTTGGAAAGGTCTGGAACAAAGAAGCTTTATTACTGAATCTTCACTCATGTCTATGTACAGAATAAAAGAAAACTTCTTAATGATATACCTAAGTTAATAAAGGAGCCCACATTAACTAAAACGTTCCAATAGTTCAGAAAGTTACAATTTCGTCTTAATTGTTTGTTTCCCTAAGGCTGTTCTCAAGTGCTCTGCTCAGCAAGCGCAAAACGTTTTGACACATTTACAAATTCCTTTTTTAACGGAAAGTCATAAAATTGGTAGGTCTGACTATGGAAGCCGAAGCCATATGAAATCCAACTGTGTTTTGCATTTCTTTGATAAATAAATTACCTATTGAGCTATAAGCGATTTTGATCACGTGACAATGACTTTTTCACCCATTATTGTGTGATTATTCTTCTTCCGCGCGGGAATTCAGTTTAAAACGCCCACTTTGACACTATTTTCTGAAATATCTATTGCGTTTCCAAAAAAACGGAAAGCACAGTTCGATTACATAGTTTCTGAACAACACCTGCTAGTTTCATGGATCTCAGAACAAAAATAAATTAAAACTTATGTCATAAAGTTGCCCTTTTGGATTTGAGAACAGCTTAAAATAAATGTTTTTGTTTTACTTTTTATTTTGTTATGATTAATTTAATGAAAATGTTTAATTTAGTATTAATAGTTGTTATATGCAATTTTTAATATATGAACGTCATATTTTGCCTTTTTATTTAGTGAATTTTCTTTTCCCTTTTATTAGAAAAGCAATATTTTTGATGACCCAAAGTTCGGAAAATCCAAACTTCGGACTTGGTAAAGTCCCGAGGATTCCGAACTTTAGACTTTGTACTGTAATCAAAAGCTTTTTTTCACGTATAATATGAGATCGAAAGTGTACCAGAGTTTAAAATTTGAAACAACCATAGAGAAAAGAATATTCTGTAATAGCACCAGACAGCAGTTGTCGAATCTGGAGAATTTTTTTTTAATTCAAAAACACCGATTTCAAGGTTAAAATAATGTTTTTTTTTATATAATGATAGATTATTCAACGGGGGTGGGGGTGGACTACAAATTTTTTTCTGTTGACTCTTTGCAATTTTTGAATCAAAAATCTGTTAGATTTGACAATATTGCAATTCATAATAGAACAATGCTATAAAAATTGTTTCGGTCAATGATATTGATCAGTGGTGGATCCTGCTACCCCAATCTGGGTATGCCACACGTTGTTTTTACTATAGTTCTTGTTACTTTAAGTAATAATACCTCTGAAGAAACATTATTAGGGAAATTTACACTCAATTATTGGTGGGAAAGAGCACGTCGGCTTTTAATTGGTGGTTTAAAAACTCAGAATTTTCTTTGCACCTTTATCATGAATATTTTATGATATCTAGCTTTTCTTATTATTTTCTATTTTTTATTTTTATCATATTTACCTATATGTTAACTAGAATGTTTTAGTTTTAGACGTTCTTTTTGTTTATTTTTTTGGCACAGCATGTCCCTATAGAGATTTTGTGCCATAAAATCATATACAACCATCCAAACAACCGATTTTAATTGGATTATCTGCTTCTGATCCCGATGATTTTATCATGGATGATACGACGTTAGTACTATGCGTTTAATATAAAAGCACGTCTTTCTCTTTATAGGTTTATAAAATTATATTCCCACTACTAACATTTCTTAAATCATAAATAAGTTAAGTTTGATAATTTCAGTTATATATTGACAGCGATATTTCTTTCCTACCTGGCAATCAATACTTTAATTCTAAAGAATATATCGAAAAAAATAATCAATGTTTATTAATAATTCCAGTAATACTTCAAAGATAGATATTTTTATTTCGGTTGTATTTAATCCCAACGGAAAAGGTACAGAAATATAAATTCATCCTGAAATTTAAATATGAAATAACTCAAAAACTTTTGCTTTAAATCGATATATGATCTTTTTAGAATTCCTTAAATTAGTAAGTATAATTAAATTTTCGTCCTTTAAATATACAGAAAATCTTTTTAAGTTTCGAATCCTTTCTGCAATAATATGGGATAAATCGATTCTTCAAACATTCAAAGAGAAATTATTTTCGAAAGAAAAATTTGCATCAACATTATTTTCAATAGAAAACTTTTTGTTCGCTTGTTTGTTTTAACCAGTGGAAGAATAAAATCTTATTTCTATGTTGTCCCTTTCAGGGTTCGTACGCATCAAGTGCCAGGGGATATATCTGATCGCTATATCTGAAGATAGAACTTTTATTATTAAATAAGACAAATATTACATTACAAAAATTCTGATAAACGTGCTTTAAAGTCCTTGAAGTCCTTCCTGCCTTTTGTTTTTATCGTATGGTATTTTTTTTTATATCGAACTTTTAACCTTGAACCCGAGTGCATAAATAAATTCACGTTAATGTTATTTGCAATAGCAAATTTTTTTTACTTGTTGAAAAGTAACATTTAACTCTATTTTTAGATTTCTAAGTGTTATTTTCTATTAAGTAAAGGAAAATTAACCCTTTAGTCCGCAGTTTTGGATATATGCAAACAACAGTGTTTTGAATTTACCACTAGAACGCCAGGAAATTTTACTCAAGTTTCATAAAAAATATTTTACACCAGAATTTTTATTTAAAATTATTTGACTGATTTATTTAAGGTAAATCTGCCCCTTTTTTGTTTCTTAGTTTAAGTTGTTTTTAAAAGAATTTCTGGTTCGAATTGACATTTAATCATATGGTCGGAGTCGACGCGATTCCTTCCGGGCGTTCTAATGTTAATAGATTATTTTTATTCATATATATCTAATTCATACCAGAAAATTAAAAGAGTAAAATTTGCTTTAATTGATAACAGACGTTCCGTATTTAAATAAAACCAAATTAACCATTAAAACTTTCTGGTGTAAAGTCATATTATCTGAACTACGTAAGTTATAGAACGTATTCTATCATGGAAATTAAAGGGTTAAATGTTAAGTTTGATGACATAAATAATTGTATAACATAAGGTATTTGGAGACATACCTATTAAAATATTTACTATTTTGCAATATTTTAGAGTAAAACAGCCACACGACAGTAGTTTTCACTTATATTACAGACGTGTAGCAGAAGAAAAGATTGACGTACTAAGTGAAAATGTATCTCTGATTTTTTTTTTCATTATTTTTCCTGTGTAACAAACATTTCAGAGAATCATTCATTACTTTTTCGAAACAAAATAAAAAAATCATGCATTTAAGGGTTAAGCCGAACTGATTCAGTAGATGTGAAAAACAATAATATTTTCACACGTCAAATTGGAAATTACCGTTGCCGACTAATTTAGTAAATATTTACTTTCGTAATATTTCAAAACAAATTAATCTACGTTGAATTACCCAAAATCCACTAAATTAATTTTGTTTAAAAACTGATAGTTGCGACGAAATAAAATAATAAAAACATATTTGATAATGGCAACCCTGCGTAATAATTAAGAGAAACATCGGGGATTAGGCATACGCCTCAGGTGTTTGAGGATATTTTAAGAAATTGAATACCATAACTTTCGTCAGACAATGGTTTCAAATACAATTTTTTTTTCGTTAAACAAGGCAAATTTTACTTCAAAAAAAGTCTGTGTTTTTTCCTTTGTGGCGTACGTACGCTCAAAGATCAATAAATACTTTTACATCTCATAATTACAGTTACGAAATTTTTACTTATACTACTCCACGTTTAATAAATTTTGTCTATTAGTATTAATGTTGCTGCCGGTTTGTATTCGGATATATTTATTTCTGTTCCGTTTCAAAAATTAGTAATATTCATCTTGTTTAATCGCAGACCATTTGTCATTAACACTAAAACGCCCGGAAATATTACTCAAGTTTCATAAAAATATTTGACATCAGAATTTTTATTTAAAACTATTTGACTAACTATTTTAACGTAAATCTGCATGATTTATATTTAACTTATTTTAGGAAAGAATTTCTGGTTCCGTTGACATTTAATCATATTGTCGTAGTCGGATCGACTCCTTTAGGACGATCTAGTGTTAAATAAGGCGATTATTGCTAGTTCAATAATATAGTCGTAGGAGAGCTGTTGCACATTTTTGAGTAGGTATTTGAGGCACCCTGAAAATTTGTGCAACACTTCTTTTGTAATGACTGAATACAAAATCGAATGTCTGGCTGAAGGATCGCGGCCCAAAAACTGTGCCAGACACGTGTGAAGTGCCATTTGGCACTTGACACTTGTCTAGCACAGTTTTTGTGCCGACTAAAGTGTCTGTCATTTTCAAAATATTTTTTTCTAAGCATAAATATTATTCTGCCTCAATCTCAGCGTGCCTCAAATACCTTTTTTGGGTAGTCAAAAAATGACACTTGACACGTGTCTGGCACAGTTTTTGGGCCGACTAAAGTGTCTGTTGTTTTCAAAATATTTTTTTTCTAAGTATAAATATTATTCTGTCTCAATCTCAGCGTGCCTCAAATACCTTTTTTTTTTGGGTAGTCAAAAAATGGAACTTGACACGTGTTTGGCACAGTTTTTGGGCCACGATCCTTCAGCCAGAC
The DNA here is from genome assembly GCA_963932465.1 of Maratus speciosus. Classification (NCBI taxonomy): domain Eukaryota; kingdom Metazoa; phylum Arthropoda; class Arachnida; order Araneae; family Salticidae; genus Maratus; species Maratus speciosus. The sequence continues at coordinate 243,300,824 of OZ010794.1, forward strand.
ATTCGATTTTGTATTCAGCTATTACAAAAGAAGTGTTGCACAAATTTTCAGGGTGCCTCAAATACCTTCCCTAAAATGTTTAACAGCTCTTGGACTAGAGTAGCAAATCAAATAATTCAAATAAAAATAAATGTTCAAGTAGCAACACTACTGCTTCCGCACATCTCTTGTTTACCAATACACATAGTTGTAAACTACCACTAACCAATGTGCTTTAATTTGACCTAGGTTTAACCCTTTATGTACTGAATTATGAATTCATGAAAATTTTATTTTCTAAAGCCTTTTTTGTGAATTGTTTAAGCTACGTTAGAAAATTTACATAATCATTTAATAAATTTTAGAATGATTTAAAATAATTAATTAAATTTGTATTTTTATAGGGATTTTGTGCAATATTTTTAACCACACTCATATCTTTTATTTTAAATATTTTTCTTAGTATTTTGTAGAATTATGAAATGTACAAGTATAATGTTCTATAATTTTCAACAGAAATATAGAAATATTTCCGAATGGAAAAATCCCCCACCCCACCCCCAAAACCAAGAAAGCTGAAAAGATGCAAAAGCAAAAGAAATCCCCCTTTTAAAAATATATTTGTTTTGTATAACCAAAAAAGCTTTTGGAACAAGATAAAATAATGCATCTATATCTCATTCTATTACTAATCGATATATTAAATGAATTTTACAATAAGTTATTTTAATGGTACTTATAAGTATCGTCAGTAGATAAAGGGTTAATGGGTTTCATTCCTAGAAATATTTCAATAAATGAAATTAACCCCTTCGGGACGGGAGCCTTTTACGAAATTTCTAATCTTTTGTCACCGTTTTTTAAAAACAGAAATTTGTGTCTTCTTGAATCGAGAAAATGCGCTGATTAAATAAGGCAAATTTCACAGTAAAATTTTACTGGTGAGGAAAAACAAAGATTCAGAGCGCTTCATGCGGCACGTATACGTGCCGCTCGTCCCCAAGGGGTTAACCCAAAGCGATATAAGTAAGCGTCCTATCTTAAATGGGAGAAGTAACCACAAGATTAAAAGCGAGGTCACATCAATCAAGGTCATACGCCACGTAGCGGATGGAGTATGAACTACAGGTAGATACCTAACTGTTTTCTTACTCACACCACTAAAATTGTAAAGTTTTTTCACCTTGATTAATAACTGAAGTGCCTCTAATAAGGTGAAGAAAACTTCGTGGTGTCAAGTGCATCTAGACGCCCCTCTCGCTACACCATTATTTTGCAATAAATGTGGCAAACAAAATTCGCTTCCATGAGTGACCAAAGGTTTAGAAAGTACGCGCTACATTAAAAGCCCGCGTATGTGAATTATCACTCCGTCCACAAGGTGGCGCAGCTATGTTAATTTACGCCTGATTCCAGCATTAAGTTTGTTCGCTTACTTATAACGCTTTGGGTTAACCCCTTGAAGGGTAAGCAAAAATGTCTCTATATACTGAATTCTCACCGGAATAATCGAAAAAAAAAATTTAAATAAGGAAAAGCAATTTTACTAAGATTTTCCTCCAAACTTAAAGTCATAAAATTTAGTTAAAATTTTCTGGTGAGAATAAGTTTAAATTGGTAAATGAGAAAAAAGATTCCTCAAATAAATTTTCTGCTTCGAAATATCGTTAACCTTGTTCAAATGAGGTCAAATTATTCCATATATTACGGAGTAACAGGGGGACTGACAGCTATCATAAAATCACATTATAAGCTCAGCTATCACTATACTTATTAGGCATCAAGAGGATAAAAAATTACCATAGGACATGGGGTTGCAAACCACGTATTTAGTCAAAAATACTCCGCTATAATTCAATTTGTGTAGGCTGCAATAACTTTCTGTAAAACTGAAGTATATTATAATAGAACTTTTAATAGGCATTCTCACTTTTGTTGCAAATGTGATAATATAAAAAATAGTGGTAAAAGTTTCCATTATGGGCGTCAGCAAAATGCACTTGACGCTCCATATCTTGGAATGTGATTGCCAGTTCATACGGTATCATCGGTTGCTTGAGCACCCTGTTTTTCCAGAAATGATCGTGATGTCATAACATTTCACAAAAAATAAGGTACTACACTTTTATTGTAATGTTTTGATATTTTTTTCAATTTAATTATCATTACGCATGTTCAGTTAGGATGAAATACTATGTACTCGTATTTGTGACTAAATACGTGTTTTGCGATCCCATATTCTATGGTAATTTTACATCTTCTTGATGCCTTATATCACGCCTCTTTATCTGTTGGTCGAATTTTAGAACACCGGTATTTTAACAGTAAAATCTATTTTGTTTAGATTTTCTGCGACAAATTAGGCTAATTTCACATTAAATTTACAGCAATAAATTCTATTGAAAATCAGTAAATATTAAAAACGAAAAAAATTGTGTAAATAGATATATATGATGCTTACATTTTATTAAGTTAATTTTTTTATTATTAGGATGAGCGAAGCGAATCCTTATACTAGGCTACACAAATTACATTTTGTCGTACACTTTACAAAAAAACTATTCAGTATTTTGACTTGAAATTAAACATAAAAATAACTCGTGATCTGTAGATTTACACAATATTTTTTTACAGAATAAACTTAAAAAAATTATTATTTTTATTAATTTATTTTACATGTTTTTTCAATACGGACGCTTTTTTGAAAATAAAAAATGAAACACGTTTATTTTCATAAGAAAAAATAAATCATGAAGTTGGCTATTAACACTAGAACGGCGGGAAATTTTACTCAAGTTTTATAAAAATATTTCACATCAGAATTTTTACTTAAAACTATTTAACTTATTTATTTAAGTTATTTTTGAACAGCATATATTAATTTTAAATTATAAAAAGTTTTCTGGTTCGAATCGACATGTATTCGTTTGGCAGGGGTCAATATGACCCCTTGCCGCCGTTCTAGTGTTAAAGATAGAATCATGATTAATTGAGTAAATAAAATATATTTTCATTATTTTGCCAAAATATCTCAAAAACTGATTTTTAAGTTTATTTTTCAGTGTTAAGAATTCAAATACACAATTTATTCTTATTATTTGGACTCATTTACGCAGACGATACTTACGCATTTTACAAGAATTATATTATGATTTGTTTTTGAAAAGTGGCAACAAAAGAATTGTAAACAAATAAAATAATTGTTAAATTCGTTATATAAAGTGTTATTCGAATTCGAAGGCTGAATAATAACAATAATATAATAAGTTAATAATTCTTAGTGTCAACAATAGCAGATTTCATTTTTTTTTATTATAATTTTTTTTTTAATTATAAATTATAAAAATTATAATTTTTTTTTTCGTCCCAGAAAAGAGGATTTTGAAGGAGTAACTTTCTTCAAGCCCTCTTCGAATATATTATACTAAGATTACTATTAAAGATTATTTCATGTGAATTACAAAGATTGGAAACATACCTATTTCAAACCATTTGAGAAAACGCCAGAGGCTATTGGAAAATGTAAAAATATCTTTAAAAGAGCTTTTAGTTGAAAATTTAAAAATATTTTGTAAAATTTTGCTTCGAAAATATTTTTATTTATACCAGTCTTGTATCATAAATAAAAAAATCCGAGGAAATTCTTATTTATTTGGCTGAATTTACATTTCTAAAATTAAAATTCACCAAAACATAAAATAACGTTTGTGCTTAATAAAGAGGCAAAAAATAATATAAAAAGTATTGTTACTTTCAAATATTTATTGTATTAAATAATATTTCGCTAATCCACACAAAGCATGGCTTTTGCTAGTATTTTCATTCTTTCGTTACAAAACATTGATCACCCTTACCATCTCTAAAACGAATCATCGTAGAAAAATGACACTAGTACTTTCGAATCAGGAACAACGGCATCTAATTTGCTATATTTACACTTTATATTAGTATTCTTCTGCATATATACATTGTAAACAACTTTAAACAGTAACATATAAATTTGACATCATATTTTGATTTATCGATAAATTTTACTTTCGGAAATCAAAGAAAAAGTCATTCAGTTCATAACCCTCGTCCCCTGCTTTGTTTAATCACCCTACAAAATTTCGCTAAATTGTCGAAATTAGATGGCGCTACAGAACTCGTTGAGTGGGTCAGTTTAACCCTTATTGGCCGGAAGCTTTTTTTACATGATTCGCATCTAGGTTGCAATTGCATTCAGTGAATATTCGACAAGCTTCCACGGAGGGCTATTGTTATATTTTGCATCACTCTATTTTGAATTATTTTGAATTATATTTTTCTTGCAGATGTCGTCAAGTGCAAGTGAAATTGGTGGTTAAGAAAAACTGGTGCGAACCGAATGAAATTCGTGTAGGTTATGATACTGCCGAAAGAGTTAAACCTCCGCTTACGTGGTGAGTCCAACTTACAGCACAAGTACATTCAAAATCTTTATTCAAACCAGAAATTTCTTTAACCCCTTAACGATTTACTTTTAACAGCTCCACGGTTTGCAAATCCATAGCTACCACCAAGGTTCTTCTACAATAAGGTTGTTCCATTTGAAGGATAGCCAATCAGAGTAGAGCAGGACTGAAACGTCACGTGGCGGACAAGATCGGAGCTCGATCAGCCGTGAGACAGTAAATAGATGCGTAAAAAGACCGAAATACGAAGTAAATAATTTTTTAAAAAGCAGATTTTCGAAAGTAAATCGAACAAAATTACTTTCCTTAAAATAATTTGGACAAATACTTATTTGTAGTTAATCAAATATAAAATACATAATGGTTAAATAATATCGCGATACGTTTGTTAACATTCAAATACTTAAGTAAATTCGCGAAAAAAATTACCTTTTTAATGTGCAAAATTACAAATGAAAATTTTTAAACTATAGTAAAATAAAATGAACGAATGAATTATATGAATATGATTACAGAGGAGTGGTAATGAAAAGACTAGCATTATCAAACAGAATAAATTAAACAAATCTCACACTTCAAAACATTTAACAATAATGCATTGTCCAATTACTAGATATAAGTTTTCAAAAATTTTCGAATGTCATTATGCTTATACAGGATGAAAATAATACAAAAATATTACTCTATAATTAAACTAATTCTATTATGAAAAAAATATGTACTATACATATTATTTACATTATATTATTAAAATAACAATATCGTTATTTCATACAGTGTTGAATTCAGACACTTTTCTCCGGGAGGGATTTCTGTGGCTCCAGGGGGGGGGGGGGGATTGCACTTTTTGACCATTGAAAACCCAAAATCTCAAATCTTCCGTAGGGGACATCGCATTGCTCCGGGGGAGGGATGTGCTCCTCCCGGGCCACCCCCTGAAATCAACACTGATTTCATGTATACAAAATTTCAGCAAAAACTGAAAAACTTAAAACAACTTCAGTATTAAAATTTCCATGTTATCTTATAAAACACATCAAATATAACATTTCTTCATACAAATAGGAAACAATAGAAAGAAAATTTATGGAAGTACAGTAGAGAGCCGATTATTGGAACCCCAAATAACCGAACTTCCAATTATCCGAACAGCCAATTTCTATAAAAAAATGTTTGTAAACCGAACTTCCAATTATCCAAACAGCCTATTTCTCTCATTTTTTTTTTATTTTTTTTTAAAGATTTGTAAAAGGAACTCTGTTCAACTTTTAGCCAAATACAATGAATTTTCTCTTCTGCGAGTTTTGAACTTTGAACTTTTTTTTCCCCATTTCATGGCGATTTGTCTGCATTTGTGAAAGAAATCCGGCTTTAACAGTTTAGTCCAATATAGTAAATGCCTCTTCTTTTTCTTTCATTAAAGTTTATTCGGAATTTCTCGCGATTCTCTTATGCAATTTTTAGAGATTTTCCCGTTCTGCAGAAATTTTTTGACATTCGTAAAAGGAATTCGGTTTTAAAATTGCAGTAAATTTTGTCCTCTGCGATTTTAGTGTTTTTCTTTGCGAATTTCCAGAATAATAATCGCCAGGATGTCGATGCTCGGATTTGAGACTGTATTGTTAAATCTGTATACTTGTTCTGTGAGAGTTATTAGAACACGTTGATATAGCGCATTCATTAGATTTTATTCAAAAAGTCTGTTTAAATAATAGAATAATTAAAATCATTCACAGAAAAAAAATTCCAACGCAGAACAGCATACAGAATAATACTGAAACGAGCGAAGCGAGGCGAAGTTGTCCGCCACGTGACGTAATGCGCGAGCAGTTAAGAAATCTTTAGAGTTGGCGCATCGCACGAATGGTACCCCCCTGGCTACCACTAAAATTTAATAGAGATTTTCGCCTTGTTTAATCATGTAATTTCGACGATTAAATTAAACTATATTTACTGTGAAATTTTAGTGGTAAAAAGAATTTACATTTGGCTCGATCATCGTACACGGGCTAAGCCCGTCATTGTAGGTTAAGGGGTTAACCCATTAACCGCTTACGTTGCGTTTACGCAACAGTCAAAATAATTGCTCATGCAATGAATTAATTACATTGACACCACTATTTTAGAATTTAAATATATGTCTTATTTATTGGCAGGAATTTTGCTATTTTAGTAAAGCGAAATTTACGTTACTGAATTTGTGGTGGGAAACTACTTTCAACAAGAAATTTGAAAATTTCTATCGTAATAGTTTTGGCGGTTAATGGGTTAATCGTTTCAGGACCAAACCACCTTCAATGGTAAAATAAATGAAGGACACCGGGATTTACAAACAAATTAAAAAGAAAAAAAATGTAGCTTACATACATAATAAACCTGAAATTTACTTGACCAAATATTGGTGCCATTGCATCATTTGAGAATTAAAATTAAGGGGTTTAAAAATGTACAGTCGTGGGAAAAAAGTAAACACCCACAACTATCTCCTCGACAAATTATCGTAGAAGAAAGGTACTGGTACCGAACGATTGGAAATTAAGTCTACTTTTAAAGGATGTATATAAAATTTGCTTAGGGGGTCACCTACATATTAAAACGAACCCAAACTTCATTTTTTTCAATAGCAATATCCAATTTTAACAAGATATTTGAAACCTTCGGTTCAAACTATGTCTAGACACCAAATTTCAAGTCATTTGAATGATAAGTTTTTGAATTATAAACATTCAAAATTTAGTGCTTCTAATGTTAAATTACATTTTCATATTTTTATTAATATCTCCTGAAATTATACACCTAATGTGATATTTTTTGTGTAGCAATAATAGTAAAATACCCAAACATAAATATGCTGAATTTGCAATTTTTATAATTTTATGATATGAATTATGAATTATGAAATTAATATTCGTAAAATTATGAATTGCAACCTACAATTTTTTTGATGGATTTAGATTTATTAAGTCTTGCTTTATGGAAATCCAAAATTCCACACATTTTTCTTCCAAGTAGTTTCAAAATTATGCTTAAAAAATGGCAAAATGATAGTTTAAGGGACCGTCTATGATAGAAGTGACTAGATATTTTGAAATTTCTTATGCTATCTTATAATCTAGCAATCTTCAATGACTGTTTGACTGGCGCTTAATTGCCTTGATCAAGAAGGTGTCTCTTTCGGTCAACAATCGAGTACCCAACTTCAATTTGAATACAGTCCCTAAAATAGTCTCGTTTTAAAATAATTAATTTCTCGAAAATTTGTCGCACGAATTGCATAAGAATTTGTTTTTAGGTTAATTGAAGGGTGTAGAGTTCATTTATGCTGTCAGAATTGTGTACTGTTATTGAAAAAAAACAAAGTTATGGTTCGTTTTAATATGTAGATGTCCCCCCTAAGCAAATTTTATATGCATCATTTAAAAGTAGACTTTATTTCCAATGATTCGGTACCAGTAACTTTCTTGTACGATAATTTGTTGAGGAGTTAGTAGACGGTGTTTACTTTTTTTTTCCACGACTGTACCATCGTCCCTGAAAGTGTTAAAATAAGCTAAAAAACAAACCAGACAAAAAAAAAAGTTAGATAGTTTTAACCCTTTCCGGCACGCGCAATTTTTGTCTTGAAATGATGAAATGACTGACTGACACCGGAATTTTAAAACGACTTTTTTAGAAATTAAAAACATGTTATTTTAACTATTCATTGTAAAAGCAAAATTTTACTAAAATATTCTTGGTGCCGTTCGTAAGTTTGGATTTAAAATTAGGTATCCCGACCTGGGCACAGTGTGCCGGAGAGGGTTAAAAGAAAATTATGTATAAGAATATTTTTTATTAAACTTGAGTAAAAATTTCAGTAGTTTTAGGATTAACCTTGCCGCCTCACACGTGCCATACGACTGACTTGACATAGTACCGGTGTCATGTAGCTAGTGACATAGGACCAATAAGGTGCATTATGACCACATTGTATATATATATATTTTAATAAAAGTATTTCCAAATATACTTAACCCTCAATTGCGAGATTTTTTATTTTGTTTCGAAAAAATTATATATGATACTTTGAAAGGTTTATTTCACAGGAAAAATAATGAAAAAAAATCAGAGAAATATTTTTCATATAATACGTCAATCTTTTCTTCTGTTGCATATCTGCAATACAAGTAAAAACTACTGTCGTGTGGCTATTTTACGCTAAAATAATGCTAATTAGTATATACTTTAAAAGTATGTCTCCAAATTCCTTATTTTATATAATTGTTTACTTTATAAAACTTAACCTTTAACCCTTTAATTCCCATAATAGAATACGTTCTAGAAATTACGTTGTTTAGAGAATCTGACTTTACACGAAGAAAATTTCATTGGTTAATTTCGCTTTATTTAAATACAGAATGTGTATTTTTTAATTAAAGCAAATATTGCTATTTTAATTTTCTGGTGTGAATTAGGTATATGCGACTGCAAAAAAATCTATCAAATTCAAAACAGTGTTGTTTGCATAAAATTGAATAAAATTTTATTTTCTAAGTTGCTCATAAAATGTAAGATTAACTTTAAAATCATTAACTAGCTTAAAAGAAAGATACTTCTTTGACATTTCGAGCTGAACGTCAAAGGTAGGTGTTTTTACTTTTAGTTACGGTCTTTCCCAAGGAATCGAAAAAAAAAATACAGAGTAGTAAATACATCTCGAATTTTCACTAATTGGAAATAAGTGGGAGAACTTCCTCTACCAAATTAATACTGTTAGATTTTTTGTATTATTATTTATTTAGACTAGTAAATTTTATATAGTGAATGTATCTATAATTATTATTATTTAATCTACAGTTAATTTTTCGTGAGTTGATTGTCAGATAATTTTTATCATAGTAATAACTTTCTTAAAAGTATTTTTAGTAAGGTATTTTTTTATAACATATGTTCATTTTACATTGTTAAATATTCAATGAAAAATGTATCTATAAACGACAGATTAGCATATTTTTCTAACTGCAAATCAAATGGAAATCGTACGTCACACGTGGCAATCTAATTGCATTCGTAGTTATAGCTTTATAAATATTCGATCTTGATGCAATAGCTGTTGCACTCTTATGCAAAAATGCACGAATACAAAATTTATTACCATTATATACATTAAATTCGGTAATATGTAAGTAATAGGACTCCATCTTAAATCTGACATAATCACCATGGCAGCTTAGAATCATTATCAATCCACATCATGGGACAGCATTGAATTAATTAAGTATGATAGGATTTAATAGAATGCAGAAAACTTTTATAATTATCTTTTTAAGTTTTAATTAAATTTTCATAAATTTGAAATTACTCGACAAAATTAGGCATTCATTATATATATTAAATTTCAAACCATTCGGTTCATTAGCTTTTAGCCTGTTATATGTTGAGAGACGGACAGACAGACGAACGGACCAGACGACGACTATAGGTGCTACGTAATTATATAATTACGAACGCACCTAAAAATGGAACAAAAGAAAAAACATTAAAAGAAAATTTCATATGTCTCGAGGAAAAAATATAATTTCATTTTCATTTTTCAAGTTTAAATTTTTCTCAAAGGAATGAGATGAAAGTGAAAAAAGTTTCATTATTATTCAGAACTAAATTTTAAAATATTCCATGTCCAGAATACTTGTACACATAATAGTTCAACTGTTATTCGAAAAGTTGTACCCGTGACTCTGATAAAAAAAATAGGATTCCGTTCTGAGCAGATAAGTATATTTATGAAATTTTCAAACCTCTATTTTATATATAATCAAGCAGCACAGCAAGACAATAATGTTAGTAATACACAATTGTTTTTTTTTTTTTTTTTTTTTTTTTTTTTTTCTTTTCTTTTCTGTGAGTATGAAACAAAGTGGCAGTATGTGAGGTTCACTATGATATTGCGGCATCATTCACGTATTTCATCTTCATCGAACGGCTAGTCATCTAAAATTTTCTTTAACCACTTAACCCTTTTAGAAATACATTTATGTACCAAAAATTATTAAATAATTGATTTAAACCACAAATTACGAACAAATTTATTTGAAAATAATCGAAAGCTTTTCTTTACATATATTATCAGAGCAAAATTGTACTAAAATTTTCTTGGCTTGTTTGTGGCAGTTTGTGATATAAAATTATGCGTTTGCACTGTGCAAACGGTGCCCATGAAAGGATTAACCGTCGCGCCCGATATGTGTAGGCTACTTTTTTTAATTCAGATTATTTGATTTCCATCTCTTTTTTTTGAATTTGAAATATTCACCTTATTTAACCCATTCCGGCGCGCAGTAATTCTTTTTGTAAAATGGTAAAATGATGGTCTGACACGAGAATTCTCAGAGGAAATTGCTGGAAAATACGAATTTGCATATTTCCACATACATTATAAAAGGGAAATTTAAATTAAATATTGTCGGCGCCAATAAACTTAAAAGTAAGTAACCTTTTTTAACCCCTTCTGGACGAGCGTCTTTTACAGAGTTTTTAATCATTACGTCACCGGAATTTTAAAACGGAAATTTTTGCCTAATTGAATCTGGAAAATGCTCGGATAAAACAAGGCAAAATTTACAATATAAATTTATTGGTGAGAATATTCACCGATTCGGAGCACCTTACGCGGCACGAATACCACTCACTCGTACCCAAGGGATTAATAACACCCAAAGCGATATAAGTAAGCGTGCAAACTTAATGCTGGAATCGGGCGTAAATTAACACACTTGCGCCATCTTGCGGACGGAGTGATAATCCACATACGCGGGCTTTTAGGGCAGTGCATATTTTCTAAATCTTTAGCCACTCGTGGAAGAGAATTTTGTTTTGCCACATTTATTGCAAAATAATGGCGTAGCAAGAGGGGCATCCCAATGCGCATGACACTACGAGGTTTTCTTCGCCTTGTCAAATCGACTTCATTTATTAATCAAGTTGAAAGAAACTTTATAATTTTAGTGGTGTGAGTAAAAAACAGTTAGGTATTTACCCGTAGTTCACACTCCATCCGCTACGTGGCGCGTGACCTTGATTGATGCGACCTCGCTTTTAATCTTGCGGTTACTTCTTCCATTTAAGATAGGACGCTTACTTATATCGCTTTGAATAACACCGCCCGTGATAGTGTTAATGCCAAATTAAATTTTGTGAGAATACAGCTAATTAGACTATTTTTAAAGAAAACTGGTGGGAATCAAACAGTTTTTTTTTTTTAATATAAAGCAGACTAAACTGCCCGTGACAGTAACGGACACGAGAATTAATGGATTGATAACAGACCTTGGAGCCGTCTCTTTTTATAGAGACTAAATTAAAAGTTTTATCACCATTATTTCCTCAAGAAACTTTTCGCTTTAGATTTATCTTGGAACTGTCGTAGGAACCCGCTTTGTTGTGGGCTTTTTGTTTCAATTCTTATAGAAGTGGACTACAAAAATAATTTTTAAAATTAGCTGTGGCTAGAAATGTGACCGCTCCAAAAAGAAAAAGAAAAGTCGAAACTGTCCATGAGAATCACGGACGAGAGAAATGAGGGGTTGAAGTTGGATTTTGCATTTTAGCCGAAAAATGTGTACGTTTTGGCATCTATTTATTTTCCAGAATATAAATACAGATTTTAGATACGGATTTTTTTTTTGCATGTTATTTAAAATCATTTGAAGAACATTTCAAAAATTTATGATGTGACTGGAGTTGCATTTGTGGATGGCCTTGCGTGCGCGCCGTGCATTTCCAATCGGGCAGGATACAATAGAACGGCCAGAGTCGTCTGCAATCTATTTTCGTTAAGGATTATAAACGTAGGTAATATTGTCTGGAGTAGGGTTGTCAGTTTGGACTCAAAATTTATTCAGAAAATACCAATACAACCAGAAATTAAAAATAGCGTTTTCTCTTTTATTTAATCACGACATTTCGCGATTACTTGAAGTAAAAATTCTTCTTTGTAAGTTTCCGGTTGGAATTTGAAATTTCGAAAATAGAATTAGAGACCAAAGTGGCAACCCTTTTCTGGAGCTTCAAGCACTTTTAGGTAAAAAAAAAGAAAATGAACAATGTGGCAGCCATTTTTTTTAAAGGTCTATTTCTGATTCCTTTTTTCATCCTTTGGTTTGCTTTTAAAATTGTGTATTTTTTAAATGGCTGAAAGTAGTCCGGGCTCCAATACATTATATTAGCTTTAATTTAAAAAACTTAGTAAGATCAGATTAGCAGTTTGTGAGATCTGAATCAGTCCAGTTTGAAATGAGTCATTTTGCGTAAAATGAGTTTAAAGTGCTCCAAAACTCCTACGAACTCGTTGCGTTAAAGCACTAAATAACTACCAAAGACTTTGAATTCGGTCAAATCATTTTCCAGGTGTAATTACAGACTTTAGGGAAAAGAAAAAAAAATATATCAATTCAACCACGCCCACCAACAAAAAAAATCTAACATTAAGTACAAACAAGAAAGAAAAATTCTGCATTAAGCATACACTATGAAACACTTTCCAACACTTCCTGAAATCTTTAACAAAATTTCGTTATTTAGGGAGATAAGGTAAATAAGATAATTAAGTAAACATTTTAGAAAACAAATAAAACATTTGAAAATCTGATTTCAGCAGTTGCCTTCCATAGCAAAATATGCACTCCAATTCTTTTGAACAGCCCTGTATTTGATCTGTGGGCATATATATATATACTATATAATGTGAAAATTTAGTTTAGCAAGAAAACACATAACAGTTTGAAATTTCTCTTTCAGAAATTTATATTATTAGATCACACTCAGAAATGAATACTCATATTTCACGAAATAATCTTTGTTTTTGACGAAACAGTTTCCTGGGAAATGCTCCGAGCTAATATTTCGTCAAATTGATTAAATTACTTTGTTCACTTGCTTGGCGATATAAATTTCGTCAATAGTTGGCTGGTGGTGCCATCTATCGAACAGTTCGGAAGCTCCTGTATTTATTGACGAGGGGAAGAAAAAATTCGCTTCTCGTTTTCCTCGGGGTTCGCGGCCTTTGGCGCGGGAGACCGTTGCTCTTCCATCCTCGCTATTGGGGATTCGTATATATTTGCTTTAAGATTGATGTAATGAATTCTGCTGCTTGTTTACGTTTTTATAATGTAGATTGTAATTTTATCGGTGCTGCTATAATTTCTGAAAGTTTTAAATAAGGCTAATTAATTATTATGGTTTTCTCGTGGTCAATGAATAATTATAATATGGCTAGATTAAATAATTTATTAGTGAAATTTTCTTTCCTCAATGAATGGTTAGAATATGGTCTGGTTAATTTGTTGCTCACAAATAACGAATTGTGAAGTGCATATTGCGTGAGATTTTATCACTTTGAGTCGAGGGGTAAGATTTCAACACATTACTGTTTATAAAGGGGAGAGGGATCAATTATGTTTATTTTTAATTTGATTGAAAACAGAATATACTTCTTAAATAAATTTTTTAAAAAAGAGAGATATATGGAAGTTTGAAATTTTATTGACTAAATTTTCTTTTTGAATGGTTTTGAAGAACAGAGGAAATTTATATAACGAACAACATATAAATAAATAAATAAATAAAAATAATAATAATAAGTATTCCTAAAAATTTTAACTGCTAAAAAAATAACTAATGAAGAAACAATAACTACCTACATTTCATTATTTTCTGAAAAGCACTAAAAAGTGCTGTTTTAAAATAAATTATTACAGGACTAACATAAACAAGCAAATATCTGCTTGCTAATATCGCAGGATTTGAGTAGGTACAACAACTGTTTCCTTAAAATGCATTGAGTCTGACCATGATTGAGGCAAAACTTTCGTCAAATATTTGAGAGTTTACCTTTCGTTAGAAGTCGCCCCACCAGTGGCTGAGAGGTTCTGCTCTCGAAGCTGGTAGACGGGAGGTGCTGGGTTCGATCCCAATCGTGCCCGTCGGCCTAATCTTTCGGAGTTTTCGTGGTTTTCTTCGAGCCATGGATTTCCATGCGCAAATACGAGTTAAGTTCCCTTAGAAAGACCCCCACGAAGGGCACTCCACCCTCGGGCCTATATCCCTAGTGTAGATAATCGGCCGTCAAAAATCAACCAACCAACCATCTACCATCGTTAAAAGTCACGTGATGTTGATAGGAAATGATCGGCAGAAACGACGAAATACAGCTCAAGGATTTCTGAATCGTCAAAAGTGAGAGTTTTATTTCTGAGAGTGATGGAAAGATACTTGAATACTTTTGTTCAGCCCTGTAGCTTACCTAGTAACTTTATTACACGCCACTATTTAGCTAAAGTTTAATTCAAACTAAATTAAAACTACTGAAATCACATTTCAAGAATTTATCGTCTATAGACGGTCATGTATGCAATTCTTTGCGTGGCCCTATACATCATTTTATCTATATTTTAAAAGCATTATTTAGTAAACTAAATGCAGTTCAGCGTAAAAATGCATAACACATTAAAAAACATCATTTAAGCAATTTGCACACCACACTTATACACACCACACAGTATGCATAAATATAAAGAAACATAAAAGCACATAACATAATTAAACATGCAATTCCAGCAATCATCGCTACTGTACAGTACTTCGGATACAATATACTATCTGAAATCTTTTGTGTGTCGCTTTGAATGCTAAGCACTTTGCATTATACATGAAATAATTTATAGTAATCCTCAGCGACGTATATCAATTTCTTAATAAGCAATTTGAATTTTTAAACCGTAATTTTATGCGACCGTTAAGGGGTAAATGAAAGACAATTAGCGATCATATAAAAGAAAATTTATTCGTGGCATGAGTGACTAACACACAAATTTTGGAACGAACTCCATACAAATTAAAAAATAACTTAATAATTTTTCATTTTAAAACCAAAATTTTTAAAAAATATTCTTGGTGTCGGGGGTAATTTTTTAATTAAATATAGGTAGTCCCGCAGTGGGATCACTGCGCCGAATACGGTTAATGAAACACATTTAGCGATCATATAAACGAAAACCTCTTCTTCCGAAATTTCTTGTATAAATTTGAAATTTCTGATTAAAATTCCAGTCAAAACTGGCAACCCTGGTCTAAACAGTTCAAACATTTGAATATTACCACTTACGTTAACAATGTATATGATTTGCCGTAAACCAAGCCTGTTATAAGCATGGCAGTTCTATAACAGATATGCGGTATTTAGGTAACTGTAAAATTATATATTGTTATACTTAAAAAAATTCTAATATCACTTAGTGCCCATGCATCGAAAGATTGATTTTTTTTTATATACGTAATTATTTGGACATTTTTGACTTCCTGCTAGGCAATTATTTCCGTTTCGTTCAATCCAAGAAGAAATAGTAGAAAAAACACCTGCTTAGTTTATGAAGCTTATGTATATGAAGAAAATAACTATTTCTTCTTTTACTTCAGCATTATATTTAAAAGTAAATTATTCAAGTAGCTCTTTTAAATAGCTGACATAATATGAAAATTTACAATTTCGTTATTAAACTTAGCGTTATGTATTTAATTTTATAAAGATACAAGTTTCTTACAAAAAAGTTTTACTTTTATTATTGTAGATTTCGATAATACATACATAATTTTCTTTTTCAAAAGAACATGAATTTTTTTCTTTTTTTTCCCCTCTATCAATGTTTAATTAGTAATGTGTATTTTTTTGATTTGTTGTTTCCTCAATTTGCTAAAAATTATAAAGTCAATGTTCATAAAATAAGTCAAATTAATATAAATGTCTGAAGCATATATATTTTTATATAATTAATTTTTCAGACACATGCATTACATTTATTTGCAACCATTAAAAGAAAGAAATTCATCTGTTGTGTTCAAAATTAAAATACAGTTATAAGAATATGTACCAGAAAAAGTACAATATAAATGTACATTTAAATTTTGAGAATCAAATGATACTCGTGCAATAATTTGGCTTTTCCGTATTCAAGATACGATCCTGTTAACCACAACGGATCATTGTTTAACCTATAATTGATATGTGGGAGGTGATTCTTTCTTATTCCTGCCGCAGGGCATGTGAATGTTCCATAGGTGCATGTCATACAAAGACGAGCTTTCTATACTTGGTAATTTGTTTTCAATTTAAATAATTTTCTCTTGAAATTCTGACGAATTGTTGCTTTGTGTTGTAAATGCAGTAGAACCTCGATTATCCGAAGTGATTGGGTCCGACCCTCTTTCGGATAATCGAGAATGCTTCAATTTTAAGATTAAGGAGAAATATATGCATTATTTCTTATTATGGTAACAAGTGCTTAATAAAAATAAAGCAATATCAAAATACAAACAAGAATAAATTACCTGCATTTTAATTTAGAAATTACCTTTTACATATATCACGAGGGTTTGAAAAAATATTTAGTTTGTCGCAGTTTCGATTGCTTTTGCTTTGAAACTCGATCACGGATTTTTTAATATTATTAGTTCACCAGTATCACAATCTTTCTGCTGATCCAGCCATCCCAGACTTTTTGCAAAACATTAAAAAACTTCAGAATTGCTAATTTGTTCGTTTTCTTCGTTCCACTTCGCAGCTTACGGAAACTCAAGTTAAATTCAAAGGAACTCTAAGAAAGGGGATCGAAAATTTCTATATATACTCGTAGATCGGAAAGGACCGCTTACACACAAGGAATATGATAGTTTAAAAAAAAAAAAAAAAAAAGTGTTTCAGATAAAAAAGGTTCTACTGTACTACGAAACTTTCATTTTGAAAAAAAAAGGGCAGCTATGTGAAAATATTTACTAAGCACTATTACAATTTCAGAACAAAAGTTGAACGGTTGATATTTCGTTTATATGTATATATAAAAGACATCTATTAAGAGAAAATACTCATCCTATTATTTACAGTCAAATCTGTTCTCAAAGAAATGCTGGTAAATACAACTTGAATTTAAAATAGGGATAAGTGCAAAATTTTTCGCTAACAACTCAATATACACTCTTTTTTTTTATTTCCTTAAATTAGTAAATATAGTTATGTTTTCGTTATTCATTATCCAAAAAGAAATTTCGTTCTCTAATATTTATTTTATGTCTGAAATACTATAAATAAAATCGATTGTTTAATCTTTCACAGATAAATGTTCCTTAAAAGATAAATGTTCCTTAAAAGGTAAATTTGCATTAGCATTATTCATATTTTTTTTTACTTGTTAAATGGCAGATATACAGGTGTA
The DNA here is from genome assembly GCA_963932465.1 of Maratus speciosus. Classification (NCBI taxonomy): domain Eukaryota; kingdom Metazoa; phylum Arthropoda; class Arachnida; order Araneae; family Salticidae; genus Maratus; species Maratus speciosus. The sequence goes on from OZ010794.1 coordinate 243,318,477, forward strand.
TGTAGAGCTTACAAATTCCACGAATATTTCATATTAGAAAATTACAATGTAATATTTTAATCGCAAAGTTCACAATAACCTTGTTTAAGCCTTTGAATTCAGTTCGGGATTTCTATGTCTGACAAGAAAATGTATTAAAGTCCTCGTCGGCTAATTTAGTAATTTGCTGCTTAGCATACCGTCGGTACCATGTCAAACTATGCAACATGAAAACAGTGACTACTTATTTTAAATTCAGATTTTTTGATTGGCAAACCTTTTTTGAAATGGTAAAATTCCTCTTGTTTTCGCCTTAACCCCTTAACGCTAGAATTAAATTACGGTTGAATAATTTATATTGCTTATTGGCACCACTTTCATGAAAAAGAAATAATCACCTTATTTAATGGCAGGTAAAACGATACTAAAATATAGCCAATTTCACTATTTTATAAAACTGGTGGGAATCAAACAATTTGAGTAAAAGACACAGCACGAGAATATCTCTGGAGCGAGAATTAAGGGGTTAATTAATATGTCATTAAATAAGGTTAAATAAGGCGAATTTTAATATTTCAAAAATTTGGTGCCAAGCAAGAAATATGAATTTAAAAAATGTAACCCGCTGACAGCACGGTTTTCATATTGGATAGTTTGACATGGTGCCGACGATATCTGCAGTTGAGTTTTAATAATGACAGGGGACTGGGGCAATGTTTAAAATTTAGTTCATTGGAAAGCAGTTGCCGTCAAAGAAATAAGCATGATTTAACCCCTTAATTGTCGCTCCCGTCATATTCTCGGGCTGCGTCTTTTACTCAGATTGTTTGACTCCCACCAGTTTTATAAAATAATGAAATTGGCTATATTTTAGTATGGATTTACCTGTCATTAAATAAGATGAATATTTCTTTTTCATAATACTGGTGCCAATAAGCAATTTGGATTTTTCAACCGCAATTTAATTCGAGCATGAAGGGGTTAAGCTTATTTTCGCGAGTTAGAGCACGAAGAAACATACAGACAAACTGAATCTATAAACATTTTCAACTTTGCTGGAAAAGGTTAAAAAAGACAGATGTTTCTCAAATTATCCATACACTTTATTAAAGTTTGATTTTCTCAATCACTTTGCAGAATTCGTACCATCAAAAGGTTCAAGAGATTTTAACTCTTTTGGTACCAGAAATTTCGTAAAGTACTTGTCACTATATCTGAATATAGATTTCTTTTTCATTAAATTAGGCAAATATTCCGTTAAAAATTCCTGGTATAAGATGCTTGACAGTCCTTGAAGCATGCAAATCCTGGTTTGGTATTAATGATAAGATTTCTTCTAATCTGATAAGAATTAATAACTTCTTTAACCCCTTAATTTTCGCTCCCGTCATATTCTCGGGCTGTGTATTTTACTCAAATTGTTTGATTCCCACCAGTTTTATAAAATAGTGAAATTGGCTATATTTTAGTATTGTTTTTTCTGTCATTAAATAAGGTGAATATTTCTTTTTCATAAAAGTGGTGCAAATAAGCAATTTGAATTTTTCAACCGTAATTTAATTCGAGCGTTAAGGGGTTAATTTAACACTAGAACCGCCGTAGCGGTCATTTTGACCACTACCAATGAAAAATTTTTGATTATCACCAGAAATTTCTTTCTAAAATAAGTTTAAAACATACCCCAGAGAAATAAGTTAAATAAATAAATTAAATAGTTTCAAATAAAAATTCCGGCTTAAGATATTTTTATAACACTTCAGTGAAATTTCCGGCGGTTCTAGTGTTAAATAAAATAGGAAAGGTTTTTCGAAATCCTAGTAAAATTTCATTCTTTTTGTTTATTTGTTTATTTATTTATTTATTTTTTTTTTTTTTTTAGATTCAGGCCCAAGTTTACTCTAATGAGTCCAAAATGATAAGAAAAAGTAAGTACAGTCTGAAGCTGGAATTGGGTATAAATGCATAAAACTTTTGCTGACAAATCGATTTTATGCTCTTTTTTAGATTTATTATTCTTAGTAAGCATTATGAAGTTTCCTTGATTCACTAGTCAAAAAGAATTTTTCCTGTGCGAGTTTGATATAATTATTATATATTGTAGTTTTAGTCGATTATTTAAGCTTTCAAAAAGAAATAGCCATTGGAAAATAAAATCTATTGAGCATTATATCTGCTGCTAAGAATTTCAATTTTTTTTTTATTATTATGTGCTTCTGATAATCGTATTTTTATCAAACTTTTTTTTTTATATTTATAAAGCTGTCTGCAGGTTACTTATATAGAAAAATATACCGTACGGATACTCCTTGCGATTCCAAAGGAGTCTCCTCCCAGTGTTGCCAGATTAGAGAGTTTTTTCTCCAATTTGTTAATTGTCACCCCTTTTTTTAAATATAAATATTCGTCCTATTTAAAAATAGATTAAAATTTCTGAAAAATAAGGTGAATTATATTATTTAAAAAAATGGTGATAGCCAACTAATCTGAATTAAAAAAGTCCCCAATCTGGAAACACTGTCTCCTCCATTATTTAAGATGAGAAAAATTCTGTTTTATACGAATGAATTCAGAATTTTGCTCACAAAATTTCTCTGCTATTAAATAAGATGAAATAATCGATGTAAAATCTGTGGTAAAATTGCACGCATCCTGAAAATATATGTAAAAGATATGAGTTCGTTCAATTATTTTTACAGCCAAAACTCGAGCAGAAACCCAAATTCGCCAGAGACTGATACCGAAAGTAAACTGCAGAAAATTGTTAATAATATTTGAAAATTATATTTATTAGTTTATTTAATTTTCAACAGCGAAATTACGCACGAAATTATTGCATATTCAATGCGTTAATTATCATATTGCTAACCAAGCGTCGTAAACCAACAGGTTCAGCCAGGTGCAGAAGCCTACCTAATTAAGCCTCGAAACCAACAGGCTAGCTAAGCTTCGTAAACGAACAGGTTCAGCGAGGTTTAGAAGCCTACCTAATTAAGCGTGGAAGCCAACAGGTTCAGCCAAGTGTAAAAGCCTACCTAATGGTTTGACCTCAAAAAGCCTCGCCTAAGAGTAAACCAGCAGAGTAAAAAATGTACAATCAGGGAATCGAACCAAACCGTTGGAAAAACGCTCCAGTGCCCTATTAATTTAGCTTAAAGTGTCTCAGGACTCTTAAAATTGGAAGGAAAAAAAACATTTTCAATATTTTATATCTTAAAATGCACATGGTTTTAAATATGGAACTATTAATAAAATAGAACTGACAAATCCTTAACCCTTTGCACTCCGCGTCATTTTGGCTGTGGCCAACCAGCAACTCCGCGTCATTACACAAAAATTTTATTCGCTCGACACCACTTTTTAAAAAAAGTTTCCTTTAAGTACACAATTTCAAAACTGCTTTGATTAAATAAGGCAAATTTTATTTTCCTTTATTGCTAGTGCAAAAAACGAATATTTCAAGGAACGACGATGTCGCCAAAGCTGCGACGACGGAGTTTTTCTCTTACTGTACCATGTCTTCGGATCGGCGACAACGGAGTGCAAAGTGCTACAATAGGGAAGCTTCAACTGTAACCACGTGCAAAGGGTTGATTATTGCTGGGTAACGCTTCCACCAGTAAATTTTAATAGAAATTTTATTTTATCCGTGATTAAGGTCCAAGCTTCAATCGTAAATAATGGCAGAAACAGCTATTCATTTTTACTGGTGGTAATTTAATTTGGCTGTAGTTAGGGTCTGTGTTTCCGCCATATTATGACAACGTAGACACCCTACTGTCAGTGTCAGGGGAAAATATTCTAATAAATGAGCAAAATGACACCAGTAAAAATAAATAGAAATGTTTACTGTATTTCTGAGAAAATATTTACACGATTAATGAACTTAACCCCTTCGCTCAACCCCTCGCTTAAATGCTCAGATTAAATAAGGCAAATTTTACAGTAAAATGTTACTGGTGAGGATAAACGAGGATCCTTAGACCTATTTCCGGCACGTATACGTGTCGCTCGTCCCCAAGGGGTTAAAGAAGACGAAGATTTCTATTCAAATTTAGTGGTGGGAAGTTTGCCCAAAATGTAATGAGAAACTGCTGATCCAAATTTTAAAAACTCAGGCGTCACCTTGTGACAATCTCTTCAGTTACATCACTTGCAACTGGAAGGTCTATATGTCTCTATATGTCTTCACATCTCTATTTCTAACTCCATTGTTTTTTAAAACACTATTTTATTGGGATGAAAGACATAAGTATGTTGTTTCATTTCGTGTATTTAAAAAATTGCAAACTGCGGAATTATCATTTACGGGGGGCACCAAACTGTCTGTCGTTTGATGAGCAGAAAACAGGTATAACATTTTAGGCGAATGATTGCAAAATCAGAGTTGCCAGCTCTCCGGATTTTTGGACACCACTATTAACCCCTTAACCTACGATTTACGTCTCAACAGCTCCAAGGTTTGGCAAATCCATAGCTACCACTCAACTTTAATAGAGAATTTCGCCTCGTTTAATCATTTCGACGTTTAAATTAAACTATATTTACTGTGAAATTTTAGTGGTTAAAGAATTTACATTTGGCTGGATCATCGTACGCGGCCTATGCCCGTCATTGTAGGTAAAGGAGTTAACTTAGAGAAAATCTGGTTCTTTTAATTCGCCCAAATGTTCCAATTAAATAAAACCACATTTGCTGCATTAAAATACTGCTATCCAAAAAGACGAAGACTTGTCAGATCTGCAAAATAAATATTGCAACTAGAGTGAAAATTTTGGTGCCTACTTATACGTCAGAATGTAATAATTATCCTGAACCTAAATAAACTTTTATTTAAAGCATTTTTATATTTTTAATACATGATTGTATTTAGCTAATACCAAATTTTGAAAATTTCAACAATATAATCACCTAAAAAAGATATTTATTTGAGCAATAAAAAGGAAGTTTTAGGTTCCGTTTATACAGATGAACATGAAATATATGTTTTGAAAATTTCAACAGTATAATCACCTAAAAAAGATATTTATTTGAGCAATAAAAAGGAAATTTTAGGTTCCGTTTATACAGACGAACATGAAATATATGTTTTGAAATTTTCACGAAAAAATATTTAGACGTTTTTGAGATATCCTGCGCGTTTGGAGAAAAATGACTTTAAAGTTTCGGAAACGCCGCTTCAGCTATTGAGCGGGGATAATTCTAAAAGCCATAACTTCTGTTCTAATGGGAATTCCAAAGAAACAATTATATCAAAATTTTCAGAAAAGCTAGGAATTTAACATCTAAAAAAATTAATTTTCGAAAATTTTGAAGCTTAAGAGTCCTGAAACCTCCCTTAACCCGGGAGGACGATCGCCGGGCCTGATAGACCCGCAGTGCGTACGGTTTTTACAGTTGTCACCACTATCTTTATAAAAGTAATCTTAAACTTCTTTTATCGCAGTATTCTTTCCGATTAAATAAGGTGACAATTATTATTTGTATTCATTGGTGACAAAGTAAAAACTATTCATATCCTGAGTATGCGCGCGTTCTCCCGTGTTAAGTGGACGATAACAAGCCTGACATCTGTCACCCACATGCTTCGACAAGACTGCAACTATGTATACTTGTACAGTGATTGCTTCCTTAGTAAAATTTGTGAGTGAGGGATGCCAGGCTGGATGTCGTCTTCATAGCTCAAATGGTAGCGCATTGAAGCGTTTTTTCAAGGATCTGTATTCGATTCCCAATTTGGACATTTTTCAGTCTGTTGGTTTTACGCTCAGTTAGTAATGTGATAATTCACGTATTTAACCGTTTATCAACTGAAGGTACTTATCAGTACCATTAAATGAACTTGTTTTAAAATTTTATTTAATGCATCGATTAGTTGTAATACAGTATAGAATGAGTTACAGATACATTATTTTATCTTGTTCCAAAAGCATTATTGGTTTCACAAAACAAAAATATTTTTAAAAGGATGATTTATTTAGTCTTTGTATCTTTACAGCTTTTTTGGCATTGGGGAGGGGGGAATTTTCCATTCGGAAATATTTCTATTGTAAGAACATTATATTTGTACATTTCCTAATTCTACAAAATACTAAGAAATATATTTAAAATAAAAGATTTGAGCGGAGTTATAAATATTGCGCAAAATCCCTATAAATTCAAGTTTAATTAATCCTTCTAAAATTAATTAAATGATTATGTAAGTCTTCTAATGTAATTTAAACCCCTTGAGGGGCAAGCAAAAATGTCTCTAAATATTGAATTCTCACCGGAATAATCGAAAAATTTTATTTTTAAATAAGGAAAAGCAATTTTTCAGCGACTTTCCTCCAAATTTAAGAATATAAAATTTAGTTAAAATTTTATGGTGAGAATCATGTTTAAATTAGGTGCCCTTCAAGGGGTTAAACAATTCATGAAAATGCTTTAGAAGATAAAATTTTCATAAATTCATAATTTAGTACACAAAGGGTTGGTATTTGAAAATAGTTTGGAAATCCAATGTTCGGTATTCTTACTCACTCTAACGCAGTGTTGCCAGATTGGGGCCTTTTTTGTCCCCAGGTTGTTGATTGTTACCTCTTTTTTGAAATAGGAATATTCGGCCTATTTAAAAATAGATAAAAAATTCTGAAAAATAAGGCGAATTATACTATTTTAAAAAAGTGGTGACAGTCAAATAATCTGAATTAAAAAAGTCCGCAATCTGGCAACAATGCTCTGACGCTTATCCCTATCAGGGGCAAAGGAATTTCATTGCTAAAGCGTTAGAATTAATGAATTACACCGGAATTTGAAAACAGATTTATTTATAAATACGAAAAAGCCATATTTCACATATATGACAAACCGAAATTGTTTTTACAAAAATTCTGGAGCCAAAGTGTCATCAGGAAATTAAAATTAAGTGGTTTCATAAAAATACCAGCTCCCCTCAAGGGTTAAATAAAATCTATCAGTTGGCAGTTTTTAATTGTTCATTCACTTTCTTATTACTTTTTGTTTCAAATTTTTCGAATTGAGAAAACTTACAAATTACTATTACCATATTCGCAAAAATATATTGTTTTACTAATTTCCACCGAATACAGCATAAAGAAGCAAAAAGGTAATTGGAAAATATTTAAAATTTAACTAATTTCTATATCAGTCCGAATTGCTCCTGGGAGTGTTACAGTAAATCTACTACATCAAGAAGAAAATTTCTTGTAGTGTATTATTGTATGGAGTGAAAAATTGCTGAAACAAATAAAAAATGTGGTCTGTTTTCAGGAGGGAAACATATAATTGAGTTTATTTGAATTATTTGTTGTAGACAATTTTCCGTGTCATACAATTTAGCCCTATGTAGAAAATTTATAACCCTCCTAGTGTGTACTAAATTGGTTGAATGAAGTTTAACTTAATTTCCTCTGAAACAGAATATGTTAGCAATTAATTTAATGAAACTGAATTTAAAGTAGTGTTTTGCTAAGGCATTGTCACATGTTTCATGTTATGGGAAAAGTTTCCTTGAATGTTGTTAATGGAATGAGTTGGTGTATATGTTTCTTACAGAGTTGTTTTAATTAATTTCGTGTTGTGTTCAGTGCTGTCAATCCATTACTTTTTATTTTTATTTTTTCGGATTGCTTTATAAAACATGCACTTAAATAACGCAATAGTACTAATTAACCCCTTGAGGGGCGGTGGGATAAAATATATCCCACCTAATTTAAACAAGATTCTCACCAGAAAATTTTAACTAAATTTTATATTTTTAACTTTGGGGGGAAAATGGTTAAAATGTTCCCTTTCCTTAGTTAAAAATAACACTTTTCGATTATTCCGGTGAGAATTCAATATTTAGAGACATGCTTGCCACTCAAGGGGTTAAATCCTTTCAGCTCTGGTAGTTGAATTTCTTCCTACTTAATTTTAATTCCAAATGTCACAATGACACCGAAAAATTCGACCAAATTTATTTCAAAAGAGTTTAATGCATTTTTTCGTGTATATTTTTAAGTGAATTTTTTGTTTTCAGAATACTGGTGCCAATGTGAAATTTGGAAATTTTGAAGAAATTGACCCAACAGACCTCAAAGGGTTAAAAAAAAATTAATCAAACAATATGCAAAAAATAATTGCGGACTGGCTGCACTACTTTTAAATCTGTAACTGGAAAAGAAAACTTTTTTTTTTTTTTTTTTTTTTTTTTTTTTGTATAGATATAAATAATTAATACATCTGCTATATATACAGAGTGTCCGGTCTCAACGGTGTCCAATGGCTAATTCCTAAACCGTTAGTCATAGACATATAGTTTCAATTGCAAAAATGTTTTAAATGAGGTAAAGAAGTATTTTTAAAGCGATTTGGGTCAAGAATAACATTTATTAAAAAATTACGAAATTTAAATTTTTATACGGTCCCCAGGTCCTATAAGTGATATTTAGGAAAAATATCCTCTTGTACTGACAAGTAATACAAAAAAAGTCCCATTCCTCTGCGATTAAAACTGACCGAGTAATAGATGTTTAAAGTTGGAGTATCTTTTTTTCTGCAAAATAGGGGTCAGTCACAAATTTACTAGAAATAAAAATAATCGTCAGATATAAAATTTAACATTAAACATTGAGAGTAAATTAACATTACAATTATATTTTGAGATTTTTGTTCATTCTGACATATTAAAACAAAATATACAACTTGTACTAAAAATATAAGTAAAAAAAAAACAGAAATTTTGTTAAATGATTATAAAAGCAACAGTCACAACTCTTTAGAAACTGATACATAGTTAGATTACCTAATCTAAAACTTTTTTTGTTGTTTTTTATGCGTATATTTTTATACATAACTTTTGAATGGCTGCTCTGAATATGTTAAGGAAATTAAAATGTCCCTTTTTGAAAATGATCCTCATATCACTTTTATTTTCTTTTACATTAAACATCAATTATTTGAATTATATGATTCTACCTGTGCGATTACTTCGATGATTTAAATAAACATACAAAAATTGTTACATATTTTGTTCTAAAAGTGCACAGATTTATCCATTAAAGGTCGGACATCATATAACCACCCACATTCTCTCTTTTTAATTAACTTTTCTTTTTTTAAGATCTTGTTCCATTTGTCCTTTTATTCTAATGATAAAAAAATAATAATAATTATTATTTTTACATCACCCCTTCTGAAAATTCCACTGTCTCTCCCCTCAGCAAATATTCATTAGAGCAGTAATTTTTTTAAATTAAAAATGTGGGGAAAAATACTGTTAAATCAAAACATATGTTAAATTATTAAATTTTAATATTTAACAATTTATATTTATTTTTTTTTGCCGTACTTCTCGCTAAGCAAGTTTCAAAAGTATATAAATCACTTTTGCCATCAAACATTTGCCTCTGCACTTGCCAAGCACGAATACCGCCAACATCAGTCACTTTGACGACGAAACCTCTGGGCAATCAGATTACAAATTGGTAAAACATGGTTGGGAAAAAAATATGCATTTTAAACCTTAGAAAATATTTGTATGTGCATGATTTGAGGCCGCAAGTGTTTTGGCACATCTATTGTACAAATAAAGTTGTTTACCTCATTTTCCTTGTCCAACAGGAAACATTTTCACTCCATTTAATATTTATTTTTTGTTTAGCAAGTATAAATTGCATTTTAATTTTGGTCGCTAAAATATTTTTTTTCAAACAAGTTTTTATAAAGAACTAAAATGTTGAATTTGAAAAAAGCATAATATCATCAAAATGTATAATAAGCAATCCCTGCTCATACATCGTAATGTATCTGACATCTTTTGTGCGGCACTGTATAAAAAATATAAACGCAATGCATTTTCATTTGGAAAAATTACATTGTGAATCTTAGTGCCGTACATAAATGTCACTGATTTTTATTTTAAAATTTCTGTTTGTAGGTAATAATGGATACGAAATTTTTGGAGTGGTCCTGTAAAATAAATATAAATGGTACGTACCTAAAATAATATTAATATTACATTGTCATTGGATTTACATAATTATGCAAAATTTAATCTTGATCGGATATATGGAAGTGAGTTAAAATTGGAATACAAATTTTGAATTAGAAAGACATACATACGAACGTCGTAAGTTAAAAGCTTATAAAAATAATACAACTTTTTAAAATGAAATCATCAAAAAAGCACACTCATTTCCTTACAGAAAAAAAAGAAAGAAAAGAAAGAAAAAATAAAATAAAAGTCAAAATACAATTGAAGACGTCAGTTTCGAAACTCGCCTTATCCGAAATTTAAAAAATCGTGTTTCTCTATCAATCCATTCTATTGGTATAAATGTACCAATCAAGCACTACAATCTCCAAATTTGCAATGAATACCAATGGACGCATTTAAAGGTTTTACGCGATTTCCCAAAATTAGATTTTCTCGATAAGGCGAGTTTTGAAACTCACTTCTTCAATTATTTTAACCAATCTGAAAGTTAATTACTAAAAATTAACACTACCGTAATATTTATACGGGGGCAACACCTTCAGTTAAATCGCTTTAAAAATACTTCTTTACATTATTTAAATCCTTTTTGTAATTGGAACTATATGTCTTTGACTAACGGTTTAGGAATTAGCCATTGAAAATCGTTTGGAGTGGACGCCCTTTATAATACTTTAAGCACTTCGTGTACGACCCCTGAAAGCTTGGTCCAACTCATCTGTTTTCAGTTAGAGAAAAGTGGTTTAAGTCATAAAATTGAAAATGTCATAACTCGGTCAAATTTAGTACTAGATGAATGGGACTTTTTTTGCCGTAATTGTTAGAGAAATAGGAAAAGTTTACTAAATATCACTTATAGGCCCGGGGGACCGTATAAAAATTTAAATTTCGTAATTTTTAAATAAATGTTTTTCTTGACCCAAATCGCTTTAAAAATACTTCTTTACCTCATTTAAAACATTTTTGTAATTGGAACTATATGTCTATGACTAATGGTTTAGGAATTAGCCATTGGACACCGTTGAGACCGGACACCCTGTATATATATATATATATATATATATATATAATACAAATGGGAATTTCTCTCTAGCTGCATAAAACTTGAGTTTTGCCGAATGAATTTTGATTGGACTTACACTGTTAGTTAGAAACTTTTTCAAGGAAGGTTTCAGTGTAAAACAAATCATTGTACGCAGGGCCTAATTTCCAATGGGGCACATTCCCACTTGTAAAAATAAACAGAAAATTTCGCCTCATTCATGGCAGAAATATTAATCGAATACGCGTTTAGATAAGGCGAACATTTTTTTTTTTTTAAATTATCGATGTAAGTGTGCTCCGTTGGTAATCAGGCCCTGGTTCTACGTTCCTTAGTTGTGGAGACATTGGGGATAGTTCAACAATCAGGCAATCGCGATTATGAAAGATTAACCTTTTAAAAAATTTCTTCGAAAGGATTTTGATGGAAATTGCATTTTCAGTCAGGTAATATAATTATAAAAAAAATATTGGAAATTTGTTTAATGTGTTCTAAATACTTATAGTGAAATATATATTAGTACAAAATTTCATATATCTATCATGAAAATTAAAAAAAAAATAATAATAATAACGTCCACTGTCCACTTAAATTACTTATACAGGAAAAACACGGGAAATTTTAAAATGAATTTTAATTTAATATTAAGAAATATGAAAAGCACACAATTCACAATATATATATATATATGTGTGTGTGTGTGTGTGATTTTGTTACATTATTAGATCTAATTCCGCGATTTCCTTATCTTATTCTAAATTACTACTTTATATTCACTAAATCTTTATTATTAAATAATCTCTATCGTTAACTCTGTTAAATTCCCTTTAATTTAATGTCTCACTTGTCTTAATCGCTTTAATATTACGCTTTTAGTATTCTGAAATTAAATGTTCCATTCCCGCGCTTTTTTCTTTCGAGATTATTCTTTTAGCTTCCATTTTTACTTTCCCGCGCATTTCTGATGTTATCCTTTTTTCCTCTAAATTAATCCGCTAATTCTGTTCGCACTCTTTATGACACGTGACATTCTTAATTACTCATTGGTTGAGAGCGCGATCTACGTCATATTTGTATCCTTACACGTGAGGAACGAAAAGTTGATACTCGATGTGTTTCAGCAGATTTGAGTCGTATTTCCAGTTTTCATCCATCCCCTGGTCACCGTCCTGTTATTCGATTATCTGGAACTTTGTTTAAACCTAATTACTACTACGGAGCTATGGCTAATTATCTTGGTGGAAACTACACTTATTGCAAGATATTCTAATAAAGTGCTTAGCTGGTATTATGAGTTGTTTCAATTTCTTCTGGGGAACCTTCACGGAATGATGCATTCCATTGTTTTCACTCGACAACTGTTTTTCAACAATTCGTTCTACTAATATAACAGATTCGAATTATCTCTTCTGACCACTTCTTTTACGCCATTGTCGCTGGATGAGATCCTCAGCTATTATCGTGACAACCTGTACTGAAATTTCAACGATAAAGCCAATCCACTGTTGCTAGAATGCAACATATATATATATATATATATATATTTATATATAATGAAAAATTCAGATAATTTATAATATATTCAAATCTTTGTGAAAATGAAAAAATACGTTGCTATCCAACGTATATTTTATTCCGATATTTTCAACAAAAGTCTAAAAAATATAATCACAAAGATAAAAAATTATACTCGACGTTTCGTTTTATCTTTAAAACCATCTTCAAGAGTTAAATTTTCGTAAATACAAAACGGCAAAACATTATTTACATGTTACATTCTCGAAACCGTATAACTATAAAAACTGAAAGAATAAGGAAGTAACTTGAATTTTATAACAACATTTAAAATAACTTTAGTAGCTCAATTTTTCATCCAGAAATAAATTAAAACAAAAATACTGTAATTAAATTTCAAAAAATCAAAGTACAGTCGTGGAAAAAAAAAAGTAAACTCCCCTTACTAACTCTGCAAAAAATTATGGTAGAAGAAAGCTGCTACTGGTACCACACGATTGATAATAAAGTCTAATTTTAAATTATGTAAAGAAAATTTGCTTAAAATTTGCTACTTATTAATACGAACTATAAATTTGTTTTTTTTTCAACAGCAGTACACAATTCTGACAGCATAAATGAACTCTACATCCTTCAATTAGTCTAAAAACAAATTTTTAATGCAATTCGTACGATGCGTTTCCGAGAAATTAATTATTTTAAAACGAGCGTATTTTTGGGGCTGTACCCAAATTGAAGTTCGGAACTCGATTGTTGACAGAGAGAGCCCCCTTCTTGATCAAGGCACCTTAAGCGCCACTCAAGCAGTCATTGAAGACTGCTAGATTGTAGGATAGCATACGAAATTTCAAAATATCGAGTCACTTCTATCATAGACGATACCTTATACCATCATTTTGCCGTTTATTAAGCATAATTTGAAAACTACTCAGACGAAAAATGTGAATTTTTTTATTTCCACAAAGCAGGACTTTATAAATCATTAAAAAAATGTAGGTTGCAATTCATAATTTTTTGGAATGTTAATTATTCTTAATTCATATGATTCAATTTATTATTCATAACTCATAATACATACCATAAAATTATAAAAATTGCAAATTCAACGCATTTATATTTGGGTGTTTTAGTATTATTGTTACATAAAAAATTAGCACATTAGGAGTATAATTTCAGGAGAACGTAATGAAAATATGAAAATATAATTTAACTTTAGAAGCACTAAATTTTGAATGTTTATAATTCAAAAACTTATCATTCAAATGACTTGAAATTTGGTGCCTAGGCATAGTTTGAATCGTAGATTTGAAATATCTTGTTAAATTTGGGTATTGCCATTAAAAAATGAAATTTGGGATCGTTTTAATATGTAGATGGCCGCCTAAGCAAATTTTATATACATCATTTAACCCTCTGTCTACCAGAAGGGTCCAATGGACCCGACATGTACATTCAAAATATTTATTCAAACCAGAAATTTCTTCAAAACAAACTAAATTTATAAATCAGACAATAATAAGTTAAATAAACAAATTAAATAGTTTTAAGTAAAAATTCTGGTGTAGAATGTTTTTATAAAACTTGAGAAAAATTTTCGGTAGTTCTAGGGTTAAAAGTAGACTTTATTTCCAATAGTTCGGTATCAGTAACTTTCTCATATTATAATTAGCTTTAGAGTTAGTAGGGGATGTTTAACCTTATTTCCACAACTTTACATTCCTTGGAATTTCCAAAGAGTCTACTAGCTTTATTCAAGTAGCATTATTCTATGATAATTTATTGAGCAGTTAGTAGGGGTGGATAGCAACTTATTGTTTTGTTTTCGCATTTGAGACGTTCAACTTAAAGTCCTTATTTATTATTCAAATATACCGGCTGTCCCAAAAATGACTGATGGATTTTAAAATTCTATAACTTTCAAACGGTGACAGATATTAAACAAATTCTTGCAGGAGGGTTATGTATGATGTCAGGAGTTTTTGTACTGTGAATCGTGATGTTAGAAGAATTTCAAACAATAGATGTCGCTGAGAGCAATAGGCGCTCAGTCCAGACCCAATTTTTTGGTACTTCGGGATCCATTCAATACATTTTAATCTATTTTTTTCTCATAGAAGAAGAGAGAGGCCGAAAAATCGAGCCTGGATTTAGCGGTTATTGCTTGCAGCGCCATCTATCGATGCTATTTGTAACTAAAACTGAGAATCGCAGAATAAAATCTCTTGACATCTTGCATAACTCTCCTGCAAGAATTTTTTTTAATATCTCTCACCGTTTGCAAGTTATGGAATTTTAAAATCCAACAGTCATTTTTGGGACACCCGGTATGTTTGTGATATTCATATTGTACCGTAATCGTTTTATAATTGTTTTCGACTACATTTTGTGATTTTATACCATATAATGCAAACAGTGTTGTCAGACGGGCTACTCTTTTTTAAACCAGATTCTGCATTGGCACCACTTTTTTGAAATGGTAAAATGAGTCTTATTTATTGACATAGTAATTAAGGCAAATATCAAAGTGAATTTTATCGTTATAAAAAAGTGGTGCCAATCAAGAAATCTGAATTTTAAAAAAGTAGCTCACAGGCCAGTATTGCCAGCGGGCTACTTTTTTAAAATTCAGATTTCTTGTTTGGCACCACTTTTTTGAAACGGTAAAATTCCCTTTGTTTATGTTTCAATTAATATGTCATTATACAAGGCGCATTTTACTATTTCAAAAAAGTGGTGCCAATTAAGAAATCTGAATTAAAAAAAGTAGCCCGTCTGGAAACACTGCCACTGGCAACACTAAATGCAAATCAGAACTGTGAGAAGTTACGAAATTCAGAGTAAAAGTAAAATAAAATAACGAGTAATGAATGTTTCGAAATTTTCAAACACAGGTAAATTTATTTAGTTCAAAATTACTCCCGAGAGGTTTGCGAAAAAGATGTTATTTCAAAAATGAAATTTCTAGCAAAGTTCGTTTGTTAAATATTTAAAACAAATAGAAAATAATGAACTGTTTTAAGAGTAAATTGAGCTCTTTTGAGTTATATGCCGTCTAATACATCGTTTATCCACGAAAGTGAAATGTATTTAAAGAATACTAATTTAATTAAGTTTAGCACAATACTTTTTTTTTTTTTGCCTAGGCTTTCAGTATATATTTCTACAGATTTGTAGTTGAATGTTGTTCCTGCGAAAAAAATGCTATTATTATAACGTTGTTTAATAAAATATAATTTACGTTTAAGTGTTGTATATTAGATAAATATAATAATTTGTGTTCTCTATTCGCGTAATATTCTAGATGGTATTCCTAAAAAATATTCATTTAATTAATTGTGTTTGTTCACAATCGCATGGAATTCTAAAATTTGGATTCTAAATCTATATTCAGGATGTACAAATAACTACTTGAATGTTCATAATAATCTTCTGTTGTTGGAAATAAACGTATATATTTTATTTATTTATTAAAGGCTTTCATATTGTTTATTTATTTTGATCTACAATTAATTCAGTTTATGTATTTCGTGACTTTAATTTATTACTTTCTCACCATTATTTTAAAATGAAAAAAATTGTCTTATTTATTGGCAGAAATTTCGCTGTATTCGTAAAGCGAAATTTACCTTTCAGAATTTGTGGTGGCAAACGACTTTCAAGAAGAAATTTGAAAATTCTTATTTTTTGCTGCAGTGAACGTTTTATGATGCTAATATGTATCAGATTATGATTTCTATATCTTGTCAATAAAAGTACCGCATTTACCCGAATCTAAGATGGCTTTTAAGCCGTGAAATTAAGAATATTTGTTTAAAATTCATATACGCGAGAAACTGTTAACCCCTTGGGGACGAGCGACACTTATACGTGCCGGCAATAGGCCTAAGGATCCTCGTTTATCCTCACCAGTAAAATTTTACTGTAAGATTTGCCTTATTTAACCCCTTCGGGACGGAAGCCTTTTACGAAATTTTTAATCTTTTGTCACCGTTTTTTAAAAACAGAAATTTGTCTCTTCTTGAATCTAGAAAATGCGCTGATTAAATAAGGCAAATTTTACAGTAAAATTTTACTGGTGAGGAAAAACAAGGATTCTGAGCGCTTCATGCGGCACGTATACGTGCCGCTCGTCCCCAAGCGGTTAATCCGAGCGTTTTCCCGATTTGAATAGGCACAAACTTCTGTTTTTTAAAACCGGTAGCAAAGTAATAAACATTTCGTAAAAGGCTCCCGTCGCGAAGGGGTTAAAGAAGGAAACAGTTACGAAATTTAACTAAGTAATATATACTAAATCCCTAGTTCATTGATCTTCTCCTTTAAAAAACGTTATTTTTCATAGGTTGATAGCCATGGATATTGTACACAATAACGACACTGAGGACGTGGTCATAAAAATTTCAGTATCGGCAAAATAACATAGTTCATGCATGTAACACTTGGTAAAAAAGGGCATTGCCAGATAAAAAAGGAAAACATGTAGTTCGGGCGACGGCGGCGGCACAAATGACTACGTCATCGAGTTACAAGATGAAATCATGATGTAGGTCAAGATTAGTAGGTGTAGATGAAGGAATGACTGCGTACAAAATGAGCTGCAGCGGGCGCCAACTGTTAATTTTGGCGGTATTATCACTTCATGGAGTTATGACATGAAAGTTTGGCACATTAAAGATACATATCAGTAGATTAAGACCATTAAGAGTATTTCATTCTGCCTCGTCTTGTCTTGGAACGAAATGAGCAGATCGGGGCTCCAGTTTTTTATTTTGGGTATTACCACGTCATCGAGTTACGGGGTGAAAGCTTAGCACATTAAAGATACCGATTAGAACAATAAGAATATTTCAGACTGCCTCGCCATATCTTGTTACGATATGAGCAGAGCGGGGATCCACTTCTTAATTTTGTATTTTTTATCACGTTATAGAATTACGGACTGAAATTTTTATACATTAAAGTTACAGATTAGTACAATAAGAATGTTTCTGTCTTCCTCGTCATATCATGATACGAGACGCCAATTCCCCATTTTGACGGTACTATCATGTCATCTGGTTAAGGCTTGAAATTTTGGCACATTAAAGGTACATACCAGTAATCTAAGAATATTTCAGTCTACCTCGTCATATCTTGGTACGAGATCAGCAGACCAGTCGCCGAATCTTTATTTTGGCGTTATTATCATGTCATCGAGTTGCGGCCTGAAATTGTAATACGAGGTAGATATACAAGAATATTCTTATTGTACTGATCTATATATTTAAAGTGTTAAAATTTCAGGCCGCAACTCGATTACTTGATAAGACCGCCAAAATTAAGAATTGGCGCCACTCTCTTCTCATCTCGTATCACGATATCACGAGGTAGACTGACATATTCTTATTGTACTTGTCTATATCTTTAATGTAATAAAATTCCCAGCCATAACTCGATGACGTGATGATACCGCTAAAATCAAGAATTCGCGCCCCGCTCTGCCTCATATCGTACCAAGATATGACGAGGTAGACTAAACTGTTCTTAATGTACTGATATGTACCTCTATTGTGCTAAAATTTCAATCCGTAACTCGATGATGTCATAAGGGAAAAATTGGCACTCCGTTCTTCTCTCTTTTAACCAAGTTATGCCAAATTAGTCATTCTTACATGTACTGTTAATAATTTTTTCCTAAACCATTAATTATCTTGAATGTTGATGACGAAGTAACATATATGGCAATGTAACGTAAATTATTATGTTTATTGGGTTTTAATTGTACATTATGATGTCTTCTTTTGTTATAAAATTTAGTCTGCCAGGGGTTTCTACCAGGATGTGTGCAGGCAGACCAAAATAGTCTTAAAAATTAATTCTTAAAATTAAAGAATATTTTACCTTATATCTCGGTAAGAATAATAAAGATTAATATTTTACCTTGTATCTCGGTAGGAATAATAAATAATAATATTTTCCGTTGTAATTGTATCTCGTAACTCGATGACTTGATAGTGACGCCAAAATGATGAGTTGCGCTCACTGCTGCTCATATCGTATCAAGAAATGTCAAGGCAGACCAGTACTTCCTTCATATACACCTAATAATCTTGTTATGCATCACGATTTCATCTCGTAATTCGATGGCGTAGTCATTTGTGTCGCCGCCGCCCGCTCTAATGTCTTTAAATTAATTTTCCTGACCTTTTTCTCAAATGTGTCTGCCTATCAGTAAACATCTCCTAACATCACTATCGATATTTTATGACATAAAAATGAATTTTTTTCTATTTTATTAAAAAAAAACAGATTTTCTCAAAAACTACTGCACCGGATTTTATCTATTAACATAGAATTTAGGAATACACGGATGCATAATTCTGAGGTGTTTCTTTTTAATTTTTTTAAAAATTTTCTCTAATAAAAATTGTGTGAAATAACGATAACACAAAAAAAATCATATCTTAAATGCTATACAAATCACACAATTGTGAAAATCATATATATTATACGTGCACATTTGAGGAACTTTTGACAAAAAATGGGGATTATTGTAAAAGTATAACGATATGATTTTAATTAAAAAAAATTGTTATCATTATTTCGCACAAATTTTATTAACAGAAAAATGTACAAAAATTCAGAGTTATGCGTTTTTAGTATCTCTAAATTCTATGTTAATGGCATAAAATTCTATGCAGTAGTTTTTAAGAAAATTGTTTATTTTAATAAAAAAAAAACATTTTTATCTCAAAATTATTATATTTATACCATGTTAATAAACTATTTCTGTCAGATAGGCATACACATCTGGGGAACAAATCAGGAAAATTGTTTAAAATGTTGTGTGCACATCTTAATTAGGTATGTCCTTTACATTCAATTAATATTGCCTATTAAAGAAGTCACATTTAAACATGTTTCAACTTCAAAGGTCTAAAACATTTAATACAACAATTAAATAAGTATACAATAATAAAACAAGTACATCTGGTTTTAAACTTATATTTCCGTGTATCAAACGAGAACTTTTGGGCTTTTTTTTTTTTTTTGCTTCAAAATAGGGGGGGGGGGGGGGGGGTCGGTTTATACACGAGTCTAATTTTTTTCTTTTTTATCGATATTCTAAAATGAAACAGAAAAAGATGGTAAATATAAAAATCCTATCAAAATGCTACAGATTACTATAAATACTTTAAAACTCTTTTTACCATGAAAACTATTACCAGTCGTCATTCACTCTCCATATCATTATCAGAATTTTAAAGCAACTCCTTAAAATTACTCATTTCTTGTGGTAATTCAAGCTAAAAATTGGAGGTTTGATTTTTATAAACGAGTAAGACGTAACAGAATGCGCGGGTGTCAATTAAACAGATTTGGTAGCGTGCCAAGCTAGAATAAGAGAGAGCAATAATTTCGGAGAACGCATTTTTTTCTATTATATATGTACAAAAAAATGCTAAGTTTTTGTTCGCTAAATTTTTCATCAGCATTTTATAACATCGGCTTATATACGGATTTCCAATTTTGGACGATTTTTCACTGAAAAGTCGTATATACCGGCCGAGCTTATACACCGAAATATGCGGTATCTTAAATTTTTTTCATGTTCAATATTTTTCAAGGAAAATTTGACAGATTTTTACAACAAAAATAACCTAAAGGGTTAGTTCCAACAACATTTTAACAAAAAATTAAAAATGTTTTTCTTTTAAAATAATGATATTCAAAAACTGATCGAGTGAGCGCCCTGCATATGCAATTCATGGTTATTATGTCCTCCTTCTTTATTACAAAATTCTCAATTTATTCCAGAAATTTCAAAAAAAGATTTTTTATTTTATGTAATCACGGAATGCTATCGTTAAATAAATGTGAGATTTCTATTCTAAAAATTTGTATCAATTCTGATTTTTTTTAATAAATATGGATGCCAGAATGATAATCTATTCATTCGTAAGATTCACCCACTTTATTGCGTATTATTTTGGAGAGGAAGTGCTTCATACTAGGGAAGTACAAGAAGTGTTACACAGTGATTTTGATTAGACTGGTATCGTTGAAAATATTTATCCTTTAATTTTCATTGTAGTAACTGAAAATAAATATTACATGAAAAAAATGGCAGTACATTATAATGCCATAGGTAAAGGGTTAAAGAAGTCACATTTAAACATTTTTTAGCTTCAAAGGTTTGAAATGTTCCCAATATAATACACGCGCATGTGGTTTTAAATTATTTTGTGTTTTATTCATGTTTAATGATCTCACTGCTTTTTTTTTTTTTCAATTTCAATATTTTTGAAGGAAAATTTGGCAGATTTTTACAACATTTACAACAAAAATAACCTTATGGGTCAGTTTATACAACATTTAACCCGAGCGGACGTACGGTTTTTACAATTGTCACCACTGTCTTTTTAAAAGTAATCTTCAAGTTATTTTATCGCTAAATTCCCTCAGATTAAATGAGGTGACGATTATTATTTGTTTTCATGGCAACAAAGTAAGACCCATTCATACACTGGGTATGCGCGCGTTCTCCCGGGTTAAACAAAAAATTAAAACGGTTTGTTTTCTTTTAAAATAGTGATATTCAAAAACGGATCGAGTGAGCCCCTGCACATGGCTGTCATTTTGTTCCCACATTTTTACTAAAATATTCTGAATTCATACCAGAAATTTCGAAAAAAAAAAAGATTTTTCAATTATGTAATCACGTAATGCCTATCGTTAAATAAATCAAACATTTCTATTCTAAAATTTTGCATTAATTCTGAATTTTTTAACCCCTTGAGGGGCTAGCAATTGCGTTTGTGTAATGCTGAATTCCCACCGGAAATTTAGAAAAATTTTATTTCAAAATAAGGAAAAGCAATTTTACGACTTTTTTCCACCAAAGTTAGAAATGTAAAATTTCATAAAATTTTTCTCGTGCAAATCTTCATTAATCGTAGGTGGGACAAAATATATCTCTCCGCCTCTCAATGGGTTAATAAATATGGATGCCAGAATGATAATCTTATTCATTTGCTAGATTCACCCACTTTATTGCGTATTATTTTGGAGAATAAGTGCTTCTTACTAGGGAATTACAAGAAGTGTTACGCGCTGAGTTTGATTAGAGTGGTATCGTTGAAAATATTTATCCTTTAATTTTTATTGCAGTAACTGAAAATAAATATTACATGAAAAAAATCGCAGTACATCATAATGCAGCAGATAAAGGGTTAAAGAAGTCACATTTAAAGATTTTTCAGCTTCAAAGGTCTAAAACATTTCCAATATAATACATGCACATCTGGTTTTGAATTATTTTGTGTTTTATTCATGTTTAGTGATCTTTCTGCTCCATTTTTTTTTTTTATTCCAATGCTTTTAAAGGAAGATTTGGCAGAATTTTACAACATTTACAACAAAAATAACCTTAACGGTCAGTTTCTACAACATTTAACACTAGAACCGTCCTAGCGGTCATTTTGACCGCTACGGAATAAAAATATGTTTATCCCAGTCAGAAATTTCTTTCTAAAATAACTTAAATCTGTATCATAGAGAAATAAATTAAATAAAATGTTAAATATTTTAAATAAAAATTCTGGTGTATAATATTTTTATGACATTTGAGTAAAATTTCCGGCGGTTCTAGTGTTAAACAAAAAATTAAAACGGTTTGTTTTCTTATAAAATAGTGATATTCAAAAACTGATCGAATGAGCGCCCCACACATGGTTGTCATTTTGTCATCCTTTTGCATTACAAAATTCTGAAATCATACCAGAAATTTCAAAAAAAAAAAAAAAAAAAGTATTTATGTTATCACGTAATGCCTATCGTTAAATAAATCAAGCATTTCTATTCAAAAATTTTGTATTAATTCTGAATTTTTTAATAAATATGGATGCCAGAATGGTAATCTATTTATTTGCAAGATTCACCCACTTTATTGCGTACTATTTTAGAGAGGAAGTGTTTTTTAGCTCACAGGCTATCAAAGCCTGAGAGCTTATGTGCCCGCCGGTTCTGTATGTACGTACGTACGTAACGTGATAACTCTTGACAGAAACATCCTATTTGCTTCAATTTTTTTTCTAGTTTCGTTCTGATAAGGCGCTTCCCTGATTAGTTTTGGGAGTTCATTGGTTAAGAATAAAGGGGGAAAAGGGGGGTTAGTCCACCCCCCCCCCTTAATTCAGATAAATGGGTTTTTCATGCAGAATTATTCGATTTGTTCCGAATTTGGTATAACGGCTTATTATGTTAAGGAACTTCCCTGATTAGTTTTGGGGGTTCATTGGTTAAGGATAAAGGGGGAAAAGGGGGGTTAGTCCACCCCTCCTTAATTCAAATAAATGGGTTTTTCATGCAGAATTATTCGATTACCGATTTTGGTATACCGGTTTATTATGTTAAGAAACTTCCCTGGTTAGTTTTGGGGGTTCATTGGTTAAGGATAAAGGGGGGAAAGGGGGGCTAGTCCACCCCCCTTAATTTAGATAAATGGGTTTTTCATGCATTATAATTCGATTTGCTCCAAATTTGGTATACAGGTTTATTATGTTAAGGAGCTTCCCTGATTAGTTTTGGGGATTCATTGGTTAAGGATAAAGGGGCTAATCCCCCTTCACATATTTTTTGAGGGGCATTATTCTTTAAAATAAGAGTATAATATACAATTAGTGCGAAGAGCCTGTGAGCTCAATGCCATCAGTTTAGCTGGGCACTTTTCTTTTTTATTTTACTAGAGAAGTACAAGAAGCGCTGATTTTGATGAGAGTTGTATTCTTCGAAAGATCTCGTTCTGGGGAGTAAAAAAATCGTTGGAACTACCCAACACAAATTAGCCGTTTTCGAGATATCCGACAATTTATGTCACTCAAATTGTAATATGTAATTGTGATGC
Organism: Maratus speciosus; assembly: GCA_963932465.1. Classification (NCBI taxonomy): domain Eukaryota; kingdom Metazoa; phylum Arthropoda; class Arachnida; order Araneae; family Salticidae; genus Maratus; species Maratus speciosus. Next base: position 243,341,871 of record OZ010794.1, read on the forward strand.
ACTTTGGACCTGTTCAAGATACAACATACTTGCCAGTTTCAAGGTACAAAGTTTTGTGACCTGAAAAATAATGTCTTGTTAACATTTCCTAGTTAGGCTGAACATGATTTCAAACTCATGTTCATAACTCACTATTTATATTATTTTATTAGCCTCCGGTACAGTATTCTATTTCTTTCTCTCAGCTTATTTTGTGTCCAAAAAAAAAAAAAAAAAAAAAACGTTACCTTACAGAAGCTAGCCGTAAAACAAAGCATTACGATTAAATACTCTTTAGCAATTTTTTAAACTTCTAAGCATCGCACATTTTCAATTTTTATACCGTCGTATAGGAAAAAAAAAGTTCTTTTAAATGCATTTTGTTTGAAAACTGTATCTCCATTTATTTTTGAAATATTAATTTTTTTGTAGTTTTTGTAGCCATTTGCTTAACCTTTGTAGCCAACGGAAGTACTCCATTTCAGTAGACAGTAAAGGAAAAATAGTTTTAAAAGAGTAATTATATATATTTGTTTCCATTTTATCGTAACAACCGAAAGAAAATGTCATTAAAATGCGTGCTATTTTGAAAAAAATATAAATGAATGATTTCTGTTGAAACAATGGATCTATTATATACTATATTTAATTGTAAGTAGTATCTGTGAATCATTAGATAGCCGGATTTTTTTCGATTTTTCTTTAATGATGGAATCTTTTTGCTGCATTTGTGCATTATTTCGCGATAGTGATGTGCTATGCATGCTTTACTGTAGATGTTTAAGAGTAGATCGTAAATGTGGAGATCGTTAAGCGGATGCGTATGACGTAATTTTACATAAAATAAAACGTGTGCTTTAAGTCTTAAAATTGAAATGTGTTTTGTACTGCAGTAGAGTCCCACTTAACCGAGTTATTTGCTTCTGATGGACTGGTGGCTTCAATTATTATGAAAAAAACATTATAAGTGGAGTGTTAGGTGGAAATGAAAGAGCAGCCGTAAAAAAAACTATGCCCCCCCCCCCCCATTCTGATCAGAAAATCAGAGTTCTAACTTTTTACGGCTGCTCTTTCATCTTCACCTAACACTTCATTTATAATGTCTGTTTCATAATAATAGAAGCCATCAGTCCATCAGAAGAAAATGAAGTAATGGAAATGCCGGGGGGGACACTAAATTCTGACAAAGCAGAATACCTGTTCTCTAGTCTATAACATAGAATTTTAAACAAATAACTTTTGATAATGAGATACAATAAAAAGTTGAAGAATCAAAAAATTTACATTTGAAATTTGATGATCAAATATTTTTTCTATATCTTCATTATTTATCTTCAAATATATCTTCATTATTTTCAGCTCTTTCCAATTTGTGCCTGGAAATCCCGCTTTCTGAAAATTCTTTTCAATCGTATTTTTAGAAATTTGCTCCCAAGATTCTCTCACGAAATATAGAGCAATCAAAACATTGACTTTCTATCTTTTCTCCGCATATTCGTCCAGCGATGCTATAATTTTTCTCATAAGCAACTTTCTGTAATTAACTTTTACATAGCGAATGATTCTAGATCAAGGCATTCTAGTGGCTGGAGCAAACTTGTGCAATTTGCACGGAAAAAAATTTTACAATGTTTAAATTGCAAATTGAGGATGAGGGGGACATTGATCAATAGACAAAAGAATTTTTCTCTTTTGTATCTGCATAGACGTATCTAAAGACGTCAGAAAGTCTGTAAATAGGGAAGAAGTCTTCCATGATTTTAGGTTTGCTGCATATTTTGTCGGTAAGGTCTTTACGTTTTTAAAACATCGCGGCTTTGCTGCCCTTCCTATAACAAATGGCTTCAATTTTTCAGTTCCATCAGCATTAACCGAATGCAAAAAACCGTAATCCTCATTTTCCTTTTTTCCCGCCAAAGCCTTTTTCATATCTATAACAAAGGATTTTGTCGGTTTTAACGCATAAAACAATCCTGTTGCAACTGCGTTCGATGGTGAATACCCTTCAATCAGGCTGAGCAACTTTTATTCCCAATCTTTTACTACATTTTCATTTACATCCGCCTTTTCTCTGCACATTTTCTTTTGGACTACGTTGTATTGTTTCTTAAAACGGTATATCCAACCCTTGGATGTAGAAAATAATCTCTCATTATGTTTTTTGGCAAGTTGAAGATCTTTGTCTTTGATCAGAGACCCATTAATGACTATTTTCTCGGCACGAACGATGTTGAATAGTTCCACCAAGTCAGATTCATGAACAGAAATAGGAGTAGCTTTCAATCTCTTATTTTCGACGAATTTTTACAACATTCTGCCGCTGCTTTTTCAATTTCTGCTCATTTAACAATTGTTGCTAATACCGACGTGGAGATTTCATGGCGTTCTGCTAATTCGTTTTGTAGTCCAAAGTTTTTTGTCAAATTCGCGTAAAATTTTACGCTTTTCACTCAAAGAAAAACGTTTTCGTTTCCAACAATCTGCCATGCTTCACAAAGATTAAAAAATTAAGTGTTATGCAACATCGAGCCGTCCAATACACCTGATACTCTCTCAGAAACAAAACAATTTGTAAATTTTTTTAAACTGTATTCTTCTCCTTTTTGAAAACCACATGACAGGTTACACTCATGACTCATCTGTACCTGTAAATAATAATGAGCTCACCCTCAAAGAAAAGTTGACTAGAGAGCGGATCCTGTTGAGACCTGCACTTTCTCTTGGCCGCAGAAGAGGGGGGGGAAGGAAGGCACTTCATACCATTGGCCTAAATGAGAAGTCTTTCATTTCAGCCAACATTGTGCCGCTTCTCCCATACCCCCTCTCTTCTGCGGAGTCCCTCGGAGAGGCCCAGGTGCTCTCTGATTTATTCTCACAATGATGTAGGAGAATGGCTAAGTTTTATTAAATAAAGTTGATTTTTCACTGGCTAATTCCATGAAAACTTGTCATGTCTGTCACACAGCTAAAAATCGCTATGCTTATTGGCTACCAGTATTTTCGGACGGAAAAGTGTGACTTATTTTATAGGAGATATCTCATGAATTGAATAACACGAAGCAAACTTTTCGAAAATAACGGTGGCCAAGAAGCATAGCGATTTTCAGCTGTGTGACAGACATGACAAGATTTCCTGGAATTAGCCATAATAGCCTTTTGATTTATAGCCACCTCATCATATTATTATGAATAACGAATACTTCATTAAAATCCCATTCTTATTCGGAAGAAAAGTTTACGCAAATATCTGGTCCTTTATATCGCTTTAACACTAAAACCGCCGTTAGGGACACACTTTTGACACTTGCCAAATTGATAATAGTCGACTCGAACCAGAAATTATTTCATAAGTTTTCTTAAATGCAGTACAAAAATGGGTTAATTAAATAAATTAAATAGTTTTAAATAAAAATTCTCGTGTGAAAGACTTTTCATAAAACTTGAGTAAAATAGCCGGCGGTTCTAGTGTTAAAGGTTGTCTCTTTTGGCGATAATCGCTTCCTTGGCAACTTTATATAGGCATTCTCTTAAAACAAAAGTGCAGTCAATTCTAGAGAAACATCAACGAAGATTCAGCGGAAAGCCGAAGGGAAATTCCGAGGGGATTTTGGCGGGAAAAACCGGTTCGGCATGCTTCCTTTGCCCAGCATCACATGACGGCAGGCAGTGATGTCCTTGCTTCAAGAAAAGGTGATCGGTTCTAAGTCTACTTATATGAGAAATATGTGGCTGCATCCTCCTCCGTCGAAAATTACAGGGTACAAATCCTTTTCTGTTCCAGATATGATTGATATATCATTTGAAATGCAATCCAATATTTTTCTAACCCAAACTAACAACAACAAAAAATTTCGGCTGTTGAAAAAAATTGTTAATTCGGTGTTTATTATTCGTTAAATAGGTGTTTTGTCATCATTTTAGTCGGGGAAAAAGGAAAATTCGCTAAATCGCAAAATTCGTTAAATAGGGGTTCGTTAAATCGGGGTCCGACTGTATATTATTTCAAATATTATTTGTAAAAAATTTGTGATGATGATAAATAAAGATCTTATTCGCATTTATTTGTATGGTATAAAACAAGCATTACGACACAGAATTCTCGCATGATGGCTTTTCTACAAATGTAAATTTGTTCTGTAACATCTTTTTTTACGCTTTAACTCTTTCCGGCACGGGCAATTTAGTTGTAAAATAATGAAATGATCGATTGACACCGGAATTTTAAAACGACTTTTTCAGATATTAAAAACATGCTACCTTAACTATTCACTGTAAAGGCAAAATCCTACTAAAATATTCTTGGTGCCCTTCGAAAGTTTGGAATTAAAATTAGGTGTCCCGACCCGGGCACAGTGTGCCGGAAAGGGTTAAAGAAAACAAATTGCATATTTTATTTAGATGACTCATTTTTCTGTCTGCGGAGGGCATTTGAAAGTTCTATAGATGCTAAGACGAGTTTTCTAAGTGTGGTAATTCTTTTCAATTTAAATAATTTTCTCTTAGGATTCAGACACTTTCTTGAAGTATGTTGTTAATATTACGATACTTTCATTTTGAATAAAGGCAGATATTATGGCAGAGGCAAAAGTTTTACTTTTAACTATTGTATATTTTGATTACACGTATGTACTTTTTTTGCGAAAGAACATTGTACCAATTTTTAATTAGTAACAAGGTTACTTTTTTAGTTTCCTGAACTTGCTAAAGCTTTTAAAGCCACCGTTCAAGGAATCTCCTAAAGGAGATAAAATAAAAATAAATTTCTGGCGCAAATATATTTTACCTAAGAATTACTTTATGAGACTCATAAATTAAATTGTTTAGTTTTAACCCCTTGATGGACAAGCAAAAATGTCTCTAAATGTTGAATTCTCACCGGAATAATCGATAAATGTTATTTTTAAATAAGGAAAATCAATTTTTTACCTATTTCCTCCCCAAGTTAAAAATATAAAATTTAGTTAAAATTTTCTGGTGAGAATCATTAATAAATTAGGTGGGGTATATTTTATCCCACCGCCCCCCAAGGGGTTAACTGTTTAAAAAAATGGAAGTTCCTCAACTGTATTTAAAAATAAAATACAGTCAAAGGTACTCGCACCAGAAAAAATACAAAGCAACTCAAAGTTTAAATTTTAAGAACCAGTAGCTTTACACGAAGATAAAAAGAGAAATTCTTTCCTCTCGTGATACGATCTTGTTGGCGTAGACGGATCGAGGTTACATAAATAAAATTCCGCTTATACTTTGAGCAGGTTTGCTACTAGTCCAGGCAATAGGGAATTTTACCTAGCAGAGTTAACCCTCTGTCTACCAGAAGGGTCCAATGGACCCGACATGTATATTCAAAATATCTATTCAAACCAGAAATTTCTTCAAAACAAACTAAATGTATAAATCAGACAATAATAAGTTAAATAAACAAATTAAATAGTTTTAAGTAAAAATTCTGGTGTCGAATGTTTTTATAAAACTTGAGTAAAATTCCCGGTAGTTCTAGGGTTAATGGTACTGGAAATCGGCTTTCAAGATGTTTTTTGGGTCGCTGAATCCGAATTTGTAACTTCCCACCAAAATTTCCACCGGCAATCTCCCAAAATTTTGGTAAAAAGCCCCCCAAAAAAGGTTTTAATTAAAAAAATAAACTTTTTATTGTTTTAGAGAAAAAGTATCTAGACATTCAGAAAGTAGACAAAATTTCCAACAAATTAGATATATGACATTATGACTTAGGATGAAGTGGAAGGGGGGAATTTGCCTCGGAACATGCGCGCGGTGCTGCGTAAACTAAGTTGCGCAATTCCACTTAACCACTCACACGTTTACATTCGCCCTCTAATCTCCACTCCAAACTTTCTCTATTAAGGTTTACTTTAAGATTTTTGGGTCTCTGAATCCGAATTTTTAACTTTCCCCAAAAAATCCCCCCCCCCCCAAATAGTTGTTTTTAACTTAAATTTGTATTGTTTTAGGGGAAAAGCATTACGAAATTCAGAAACTAGACACAATTTGCAACAAATAGGATATATGACATTATGAATCAGGATGAACGGGGAGGGTGAGGGCTGCATCGGAACATGCACTGCGGCGCTAAGTGCACTAAATGATGAAGTCCAGGCAATAGGGGATTTTATCTGGCAAAATTAATGGTAGTACTGGAAATCGGCTTTCTAGATGTTTTTTGTGTCGCTGAATCAGAATTTGTAACTTCCACCAAAATTTCACCCGGCAACCACCCCCTCCCCCCAAAAATTGATTTTTTGAAAAAATTTGGTTTTTGAGAAAAGCGCGCGGGGAATGTTCCGAGGCAGCCCCCTCTCTCCCCGTTTATCCTACGTCACAATGTCATATATGCTATTTGTTGCAAATTTTGCCTAGTTTCTGTATTTCGTAATGCTTTTCCCCTAAAACAATAAGAAATTTAAATTAAAGCAACTATTTGGGGAGGGGGGTTCTGGGGGGGAAAATTTTGGGGGTAAGTTAAAAATTCGGATTCAGCGACCAAAAAAACTTAAAGTAAACCTTATAGAGAAAGTTCGCAGGGAAGATGGAAGGGCTAATGTGAACGTGTGAATGTTAAGTGGAATTGCGCAACTTAGTCCACGCAGCACTGCGGCGCATGTTCCGAGGCAGATCCCCCCTTCCCCTTCATCCTAAGTCAAAATGTCATATATCTAATTTGTTGCAAATTTTGTCTACTTTCTGAATTTCTAGCTACTTTTCACCTAAAACAATAAAACAAATGGAATTTTTTAATAAAAACCTTTTTTGGGGGGCTTTTTACCAAAATTTGGGGGGAGGGTTTGCCGGGGGAAATTTTGGTGGGAAGTTACAAATTCGGATTCAGCGACCAAAAAACATCTAGAAAGCCGATTTCCAGTACTACCATTAATTTTGCTAGGTAGAGTCCCTATACGGCCTCTATTGCCTGGACTATACACGCGACTAGTTTTTAATTCTGTCTCGCGCCATATTTTTAAAACAAAAATTTTCCACATGTATTTTGTCAATGTTTGCTATTCCAAAAATTATTTTTTTAAATAGTGGTGCGCATAGAATATAAAAATAGTCGCATGTGGCAGCCCTGCGAGGGTCATTTTCAAGTGCCACAGGTGCATATGATACAATAGCTGTATATTTGTGGTAATTCATTTTAATGTAACACTTTCCGTCGCGGAGTAATTCTGTTTGTAAAGGGTAGAATGTTAGTCTGACACCGGAATTTACAAACAAATTTATTTTAAAATAACAACTTGCTAATATAACCGTACTTTATAAAAAGGAAAAATTTAATTAAATATCCCTTATACCAGTACTCTTAAAATTAGGTGTCCTTTTTGTGGATACCGCCCGCTAAAGGGTTGAATAATTTTCTGTTAAAAGTCTGACAAATTCTTCCAGTGTAGCCAGTGGGCTACTTTTTTAAAATTCAGATTACCCTATCACAGCGTAAATTAGCTGCATATCAAGATCTTGATTTAAAATATAATCACTCATGTTACTCTTGAAAAGTCACTTTGTAGAATGACGAGTGTCTGGACTTCTGAGAGGGCTTTGCACGTGAGCAGAAATTGTGGATACGCAGCGTCCTCTAAAACGTCATGCGGTCGTTTAAGCCCATACTTTCCTGTGTGAAATTGTTTTCTGTTGTTATTTTCTTCCTCCGCACCAAATTTTTATGATCATTCCTTATACACCCTGTATATGGTATATAAGTTGGAATTCCAAAGGAGTCTGCCACCGCTATTTATGATAAGAAAATTTCTCATAATTAAATTCATATAAACAGTACAAATAATTATACAAGAATTACTTTCAGGTGGATATATATATATAATTTATAAGCATTTAAAATAGATCAAAATATCTTAAAATACATTAGAAATGATCCCAGAACGTTTTCAACCGTCTCAAGGCCGTCGTCAGTGGCATTTAAATGTTATTATTTTTTGAATTTCGGAAGGAAATTTCTCTTTTATATTGAAATTGCAGAATTCATAATCCCCTCGTTTATTCACAAAATTTCTCTGTGATTACTTAAGACGAAAACTGCTATAAAAATTTGTGTTAAAATTGTACGCATCCTCAAACTGTATGTAATCGAGATGAGTTCGGGGATTTGTTTTAGAGCCCAAACTCAGCGATTTGAAATCCGAGGACAACAGAGTCCGATAGCGAAAGTAGCCTCTAGAACATTGCTGGTAATAAATGAAAACTATACGTGAAATTTCAAATAATTTTTCAATTACATTTCAGTAGTGAAATTATGCCCGAAATTATTGAATAATAAATTCGTGAATTACATTGCTAACATTGCTAACTAAACCTAAAAGCAACTGATTGAAAAATGTCCAAGGCAGGAATCGAACACGGATCCTTGGAATAACGCTCCAATGTTCTACCACTTGAGCTACGAGTACGACACCCAATCTGACATCCCTCACTCACATATGTCTGTAAGGCTGCAACTAATTATTCTTGGTTGTGTTTCAGCCGAAACGACATATGTGAATGAGAGACGCCAGGATCAGGGCTGCCACAGGCAACTATTTATTAATTCTACCTCGCAGTATTTTCTTCAAACAAAAATCTTTGCTATACAGGATCCAAGCTCGGTTCCTTCTTTGGACTACTTTCACTCTATTGGCTTTACTCTTTGTTAGTAATGCGATAATTGACGTATTTAATAATTTAATCACGTATTTAATATTTAAAAATTGTTTATAACTTTTAATGTTTTGTATTCTTTTTCTGACGCGTAAGTAAATCTGCCAATTTGGCGTTTTTTGAATTGTTCATTTTTTTTCCTTTTATTTTTTTTTCGAACTAAAGGAAAACTTCTAAATTACTCTTACCATATTCGCTAAAATATCTTTTACTACTAATTTTCTAAGAATACAGTATTAAGAAATAAGAAGATAAATTGAAAATATTTAAAATTTAACTAATTTCTATATCATTCCGAATTTCTCCTGGGAGTGTTATGGTAACGCTACTCCATAAAGAAGAAAATATCTTGTAACATATTATTGTACGGAATGAAAAGTTGCTGAAACAAATGAAAAATGTGGACAGTTTTAAAGAGGAAATCATGTAATTGAGTCTATTTAAATTATTTGTTGTAGGCCATTTTCCTTTTTAGACAAATTAGCCATATGTGGAAAATGTATAGCCCTCTTAGTGTATGCTAAATTTAATTGGTTAAATGACGTTTAACTTAACTTCCTCTGAAAAAGAACATGTTAGCAATTAAATTAATGAAACTGAATTTAAAGTAATGTTTTGCTACGGCATTGTCACATGTTCCATGTTATGGGAATTGCTTGTTTAAATGTTGTTACTGGAAGAAATTAATTTATATTTTTCTTACATAGTAGTTTAAATACATGTGTTTCTGTTCAGTGCTGTCAATCCATTAATTTTTATTTTTTCAGATTGCTTGATTGCCTTGTATAACGTGTTCTTAACCCTCTGTCTACCAGAAGGGTCCAATGGACCCGACATGTACATTCAAAATATTTATTCAAACCAGAAATTTCTTCAAAACAAACTAAATGTATAAATCAGACAATAATAAGTTAAATAAACAAATTAAATAGTTTTAAGTAAAAATTCTGGTGTAGAATGTTTTTATAAAACTTGAGTAAAATTTCCGGTAGTTCTGGGTTAAATAAGGCAATAGTACTATTAAAAAAAAAAAATCCATCAAACAATATGAGAAAATAATTGCGGACTGACAGCACTGCTTTTGAAAGTGTAACTAAAAAAAGAAACCATTTTTTTTTCTTTTTTGTAGATATAAATAATGAATACATCTACTATATATATGTAGCTATCGACTTTCAGACATTTCGGCGACACTAGTACATCTCAAAATAAAACGTAGTAGAGCAATCAAGGCCAACCATCCGTTATCATGAAAATATCGGATTGCAGTCAGGGTGGCGAGTAAGACAGGCTTAATAAATATTGAGAAATTTCCCATCGCATAATGAATAGAGTCATCGTAACTTTAAACTGGTTTATTTGACAAAAACATATCAAACATTCCCAGTAGCTGATCATCAACTCTCAATAATCGATCATTCACTTCATAAAACTTTAGATGTTACAAGATTAGGATCTACACATTAGAATCGTTCACTCCAAGCGACGCAGCTTAATTAAACAACCGGAAAACCGTAAATTATTCTGCTGCTCGTCGATGTAACGATATAAGTACTTCCAAAAAACAGCGCGCTGGCGGAAACAGAAATGTGGATAACCAACGCCAGCAGAGAGTTGGGGAAGGATGGGACATGAAACAGGCTACGATTCGATGGGAAGAGGATGACGTCGATAATGAACTCTTTCTACGGCGTCAGAATTAAAACGCCATTAAACGCTGGCGGCGCATGGAATTGTGGGTATAGAACACCAAAGAACAAATGATATTAAACAACATTTGAAAGAAAAAGAATTTAGTTTTAGAAGAAAATGAAAAAGTAATTTAACACGTTCATGCCGGCGCGGTGGGTCACACTCGACTGTCTCAGAGTTGTCAAGTCTCCCGCTTTTTGTACACCACTATTATTTTAGAGAAAATGTTGTTTCTTTAAATCGCCCAATTGCTGTAATTAAATAAACAACATTTTCTTTATTAAAATACTGGTATCCAAAAGGCCGGAGACTTGCCATCTCTGAGACAGTCGAGTGTGACCCACCGCGCCGGCGTGAACGTGTTAAAGGATTTTATAAGATTAGGTGAATTGATTAAGTTTTTTACAATAATAAAAGAATACGCAACTTTAAATGCATGAAATAAAAGACAAAAGATATTAAAATATTATTAAAGATAGGTAAAAAAGGAAAAATATAAAGAATTTGGAATAGTTTTACTAAGAAAAAGGGGCGAAAATTTTTATTATTACATATATATATATAATACAACAGGGAATTTCTTTCTAGCTGCTTATAACTTGAGTTTTGTTGAAAGAATTTCAATTGGACTTGCAATATTAGTTAGAAACTTTTTTAGGAAATGTTTTAGTGCATAACAAACAATTGTATGTTGCTTAGTTATACAGACTAGTTATGGTGGAAAGTTCTACAAACAGGCAAACCCGATTATGAAAGATTAGCCTTTTAAAAAATTTCTACAGGAAGGATTTTGAGGGAAATTGCATTTTCAGTCAGATATATAGTTATAAAAATATTAGAAATTTCTTTTAAGTTGTTCTATATATACTTATAGTGAAATATATATTTGCACAAAATTTAATTTCTCTGTGATGAAAATTATAAAAAGAAAAAAAATAACGTCAACTGTCCCCTTTTATTGTTGGTACCATGTCAAAATATCCAATATGAAAATTTCATATTGGATAGTTTGACATGCTACAGACAATATTATTTATACAGGGAAAAAAATGAAATTTTAAATTATTTTTTAACTTAATATTAAGAAATAAGAAAAGCACACTGTTCACAATATATATATATATATTTATTATGAAACCTTCAGATAATTTCTGTTATATAGAGAGCTTTGTGAAAACAAAACAATAACTTGCTATCCAACCTACATTTTATTCCGAGATTTTCAACAAATGCAGGGCTCCCAAATGGTCCGCCAACTAAATACCAATAAATTTTAACAGAAAATTTTATGGCATGTTCGCGCTAGAATTAACTTTCAAAGGTTTGTAACAAAAGGTGTAAAAAAAGGTTTGTAACCTTGCCGGTTTGTAACAAAAATCTAAAACGAAAAATTTTCTAAAACAATATTGGTATCCAGTTGGCGGACCATTTGGGAGCCCTACAAATGTGTAAAAATTAAAATCACAAAGATAAAAATTATACTCGAAGTTTTGTGTTATCTCCCTTTCACCGTCCAAGGGTTTTTCTGTATTTTTATAAGAATGTTTATAAATCCCAGGATATTTATTTTTTTTAATCACAGTTTAATGCTATAATAGCTTTAATATCACTTCTTTCTATATATGGTTCAAAATAAGATTTTATTTAAAATATTTTTGGCTACAGACATTTTAACATGATACCTAGAAACGGAAAAATCCGGACCAAACGGTTAAAGGGTTAAAACTATCTTCAGTAGTTAAATTTTCTTAAATACAAAACGGGAAAAAGTTATTTACATGTTACATTATCGAAGCTGAAAAACTGACTGAAGAGATCTTAGCTGAAAGAATCTGGAAGTATAATTTGAATTTCATAAAAATATTTAAAATAAGAACAGTGGCGCCATCTCTTATCGTAAACATGAATTAATACAGCATTACTGGAAATTACTTTCAAAAAGTCAATGTCCCTTCAAATAGGTGGATAGCAACTTATTGTTTTATACAACTTGAAGTCCTTATTTATTATTCAAGTATTGGTTTGTGGTATACTTATTTTACCGTAATCGTATTAAAATTGCTTTCGACTATATTTTGTAGTGTAATATCATATAATCTAATTAAATTCCTATAAACAGTGCAAATACTTGTACAAGAATTACTTTCAGGTGCATATATATAATTTATAAGCATTTAAAATACATCAAAATATCTTAAAATACATTCGAACAAAAAAAAAAAAAAACAGAACGTTTTCAACCTTCACAAGGCCGTCGTCAGTGGGACTTAAATGTTATTATTATTATTATTATTATTTTAACTATTTGGAAAAATGATTATTGTTCTCGTCAGGATGGGAAATCAAAAGCATATCTGAAGGGGTTTTTTTTTGTTTAATCCGCATTTTATTCGTTTCCTGATTGGTGTATACAGTAATCTGTATTTCCCTTTACTTTCAACAGAGATGGATACCTTCTGTTGCCACTATGATAAAAAAGTAATAAAAACTACAAAAAAAAAATTAATAACTCAGAAACAAATTGAGATACAGCTTTCAAACAAATTGCATTTAAAAGTACATTTTTTTTCTCTATACGACGGTGTAAAAAGTAACCATGTGGGACGTTTAGGAGTTTAAGAATGAAATTTCAGTTAAAATGTTTCGTCAGGTTTCTTGGAAATCTGACGATGGAAAAGTCTTTTCCCGAACAGCCAATAAAATGCTTGGATAATACATAAGTTTCAGGTGAATAATACGTACGAGTCGCAGGCGATTTTTGTCGCTTGACATTTTTGCATGTAATAACACTATTAATGTTTAATTCATGGCGTACGTAATGTATGATCAACTCAATACGATTTTTTATATCTTAAATTTTAATCTTCGAAAGAATCATTTTCCAAATGTTCGTTGTAATTTGATAAATTGCTTTTTAACCATTTGGAAAAATGGTTATTTTTTTTTTTAATTTTACCAGGCATTCTGCACTAACGCGTAAGTCTGTTATTATCGGTATTATTTTATTCATTTCTCTGAAGAAGAAAATAATTTTTAGGCACCTAATTCTTCTGAAGCCGTCCTAAAATGTTTGGATTCTACGGTGTCTTCAACGATTTCAGAAGCATGGCCATCCTCATTTGCTTTCCTAAAGACAACGAACAGTCAACGCTCGTTGGAGGTTTTACCTCAGCGGCATTAGCTCCTTCTTTTTGCAATGGACTTATTTAGCACACATGATAAAATAGTCCAGTCTCAGCGCAATTATATACAGAGTAAGTCAAAATTAATGTACGGCTATAACTATTGAATGGAAAGGGATTTATCGATAAGAATAACACAGAATGTAGACGGAACTTCAAAATGTTGTATACATACGTCATAGATGTTCTATGTGACATCCCTTTGTCACACAGACAACATCTAGGCTGTAGTTCATTTCACGCCATACATTCTGAAGCATTTGTTCAGTCACCGACACAAGCGCATTACAAATGCGTACTTTGAGTTCTTGAATTGTTTTGGACATGGGAAGCGCAAAATCGCAGGGTCTCAGGTCTGAAAATCTTAGTGGCCAAGAGCAGAAGACATCGTCGGCATCTCCACTTCGATCGATCCGACGCTTTGGAAGATGTTGGTTTAAAAGTGTGCGAACCTCCATTTTCCTGTGTGGGGGTGCTCCATCTTGCTGCACTGTGGTAACAGAATGACATTTGTAAAATTATAACACGCAGAATGCTTTCTGCACAGGACTCGTCATTTTTACTAATGAGACGCCTGCAATGAATATGTTTCTTGTCGTTGCGAAGTTTCAACTCGCGCATGCGTAGGCTTCCACTTCAGTGCACCTGCACCGTACGTAAAGAAACTTTGAAGTTCCGTCTATATTCTGTATTAATCTGATCGATAAATACTTTTCCATTAAATAGTAATAGCCGTTTGTAATCGCTATATTCATTTTGACTTACCCTGTATTATGTCCTTTTCTTGATATTTTTCAATCAGTAGATGCAGGGTTCTCGCTGGGTTTTGACCAACATTCGCGATTTGGCGAATAAGAAATAAAAAACAATAGCCAAATAATAAAAAAAAAAGTTAGCAAAAAAGATTCGTCGTGAAACGCAGAAAAATCTATCTTTAACCCATTACTGTATCTCTTTTTTTTCAATATGTTCTAAAACAACCTAATTTTTTGTAATTGCTTATAAAATAGAAATTCAACTATCCGCTACAGAAACTATTAAAAATAAGTACATTCTAAATGTCTCCTAAATGTGTAAATGTTTCAGACTTTCTTTTAGCAGTCTAAATAAAAATTTAAAAAAGCGATGATCTCTGATTTACCGTTATGAAAATATACACTAAAAATTGATATGAGACTTCGACTCTAACAGATAAAGAAGATTGACCCACCAATGATACTTTGCACACAACTAATAAATAATACGGTAAATGGCTAATTTCAAAGCCGCAATCCAGAAAAACTTTTCTCTATTTGGCGATTGATGCAAGTAATTTTGTTTGTGGTTTTTTTTTTTTTTTCTTGCGCTTATTTGAGAATTGTCTAGAAGAAATTTATTTCAATTTAAAAGTTGCACCTTAGGTGAGATGCCAGATAAAGTTTGTTACATCAGGTGAAATGCCAGATAAAGATATCTTTATCTGGAATCTCACCTGACGTACAACTTTTAAATTGAAATAAATTTCTTCCAGACAATTCTCGAATAAGCGCAAAGAAAATAATAACATTTAAATCCCACTGACGATGGCCTTGTGAAGGTTGAAAACATTCTGGATTTTTAACACTTTCCAACAAACTTAAAAAATGTTTATGACTTCGGTTTGTCTGTCCGTTTGGCCGTCTGTCCACGCTCTAACTCTCGTTTGGGTGTTAGTGACCCCTACCATAAGACGTTCTCTATTTCAAATGAAGTTTGTAGCATGTTTATTTCATTTACAGGAACAGTCAAAAAGTTTTCCGTTACATTACGGCCGAAAAAAATCGTTTCAAATTATTTTTAATGGTGTTACACTCTTTCAAACAAAGTAAAATTGATATACATTTATGAAGTCCACTAAAATATGCATTCTGTTGAATATGCGGTGCAAAGAATAGTTATTGTTCATTTACAGGGCCACACAAAATAATTCCTTCATAATGGTTTAGGGGGAATTGTTTGCGGTGTATTTGAAAAGATTTCAGATACTATATTGTATCCGAATTACTGTATATTAGTAATGATTGCTCGAAATGCATTTTTAATTATGATATGCGCTTTTTCACTATATTTATGCATACTATAAAGTGTGTATAAATGCTATAGTTCATATACAGGGCTACAGAAATGAATTCGTAAAAGCTACTGAGTATTGGCATAAATTGCTTAAAGGTGGGTTTTAAAGGAGTTATGCATTTTTACGCTGAACTGAATTTAGTTTACTAAGAAATAGTTGTAGAGTATAGATAAAATTATATACAGGGTCACGCAAAGAGTTGGATACATGGCCGTCTATGGGTGATAGTTTCTGGAAATGTGATTTCAGTAGTATTAAGAATGTTTTAGTTTGAATTAAATTTTAGCTAAATAGTGGCATGTAATAAAGGTATTAGGTAAACTAGAGGGCTGTACAAGAGTATTCAAGTATGTTTCTATCTATTAGTATAAATTGCTGAAAGACGAATTTCAACCTGTTATGCATTTCCTTGATAAACGAAATTTTCCCATTATATAGTATAAATATCAACCTACAGATCAAATACAAGGTTGTTCAAAAGAATTGGAATACATATTTGGCTATGGATGGTAACTACTGAAATCAGTTTTTCGAATGTTTTATGCGTTTTATATAATGTTTACTTACTTATATTATTTACCTTATTTCCCTAAATAACGAAGTTTTGTTAAAACATTTAGGAAGTGTTGGAAAGTGTTTCATAATCTAAGCTTAAAGCATGATTTTTCTTTCTTGATTTTTCAAATGTATTTTAATGTATTTTGATGTATTTTAAATACTTATAAATTATATATGTGCACGTGAAAGTATTTTTTGTACAGGTGATAGTACTGTTTATATGAATTTAATTATTTAACTCAAGGTGAATTGAGCACTGGAATTTTAACTTCCATTTATTATTTATAATATAATCTAATTAAAGTTGTAACTTTAATGAAGTAGTAAAAGTGGTAATGTTTTAAAAGCTTTTTTCTTTAGGGTAATCATAACTTTGTGTTATGAAATCTTAAGAAACTTGACTTTGTTTTATGTTATTAGATTATCTAAGAGAAATTATGTAATAAAAATGTAATAAAATTAAGTAATAAAATAAAATAACAGCTAATATTTCGTAAATTTCAAATACAGCTAATTTTATTTAATTCAAAATTGCTCACTAGAGATTTCCGAAAAATATACTATTTCAAGAATAAAATTTCTGGCAATGCTCCTTTGTTAAATTTTTAAAAGGAATAGAAACAAGTGGGTAAGTGTGATTACAGATTGCACAGAGGGTTTCGTTTAATGTTTCTTTCAAAACACTATCATTTTGCAAAATCTGTTAGCTCCACAATTCGCAACTAGGGAGAGTGCACTCTATTCTAAACAAACGTCTGCCCGACAAAACTCCGTTTTAGTACCTATTCACACTTATATTAGTCGAGGAAATTGGACCCATAAAACTTAAAATAGGAAAGCCCTCTGGCCAAGTGGAAATAAAATATGAAAGGCTATTGTGCATAAAATGAAAGAGTGGCCGAAGGGTCGTCAAATGATGTATCAGATGAGGGGTTTGGGGGAAAATTGACCCCTCCCCTCTCGGAGCCATCAAGTGAAACTAGCTCGCTGTAGCTTAATTAGCGGCTAAGTTAGAAAAAATGCTTAAAAAACACAAGTTAGAGCCCAGAGCAGTCAATAATATAAGACTTTTTGAAAAATTTATCATTTGTCATGTGATCACAAGTGTTCAGCTATAAATATGCAAAATTTCATATCCCCAGCTTAATTAGGGCTCGGTTAGAAATAATTGCTTATAATACAGAAGTCAAAGCCCAAAGGGTTAATTATAAGACCTTTTTCAAAAATTCATATTTTGTCTTATGATCTGACGCGTTCAGCTATAAGTATGCAAAATTTCATGTCTCCAATTTAATTAGGGCTCAGTTAGAAAGAATTGATTAAAAACACAAGCTGGAGTCCAAAGGGTTAAATATAAAACTTTTGCGGGAAAAAAAATTATTTGTCGTGTGGTCTCAGGTGTTCTGCTATAAGTATGCAAAATTTCATATCTGCAACTTAATTATGGGTCTGATTTAGAAAGAATTGCTTAAAATATATTTGTGGGAGCTCAAAGGGTTAAATGTAAGACTTTTTCAAGATTTTATAATTTGTCGCCTGGCCTCAGGTGTTCTGCTATAAATATGCAAAATTTCAAATCTCCAATTTAATTATGGGCTCAGTTAGAAAGAATTGCTTAAAATACACAAGCTGGAGTCCAAAATGTTAAATATGAAACTTTTTTCGAAATTTATTATCTGTCGTGTGATCTGAAGTTTTCAGCTATAAATATGCAAAATTTCAAGTCCCCAATACAATTAGGGGCTCTGTTAAAAAGAATTGATTAAAACACACAAGCTGGAGTCCAAAGGGTTAAATATAAAACTTTTTCGAAATTTATTATTTGGCGTGTGATCTGAGGCGTTCAGCTATAAGTATGCAAAATTTCATGTCCCCAATTCACTTAGGGACTCTGTTAAAATGAATTGCTTAAAATACACAAGCTGACTCCAAAGGGTTAAACATAACTTTTTCGAAATTTATTATTTGTCGTGTGATCTGAGGTGTTTAGCTATCAGAATACAAAATTGCATGCCTCCAATTTGATTAGGAATTCTGTTATAAAGGATTGCTAAAATACACAAATTGGAGCCTAAAGTGTTAAATATAACACTTTTTCAAAGTTTTATGATTTGTTGTGTAGGCTCATGTGTTGAACTATAATAATTGAAAATTCCATGTCTCTAACTTTATTACGGGCTCCGTTAGAAAAAAACGTTTAAAATACACAAGTTGGAGCCCAAAGGGTTAAATATAAAACTTTTTTTCAAAATTTTATGATTTGTCTTGTTGTCTCGGGTATTCAGCTATAAGTATGCGGAATTTCATGGCTCCAACCTTATTAGGGGCTGACTTAGAAAGAATTGTTTGAAATACACATGTGGAAGGCTAACGGGTTAAATTTAAGACTTTTTCAAAATTTTAGGATTTGTTGTTTCATGTGAGGTGTTCAGCTATAAGTACTCAAAATTTCAAGTCTCCAACATGTATAGTTTCTGAGAACGGTCTGTGTGACGGACAGACAGACTAAGGAGTGAGACGAATAGGGTTTCGTCAGATGAACGAAACCCTAAAAACATGAACTGCTTTAATCTTTGAGGGGCAAGCAATAATGTTTCTATAATATTGAATTCTCACCGGAATAATCGAAAAAAAAATTATTTTAAAATAAGGAAGAGCAA
This sequence comes from Maratus speciosus, assembly GCA_963932465.1. Lineage (NCBI taxonomy): Eukaryota > Metazoa > Arthropoda > Arachnida > Araneae > Salticidae > Maratus > Maratus speciosus. The sequence continues at coordinate 243,360,701 of OZ010794.1, forward strand.
TTATTAAACAATTTATTGTCAAAAATAAAAATACAAAATTTAGTTAAATGTTTCTGGTGAGAATCTTGTTTAAATTAGGTGGGATATATTTTATCCCACCGCCCTCAAAGGGTTAAGAATCGGATTTTAAATTAAGATTTCTTGAGTTATATTCCATCTATCACAACGTTTAACGACGAAAGTGAAATATATTTAAAGAATACTAATTTAATTAAGTTTAGCACAATACTTAATTTTTGTTGCCTAGGCAATCAGAATATATTTCTGCATAATTGCATTTGAATGTCGTTCTTATTTGAAAAATGTTATTATTATGACAATGTTTAATAAAATTCGATTTATATTTGAAGTGTTTTATATTAGATAAAATATTTATTTTTGTCCTCTATTCAGGTAATATGCTAGATGTTATTTATAAAATATATTCATTTAGTTAATTATGTTTGTTCTACAATTTAGACGCATAGATTTTCTTTTACGTCCAGTGTAAAGCGCATAGAATTCTAAAATTTGGATTCGAATATTGAGGAGAATTTTGTTATGTATTTATATTTAGGAGGTACAAATAATTACCTCAATATGCATAATAATCTTCTGTTTGTAAGAAATATACATATTATTTATTTATTTATTAGGCTTTCGTATTGTTTATTTATTATGATCTACAGTTTATTTCAGTTATGCATGTCTGGATATTGGGATATTACACAGTCCTACGGGATCGAGAACATGGGCTTCGAAATTTCAGTATCCCCAAAATAACATCTTTCCTGTATTGATCACATGGTAACAAACGGCATAGCAAGATAAACATATCTTTCAATCAATTTTCCTTATCTTTTTCCTGTACATGTCTATTTATCTCACAGTAAAATTCTCCTATCATCACTTTTTATCAATATTGATATTTTATGAGATAGAAATGTGTTTTTAATTTAATAAAACAAATTTCTCAAAAACTACTACACCGAATTTTATTCCATTAACATAGAATTTATAGATACTAAAGATACATACCTCGGACTTATTGTATAATTTTCTCTTAACCTTCCGTCTACCAGACGGGTCCATTGGACCCGACATGTACATCCAAAATATTTATTCAAACCAGAAATTTCTTCAAATCAAACTAAATGTATAAATCAGACAATAATAAGTTAAATAAACAAATTAAATAGTTTTAAGTAAAAATTCTGGTGTAGAATGTTTTTATAAAACTTGAGTAAAATTTCCGGTAGTTCTAGGGTTAATAGAACATGTGTGGGATAACGATAACAACAACAACAACAAAAAAAAAAAACACACATTCTACAGTAGAAAAATAACATTTTGTTAAAATCCCATTAAAATACAAAATGACACACAGTACGTGTTTCAGGATGAAAATTTTAACAGTCCGTCATCTGCCAAAGTAAACATGTGTTCAAAAGCGAACAAGGTCTCAAACAAACAGAAAGGGCAGATAGGAGAACTTACAAAGAATGCGACCGGAGGCACTGGCTTAAATGAAAACACCAGTCACAGGGGAGCACATGCAAAAAGGGAAAGTGCTGACAAAATTAAAGAAAAAAAGGTAACGCAAACGAAAAGAGTAACGAAAATAAATAAAATAAAATAAATAAAATAAAAGAATAAAAATTGGAAACTGCATTGACCGCTCCAACTTTTATACATCTACCTACTATAGAATCTTCTCCACACAGTTACATTTAAGCCACACGTTGTTAAAGGGTGCTGTTCCGTGTTAGATATAATGGCTTTCCACGAATTTCACGCCAACAACATCCAACAATCCAATTGAATAATGTACTGCAGAACATAAAGCAGAAGATTAGTTTTGATTGAAATTTTACCCATCTCATGTATTCGCTATAAGAGAACAAAATGCTCGATTTCACTTTGGCCCGGTTTTAACGGACGAGTATTTTATGAAAGGATGTGTGCCACTATTTTCAATATGAAAACTTCCTCTTAAAGTTTTAGAAAAAAAGCTGCGGATTGACCATAAGTGGACAGTGAAAATAATTATTATCTTCTATTTTTAACATTTTTAACCCTTTGAGGGGCAAGCAATTGCATTTGTATAATGCTGAATTCCCTCCACAAATTTGGAAAAATTCTATTTCAAAATAAGGAAAAGCAAATTTTTAACTCTTTTCCCGCAAAGTTATATAGATAAAACTTAATAAAAAGTTTCTGATGCAAATCTTAATTAAACTTAGGTGGGGTATGATATTTCCCACCGCCCCTCAAGGGGTTAACATTTTCATTGCAAATTGTACTTGAAATGCTTGTTATCTTGAATCTACATCTGGTAACTATTCCAGATTTGCCAAAAACTCAGATTCGCAAAAATCGTCATAACACATAAATGTGCCCTCAATTGTCGAAAAAAGAATTTTTGTGAATTTATCCTATAGTTCGAAAAATATATCTTTAATACATTTATTTAATATAAATATCAGGAATTATATACATAAAAAAATTACTATGACATCAAATAGTTTTTAATGAAATTCAGAAATAAAAATATATGCTTTCATTCCAGCCAATAGATCTGCGAAAAAGCGAAGAGTTAAAGAATGGGAAATACTTCTATTTATATTTCCGAGCAAAATTGTTCCCAGGGGAGTTACAGCAAAAAAGGGAAAAAGGAAAATTCAAAGATGAATAAATTCCGGATCAACTGTAATTGTGAAGAACTAGAAAAACTTTCCAAACTTGTCGATGTTAATCTATTTCAAGGATTTCGTAAGAATTGTGCGTATAACTAAATTTTCAATAATACATAGCCAGAAAATATTTCTTACTTTTGACAATGCTATGCATATATATTTGTGTGTGCCTATGTAATTTAAAGAATTTTTAAGTATTCAAACAAAATGTTCGTTTAACCCTTTGCGCTAATTTAACGTATCAAACCCCGTCATTCATTTGTTTAATTTTTTTTGTTTTAATTATTTTGTAATAGTAATTCATGCCACTATTTTTTTAAAATAAATTTTGGAGCATAATAATTTTCTTGCATATGTTTACCTAATGCATACCAGACCTGATTACCAACGGGGTACATTCCCACTAGTAAAAAGTAACAGAAAATTTTGCCTTATTCATGGAAGAAATTTTACATGAATACGTTGTTTAGATAAGGCGAACATTTCTTTTAAAATTTATTGGTGTAAGTGTGCCCCGTTGGTAATCAGGCCCTGAATGCATATGAAAGATTTTTGATTGTGACAAGTTGCCGCCATTTTTATTCAAAATTTCAAACTGACACCGGAAAATCCCAAGAAGAATTTTTAATTTAAGTAATCGCGAAATGTTGTTATTTCACTTTTTTTCTCTGTCATCGCGGAATTTAATTTTTTTTTTTTATGTAAATCGATAGTAAAAGGTCACACGAACAAAATGAGCTAGGTATGACTAGGTTTGACAAGCTGAAAATATGTTGAATTAAATTAATTATTGTTAAAAAATTGTAATTTTTTTTTTTCCGTTATCGAGGACTTGATCACTCTTAGAGCATTTTACAGAAAATTTTGTGGTATTTCCGAAAAAAAAAATAGTATGAAAAACTTTATTCTTCTGTAAAATAATCTCATAACTATTATATTAAGGAAAAGAACAATCCTGAACAGCTGAGCAGCATTGTGTGGTTTACCTACCCGCGATCAGCTTCGGCCGGTGGTATACGGGAAGAAGTCTTTGCAGTCCCTCTATCATTTATTAAATCAGAATAAAACTGTCCGTATTTTGTGCATGGATTCAGAATTTGTGAATGAAACCGGAAACCAAACTGGCAACCCTGGTTTATAAAAGTGGTGTGAGATAGAATTAAAAAATCGTTGCCAGTGGCAGCACTGAAACAATTGTGTACACGAAGGTTTAACATTAACTCTCATTAACTTTTTCTTGGGCAAAATTATTCGCAGAGTGCTGAACATTAAAGGTACATATCAGTACAATAAGAATATTTCAGTCTGCCTTGTCTTATCGTTTTACGAGATGAGCAGAGCAGAGCGGACCAGCAATACCTAATTTTGGCGGTATCATCACGTCATCGAGTTAGAGCCTGAAATTTTAACACATCAAAATATTAAAGATAGAGATTAGTACAATAAGAATATTTCAGTCTGATTCGTCATATCTTGGTACGAGATGAGCAGAGGGTGGGGGTGGGGGCCGCCAATTCTTAATTTTGGAGGTATCATCACGTTACCGAGTTACAGCCTGAAACTTTATAAAATTTAAGATAAACATGAAACAATAAGAATATTTGAGTCTGCCTTGTCTTACCTTTTTACGAGATGAGTTGCGCGGGGCACAAACACTTAATTTTGGCGGTATCATCACGTCATCGAGTTACGGCCTCAAAATTTAACTCATTAAAGATACAGATTAGTACAATAAGAATATTTTAGTCTGCTTTGTCAAATGTTGGTACGAGACGAGCATAGAGGAGAGACAAATCGCCTAATTTGCGATATTATCGCGTCTTCGAGTTACAGGTTAAATTTTTGGTACATCAAAGGAAAATATCAGAACAATAAAAATATTTCAGTCTGCCTCGCCATATCTTGGTACAAGATTAGCAGAACTGGGCACCAATTCTTCATTTTGTTGATCGGGCGGCGGCGACACAAAGGACGAAGTTATCGGTTTGCGAGATAAAATCATGATGTATGGCAAGTATATTAGGTTTAGATCAAGGAATGACTGGTCTGTCTCGACATTTCTTCGTACGATATGAGGTCGCGATTCTGCCGTCACTATCGCGTCATCGAGTTACGAGTGGAAATTGCTGAAAAATGAAAGGTAAAATAAAGTACTTTAAAAATATTTGAGTTTATCTGCACATATTCTGGTAGAAACCCGCGGAAGACTAACATTTATAACTAAAAAAGGCGCAATAATACACAATTCAAACACAAACATAATATTTTACATTACATTCCCATAAATATTACTTCGCCACTGACTTTCAAGAGGAAATAATGGTTTAGTAAAAGCTTATTAACAGTACGTGACAGAATGACTGATTCGGCATAACTTGGTACAAAGCGAGAAGAACGGGTCGTCAATTCCCCAATTCGACAGTACTATCACGTCATCGAGTCATGGCTCGAAATTTTGGCACATTAAAGAATTCGCTTAGTACAATAAGACTATTTCAGTCTGCCTCGTCATATCTTGTACGAGATGCGCAGAGCGAAGCACTAATTCCGTATTTTAGCGGTATCATCTCGTCATCGAGTTACGGCCTGAAATTGATATAAAATCTGCAATGTAATCCAGTCCTTCCTTCATAACCTACAACGATGCCACGATTTTTACAGACATTTTTGTGTTTTCTTAATTGCCGAAACGTCAGTGAAGGCTTACTGTGGAGACACGAAAAGTTTTGATTTCCGTTTGTCTGTCTGTCCGTCTGTCTGTCTGTCTGTTCCGCGATAACTGCCGCAAAAAGCATCCGATCAGCTTGAAATTAATTGGGCATATTCGTGAGATACCCGGACGTAGCTGTATAGTTTTTGGTTAAATTTCGTTCATTCGTTCGGAAAATATGGAAGATTTTATTTTTCTTTATAATGCTTTTCTACGGCAAGTCAGACGATTTTCAAATTTCGATTAGTTGAAAGAAAATGGCACGTTTGATTAATGGATTTAAATGTCAAATTATGGATACTAAAATTCCAAATAAGGATTTTAAATTATTCCTATTATATTGAAGTTTTATCAATATATCTATCAGATTTTTTTATTTACGTGTATAATGTTTTGAGGACATTTATACATGTATTCCAATAATATAAAGAATTTTTAAATTAATTTTCTTGTTTTACATGATACATATTTCTTTTTTTTTTCCTTTTCTTCGTTGCCTAGCGACTGTTATTCGTAGCCTATCATTGCGTCAAATATGAATGAAGTTGGTAAATTACGTTAATTTTGTTGCAGGTACTATTAAAAGGCTATCACAAAAAATATTTTATCGCGCCAAATCGATGCATTTTATGCAATTAACAGTGGACACGATAATGAATTTTTTTCCAGTAGATTTATAGATCTCCAGATATGCATATTTTGGGGGGCTTTTAATATGTTATTGCTATCGCATGGATTAGGATGTTTAAACTAATATTTAACCATGCTGAAAAAAAAATACAGTTAAAGGCATGTAAATCCTTTTTAACACTTTCCAACATGGATGAAAAGTATTTTTGACTTCAGTTTTTCTATCTGTCGCCTGCCGTGTTTCTCTACGTGCTCTAACTCGCGTAAATATAGTCGGGATTACATGTAATTGATATACGTTATCGAGGTTTGCCAAAGTATGTTTGGTATTAAAAATGAAGAGTGTAGCATTCATAGCTTAATTACAGGGGCACTCAAAACTATTCCGTTACATTATAGTGTTTGGGAAAAATCGTCTGCGGTGTATTTTAATAATGTTACACAATTTTAAACGTAATGAAATTTATATACTTTATTAAGGTGCACTAGAACCTGGTTACTATAAAATATGTTATGTGTAGCACTTACAGCATGCGTACAGGGAACTCAAAAGTATTCATAATATTACAATCTTTGAAGAAAATCCTTTTGTGGCGTTTTTTAATGATGTTACTCTGTTACAAAATAATGAAATTGATATGTATTTTTGAAACATTTTTGTAGTATATGGGGTGCAAAGCATATGTTTTTTTCAGGGTCACACAAAAGTGGTCAATTAAAATGTGGTCTACGGGGAAAAAACTCTTCACAGCTTATTTTAACACATTAGCGACGGGAAACGAGAATTCTCGTTTTTATTCAGAATACATCATTGACTAAGGGAGTGACTTCTACCTTACAGAAAAGACATTTATATTGGGTTGTCCATATTTTTTATAGATTGTAAGACATTATATATTACATCCGTACATTGAAAGATATTTACTGCTGCATAAACATGAAAAGCATATCTCAGAAACCAATTTCCGAGACACTTTCAGAAGAGGGAGGAGCTTCTACAGTTTTTAAACCCAGATTTAATTAAATTGCCTGTCGTCAGTGCGTTAATTGTGTTGCACTAATTCAAACATTATGAAATTAAATTACATTACTGTGGTTGACTACAAGAAGCTTGAATATGATTTGTAATCGTATTTATCGTTCATTTATAGGGTCACATAAAAAATTTCGGATACAGTTCTGGTCTATTAGGGATGATTGCTGAAGAGCATTTTCGATTATGGTGTGCGTTTTAACGTTAAGTAAATTTGTGCTTAATAAGTAGTGCTTAAATATTGTATAGACCATGTACAGGGATACACAAATGAATTCGTAAGTACAAATGAAAATGAGCGCGAATTGCTTCAGTGGGATTTTTTTTTTTTTTTTTTTGAGTTATGTATTTCCCAGCCCAATTACATTTAGTATACTAACAAATGTTTGCAGAATTTAAATAGAACCATATACAGGACTCCGCAGAAACTGATATATGGTGCACACTATGCATACTAATCCCCGGAAATGTGATATGAGCAGTTTTAAGAGGGTTTTTTGTCTGCATTAAATTTAAATGTTATAGACGACGCGTAAAAATCTTCACGTAATATACAGGGCTGTAGAAAAGAATTCATGTACGTTTCCGTCTATTGGTAGAATTTACTAAAGGACATTAACACAATTAATTGATAATTACAAATGTAAATTAAATTACACTACGAAGGGGTTCAGGGGGGCAGAGCCCCCCTGAAGAAATCTACTTTATTATCTAAAAATTACCAGAATAAGTAGCTCATGTGATTCAAAATACCATTACATAACAAGGGGTTTAATGTAACGTTTCTAATGTCAGAAACCTTCGAAATATTTTTTCGTTTTATAAATGTTTATGTAATTTCAAAACTTTAAATTTCGTTTTTTGTAGAAAGATTAATATTACTCAAAGGGTGCTAAACACAATGAATTGTAGAGCTGACGTTGAGGCTCCTGATCTGCAGATTTACTAGTTGTATATTTATAGTATATTGTATATATTTGCCGAAACGTCAGTGAAGGCTTACTGTGGAGACACGAAAAGTTTTGGTTTCTGTCTGTTAGTCTGTTTGTCTGTTAATCTGTCTGTTCCGCGATAACTACCGCAAAAAGCATCCGATCGGCTTGAAATTAACTGGACATGTTGATGAGGTACTCGGACTTAGCTGTATAGTTTCTGGTTAAATTTGGTTCATTCGTTCGGGAAATATAGAACATTTTATTTTGTTCTATAATGCTTTTCTATGGCAAGTCAGGCGATGTTCAGATTTTCATTTGTTGAAAGAAATGGCTCATATGAAAAATGGATTTAAATGGTAAATTTTGGATGCTGAAATTTTTAAATAAGATTATTAAAATTATTTCAATTAGTTTGAAATTTTCTCAATATATTTGCGAGATTTTTTTTAATTAGGTTTATAATTGTTGGGATAATTTTATGCATCCTTTCCAATAATATAAAGCATTTTGTTTTATCAATTTGACATAATACATATTTCATTTTATTTTCTTTTGTTTCATCTGTTGCCTAGCCAACGTATTTGGTCCTAATAATATTAGTATAATTGCGTGTATAATGTTTGACTAAAGCCAACGTCAAAACGGATGAATTAATGCATTTGTATCTTTGCATATAGATGGATTTTAGCCCAGAAATAAAAATAGGTAGTACTTTATTTATTTTATTCAAATATTTTTCTTAAAAATACAAAAGTTCATTATTTTCATAGAGAATAATGTGGCATTTTTCCATAACATTTACCAATATTTCTTTATGTTGCCAAGAAAATCAAAACACGGAATAATATTTTCTCTTAAACAATTTTCAATTGAAATATTTTGACGTGAAACAGAAAAAGGTAAAAAAAAAATAATAATAGAAAAATTAATATGGCGGCATATTGGAAATAAAAAGAAAACTCTCGAGTCTTTTTTAATATAACAAGATGAAAAGTTTCGAGTAAGTACGCATAGCAGGTGAATTAGACGTCATTTATCGATAACAAAGATGATGGAATAAAAAGTTCTTGGGTAAAATAAAATTAACTATTATTCGCGGAGGAAAGAGATAGATGGAGATGCAGTATGCCGTAAAAACAGTTTGCAATATGATGTGCGTTATCGCTCAGATTTAAATGCTCTCATTCGGCCCAAACAAAACAAGCACGTGGAATAGGGACCGAATTCTTTGACTTCATCCGTGCCTTTTTTCTGTAAAATGAAAATGATCTGCTTATATTTAAGCCTTCTAAGGTAGCATTTGATTGTATTATGAGTTAAAAACTGTATTACTAAAAATATTATTCTTTTTTTTTTTTTTTTCGTTGTGTTTGTGTCGAATGTAGCGGATTTTAGAGTTACATGTTTGGCGTCACTTCAAGATTTATTGTCTGCGTACGGTTAACATGAAGATTTTATTTTAAATTTAATTTTTTTTAATTTATAAAAAAAAACGTAGGCTTATCCTTATAAATCACAGCGTAAAAAAAATCTAGGATATACTATAACCATCCGCTCAGTGAATACAAAATTACGAATGTAAATTTAAATAGACAACGGGAGGTTCAACATTTCTTCAGGGGGGCTCTGCCCCCTGAAGAAATGCAATTTTTGATTTAAAAAGTTACCAGAATAAGTAGCTCATCAGAATTTCAGAACATCAATGTATAACCACTTATTTAACTCTTTTAATTTCTGAAACTTTACGAAGTATTTTGTATTCTTATAAATATTTATGTAATTTGAAAACTTTAAAAAAAGATTTGTAGGAAGTTGAATATTACGCAATGAGTGTTAAAAAACAATGACTTGCAAAGATGACGCTGAGGCTCCTGATCTGCAGATTTACTAGTTGTATATTTATAGGAGCAAAAAAGTTTCTAAATCTTTTTTTTTTTTTTTTTGTGATACTTAGGGGTGTCTAACGTTTTGAGATTTTGCATGGTAATTACTTCAGATGCAAAAATATGCAAATGCTCTCTGAGAACAGTTGAAAGATAATTCCAAATTTAAAAGGACGAAGTGCGCGAAAAGCGTTCTAAAAACGTTCTAAATTACGATTTTCATCTACACTTATGAAATACCAAACCAATTTCAAAATTAATGGTTAGTGACAATGGAGTTATGAATAAAGAGGAGAAGACAGATGGTGTAGAGTCTACCATTTGCGACTGAAGTAACTGAGGAGGTTGTCAAAAGATGGCAGCAGATATTTTACACAGCAGCAACAGTTTCTCATTACAGCTGAAGCAAACTCCCACCAGTAAATTTTAAGTAGACAATTTGGTGTTATTTTAGTGGCTTATTCATGGAAAACTCTCTCACAAATATGGTAAAAATCTCTATTCGTTGTTACTGGTGGGTTTTCGCTCGGGTATTGTTATCTCTTTCACTGACACTTACATATGTGGTCTAGGTTGTAATAATATGGAAGAAACTCAGCACCTGATTACCGCCGAAGTAAATGCCACCAGTAAAAATAAATATCAGTTTTTGGCCTTAATTATGCCTGAAATTATGCATTAAATGGTGCGAAAATTTCTATTCAAATTACCTGTTGTAAATTTGCCCGGCCGTAATAAGTCACTGGGAAAACGGTTACAGTTGAAGATTCAAAATGTGTTGTATATGTCAATTCCTCTTTATTCACAGTTCCATGGTTGGAACGTGCTCAAACGTAATCTGTATTTTATGTCGGTCCCACTATCACAAAATCGTTGCAGGAGGAAAAACGAACTAAATTGCAATTTCTGTGATACTGAAGAGCCTATAAAAATTTTAAGCACGGCATGGTTGTCACTTATAAAATTTAAATGCCCTCTAATAACCGTCAAAAATAAATTCGAAATTTAAAAGAGGTGAAGCGAAGGGAAGAAGCAAAAAGCGCTCTAAAAAATTCTAAACTACGATTTCTATGCAATCTTAGTCAATAATAAACCGATTTAAAAAGCAAAAAATTACAAATCAAACGAATGGTGACACTCTCTGATCCTACACAGGCTATATTTTATTCCGGTGCCTCTACCACCTGAGGTTGGCAAGAACAACAAACGTTCTAAAGAAAGCCTTTAAAAACTTTTTAAATTACGTGTTCTATGGAATAATAGGAAATATCAAACCTATTTCGAAATTAATGTTGGCAAATTAATGATGACAGTCCTTGTTTCAACAGAGGCATTTTACGTTAGTTCCACTAACACCAGAGAGGTGGTAGGCTGTTAGTCAAGAAGCTTGGATTGACATGATGATTAATTTTAAGACGTAAATGCGTAAAAATTCAAAACTTAAAATGAATACTGAAATAAACGTATGAAATGGGCATAAAAGCTTCAAAAAACTTTCTAAAATATTATTTATTTAGAATTAGTTTTACTTCTTATTAATTTAAGTCTCATTTCTGCCTAATGCAGTGTAATAAAGTTCCTTAGTCATACTGTGGCTATATTAGTAATTTTTGAATTATTCCTAAAAGTATAATTTCTTCTAATAAAAAATACACACATAAATATCACTTGACATATTTTAACTACTACGCGAGCGTACCCACGGGTTTTGCTAGTATATTATAAAACGCATAAAAATATATAACATATGTAAAAATAAAAGTGTTGCAAAGCTGCGCTCATAGTAAAATATTAAAAAAAAGAGCCTTAAGTAACCTCCAGTCACTAGGCAACATTAGAGTGCAGCGGCCTGTTTAAACGGATTAAAATAAACATTATTGCCATGGATGCCAACATATTATAATTATTCCGGAGTTTGATCCAAACTTTGCATCATCAAACCGGAAAATATATATAAGAAAATGTGCCTTCCTCCTATGAGGTACATTTTCTATTTCATTTTGAAATTTTTTGGTTAAATAAAATTTCCGGTTGACAACGTGTTCATCTTGGATCAGACTACGGAATAATTAACCCCTTGGGTGCATTTGACGACTGAGACTCGTCATGCATTTCGTCACTGCCGTTTATTTTAATATTCTATTGATACCACTATTTAAAGGAAAATATATTCGTAGTATTTTTCTCTTGCGCTTACTGTCAAAGTGCATATGAAAGATTTTTGTTTTGAGAAAATGGTGTGAGACAGAATAAAAAAAATGCACGTGGCAACTCTGAAATAAATCCGTACCCAAAGGGTTAAGAGATGTTGGCATCTATGTAAGTTATTGCTAATAAGACTTGTGTTGTTTACGTGTGATATTACTACGTTTTTTTTTATTATTATTATTTAACGTGATAAAATGTATTTTTAGAAAAAACAGTACTGTGTTGTGCACCTACAATTGACCCGAAGTTAATACTAAATGACTTTTTTTTAGTGCGAATGAAATAGTACATTGGGATTTTTTAATACTAAAAAGTTATGTTTTCAGCCGATAGTAATGAATGAACTGAAATGAATACGAATACAGTCATTCAGGGTAACTTTGAACCATGGGGTTGAACTTTGCACCACCTCCTATATTTTCAATATTTTTGACTCCAAAAGACTAAATAAACTTCACAACTGTGTGCTCTGTTGGCAAATTTCTAAACTGGGATTTCTAATCTTCATTTTAGAAAATAAATTAGCAACATTATGCGCAATTAATTGCATCATCTATTTTTGTGAAGCAATGTTTTCAAGTTAATTTTGAATGCTGTTTTGAAGCTGTTGTAATCCAATTAAATTTTCATAGTAAGTAACAATATACTCATTCATAAGACAGATTATTATATAAATGGTGAAAATGTGTTAATATTTTGTGATCATTTATTTATTAATAGTTAATAAAATGTAAAATAAGAAGGCAATAACATTTTAGCACATTTTCAGGGTAACTTTCAGCGGGCTCAAAGTTATACTGATGTTTATAATTTACTGATTATAGGTTCTACTGTAAAAAATGTCCCATATTTGCACGTATATTTTATATACTTGCCGAAAGTGTGCATTAGATATAACATGTAAATATTTTCACATATATGTGTAAAATATATGAAATTCATTTAAAGGCGTTTTTGGGGGCGGAGCTACTCAAATTTGACATTTCATACATTCGACATTTTTTATTGTTGTTTGAATAATACTAGTACTGGTATGTATCAGAGATGAGATTTCCGCTTTTTTGCACACCAGAATTTTGTTAGAGAAAATGTTACTTCATTTAATCGGAACATTTTAGCGATTTAAAAGAACAATATTTCCTCTAAGAATATAGTGGTGTGCAAAAAAAGCGGAAATCTCATCCCTGATGCATTACTGTAACTATGGCTATATTATTGATTTACTACAACATTGAAAATTATTTTTCACTGCATTTTTATGTTTTAAATGAACAATAAACAGTTTTTTTTTTATTTGTAAATATTCAATGTTCTCTTTTTCCACTTTTCTTATGCATGATATTTGCTGTAATATCATAAATTATACAAATCATATGATGTTGGGAAATGTAAATTCGGAGTCTTTACATATCTGAAAACATTTTTGGGGGTTTAAAGTTGTCCTAGCTATAATACTTTTTTTTTTATAATGAATTATTTTAGATAATATTTATCATATGGTTCAAAGTTACCCTAAATGGCTGGGTATCTTTGAACCAGGTTAAAAATTCATTTTTTATTGCTTTTATCCTTATTATTCCTTAATTTTTTATTGTCAAACAATAATTTACAATCATGTTTTCTATTTTATGCCCCTAGTTGCAACAATATTCTTAAAATAAGAGTGTGGCATATGAAAATAGAGAAAATGCGGATCAAAGTTACCCTGAATAACGGTATATTATGCGGTGGCTGTTCGAAGAGAACAAAGTTGAAAATGTAAGGCATGTAATGAATCCTTATGCCGTTCAGTGCTTGCGATAAATGTTCAGGTTTTGTCAAAATTTCTAAAGTTTGTCCTAATTTCTATAAAGAAGCATATAGAAATAAAACTGCATCAAGAAAGAGTGGGTGCTCCTCTATTAGTTTAGGAAACGTGCAAGGTAATTACTTAGATGCAGCCTTATCTAGTGAACAATCTTCTACAAATATATGTGCAACAGGCATGACTTTAAGCTTAAAAAGAGTAAGTAGTACTCACTCAATCTGTATAATATACAATTCTACAAGGAATCTTAGAAGGATCACGTTAAGGGCACGAAGTCTTGCCTTTGTTTACTCGAATGTTATGATACTGTCTAAAGCTTGATGCTGTAAGTCTCATTTTACCAACAATTTATTCGCTGATGATGTATTGGAAAATTTAAAATAGTCTCTGAATCTACGACTATATCTAAAATGGAATTGGAGAACTTATTACAAGAAATACTGAAAATTACTTTCGGGAAAGACCTCGATTTCGATAATGTTACATCTTTATCTGAATATGATTATTATCAATTAACAAGTGTTACTAGGAACGACTTTGATACTCTTGCTAATTGCATTAAAAGAAAATTCGTTCTCTTCTACGCGTAGTTACAGAACTGGTCTAGCTATACTGTTAGTTAAACTATGCACTGGTCTTTCGCATGCATTTAATCCACTCTGTTTTGTTTAAGATAGACAGGAGAGTCATCGGAAAATGTATTCATGGAGTTACTAAGGCACTAATGTCGGAATTCGTTCCATTAGACCTGAGTTTGGAACATATAAGTCGTGCATATTTCATAAATAAGCACACAAGAGGAGCTGCTAAAAAACTATTTGCTGAGAACAAAGGTGACTTTGCTATTGTAATGGTCGATGGAACCTACATATATATATCGAGAAAAGTGGCAATTTTCTATTTCAGCGTAGGACATATACCATGCATAAATACAGACCCACACCTCTTGTTAAACCAATCATTTTCGTAAGTACAACGGGATACATCTTGGAAGTTTTAGAACCATACTACATTGATGGAAAAAATAAGGACGTATTCATGCTACTGAATTTGGTTATGGCTTCCAAATCGTCCAGTTTTATCAACTGGCTTAAGCCTAATGATGTTTTGATCATCGATCGCGGATTTCGAGACAGTATAGGATTCCTTGTAGATTTGTGTGTGATTGCAAAGAAAAATCTTTTGTAAAATAAAAATCGGCATAGTTGTAAAGAGGCTAATGAATCGAGATTAATAACATCTGTTAGCTTGGTCTTTGATGCCGTAAATGGTTTAATAAAAAGATGGAAAGCTATAGACCAAGTAATGCCCAATTCACGTTTGATACCATTGATAGGTGACTTTGTACACATTATCTGTGACATTTATAATGCTTTTAGACCAATGAAAATCAAGCAAAATAATGATGATGAGATTTGTTTCTGAAAGAATGATGAACCTTGTAAATCAACCCAATCAACTGAAAACTGGATGAGACGACGTGTACTTTTGTAGAGAATAGAAGCACAAACATTGATGGAATTACATAGATTAAAGATCAATGAATTACGTAACTTCACACTTGGAGTGTATCAAATAAAGAAGGAAAATCTTATACTGAGGAACACCTCCGTGATTCCGAACTTTATGAATTATTTATTCATATACAACGTAATGATATTATCCGTTTTTAATTACAATCGAGACATACGCATAGCTGCCAACTTGTACGGATTTTTCTTACCAGTAAAATGTAATGGAAATGTTTGACTTACTTAAGCGTTGAAATTGCTTGAATTTCGGTGATTCAATTAGCTGAAATTATCTATCAAATTTTAGTGGTATGAAAAATCCGTACAAGTTGGCAGCTATGCATACATCTTCGAAGATATATAACGCATGGATTCAGTACAACAACTATTCGCGGCCGTTTAACCCTTAATTGCATGAATTATTCTCGTGTTATAATCGTGTTTTTAATTTTTATATTAAGGATTAGACACTAGAAATCTTAAGATAGATGTTTAACTTTATTTAGTAGCATATTTTTGTAATTTTTAGAGGATTAATATTTCTATAAAATATAGTGGTTGTAGGAACTTAACTTATGTATTAAAAATCAAATAAAAAGGTGATGGAAATTTACATCACTATGCAATTAAGGGTTAATTCTTGGCATTGTCAGTGAAAGGTAGGAGCCCGTGTAGTGAGTTGTTGTGCATATATTGCAGCCGCTTCGTTGTATTTGGAATACTAAAAGCAAGAAGAAAAAAGAAAAGGTAGAAGAAAAGCCTCACACTGCTGGCTACAAGGATTTTGTTCTGGATGCTGCTACCTCCCACTAATCAGAAATCTGTTTCAGAAGAGTCTTATTAATTGGTTTTTATCTTATTTTACGTGTTTTGTTCATCCCATACAGTTTAATTAAGGGGACGGTGAAGTTTAAAATCCTTAAAAATAATTTATTTTTATTTTTGTAAATTTCAACTTAAATATTATTCAAGGGTACATTATATACATTATAACATGTATATAATGTCCCAAAAATATCCCAATATTTTCATATCCCAAAAAAATTTAAAAAAAAAATTATTTTTGAGAAAAAAAGGGAATTTTACGCGTCGTCTTAGAAATCTTCGAAGTGCCCCCTGCGCGTTCCATATCAATGAAAATCCCCAATATTTTTTATAAAAGTTTCATTTATATATAGAAATAAAATAGAGCATCAAATTTTATATATTTGAATTTACAGGTTAAAAAAAAAAAAAATGAAAAATTTTGAAATTTTTTCGAAAAATTTTTGAAATTTTGAATTTTTTTTTTTTTTTTTTTTTTTTTTTTTAACCTTTAAATTCAAATATATAAAATTCGATGCTTGATTTTATTTATATATATAAACCAAACTTTTATAAAAAATATTGGGGATTTTCATTGATATTGAAGACGCATGGGGCATTTCGAAGATTTCTAAGACGACGCGTAAAATTCCATTTTTTTCTCAAAAATAATTTTTTTTTTACATTTTTTTGTGATAAATGCATGCCATAATGTATATATAATGTACCCTTGAATAATATTTAAGTTGAAATTTACAAAAAAAAAAAAAAAATTATTTTTAAGGATTTTAAGCTCCACCGTCCCCTTAATATTCTAATATCTTAAAATAGTTAATGCCATGTCTACTTTATGCGATGTAATATCACATATGCGTCAATTAAACTTTTCAACTTGTTTACTCCATATTTATAATTTATATGGGATACCCAAACACATACATAAATCTAAGCATAAGGCTCTTTTGGGCCAAAAACACCGCTCCTGGACACCGATTCTTTATATTTCACTGATTTATATATATTGTGAAAATAAAAGTTTATTAATCTAAAAACAATCTCTGTTGCAAAAAAAAAGAGCATTAAATCTTAAACACCGTAAAATAATAATATTTCCTCGCACTATACACCCCCCTCCGCCAAGTGATAAAATTTCTGAGATACAAATATTATTTTTGCAGCACTATGGAAGAATGTTACTGTTTGCAAACTTGCCCTCTAAATATATGACCTAAGCGCTGGCACAAAAATAGCAATTGTCGCAAACGAAATTTTTTAACCACTTTGTACGTTCCCTTCAGTTTGAATACCAATAATTTCTAAAGAATTTCTCCACCTAATTTTTCCTGTGATTGGATAAGTCAAAGAACACTTACAGAAAATTCTGATGTCTAAATTCAGAGGACTGTGCAAGGCTTTAACAAATTCCCTTACGACAGACGCCATTTTTTGTCAGTAGGTAGGCCCAGAATTGAGATAGGAGTGGTTTTATATATATAAGACGTCACATACAGGAAGGCGAGGCTAACGAAAAAGGCAGTCTACCGCGGTGCATTCCTCATATATTTTTTTACAGACTAGAGTGGCGTCATGCTCTTTTCGTACACCTGCATTGGTGCTTTCGAGCAACACGTGACTCCAGCGGTCTGTAAAAAAAATATACGCGTAAAGCACCGCGCTAAACTTTCTTTTTCGTTAGCCTCGCAGCAAGGGCATATTTCTCTGAATACTTGGCATGAGCGCAGACACAAAAGTAGCGGCTGTTGTAGGCGGACGATTTTCAGTGTGTGTACGGTACCTTCAATTTGAACACCGATGATTTTAAAGTTTTTTGCGCTTTATTTTTCTGATTCATTGAAGTCAAAGAAAACTTAAAAAAAATACTGGTGTCGAAATTCAGGAGACCGTACAAACGCGTAAAAAAATCCCCTACGATAGCCGCAATTTTTGGGTTAGCACGCAGGCCTAGTATTCAGGGAGCAGTGGGAAGAATGGAGTTATGAATAATGAGGATGAGACATGTAGTCTAGAGCAGGGGTGGCCAACTGTGGCACGCTAGACACTACTAAAATTTTATAGTAATCATTGCCTTATCTAATCATCGAATCTCTGCTATTCAAGAAGTCTACAATTTCTTTAAAAAATTAGTGGTATGAGACGTGCCACAGTTGGCCACCCATGGTCTAGAGCAGTGGTTCCCAGCGTGGGGCGTACACTCCACAGGGGTGCAATGTGACTTTTCAGGGGGGCAATTTCAGAATTATTATTATTTTTTTTTCTAATGAAAGTAGTGTCGTAGTCTAAAAATAGAAATAACAGATGAAAAAATTTAAAAATAACGGAATAAAAATTAATTTTTCAAACGTTCCCATTTAATAGTTTAAAATACACACCGAATAATTGTGCGAATCTTTAAAACATTTTGACACATTTTATATATTAAAAATCATTTAAATTATTCTAGTTTTAATATTATTTTAGTAAAACACACCTCTTTTTTTTACTATTTATTTTTATAAAAACTTGTATAATTACTCAAAGAGCCCTATGCCACATGAAGGAACTTTTACATATGAAATTTTGTAGGTTATATCAGGGATGAGATTTCCGCTTTTTGCTACACCAGTATTATGTTAGAGAAAATGTTATTTTATTTAATCGGAACATTTTTGCGATTCAAGAGAACAATATTTTCTCTAATAAAATACTGGTATGTAAAAAAGCGGAAATCTCATCCCTGGGTTATATCTAAAATTGACTATTTGGACATATTTAATGTAAAAAAAAAAAAAAAAAAATGTTTTGAATTATCTAAATGAGGTACTACCTTTATGAAATTAATAAATTCCCGTGCGCATTACGGAAGTAGGTGAGTTTCCAAAAAAGAATAAAACCTTTATAGATGTAAATGAGAAGATCCACAGCCTCATTACATTCATAGCGTTATGTTAAAAACATATTCGTAATAAAAAAATATGATTTTGATAAATTAAAGAATGTGTAATCACTTATCAGTGTTAATGCTATTTTCTTTTCTTTCCAGGAAAATAGAAGATTATTTTTTATGTAATAAGATTTATATGGTATAGGAGGTAGGGGGGACATTGTGATTTTAGAGATGTTTTGGTGGGGCGCGGCCACAAAAAGATTGGGGACCACTGGTCTAGAGTCTACCTTTGCGAGTGAGGTAACTGAGGAGGTTGTCATAAGATGGATACTGTTTTTTTTTTTTATCGAACAATAGCTTCTGATTATCGTCGAAGCAAACTTCCACCAGTAAATTTTCAATATGAAATTTTACCTTATTTTAGCGGCTTATTCATGCAATTTTTTTCTCATTAATGTGGAAACTTTTTCACCGGTGGAAGTTGGCCTGGATATTATAATCACTTTCTCGGGCAATGACAGGGTGTTTTTAGGTTGTCAAAATATGGCAGCAACGCATATCTGACTACCGTTGATGTACAATTCCACCAGTAAAAATTAATACATGTTTTTGGACATACATATGGCTAAAAATCTCTATTGATACGACGTTTAAATAACACGACAATTTCTATTTAAATTTACTGGAGGAAGTTTGCTACGGTGGAAATGAGTCATTGCGAAGCAGGGTACATTTGAATCTTCGACATTGTGGGGATATGTCAATTTTTCTTTGTTCATAGTTCCACGGTGGGAAAGAGAACACGTTACCCTTCACCATGGCAAAGGCTGTTCACTAGCGTAAGAGACGCAAAACTTGAGTCTTTCTGCAAGGATATCACTGAGTTTAAACGTAAATACTGACGAGTATGAACAAAAAGATTTTAGTAAAAAATGGTGGGAGTTTATTTTTTTAGTAGGAGATTGTTTGACTTAATCATCAATTAACGAATTAACTGACAAATCTATAATATTGAAATTTTCAACTTTTTAGCTGAACGTTGTTTGCCACCACAAACTCTGAAAGATAATTTTCGCTCTCGCTGATCTTAAAATTTTATGTCTTTAAGTAAGGCCAATTATTTTTAATTAAAAATAGTGATGGGTATGTAAATAACTTAAATATGTGCATTTATTTTGACCGTTGTGTGAACGCAACACCAGCGGGTAATGGGTTAATTTACATCTGTTCAAATGATAAACGACTTATTTTATAGTTTTTAACACTAGAACGGCGGCGAGGGGTCATTTTGACCCTTGCTGAATGAAAATATTTCGATTCGAACCAGAATTTTTTTTATAATATAAGATTAATATATGTTGCCCAAAAATAACTTAAATAAGTTAAACAGTTCTAAATAAAAATTCTGATGTGAAATATTTTTATAAAACTTGAGCAAAATTTCCCGCCGTTCTAGTGTTAACCCCTTAATTCTCGCTCCCGCGGTATTCACGGGCTGTGTCTTTTAATCAGATTGTTTGATTCGCACCAGTTTTATAAAATAGTGTAACTGGATTTATTTTGGTATCATTTTACATATCGTTAAATAAAGTGTATATTTCTTTTTCAAAAAAAGTGGTGCAAATAAGGAATTTGAATTTTTAACCGTAATTTAATGCGACCGTTAAGGGGTTAAGTAAGTTACAATGATTTAATATTCACTTACATTTTTTACTTTATATTCACCTATTTACTGACATTAAAACTTTTTTTCACACATAAAAATCATGTAGATGTAATTTAAATGTATTTAATCTTCTACCGATCTTCATGTATTTTATGTGTGAATGTTTTAATATCTGTAATAGATAAATTAAAATTAAAATTATGACTTATTTTTTAAGTTTTTTAACAAAGCTTTATTAAAATATAACTTTTTAGTATTAAGTTTGGTAGAAATTTTTTTTTCAATGTTTAACGCTGGTAAGAGTTTTAAATCTTGTAAGAATCTTCAAAGTTTGTTATCTTAAAAATCACGTGTCTTGTAAATCGACATCCACTTCCACAAAACTGTAAAGAAAGTATAAACAAACAAATTAACCCTAATAATTTGAATTTTGCTTTGTAAGGAATTAAATACACAATTTTTAAAAATTTTAAATTATAAATATCTGCATAATAATATATCTATAGATCTTCAAAAAATTATGCTCTACAAATAAGTTTAATACACACATAAGTTATCTCAGTAAGCTTATTATTATTATTATTATCTTAAATAACAATAATTGAATTTTTATAAATAATATTTTATTAAAATGCCCTAGTAATGAAACATGTGTTGTATCCATTCAATAGTAAAAAGAAATGATTTTACAGGTTGGAAATTACGAAGCTTTGATAAAAAAATCGAGCATCAATTTCAAAATTACATGAAATGACTTGTTCCATGTAAAAAACATTATTTCTAAAGCAGTTTTTTTTTATATATAATGACTGTCTTTTTCTTCTTTTAAACAGATATAATTCTAGTGTTCCGTATAAAATGTGTATTTAACAATGTCTATAAATTTTAATATAATATGTTTTTAAAGAAAATTTACTATTGCTATGATCGCTAACTACCATGATCGAAATCCTACGATGTCAATAAGTTTTTTTCGAAGTTTTTTTCCGACGTAAATAATTATAGATTCCTACAGAAATTTTGTTCATAGATTTGTAATGATTGTAAATTTCAGGGCAGTTGTCACTTTCACACGTCTCTTATGCAAACTATGCAAATGGGTAGATCTGTCCGGTCATTTCGTTTGATTATAAACTCCGTGAGATAACATTTTGAATTTTATTTTTTAGAATACTTTTTCTGTAATATAAAGTTTGTTATAAGGGATGCAAACAACTCGTTTAAGTGTTTTCTTTAAAAAACTAGATGTGAATTATATCTGTGAAAATTCGCAGATGTTGTAAATTTGTTGTACGGTATTTAGTGGCATTTCGAAATTTTAAATATTGGCCAATATTGACAGGACATAGGATAGTGATACATGGATAGTTCAGATATTTAATAAATGAATTTTGAGAGGGCAAACATTTATACTCGGGGATATTCCGCTAGTTTTAAAATTTTACAAACTTTACTCAATAAGTTTATAAATTTTACTCGCTAATCATACATAGATGAAATAATATTATAAATCAAGATTTTCCAGCGAATCAAAACACGTATATTTATTAATTTTTGCGTATTATATTAGTATGCATTGCGATATCATTCTCAGACGTAGTTGAAACTTACAGGGACTGATAAACGGCGGGGTAAATTTCCATTCGCAAAAGCAAATAGAAATTTTTACTTCATTTTTGGCTGAAATTATACACGAATGTGACGCCAAAATAATCCGAAAATTTTTGTTTAAATATACTGGTGAAAGTTTGTGCCGCCGGTAATCACACTCTAGAAATTATTTGATTCGTATGTTACGGAAGAAACTCATTCAGTTTTAGATGTTTGTCATGTTATTTAGTTCATATATATTGAATTAAACTGTATTTTCATAATTATATGGTAGAGATAATAACTAAATCTTTAAACTAACACCAGAAAAAGTATATGATAATTTCCATATAAAAAAAATAAATATAAAATGTATGAATAAACAAACTATAGGTTATAATAATCTAGTAATGACGTTGTTCGCTTCAACGTCTAGACGAAAATAATGTTAGAAGGCTGCATTTACATAGAGAATAGTCTTCTTGATATGTTATCCCGTAAAACAAACCCAGAAATTAGATTTAACTCTAGGTCCTTAACACTAGAACGGCGGCGAGGGGTCATTTTGACCCTTGCCGAATGAAAACATTTCGATTCGAACCAGAATTTTTTTTATAATATAAGATTAATATATGTTGCCCAAAAATAACTTAAATAAATAAGTTAAACAGTTCTAAATAAAAATTCTGATGTGAAATATTTTTATAAAACTTGAGCAAAATTTCCCGCCGTTCTAGTGTTAACCCCTTAATTCTCGCTCCCGCGGTATTCACGGGCTGTGTCTTTTAATCAGATTGTTTGATTCGCACCAGTTTTATAAAATAGTGTAACTGGATTTATTTTGGTATCATTTTACCTATCGTTAAATAAAGTGTATATTTCTTTTTCAAAAAAAGTGGTGCAAATAAGGAATTTGAATTTTTAACCGTAATTTAATGCGACCGTTAAGGGGTTAAGTAAGTTACAATGATTTAATATTCACTTACATTTTTTACTTTATATTCACCTATTTACTGACATTAAAACTTTTTTTCACACATAAAAATCATGTAGATATAATTTAAATGTATTTAATCTTCTACCGATCTTCATGTATTTTATGTGTGAATGTTTTAATATCTGTAATAGATAAATTAAAATTAAAATTATGACTTATTTTTTAAGTTTTTTAACAAAGCTTTATTAAAATATAACTTTTTAGTATTAAGTTTGGTAGAAATTTTTTTTTCAATGTTTAACGCTGGTAAGAGTTTTAAATCTTGTAAGAATCTTCAAAGTTTGTTATCTTAAAAATCACGTGTCTTGTAAATCGACATCCACTTCCACAAAACTGTAAAGAAAGTATAAACAAACAAATTAACCCTAATAATTTTAATTTTGCTTTGTAAGGAATTAAATACACAATTTTTAAAAATTTTAAATTATAAATATCTGCATAATAATATATCTATAGATCTTCAAAAAATTATGCTCTACAAATAAGTTTAATACACACATAAGTTATCTCAGTAAGCTTATTATTATTATTATTATCTTAAATAACAATAATTGAATTTTTATAAATAATATTTTATTAAAATGCCCTAGTAATGAAACATGTGTTGTATCCATTCAATAGTAAAAAGAAATGATTTTACAGGTTGGAAATTACGAAGCTTTGATAAAAAAATCGAGCATCAATTTCAAAATTACATGAAATGACTTGTTCCATGTAAAAAACATTATTTCTAAAGTAGTTTTTTTTTTTTATATAATGACTGTCTTTTTCTTCTTTTAAACAGATATAATTCTAGTGTTCCGTATAAAATGTGTATTTAACAATGTCTATAAATTTTAATATAATATGTTTTTAAAGAAAATTTACTATTGCTATGATCGCTAACTACCATGATCGAAATCCTACGATGTCAATAAGTTTTTTTCGAAGTTTTTTTCCGACGTAAATAATTATAGATTCCTACAGAAATTTTGTTCATAGATTTGTAATGATTGTAAATTTCAGGGCAGTTGTCACTTTCACACGTCTCTTATGCAAACTATGCAAATGGGTAGATCTGTCCGGTCATTTCGTTTGATTATAAACTCCGTGAGATAACATTTTGAATTTTATTTTTTAGAATACTTTTTCTGTAATATAAAGTTTGTTATAAGGGATGCAAACAACTCGTTTAAGTGTTTTCTTTAAAAAACTAGATGTGAATTATATCTGTGAAAATTCGCAGATGTTGTAAATTTGTTGTACGGTATTTAGTGGCATTTCGAAATTTTAAATATTGGCCAATATTGACAGGACATAGGATAGTGATACATGGATATTTCAGATATTTAATAAATGAATTTTGAGAGGGCAAACATTTATACTCGGGGATATTCCGCTAGTTTTAAAATTTTACAAACTTTACTCAATAAGTTTATAAATTTTACTCGCTAATCATACATAGATGAAATAATATTATAAATCAAGATTTTCCAGCGAATCAAAACACGTATATTTATTAATTTTTGCGTATTATATTAGTATGCATTGCGATATCATTCTCAGACGTAGTTGAAACTTACAGGGACTGATAAACGGCGGGGTAAATTTCCATTCGCCAAAGCAAATAGAAATTTTTACTTCATTTTTGGCTGAAATTATACACGAATGTGACGCCAAAATAATCCGAAAATTTTTGTTTAAATATACTGGTGAAAGTTTGTGCCGCCGGTAATCACACTCTAGAAATTATTTGATTCGTATGTTACGGAAGAAACTCATTCAGTTTTAGATGTTTGTCATGTTATTTAGTTCATATATATTGAATTAAACTGTATTTTCATAATTATATGGTAGAGATAATAACTAAATCTTTAAACTAACACCAGAAAAAGTATATGATCATTTCCATATAAAAAAAATAAATATAAATTGTACGAATAAACAAACTATAGGTTATAATAATCTAGTAATGACGTTGTTCGCTTCAACGTCTAGACGAAAATAATGTTAGAAGGCTGCATTTACATAGAGAATAGTCTTCTTGATATGTTATCCCGTAAAACAAACCCAGAAATTAGATTTAACTCTAGGTCCTTAACACTAGAACGGCGGCGAGGGGTCATTTTGACCCTTGCCGAATGAAAACATTTCGATTCGAACCAGAATTTTTTTTATAATATAAGATTAATATATGTTGCCCAAAAATAACTTAAATAAATAAGTTAAACAGTTCTAAATAAAAATTCTGATGTGAAATATTTTTATAAAACTTGAGCAAAATTTCCCGCCGTTCTAGTGTTAACCCCTTAATTCTAGCTCCCGCGGTATTCACGGGCTGTGTCTTTTAATCAGATTGTTTGATTCGCACCAGTTTTATAAAATAGTGTAACTGGATTTATTTTGGTATCATTTTACCTATCGTTAAATAAAGTGTATATTTCTTTTTCAAAAAAAGTGGTGCAAATAAGGAATTTGAATTTTTAACCGTAATTTAATGCGACCGTTAAGGGGTTAAGTAAGTTACAATGATTTAATATTCACTTACATTTTTTACTTTATATTCACCTATTTACTGACATTAAAACTTTTTTTCACACATAAAAATCATGTAGATGTAATTTAAATGTATTTAATCTTCTACCGATCTTCATGTATTTTATGTGTGAATGTTTTAATATCTGTAATAGATAAATTAAAATTAAAATTATGACTTATTTTTTAAGTTTTTTAACAAAGCTTTATTAAAATAAAACTTTTTAGTATTAAGTTTGGTAGAAATTTTTTTTCAATGTTTAACGCTGGTAAGAGTTTTAAATCTTGTAAGAATCTTCAAAGTTTGTTATCTTAAAAATCACGTGTCTTGTAAATCGACATCCACTTCCACAAAACTATAAAGAAAGTATAAACAAACAAATTAACCCTAATAATTTGAATTTTGCTTTGTAAGGAATTAAATACACAATTTTTAAAAATTTTAAATTATAAATATCTGCATAATAATATATCTATAGATCTTCAAAAAATTATGCTCTACAAATAAGTTTAATACACACATAAGTTATCTCAGTAAGCTTATTATTATTATTATTATCTTAAATAACAATAATTGAATTTTTATAAATAATATTTTATTAAAATGAAACATGTGTTGTATCCATTCAATAGTAAAAAGAAATGATTTTACAGGTTGGAAATTACGAAGCTTTGATAAAAAAATCGAGCATCAATTTCAAAATTACATGAAATGACTTGTTCCATGTAAAAAACATTATTTCTAAAGCAGTTTTTTTTTATATATAATGACTGTCTTTTTCGTCTTTTAAACAGATATAATTCTAGTGTTCCGTATAAAATGTGTATTTAACAATGTCTATAAATTTTAATATAATATGTTTTTAAAGAAAATTTACTATTGCTATGATCGCTAACTACCATGATCGAAATCCTACGATGTCAATAAGTTTTTTTCGAAGTTTTTTTCCGACGTAAATAATTATAGATTCCTACAGAAATTTTGTTCATAGATTTGTAATGATTGTAAATTTCAGGGCAGTTGTCACTTTCACACGTCTCTTATGCAAACTATGCAAATGGGTAGATCTGTCCGGTCATTTCGTTTGATTATAAACTCCGTGAGATAACATTTTGAATTTTATTTTTTAGAATACTTTTTCTGTAATATAAAGTTTGTTATAAGGGATGCAAACAACTCGTTTAAGTGTTTTCTTTAAAAAACTAGATGTGAATTATATCTGTGAAAATTCGCAGATGTTGTAAATTTGTTGTACGGTATTTAGTGGCATTTCGAAATTTTAAATATTGGGCAATATTGACAGGACATAGGATAGTGATACATGGATATTTCAGATATTTAATAAATGAATTTTGAGAGGGCAAACATTTATACTCGGGGATATTCCGCTAGTTTTAAAATTTTACAAACTTTACTCAATAAGTTTATAAATTTTACTCGCTAATCATACATAGATGAAATAATATTATAAATCAAGATTTTCCAGCGAATCAAAACACGTATATTTATTAATTTTTGCGTATTAGATTAGTATGCATTGCGATATCATTCTCAGACGTAGTTGAAACTTACAGGGACTGATAAACGGCGGGGTAAATTTCCATTCGCAAAAGCAAATAGAAATTTTTACTTCATTTTTGGCTGAAATTATACACGAATGTGACGCCAAAATAATCCGAAAATTTTTGTTTAAATATACTGGTGAAAGTTTGTGCCGCCGGTAATCACACTCTAGAAATTATTTGATTCGTATGTTACGGAAGAAACTCATTCAGTTTTAGATGTTTGTCATGTTATTTAGTTCATATATATTGAATTAAACTGTATTTTCATAATTATATGGTAGAGATAATAACTAAATCTTTAAACTAACACCAGAAAAAGTATATGATCATTTCCATATAAAAAAAATAAATATAAATTGTATGAATAAACAAACTATAGGTTATAATAATCTAGTAATGACGTTGTTCACTTCAACGTCTAGACGAAAATAATGTTAGAAGGCTGCATTTACATAGAGAATAGTCTTCTTGATATGTTATCCCGTAAAACAAACCCAGAAATTAGATTTAACTCTAGGTCCTTAACACTAGAACGGCGGGGAGGGGTCATTTTGACCATTGCCGAATGAAAACATTTCTATTCGAACCAGAATTTTTTTTATAATATAAGATTAATAGATGTTGCCCAAAAATAACTTAAATAAATAAGTTAAATAGTTCTAAATAAAAATTCTGATGTGAAATATTTTTATAAAACTTGAGCAAAATTTCCCGCCGTTCTAGTGTTAACCCTTTAATTCTCGCTCCCGCGGTATTCACGGGCTGTGTCTTTTAATCAGATTGTTTGATTCGCACCAGTTTTATAAAATAGTGTAACTGGATTTATTTTGGTATCATTTTACCTATCGTTAAATAAAGTGTATATTTCTTTTTCAAAAAAAGTGGTGCAAATAAGGAATTTGAATTTTTAACCGTAATTTAATGCGACCGTTAAGGGGTTAAGTAAGTTACAATGATTTAATATTCACTTACATTTTTTACTTTATATTCACCTATTTACTGACATTAAAACTTTTTTTCACACATAAAAATCATGTAGATGTAATTTAAATGTATTTAATCTTCTACCGATCTTCATGTATTTTATGTGTGAATGTTTTAATATCTGTAATAGATAAATTAAAATTAAAATTATGACTTATTTTTTAAGTTTTTTAACAAAGCTTTATTAAAATAAAACTTTTTAGTATTAAGTTTGGTAGAAATTTTTTTTTCAATGTTTAACGCTGGTAAGAGTTTTAAATCTTGTAAGAATCTTCAAAGTTTGTTATCTTAAAAATCACGTGTCTTGTAAATCGACATCCACTTCCACAAAACTGTAAAGAAAGTATAAACAAACAAATTAACCCTAATAATTTGAATTTTGCTTTGTAAGGAATTAAATACACAATTTTTAAAAATTTTAAATTATAAATATCTGCATAATAATATATCTATAGATCTTCAAAAAATTATGCTCTACAAATAAGTTTAATACACACATAAGTTATCTCAGTAAGCTTATTATTATTATTATTATCTTAAATAACAATAATTGAATTTTTATAAATAATATTTTATTAAAATGCCCTAGTAATGAAACATGTGTTGTATCCATTCAATAGTAAAAAGAAATGATTTTACAGGTTGGAAATTACGAAGCTTTGATAAAAAAATCGAGCATCAATTTCAAAATTACATGAAATGACTTGTTCCATGTAAAAAACATTATTTCTAAAGCAGTTTTTTTTTATATATAATGACTGTCTTTTTCTTCTTTTAAACAGATATAATTCTAGTGTTCCGTATAAAATGTGTATTTAACAATGTCTATAAATTTTAATATAATATGTTTTTAAAGAAAATTTACTATTGCTATGATCGCTAACTACCATGATCGAAATCCTACGATGTCAATAAGTTTTTTTCGAAGTTTTTTTCCGACGTAAATAATTATAGATTCCTACAGAAATTTTGTTCATAGATTTGTAATGATTGTAAATTTCAGGGCAGTTGTCACTTTCACACGTCTCTTATGCAAACTATGCAAATGGGTAGATCTGTCCGGTCATTTCGTTTGATTATAAACTCCGTGAGATAACATTTTGAATTTTATTTTTTAGAATACTTTTTCTGTAATATAAAGTTTGTTATAAGGGATGCAAACAACTCGTTTAAGTGTTTTCTTTAAAAAACTAGATGTGAATTATATCTGTGAAAATTCGCAGATGTTGTAAATTTGTTGTACGGTATTTAGTGGCATTTCGAAATTTTAAATATTGGGCAATATTGACAGGACATAGGATAGTGATACATGGATATTTCAGATATTTAATAAATGAATTTTGAGAGGGCAAACATTTATACTCGGGGATATTCCGCTAGTTTTAAAATTTTACAAACTTTACTCAATAAGTTTATAAATTTTACTCGCTAATCATACATAGATGAAATAATATTATAAATCAAGATTTTCCAGCGAATCAAACACGTATATTTATTAATTTTTGCGTATTATATTAGTATGCATTGCGATATCATTCTCAGACGTAGTTGAAACTTACAGGGACTGATAAACGGCGGGGTAAATTTCCATTCGCAAAAGCAAATAGAAATTTTTACTTCATTTTTGGCTGAAATTATACACGAATGTGACGCCAAAATAATCCGAAAATTTTTGTTTAAATATACTGGTGAAAGTTTGTGCCGCCGGTAATCACACTCTAGAAATTATTTGATTCGTATGTTACGGAAGAAACTCATTCAGTTTTAGATGTTTGTCATGTTATTTAGTTCATATATATTGAATTAAACTGTATTTTCATAATTATATGGTAGAGATAATAACTAAATCTTTAAACTAACACCAGAAAAAGTATATGATCATTTCCATATAAAATAAATAAATATAAATTGTATGAATAAACAAACTATAGGTTATAATAATCTAGTAATGACGTTGTTCGCTTCAACGTCTAGACGAAAATAATGTTAGAAGGCTGCATTTACATAGAGAATAGTCTTCTTGATATGTTATCCCGTAAAACAAACCCAGAAATTAGATTTAACTCTAGGTCCTTAACACTAGAACGGCGGCGAGGGGTCATTTTGACCATTGCCGAATGAAAACATTTCGATTCGAACCAGAATTTTTTTTATAATATAAGATTAATAGATGTTGCCCAAAAATAACTTAAATAAATAAGTTAAATAGTTCTAAATAAAAATTCTGATGTGAAATATTTTTATAAAACTTGAGCAAAATTTCCCGCCGTTCTAGTGTTAACCCCTTAATTCTCGCTCCCGCGGTATTCACGGGCTGTGTCTTTTAATCAGATTGTTTGATTCGCACCAGTTTTATAAAATAGTGTAACTGGATTTATTTTGGTATCATTTTACCTATCGTTAAATAAAGTGTATATTTCTTTTTCAAAAAAAGTGGTGCAAATAAGGAATTTGAATTTTTAACCGTAATTTAATGCGACCGTTAAGGGGTTAAGTAAGTTACAATGATTTAATATTCACTTACATTTTTTACTTTATATTCACCTATTTACTGACATTAAAACTTTTTTTCACACATAAAAATCATGTAGATGTAATTTAAATGTATTTAATCTTCTACCGATCTTCATGTATTTTATGTGTGAATGTTTTAATATCTGTAATAGATAAATTAAAATTAAAATTATGACTTATTTTTTAAGTTTTTTAACAAAGCTTTATTAAAATAAAACTTTTTAGTATTAAGTTTGGTAGAAATTTTTTTTTCAATGTTTAACGCTGGTAAGAGTTTTAAATCTTGTAAGAATCTTCAAAGTTTGTTATCTTAAAAATCACGTGTCTTGTAAATCGACATCCACTTCCACAAAACTGTAAAGAAAGTATAAACAAACAAATTAACCCTAATAATTTGAATTTTGCTTTGTAAGGAATTAAATACACAATTTTTAAAAATTTTAAATTATAAATATCTGCATAATAATATATCTATAGATCTTCAAAAAATTATGCTCTACAAATAAGTTTAATACACACATAAGTTATCTCAGTAAGCTTATTATTATTATTATTATCTTAAATAACAATAATTGAATTTTTATAAATAATATTTTATTAAAATGCCCTAGTAATGAAACATGTGTTGTATCCATTCAATAGTAAAAAGAAATGCTTTTACAGGTTGGAAATTACGAAGCTTTGATAAAAAAATCGAGCATCAATTTCAAAATTACATGAAATGACTTGTTCCATGTAAAAAACATTATTTCTAAAGTAGTTTTTTTTTATATATAATGACTGTCTTTTTCTTCTTTTAAACAGATATAATTCTTGTGTTCCGTATAAAATGTGTATTTAACAATGTCTATAAATTTTAATATAATATGTTTTTAAAGAAAATTTACTATTGCTATGATCGCTAACTACCATGATCGAAATCCTACGATGTCAATAAGTTTTTTTCGAAGTTTTTTTCCGACGTAAATAATTATAGATTCCTACAGAAATTTTGTTCATAGATTTGTAATGATTGTAAATTTCAGGGCAGTTGTCACTTTCACACGTCTCTTATGCAAACTATGCAAATGGGTAGATCTGTCCGGTCATTTCGTTTGATTATAAACTCCGTGAGATAACATTTTGAATTTTATTTTTTAGAATACCTTTTCTGTAATATAAAGTTTGTTATAAGGGATGCAAACAACTCGTTTAAGTGTTTTCTTTAAAAAACTAGATGTGAATTATATCTGTGAAAATTCGCAGATGTTGTAAATTTGTTGTACGGTATTTAGTGGCATTTCGAAATTTTAAATATTGGCCAATATTGACAGGACATAGGATAGTGATACATGGATAGTTCAGATATTTAATAAATGAATTTTGAGAGGGCAAACATTTATACTCGGGGATATTCCGCTAGTTTTAAAATTTTACAAACTTTACTCAATAAGTTTATAAATTTTACTCGCTAATCATACATAGATGAAATAATATTATAAATCAAGATTTTCCAGCGAATCAAAACACGTATATTTATTAATTTTTGCGTATTATATTAGTATGCATTGCGATATCATTCTCAGACGTAGTTGAAACTTA